>OV816023.1:129608546-130307859 GCA_929113105.1 Agrypnus murinus | reverse complement strand
ATTTTTTTAAATAGAACCTATAATGGGCCATTTTGCTATTTGGTAGGAAATCTAATTACAAATTTATTGATATTGTAACGTTCTATTTAAAATAATAATCAAAAATGCTGTTTAAAATCATCTATTAATAAAGAAAAGATTATTTACAATGCACTTAATTAAAAACACTATAACTATAAACTATTTAACAAACTATTAGAAATGCTAGGTATTTACAAATTTATTTGAGGACTATTTATATAAAAACTATTTATGTATTAACTAATTATTCAGAGTACATTTCACTATGCCGATCAAACATTAACTGCCGCCTTCTACTTGCAATCTCAATTTATATCTTTCATACGATGACTCATACATCTAGAATGTTCTGTGACGTGTTGATGAGTCATACACGCAGCTGCTGATAAGTCACGTCGATGAGGCGTGTCGATGAGTCATACTTGCAGGTGTTGATTGATGAGTCATACATGCAGGTGTTATTGATGAGTCATACAGTTGATGACTCATACATCTAGAATGTTTGATGACGTCATATGTGGGTTTACTATTCGTTACAATATGCATCATGTATAACTTCATGTAAAACTAATATTACAATATTTATTTGTTAGGTTCTAAAATGTATAAATAAATTTTGTGCGAAAATTTAAAGTTGCCAACTGCGTCAGATGTAATTTGATTTGTAGATTTCAAAAGATATAAGATATACAGGTGGCCGGTTTCACAAAGCTTGATTAAGTTAATATTAACTTAATCATGATTAAATTAGAAATCCAGATATTTCATTGGCTGAGATTTAAGAGACTTGAAATTTTATCCAATTATATTTCTGGATTTCAAATTTAATCACGATTAAGTTAATCAAGCTTTGTGAAACTGGCCAAGTGTCCTACATTTCGAAAATCCAAGTTATTTCGACATTTTGATTATATATCTGTCAATAAATCCTAAATTGTATTGAATACCCCTGTACCAAATCTCACATAAACTGGTTCATAGTTTCATTGGCATGGTCATCCAGTATACTCTATAGATTGGAGTGAAAATGAAAGAAAAAAATGACTGTTTAATTCTCAAGAACAGTTTAATTTTAATATAACAGGTGCATGTGAATAATGCAAACACAAATTATATAATATAATATAAAAACGACTAGTACCCATTAGCCTAACAGATTTGTAAAATTCCATTAGCAGATAGGAAATATTGTGTAAAACTTCTGTTGTTATTGGTGTTGCAGGAACGATTTTATAAGGTATCCTCCCCTTATCTGCAGCATCACCATCTAGGGTTGCCAGAAATACTTTTTGACAATATAGTAGGCTGTGGACCAAAATATAGGATATTAAGTAAAAATATAGTAGCAAGGAGTTTGCAAGGTGATAAAACATAAAACTATAGATATGTACCTTCCAAGTTACTTCAATATAAACAAAAAATTCCTGGTTTTTACCAACCACCACCATGAAAAGTTTTGGTCAATGAACCTTTAAATTTCAGTAATCGTGCATAGAGGGCGACACCTAATTTTTGTGTATATTTGCGTCTGTATTATAATTAAATCATGTTTTCTACAGGCTAAATTTACATCGACTTATTTGTACATTTTGAATAATTATAGACTAGATTTTGCTACTATATATAGTGGATACTATATTTTATAGTAGATATGGCAACCCTATCACCATCTGCAGTCAGTAACCCCCCAATTCAGTTACACAATTCTACCAAACCTTTGTGATACATATGTAAAAATAATTGAAAGAAAATGTCATGTATTCTGTAAGCACTGGTTCATATCAATTGTTAAGTATAACAATAATTGTTATGAACCTGATTGCTACGAAATCTTAACAATTCGTGCAATATTTGGTATTTTGTAAGTGCACTTGTTATGATCCAATTGAAATGAATCACAACAACTGAAATGCAAACTAATTATGAACTATATTACCGACTGTGCATGCTCGTTCCAGCAGTGACATTTGTATTTGACAGTTTCGAATAGTTAGACGCACGAATTTGAAACATGGTGAAGAATGCCCGACACACCGAAAAGCAATTTTATGTAAGGTTGGAGTTTATGTCCACCAAAGAAATATTGCTTACAGAAAGATTGAGCCCGAATGTTTACAAAAACTGTGGGAAGAGCTTACTAGTATACTAAATTGTCGCAAATGGACCAGCAAGAGCAACAACTGAACAAGAATTACCGTGTGTATCGCAAGTCGCAACAGTGTTTTTTTTTTTAAGTAATAAACAATATTACCTACAGTTTTATAATGTAAATAATAGTAAGAATTCATATTATTATCCATACTTAAATTTTGCAAAACTGTGTAAAAGAACCCCAATTGATATAAAAATATAATGCAATAAGATGCCTAAGTATTACTATGCATTAATAAATTAGGGGTAAAAACTTTCATTTACCGAATTTATAATCTAGAGAAAATATTGTCTAGAAGCAAGCGACGCCGCAAATAATACTTCCAAGATATTAAAATTAAACTTAAAGATAAAAAATACTTCAACACTTCATTTAAAAAAACTACATCGACATTTTCACAGTTTATTTATAATAATTTACAAAATGTATATAAATGCAACACTAGAAACATAGCTCGAACTTTAAGGGTGGAACTTGCCATTTTTCTTAGTACCACCAATTCCGTCAACATCATCAGCAGAAGTGATTACTGCAACATATGTTACAATTTACAAGATGTTTTGGAAGGTGATGAAATCATACTTGTACAATCTCCCACGATGAAAGTCAAAGTAGAGGATGTTCAAGTAACCAGCTAGACTTTCTAGGGTACTAAAAGATCCAGGGGTGCAAGCAGTGGCACTAAAGCACTTTCCAAGGGACGAAGAACCATTCGTCATATTGATGCACTACTCTCTGGTGCAAAGAGGACTACAACTGCATATGCATATACTCTATCCAGGAACACGTTTCCTTCCAAATCCATTATTATTGTAATAAGAATCAAAGACAATCATTAAAAAATCTACTTACGTTTAGTAGCAATACTACTAACAACAAACAGTTCCACTCACAGCAACCTACGAAGTCGAAATGCACTAAACCTTTTTAGAAGAGAAAAATTATTTCTTCTGCGACAATTGCTAGGGCGTTTATTTTAAAATTACTTATATTTTAAATAATTTCCAAGTATTTTCGTTCATATACGATACGTTTTAAAAGTAAAAACTAACATCAAAATATCGAAGTGGTGAATTGTTATCCAACAATTGATATAGATTTCAATAAATTGTTAAGCCATCAATTAGTTGAAGAAAATAAATCCTTACAGAATACCGTTTTTGACACATTAATTGTTATGCTTGTGGCATATCAAGTATAACAAGTCTAACAATCGCAACAATTTGCTTACAGAATACACCTGAATAACTGCATTATTCAATTTTTGTATTAATTATTTTTGTTGATGTCTTTTTTAATGTGTTTAATTTTTAAGTTAAATTGTATCATAGATATTTGTATACATTGTGGCTTCTCGCACAATATAGTTTTACATGCATTTTTTTTTTCAAACCCTAATAGTATCTCCCCTAATTTATGCAAAAAACAGCTAAGCCTTGGAAACGACCAGAAATCAATTATACTTTGAAAACATTAGAATGACAGAAAAAATATTTACTTCATACATCAAGATTATTTTGAAAAATTGAATTTGTTATGTTTTGCAGTATTTTTGGATGTAAGATAGAACAACATGTATTCCATACTAGAGAAATTGCAGATTATTTAACCTTTCTTATAATATAAAATGTTATTTCTTCTAATAAAATTATTGTTTGCTCAACCTTTAAGCATCTTTATTGTCAAAGAATCTTAAAATTTCTTCCCTAAATTATTAATCATATGTTAATATGTAAATACATGTTGTCTGCGGAATACCATCTCATATAACTTTCGTCTGTTATAATACAAATCCAATAGTCAAGCAGTTCAATGTAACCTTAAAAATGACATTTAGGTAGCAAATATATTCCTGTAATCGTTCCACTGTTTTCAAGGCATAACTGATTTTTGCAAAAATAGGTTTTATTTTCTTTATTTTTTTCCGGTTATGATCAAATGCAATCCGTATCGAAGGGCATCATTAAATTAAATTAAGTAAGTAAGTAATATACACATGATAAATGTACAATAAGCAAACTGATTTTTTTTGTAGAATGGAACATTTTAAATTGTTCTTATTATAATTAAAATATTAGCCGTAGTAAATAATAGTAAAAATAGCCGGCAGTATGGCGGCAGGGTGGTTATAGTGGATTATATCGCTTAACAGAGTTAAGTCGAGTTTGCTCCGTAAAGTACTCGGATGGGTAAACCACGAGCACAGTGTATTTGCCTACATGGCTCTACTGCCTCGTCTCACACCCACATATCTATTCTGGGCTTAATGCGTCCGGCACCTCGACACCGAAAGGTATAAGAGGTTAAAGATTATGTATGTATAATTAAAATATTATACTATTTTAAACATTTCGTACTATTTAGATTTTATAGATTCTGCATTTACTTAAACATACATATTAGTATGTATATAAAAAAATGCACAAATTATTATCATGATGTGATGTTTTTTTAAATCTTCTATACAATCTGTGAATTTGAATTTAACTTATAGTTGATCTTCTAAAAGAATGTTTTATAATTTTAGAAAATCTATTTAAATCAGAGAAAAATGAAGATGCTTATGCTGCGTATATAATCAGAATTAATTATTAATGATTAATTATATTTTCAATTCTTTATTATCTATTTTCTATAAGATTAAACAAAATTACATTACCCAATAAAAGGAAATATGAACCAAACAACTTCAAGATAGGAAAGTTTGATATTTCATTATTTATTTTAACTTGCTCTTACATACATTAAAAGCTGTTCATTGCAGTTATTATTAATTATTGAGATCTTCCAAATCTTCTTTGAATAAAGTAGTTATGCAATAGAGAATTTAAAAGAGTTTGTGTCAAATTTTTAATAAGTTTTCAAATTAAAGAAAATTGTGCTAAACATATACAATGTTTTTCATAATGCAAGTTTACAATTTCAATATCAAGTATCTAAAACTGCATTTATACGCCTGCATTATAAAAATATTTCTTCTGAAATTTTTCTTTTATAAAAGTTTAGGGATTATGCATTCTTGTGTTGCTGTGTCGTGTAACTTCAAAGTTGGTACCATGCAATGAGGTTAATAGTTTTTTGCCATTAGAATTATATATTTTGTACTTCTTTATATTTTGAAAATTAAGAATGTATGCCTATTTCATTTAATACTAAATATATTCACTTAATTACATTCTTTATTTCATTATAGTATGGTGATCAATAATGAATAGGAACTCGATGCTATAGGGCAGCAGTTCCCAACCTTTTTTGACTTGCGTACCCTTAGCTACACATTTCCCTCAATTGTACCCCTCATATTTCAGATATATTCAGGTATTTCATATATATTAAAAAGTGTTTGTAATTTATACTCTCGGTACCGGCAGGTCTGTTTCAGGTTTTCTGCAGTTTCCTTTCACTGTAACACAAATGTGTGATTTGTGCTAATAACATCTGTTAAGTCGGGCCTGCGTAATAGTAGTAATCGTCCCTCCCTCACGCACAAGCTTCTGGGGCCTGGTTCGCCTGGTAGTAGCAATTATTATTATTATTATACAACTCAACCAGCATTTTGCAGAAAGCGGCAATATCATAAGTTGAAAAGTGAGGGAAATATGATTCTCGTAAGAACAACAAAGATGATAGGTGAAAATTCACCAGTTTTCCAGGTCAACAACTCTGGTTCTAAATAGCCAGTCGCCTGAGTGATATGATTTAAAAAACTGTATAGTAACATCTTGTTCTTTAACGCGAGTTAACGAACAAGATGTTACTATACAAAAGAGCGATCATTTGAACTACCTTTACTAATCTTATATGTTGTTTTATTTTTAAAGCTAGAAACGTTAATTAGTAAATTTAACTTAAAATGTTAATCTCAAAAAGATTTAAAAAATGTCAAAAAATCTTAAGTGTCAGATTCTGAGAATTAATTACACAAACAAAAGTTCTGTACTGTACATCTTAAATTCAATTAATAAGCATTGTGAACAGAATAAACCTAGTAATAAAAACAAATCTCTGACGCTCTTGAGATGTATTTCCCTCACTTTTCAACTTATACAACTACTGCTTTCTGCATAAAGCTGGCCTGGCTGTATAGTTGTTATTTCAAACTTGTTCTAGAAGTATTTGTTTCATAGTAGAAGCAAATCGACCAGCTATCATGATTCCCGTATGAACTGAAAGGCAAAAATGTATGGATGTTTTTATATGAGAGCCTATGTATTGGGGAAGAAGTTCTGACAATTTGTCAGAAAACCGTCCTGTGCAGGGGTGATTTTAGGTAAAAATCGACATTTTTTTTAAATCCACACTTTTTAATATTTATATCGCAATATATTGGGAACTAATTGCGATATCGTTGTAGTTCTTTTTTTAAATTAATGCTCAAACGAGCGCTTCTAACTATATAAAGCAGATTAATAAAATTTGTTTAATTAATTTAAACAATATGTCTGAACTTGAAATTTAGTTTTTTGTGTAATTTAAATTACACTAAGTGACAAAGTTTCTTATCTTTGGAAATTTTCCTATACATCCTGCGGAAGAATTAATGGTAAAGGTTTCAAAAAGTTTTTAAAACAAGAATTATAAACTTATGTGTAATAGTTTTGGAGATATCGATTGTTTTGTGAAGCGCTGTGATAGCGCGTGGCAGAACTCCTTACAGGCTTCGTAAATAAATGCAACGGTTCATTTATACGTTCTATTTATGTTTGTAATTTTGTAATGTCTTTTCATACATACGTAATATAAGAGTTTGGAAAAAAGAAAGCAAGATTGTTTAAAGTATAGAATGTTTGAAAAGCCAATAAATAGTGATAAACAGCCAAAAAACACAGTTTACTACAATTTATATTTAATATTAAGTTGAACCGTTACCAAGAGTTTCCTCTAAAAGGTCAATGTTGTTTACAGCAAATTGAATAAATCTTCCTTATTATCCTCTTACTAATTGTGATGGAATAATGTTTTTTCATTTTCGTAAAATTTCAGATTGTGCAACGGAGTTTCTAATTCTCATGATATCCCTATAAGGTAGAGAATGCCCACAGGAATGAAGGGTTTCGATGATTTTGCTTGATTTAATCTCTTGATGAACCATTAAACCCAAAGCGGCCTGTTTTGGAGTATGCTTTTTAAAATTGGAATGACAGTAAATTATGTCTTGACAAATATTCAGAACAACATTTTTTTTCCTTTCATCGTCTGAATCTCTGACTAGCAACTGTATTAATAAAAACAGTTTATCTGGAATGTACTCTCTAAAACTATTGCTACTTAAATCTTTGTAGTTGTCCAATCCCTTTACTTGTGACATATCACTTTTAATGCTGTTGCAGAGATTGACGATCTCAGATATTTCAGAACAACCAATTTGCAAGAAATCGTAAGATTGAAGATCATCTTTCTGTTCGGTCTCAGTTATCTGTTGAAAAGTTTCACTCTTTGTCATCTTAGGAAAGACGAGCGTAGACTCATTCGGATTTTTCGGCTTTACAAAATCAATTTCTGCATCATAATATAATTTTAGTTTTTTAAATAGATATGGACGACATAAAGTATCATCTTCCTTTTCACTAACTTCTAAGTAACGTTTGTACACAACATTACTAGAATACACTTTTCCTTTTGTCAACTCCATGTCTAATTCTTTTATTAATCTACTTAAATTATTTGGCAAACTTTGAGTTTGCGGTTTGGTAGTGGAACTACTCTTCGTTACTTCTTTACTCATTATTTTCCATTTTTTTAAAAAAACAGGAACTTTGATATTTAATTTCATTCGCAATTAAGTCGCTATCACCTATACGTTTCAGTACTGTTCTATTATTTGTCGAAATTGTCTTAATTTTATTTTCTATAATAACAGTCGTATATTAAAACTTGTTATAATTTTTGTTTATTCGATCGTTTTTGGCAAAACAAACATTTGAAACATCGAATTTTTCGCGCCTTAACAAAATTTCGTCTCTAGGACTTTCACAAGTTTTAAACAAATTCTCTGCTTTATATTTAGCTTGAAAAGTTTTAATATTTTTTTACTTGTAAAACTACAGTAACACCTTTGATGCCAGTCTAACTCATGACTTTGAGAGGAATTAATAATGCCTAGAACTTTATTTAAAAATTCATCATGACCAGGATCTACATTTAGCTGATTTAGGCTTAATTGAACACTATTTTTAAATGTTAAGAATGATTTTGGAGCACTTGAAACTAAATTGTCCGCTTGTTGACAAATTATGCAGGTTTTCTATTTTTTCTTGCGATATTGAATCGTTTTTATCTTTGATTCTAACTCGCTTTTCGAGCCACTTGTTACTTCTATGATTTCCAATTCTAAAATATAATATTTGAACGAAATAAAATAAATGACTACTACCAAATTATGTTAAACTGTTGTTTTGAGTAAGAATTGAATACATTATAAAATGATGAAAAATAGTACTTACAATTATAGGAGTTCAAGGTAAGTAAACAATGTGATGCAAAAACAGTCTTATTAATCTCTCGAAACAGACACACTTTTATTTAAAGAAAGCACCCTTCAAACAGTCTACCACAGTTTCAACCACTGAATGACAAAATCAAACTAAAATTCCAGACTAACAATTTCACATCTGTCATGGTTTTCATAAAACTATAATAATAAACACAAGCATACGTCTAAAATTCAACGGTTCGTTTAAAGTTATGGAAAGATATAATTAATAAATTATTAACCTACCTTAACAAATTTAAATAACAACTAATAAGTTACCAACTTTTGTAACTGCTTATACATATGTACACACAAAGGATTTTCCAATTTATAGCAGTTAAATAATATATTTAGGTAAAAAATATCAATAGTAAGAAATAACAGGAAGCATTATTTGATGCGTGTATGGATAGTTTGTGGAGCGCTGCGGTGTACGCGGGTATACGACGTTTTAAGAGGGGGAATATGCAGAGCTTTATGTTTCATCAAATATCTCCCTTATTAAGAGAGATAATTAAGAAATTTAAAAACCATCAGATAGCGCAACTATTGAGTAATAATGTTATAAAGTATGATTTTTTGATAAAATTTTTCGAGAAAATTGAGTGCAAACAAAAATTACAATTTACAGAAATTGCCGCTTTTGAGATAATCGCTCTTAAAAACGTTTCTCGCCCGTATACTGCCCTGTTAAATTATTTAAGTCTTCTTAAACATTGTTTATTTCTAATACTCGCATTTAATTACCGATGGTACCATCAGAAAGCTTATAATACATAGATATTACTACAAAAAAATCAGAAATTGATGGTTTTATCATAAAACCATCCCTAGAAGACCCCTGCAAAGAACGATTTTTTGACAAATTGTTGGAAGTTCATCCCCTAGACATAAACTATCATAAAAATACATGCATACATTTTTACCTTTTAGTTCACACGAAAATCGTAAATAAGCGACTTTTGTTTCATATTTTCCTCTACTATCAGACTTGGCGAAGATTTACACCAAGATACAAAAGATAATAATTATGTACAATAGTCGTATACAATGAATTTAATTTATCATAAACGCAAAATTAAATATTATAAACTTCACTTTCATTTTAATTTAACTAAATATGCTTAACTCCCCCTCCCCCAGTCGCTGATATAAGGGAATTGTGGCAATAGTAATCGTTCACATAATACTGAACTTCAATAAATCAATAATAAAAACTTGATATCTAGTTGTCACTGACACAAAACGTATTTTCAAGTTATATTTCAGAAAAAAATTTGTTGTTCAAAATAACAGTAGTTATTTCTGGATACTTTAATTAAACAGACTGAATTTATCTTCTTCTGTCTGAAATCTTTTAATTCCTTATTGATGCTGTCACTGCAATAATGTGGAGTTTATTTAGAAGATATGTCATCTAAACTTACATGTAGAGATGGCACCTTACTAATTTTTAAATTTATAGTCCAAAACTGTACTTTCAATATATAAGCACTTGATACTGCTTTAAGATGAGACTGTAATAACTAGAAATGTGCATCTTGGGTAAGCATAAACCACTATGTCAAGAAAGCGAAGTAATTTAATCTGCAATAGTGCAATGTAACATAAGTGGGCGCTTGAGAATGTTGGGTTTGGACTAGTGGTATGTTTTAACGCTTCTCGTAACGCCCAAGCGTTGGGAAATACAAAAGTCAAACAGTAGCGGTACGTCATAGCATTTTGTTACAGAAGTACTAACAATAAAGTTAGTGCATTTTGCATATCATCCAGATGCACGTCTATGCGTGCGCATAAGCATGGATGGTGCTCGTGAAGATCTCTCGAATTGTCAAACCAGTGGGAGTGATAGAAATGGCAATATATAAAAATCAGTATTTAAAATAAAGATAGATATACTTCATATTTCAACGCTTCTCTTAAGCATGCCTCATAATGCCTAAGCATTGTAACACTCCAAGAAGTATCGAAAACTTTATGCGTTATAACCCACCACTAGTTTGGACTAGCCATGTCTCAAAAATACACAGTGAAATGGAATCTATGTAAAATAAACAAGGAGAATTAAAGAAATTGTCAGTGGCGTAACAATTTTTGTATAACAGCTTTCATATTTGTAAATTATATTTCCTATAATTTGTAGAGACGGCGCGGTGCTTATGAAAGATAAGTTAATCAAGGGTTTTTTTAGGTGAGATCACTTAAAATGCAAGTCTCTAGTAATAACAAAGCAAACCCACTTTATGGTGACTCGGAATTTAAATTTATATTCACAGTTTAAGTGGCATTACTCCAGATATATATTTTTTCATGATGTGTTCAGCTACCAGGCTATATTTTTGAATGATGGGGTAATAAAGATGGAATCATAGATCTTTTAAAGATTATGAAACATCTTGCTTTTAGTTTTGTCCCCTAGAAGATTTCAGAAAAATAATTAAAAATTGTTTCTTTGGTGCACAAATTGCTTTGTTAGATGGCACAGTACAAACAATCTGAATACTGTAGCCATGAGTCTGACAATAGTCTAAATAGTACTCTAGTTAAAACAAGGTTTGTCTGGTTGATTGAATACTGTTTGCTGCTTTTCCTCTATTTCCATTTAAAAAATATCTCAATATAATATAAATAAATCAACTTCACTATTAGTACAGTATACAAAATCTATGTACGAATTATGAAGTCAACCCCAGGTTGACTTTAATTAATCTGAAGCATCTATTTGTCCTTTATATTATTAGTTTCTCTATTTATTTTTTTAGAGATTTAGTTGTAAACAATATTTCTTGTTCTAATATTATATTATTTACTGGTATTAAGCACTGCATATTGTAAACTTATGTATAACTGTGTGCATGTAGTGGGACGAAAAATAGTAGTAATTAACCTGCATTTAAGTATTTTATTTTCCATTTTAAACAAAGGTACTGTGTTCTAAGTTTACACGTGATACATAAAAGATAACAGCAGATATTTCAATTCTGTTATATACTGAATATAGGACAGTTATTAGGGTAAGTTTAAGTAAAATAATCTAAACATGTATATTGAAAACTGAAATTTTACCAAATAAGAATGGAAACTACTTGTATACAATACATGGTCCCCTCCAAACAAAAAGGCGTAACTCACATTTTAGCAAAAGTGCGTTTGTAACTGTTAGCAGTTTGTAAAGATACATGCTTTAATATAATGAAGTGATTTATCTAAAAATACCTTTGTTATTGAAATAAGATTATGTTTTTAGTAGCCGTATTTCGGTTTATCTTAAATATTTGTATTACTAACCTTTTCAAAAATAGTTGTTAATATACTGTTTGAATTATTGATTAATTTTTAATTTAAAAACTAGTTTAAAATAGACTCTAGAATATAGATATTGATTTTAATCGAAATAATGGTTTTAAAAATGGCTGTGTGTGTGTGTGTACAATTTTGGCCAAAAAGAATATTTGTACAATCAGAATTTATCAATAAAAAGTTTTATAATGCAAATATTGTGTAGTTTTGATCCATATATATTGGGGGAATATGGAACAAGCCTAATTATTATCAAAGTATTGTAATGATCTTGCTATTTACATATCGCATATAATCATTAGATGCATAACTTCCATCTGAATCATAGGAATTGCCATAGCAACCATACTAAGCAACAATAATAAAATAAAGATTTTATTAATCCAAAAGCTTTTATTTACTCAAGAATATTATTACAAGATACTACCAACAATGGGCTTTCAAACTGTGAAAAAATATACAGGGTGTTCCATTTGAAATCACTAAGTTAAAAAGAGGCATACTCAAAAAAACTTCAAAAAATAAGGAAAAAACTAGTGGACATTATCTCAATTAATTCAAAAGTTATGAAGGGTCAAAATATAATGGGACACCCGATATAATTTCACATAATTCACACGAAATGAAAACAACATAATTAACCTGTTAATCGAAAAAAAAACAAAACATATACACAAAAAATGGCGTTACCGAGGCTGTACGTGTTAAAAATCCATAAACCGAGGTATGATTTTTTTCTGCCTTTGGTGCTCTGTAACTCTGGAACTATTAATTTTAAAGCTTCGTAGCCCTGGAAACTTTTGATCAGGATGATATATAAACTACAACATATCAAAATTTCAGCGAATTTGTCCGAGATCCAATTTCCGTAAGAAACGTGCGGGGTCCTTTATAAAAATCCAAAGAAATTTAATTAAGCATGCTGAAATGAAATTTTAGTTTGTTTTTAGCATGACAATGGTGCTATAAAAATCTTCATTTCAGCAAACCTCTATGACTAAAATTTATTTTATTACAAATATTACTAAAGAGCTCTATTTTTTAATCTAAATTCATTTTTAATTAAAAAGAATGTTTCATTTCTGATCATAAAATCTAAATATTCCCACTTTGAAATATAATCCGATACGAGACATTATCCTTATATCTTCGCTGTTAAATAGAGCGGTAAAGTACACACTTCAAATCTGATGAAATCATCTGTTGGCTTCAGTTTAACACATTGAAAAATTTGTCGATTGGAAATCTTCTCGTTTTGAATAAAATAAATTCCAGTAAATTTCCTTACAATTGCATAATAAAGATTCTTCTTGAGTTCAGTAAAATACACACAGGTACGTAATAATCATATAATAACACAGTGCGACAAATTTCAACTTTTGGTTTATGACATGGGATTTCTCTTCAGGAGTGGAAAGATTAGGTGCCAAATAGCAATTCTCCAGCGACATTTTGCTAGGTTAGTTAAAATAAGAGAGTTTTTTAATTTTAAGGTTTGAGAACTATCAGGGTATCGGATTGGCTTGAAAAATTCGGAAAATAACCTAAAAATATAGTGTTCGAGGTGTTTTTGGCCTTGTTTGAAAGGAAATATTAAAAGTAGATACAAAAACAAACATAAGTGAAATTCTTGAAACACCAGGGGTCATTTTAAAATGCATTTAAAGCGCTAATTTGAAAGGAGAATGGGGTAGCGAGGTGACAGAGGGCGTTCCTTTTTCATAAAAGCTTTTCTCCAATTGTCCCCTATTATATCGCAACATTACGGACTGAGAGAAATGTTTCTTCATAGAAAGATGAGTTATTGAATTAAATTCCTAAGTATGAATCAACATTTTTTATTTTGTTTTAATTTTGTCCAACAAATACAATTCTTGTCTTCGTTCCTTTCTTCTTCGCTATCCTCAGCATCTCTCTTTAGCCACTAACACAATTCCCCTAACATGGCATTTAATTTTTTGTCTCTGTACCGAATTTCCATAGGCATTAAAACCTGATGGAATCTCTGAAGCTGACTGCTTCTCAAAGTAGTCAAGGTGACTATTAAGGAAATGTATTTTGAGGGACATTGATATCTTCAATTTCTCAAATGCCTGTAACATATCAGCTATCAAGTCACGGTAATTTTCTGCCCGATGCTTCCCCAAGAAATGAAGAATCACAGCCTTAATGGTATTCCAAGCGATCGACTGGTCTTCATTCAGATATTTGTCAAAATCCGAGTTTTTCATCAGCTTGCGAATATCAGGCACATTCAAAAAGCCTATTGAAATAGATTTATTTTCGTTACTAATATATAGTTGTATTGATTACGTATATTAAGGTACGTACCTGCTTTAACTTTTGCTTCACTAAGTCTAGGAAATAGTTGACGCAAAGAAAACCAAGGAAAAAATCATGTTACTGTAATGATCTCTGGCTATTTTCATATAAAAATACAGATCATTACATACATATCCATCAGAGAGGCATTGAATGATGGGGATAGTGCCATAGCAACAAGAATCAATAAGAAGAATAAATAAATATCTCATAGAAGATACACGTCTTTTATTACCTTCTAAAAGAGATAACATAAGATTGTGTACTAAGACCCATATAAACAGTCTAAACACAACATTACCACCGCTTCATATAAAGCTAAGTATTGTGACGAGCTTTATTAAAAATCTAGAATCGGATGGACCAGCATTTGCATGCTTACATTAACTATTTCCTGGGCTTAGTGAAGCAAAAATTAAAGCAGGTATGTATCTTAATATACATAATCAATACAACTATATACTACTAACGAAAATAAATCTATTTCAATAGGCGTTATGAATGTGCCTGATATTCGCAAGCTGATGAAAAACTCGGATTTTAACAAATATCTGAATGAAAACCAGTCGATCTCTTGGAATGCCATTAAGGCCGTGATTCTTCATTTTTTGTGGAAGCCTCGGGCAGAAAATTACCGTGACTTGATAGCTGGTATGTTACATTTGAGAAATTGAAGTTATCAATGTCTCTCAAAATACATTTCCTTACTAGTTCTTGACTAATTTGAGAAGCAGTTAGCTTCAGAGTCTGATGAGCATGGAGAGGGATTCCATCAGGTTTCAATGCATCTGGAAATTCGGTACAGAGGCAAAAAATTGAATGCCATGTTAGGGGATTTGTGTTGGTGGCTAAAGAGAGACGCTGAGGATAGCGAGACTGCAAAGATGATGTCCACGTATCCAACTCAGACATACAAGGAGAGCGAAAAGGAGGAACCAGCACCTACAACGAAGCAAATACATCAGTAGAGGTAAAGTTAAAATTGTATTTGTTGGACAAAATTAAAACAAAATAAAAACATGGGTTCATACTTCGGAATTTAATTCAATAACTCATTTTTCTATAAAGAAACATTACTCGCAGTCCGGAATTTTGCGGTATAATAGGGGACAATCGGAGAAAAGCTTTTATGAAAAAGGAACGTCCTCTGCCACCTCGCTACGTCATTCTCCTTTCAAATTAGCGCTTTAAATGCATTTTAAAATGACCCCTGGTGTTTCAAGAATTTCACTTATGTTTGTTTTTGTATCTACTTTTAATATTTCCTTTCAAACAAGGCCAAAAACACCTCGAACACTATATTTTTAGGTTATTTTCCGAATTTTTCAAGCCAATCCGATACCCTGATAGTTCTCAAACTTTAAAATTAAAAAACTCTTATTTTAACTAACCTAACAAAATACCGTTGGGGAATTGCTATTTGGCACCTAATCTTTCCATTCCTGAAGAGAAATCCCATGTCAAGAAAAGTGTGCCGCACAGTGTAATTGAAGTTCCTTTGTTTACATAAAAGCCGAGGGTACATAAGTCAACTTTTATTTGATAAATTTGGAGTCAGAGGCATAGATCCCGCCTTTTGATTTCTGCTACCCGAAATTGTTTTCTCTTGTAGGTCCTTTTATAAGTTTTGTTAAAAACAATCGAAAAACCTGAGCTTTTCTTCCAATCAAATGTTTACGACGTCACATAATAAACATGTGATCATAATTAGCGAATTACCTAAATCTATTTACACGGAAAGGTGGTAAAAAGACGAAATAAAATAATACACTTAAGATTAAACTTGATTCCTAACTGAACAAATTAACAAAAACCGCCAACTGTCACTAGCTATGCTGCACGAGATAGTTACTTTATAACACATAGCAACTTCCTTATATTAGTTTACAATTATTAGAAATGAATACTAACGGAAAACTCAAATCGGCCACTTTGGCTTTGTGGAAAAACATGATGCCAAATTATCTTATGACTTAGTAAAACCTTAAACTAAACAAAATTCAAACCATTCTGGTCCAGGGTGCACTACTTCAGGTGACTGAATTAAAAATGGGCAAAAACATAAAATATTACATGAATTTCTCAAAATGACCTTGGATTGACATCTCCAAATAGAAAAATCAAAATTTAACCAGATACAAAGACAGGTAAGTTAATTATGGCATAATCGTTTAAGATAATGATTTGTTTTATTTATTCTCAGTACAACAACCTGAAACTGAGTTAACCTCCAGATAAACAAAAATCGTAATTCTGATAGATCAAATATGAAAATTTAAACCTCAAGAACAGCTGAAGTGATATCCTAAATCTGCTTTGCTGGTTAAATTGTGCATGTTCTATAATATAGAAACTAAATTTACTCATCTAATTTTCCTATACTTCAATATTTTTATTAAAGTGAGGTTATGTAGTCTAATAATCGTAATTCCTGTAATACTGTTCTGTTTTATGAAATTTAAGAGCAATATTGTATGTCTGTCTTTCAAACAAAATAAACTAACTACTTCACATGTCTTTTAATTGTCTTTATTTGCATGTATACTTATAAAGGTGATTTGTTTGTGCACCGTGTCAGGGTTGCTGTTATTTTCAAATGTTGTGATTTGCCGCGCTTTGTGATGCATGGCATACTGCTGTGCCCAAGCGGAAACAGTGAGACATTCATCTTTTAAAAATAATGTTGCAAGCACGCACGCGCATGTCAAAAATATAAAGTGCAGATTTTCCATAATTTGATCAGTGCAATTATCAATATTATAAACTCCAATAAAGCTAATTGGCCAAGAAGAGACGAATTGTCCAAAGGAACCCCGAATCGAGAATCGAAGCAATGGCGAATAATTCGAAAAGGTAGGTGGTATGTTCATGCATTACACGTAAAGTTAAGTATAGAATTTCAGCGCTCTTTTATGCACGAGTTTGTGCAAACATTATTATTATTTTGCTGTCCTTAACTAAAAAGCAGTAACTCCATTTTTATGATTTTTTTTTGTTTATGCTTTGAATGTGCTAACAATGTAATCGTTCAAATTTATTTCTCTTTTCAGAAAACTCTATAAAATTTGCAGTATAATTCAAATGATGTCGGTTACTACGCTAAAAAGCAGTATAAACATTTTATCCAATACCTCTAAAGAAAAAGGGTGCTATATATTAATGCTTTTAAATAATCAAAGTTGAAGTTTATTCACTTGTGGGTAAAAAGCTTATTGTAGGTAGCAACCAATCACTAGCTTACATTGCATAATATTATTAAAATACAGTTATCGGTCTAGAGCAGGGGTTCCCAAAGTGCGGCCCGCGGGCCTTAAACCCTAGAAATGTGGTCCGCGATATCAGATCATCGGCGATCTTGAATTCATAAAAATAATTTACATTTTTACAAAAAAATAAATAAATTTTATCATATTATAATTAAAAATAGTTCACTTAAAATTTTATATGTAATAAGTATATTGTTATTATATGGCTTGTATATACAGGGTGATCCAAAATGACTGAGACACTTTGAATTTATCGCCACGTTAAATCATTGTCGCGTTGGCAAAATGAATACTTTTTAAACATTTTTATCTTGCTTTTATTTTACAGTGGCGTCTCAAAAATAATATAGCTTATAAACTTCCTTAATCTTAAACCATAAACTTACCTGATAATAAAATCGTCTAACAAACTGTAGCTCTGAAAAGAACTGTTCTGTAAAATAAGAAAACAAGCGAAATAAAGCAGAAATTCAATGAAACCTCAGAACCACGTGGCAAAGCACAACAATGTAAACGCGAAAGTGACGAGTTGGCGCTGTAATTTGACGCAACACATTTCAATAGTGCTACAGTAACAATGTGAAATACACTAAAACCTAAGGCTGGAAATTCAAACCGACCTCACTCAATTTGGATCTCACTGTAGTTTGTCTTATTGAACTAATCAAATTACAGGAAAATGCCGAAACCAATAATTCTTATCACAACAATTCCTTAATTGGTTTTTTGCCTTAATTTCGGTTTGTGAAAAGTTTTTAACAAAATCAACAAACTTGTAATCATTAATAAAAATGTTCCCGATGGGGAACGGCCCGGGAACAAATTTTAATACTGTCAGCCATATCCCACCGCAGCCGCAAAATATGATGCAAAATCAGCAACTACCCCAAATGCCAGATGTATTTAAGTCAGCCAGGTCAAGCACCTTCATGTATACAAACACCAATAAACTATCCTAACCAAATAGTCAATCAAACGCCATTCTATGGATTCATCAGACAAGAACAGCAATCTCAACTACCTACTTTAATGAATATAGACTCAACCCTAGTAACACCAGCACCAGCTAATATGATATCGTACCAATCTACAATATAAAATACTGACGAGCATCAAAGTTACACTACAGAATCAATCATTTCAAGTGAAAATGACGATATGAGTAGTGAAGTAGAAGACAATACAACAAAACATCCTTGGCAAGTTGCTGGGAACAAGAGAAAAAGAATTAACCGTCAAAAATCTACTGATTCGACATCACAAGTTCAAACTGTAAACAGATTTGAACCTTTTTCAAATGGAGACAAAGAAAATGAAAACGCAACGCACTCAAACTCTAGAGTTACTAATAGCAATGTTTCCAAAGATCCAAAACCACCACCAATCTATATATACGCAGTCCAAGATTACAAAGCTATGATCAATGATTTATCGGCTATAATTGGTCAAAACACCTTTACTACTAAAACTTTATCAAACAACACAGTGAAAGTAAATACACTCAATTCAGATATCTACAGAAAACTAATTCATCATGTGCGTGAAGGAAAAATAATTCACCACACCTATCAAATAAAACAGGATAAATACAGAGTAGTTATTAGGTGTTTACATCACTCAATACCCCTTGATGACATTAAAGAAGAATTAAAAGGAAAAGGACACCAAGTAAGAAGCATAATTAACATAAGACATAGAACTAGCAAAGAACCACTTACAATGTTCTTTGTAGACTTAGAGCCTAACAAGAATAACAAAGACATTTTTGATCTACATCTCCAGTACTGTAAGATCAGAATCGAACCACCAAGAAAGAAAAGTAGCATAGTACAATGCACAAGATGTCAGAACTATAACCCCTCGAAAACATACTGTATGCGACCTTTCAAATGCGTCAAATATGGAGGAGCCCACGACACAAAACTTTGTAACAAACCAAAGAAACACCGGCAAAATGTGCTCTTTGTCAAGGCGATCATCCTGCCAATTACAAAGGATGTTCAGTGTATCAAGAGTTGGCAAGATCAAAGAACAAAAAATCAATACAAACAAGTAACACAATATTCTACAAACATACAGATCAGTCAACAAACACAACCCATAATTTTTAATAGCATTCTGCGATTGTGCTACTACCCTGTGCAATGGAAATATGCACAAATAATAATGGTACTCAAACCTGGCAAACGACCTACTGAAGCCACTTCATATCGACCAATTAGCCTCCTTCCCATAATGTCAAAAATGCTTGAACGACTAATATTAAATAGAATAGAAGAATCTGTGCCTTTAAATGAACTCATTCCCGACTACCAATTTGGTTTCCGGAAATCGCACTCTACAATTCAACAGTGTCATCGCATTGTGAATAGGATCAATTTCTTGATATACAGCAGGCCTTTGACAGGGTCAAAATAAAACTACATTTTCCTGCTCAGCTATTCCTTCTCCTAAAATCCTATTTAGAAAATCAGGAGTACCTCCCCAGATAGCAGAAGTACTTGGATACATTTAATAATTCTGTGTCCATCACTCTAAATGGAATTAAATTTTAATCAATTTTTTTATTAAAAACACACAGTCTTCTCCATAAGGGGTGATAGAAGACACCAAAAGGAACAAAAAAGTCTGATACAACTTTGTTCTAGTACGTACTACCTTTTACGAAAATTAAAAAATCAGCGCTCTAGCTCTCAAGGTTAACGAAGGGCAAGAATTCGATTGCTCGATTTGCTAGGTAGAGATAAATGAAGGTCGTCACGGGTATGCTGTTGACCACAATTGAATGGTCATAGAGTATTTCCGGGTTACTACAAACTTTTGGATTTTTTTTTTATTTTGGATATTTTTCAGAGAGTATTGTCTGGTTGCTACAAACTGTTGAATTAAAACAACATAGTGAGTAATGGCCACTTGGGCCAGACGTTTTTAGTGACTTTTTTTGTTTACGGTTGGTACCCCTGCACTTGGGCCAGACGGTTTTAGTGACTTTTTGTTTACGGTTATAATATCTACAATTTCTCTTATTGTATACAATCAAATCATCAATTGTAAAGGTAAAAGAATTATTTCATGCTATTTTTATTTAAAATGTGCTGGTCCTAACTAAATAATATTAACAAAATTACTAACTATAATGTCTATAATATCTACAATTACACATCACTGCTGATCCATCTCCATCTCCAACCGTGCATTCAATATTTGAAACAGTGGGCTTCCGTTACAATTATCATTGCAGGTACACTCATCCACATCGTTGCCTCCAAATTGGGATACCGGACCGAGGATATGCAACCGTTCGGAACACGCAATTGGGTCGAAGGTGTTGTAAAGCATCCGTTTCATGCATCCATCACACCAATGGGATGGTACGTGGTATATTGATCTCGACACCCTGGTGTGGTATGCCTGCGGTAGGGTGGCCGTACTACACACACTGCGTATGCAGCCCTTGCATAGACGCTTCTCTTTCCACGTGTAGTATGACCACCACAGACAGTACGGGACATCTGCCACGGTAAACCACCCCTGCAATACCGTTGCCACCTGTTGAAACCGTAGGGTTCGGTTTGCACAAGCAACGTCCCCCATGTCACCGAAACGGTCTTCATCATAATGTTGGGCGTACTTAGCGGTTGTATACCAATACCATTTCCACATCACCCATAGTTCGAACACTAGGCGTTCAATTCCTATACCTATGGATGATTGTGGATTCATCAGCTCTCGATGGTGGCGGGCGATGGCTACATGTGGACCCAACGAGGCAGCGATGCAGCGTAACGATTGAGCCCGTAGGCTGAGCCAGCGATCCCATTGCTGCGCATCTGGCGCGGTATCTCCTTCAGCGGAATGTGGTATGTGAGGAGCGATGACGGACATTGTGATGTGTTACCTGGTGTGGAACACACTCCCTATTATATCGAAGTAGCAACACCCACGGAGGAGTGGTGGGGCGGGGGGGACACTTTGAGGTACCTATACACCGACTATACACCAATGCCCTTGAGGAAATGCAAGGTTTCTGTCTAGAAACCGACCTATACACCAATGACCGTGAGAAAATGCAAGGTTTCTGTCTATACACCAATGACCGTGAGGAAATGTAAGTATTTGCGCGAATGCAAGGTAAAGTGGTGGGGGTGATGGAGGGGTTCAAGGTGAAGGAGTGGGGGTGAAAGTGGGGTTCAAGGTTAGGGAGTGGGGGGTGGTTCGACAAAACCGGAGGGCGACGCAGCGGAGCGTCAGTCTGTCTTCGTTCATCATGGATACATCATCTAGTAGTGTTACCAGTGTTGGTGAAGTGAATAAGTGTCGTTGTGTGACATTGTCCTTCTGGTCAAAATTATCGATGAAGAAAGCGTGTCCGATACATGTGCCGCGTACACCATCTCCAGTTCCTGCGTGCCCGGTACTTGTATCAACTATCGAGCGTGCACCATCTCCAGTTGCAGCGTGCCCGGTACATGTGCCGCGTACACCATCTCCAGTTGCTGCGTGCCCGGTACTTGTACCAACTATCGAGCGTACACCATCTCCAGTTGCTGCCGCAAAGAAGATCATAGTACTACAAAATGTGGTAGTAAAGGCGGCAGCCGTTAATGTGGAGAAGCCGAAGTACGACATGCTTTCCGGGCGTTCACAACCTTTACTGCGAGAGCTGTTGACTTCGACAAATGTGTTTTACGCTGCTGGAAGTTTGCACATGAGAGGAATCCCCATCGTGACGGTCCAGGAAGCACCTGCGGCATCATCATGTTCGGGTGAGTGGGACTCCCAATTGTTGAATTGCCCACCGGGCAGCGAGTATGATATCTCAATTCGGGGGTCCCTTTTGGGGAATGCATCACCATCTGCAACCGATGATGAAGTGAACCTGCCCATGGAGATTGCCGCAAGTGCAAATGTAATTGTTGATGAAACGGAGTCGGACTGTTCCACATCAATTGCAAGCGCTCCTGACGATGACGATGAGGAGTTAATCATTCCGGGTACCCCCTGTGATGACGGGGTGCATGACCATTTGGACATAGACACAGCGACACTTATGGAGGTTTCTGATCACACAGCGTCTATACAGTTGTCCGACAGCATCAGAGACTTCACAACTTCACCGATTGTCTTCATAGATGGTGTACCATGCGAGAAGCAGTCTTTACCACTTGCTGTCGTTGATGATGCACAGCAGACAAGGATTACACGACGGTTAAGAGAAGTGGCGTCCGGTTTGCGAGGGTGCAAGAGTGAACGCATCGCTCTCCTTCAACGCAAAGCGGAACTCTTAGCTGCTGTGGAACGATATGAGATCAAAATCAAGAGTATCAAGACGCAGCAGCTACGACAAGTGATGACGGAGTTGGGGGTCCTGTGAGAGTGAACGCCTCGCACTTTTAACCGAAGCGGAAAACTTGTCTGCTTTGCGTCATCAACGACGTTAACGGTTGATATAACTGTGACCTCCCACTAACAATAACCCAGTCCTCTTCCTATCCCGGTCGAGTTTGCATAACACGTCCTCGTCGTCCCGACTGGAAATCAGTATCGCGAACGTTAGTGGTAAAAGTTGACGTAAAAGCTTTATCGTTTGCCAGTGCGTTCCCGTTTACTGATTACTAAGAATATGCATGTGTGTAGCTGCGGCGCGTCCTTCACCCGACGGGATGCTTTAGCCCGTCACCGAAGAGAAAGCTGCCGTGGACCGCTGGACTACCCATCCACGAGCGGTAAGTAACCATTCCTGTGAGGTTGTATGATGTGATACGAGTATTTTGTTGATTACAGCTGAGGGAGCTTCGGATGCTGTAGGTAATACCGGTGAAGGACCTGCATCTAAGAAAGCGAAAAAACCTCCCCGCAAGGTACGTGTACACATTGTTAACGGCTTTAGTGTTAGTGATCTGTGCAATTGTTTCAGGAAATACCTCCGCGACGGTGTATTGCGATGTGTGCGAGGTGGATGTTCCACGACGTGGCTACGCTGGACATCTACGAAGCAACCGCCACAATCATCGTAATGCCGCCTCAGTGCAGTCGGAGGTGGTCCTGGAGACGGCGTTCAAGTCTCGTATAGCTAGTTATCGAGTCTCGGTGAGAAATCATCACATAAATCTCAGAGAATTTACTGATGAGACCCGCGGAAATGTGTTAACACTATTAGAAAGAAACGTTCAGCGCTTTCGTAGTGTGAAAGTCAATCTAGAAGTATTCGGAATGTACTTTTTGGAAAGTCAAAATTTGCACGAAATTAAATCGTTTAATACACAAAATGAGATTGTGACCGGGACTTCGAATCTGACCGATTTGTATGATGATTTCGTTGAGGTGCTGGATACGAAGATGTCGGACTTTAATGATCGGAACTCAGGTAATGAATAGTTACGGGTTACGATTCGATTGCTAATTGTAGGGTCCTTACAGGTTGGGTACTGGAGCAGCTGTTATTTATAGAAGTCAACGTCAATAAATACAACCCGCTCCGTGCTTCCTCCTATGTTCCACTTCCGTCGTTGATACAACATAAAAAGGCTGTAATCAACGTGCAAAATAACGATCAGTGCTGTTTTGGTTGGGCCTTGGCGTCCGCTTTGTATCCGCCGAGGGGGGGGGCCTTCCAACAGGACGACGTCGTATCCAAATTTTGCGCAACTGTTTGATATTGAAGGTATCACCTTTCCTGTCAAACAGGATGCTATTTCGAAATTTGAAGCGCGTAATCCACGCTTATCTATTAACGTGTATGGTTTGGAAGCTGTATTTAAAGACGGAGAAATGAAACAAGAAGTTGTAGGGCCTCTGCATTACTCTAAGCAAAAGAAAGAAGTACATGTTAATTTATTATTAATTTCCGATATGGAGGGTAATAGTCATTACTGTTGGATAAAAAACTTTTCGCGTTTGGTGTCGTCACAGTTGTCGGCTCACAATGGAGAAAAACACTTTTGTGACGGCTGCTTGCAGTATTTTAAAAGTGAAAGTAGATTAGAACAACATACCCGTTTTGATTGCAATCATGTTTACACCAAGTTACCAACTATCGAACCCGTATGCGATAAATTTGGGCACGACCGGCCGGGTAATCTATTGAAGTTTGAAAATTTTCAAAAGCAACTTACAGTACCTTTTGTCGTTTACGCGGATTTTGAAAGTGTGTTGAAACCTTTGGACACGGTTGAGCCGGATCCTAGTGGAAAATTTACCATGACATCGTACGAACACGAACCACATTCGTTTGCGTATTACATTAAGTGTTCCTACGATGACGCGTTATCTAAATTTGAATTGTACCGTGGTCCGAATGCAGCAAGTGAGTTTATGACGCGCTTAGAAGGAGATGTTAGAAGGTTGTATAAGGATCATTTAAAACATGTTCAAGACATGCGACTTTTATCGTGCCGACAAACTTTCAACTATGACAATGCAACCGTGTGTCATATTTGTAACAGACCCTTTGGTGAAAACGACGTTAAGGTGAAAGATCACTGTCACCTCAGCGGCGAGTACCGCGGTGCGGCTCACTCCGTGTGCAATCTAATGTATCAAATTCCCGACTTCATACCGATATTTTTCCATAATTTGACGGGATATGATTCACATCTATTCATAAAGCAATTGGCATTAGAAAAAGAAGCAATCGACGTGATTGCGCTCAATAAAGAGAAATACGTTTCGTTTTCGAAACAGCTTTTGGTAGATGAAATTAGGAACGGGTCCCAACGGATACAGGTATGTCTTAAAATGCGCTTTCTGGACAGTTTACGATTTCTAAATTCTAGTTTGGATAAGTTGTCTCAAAATCTCACTTCCTACCAGTGTTTGACTATTAAAAAGTATTTTGCAGATGGGGTTAGCTTCGACTTATTGCGACAGAAAGGTGTGTTTCCCTATTCGTACGTTGACAGCTTCTCCAAACTCGAACAGGACACGTTGCCGCCGTATGAGGACTTTTTCGATCCATTGACAGGGGAACACGTCTCTCGATCGCAGTATGCTCGCGCTGTGGAGGTGTGGAATACGTTTGGATGTACGACTTTGAGCGACTATTCGGATCTCTATTTGAAAACCGATGTCTTACTTTTGGTT
The DNA here is from genome assembly GCA_929113105.1 of Agrypnus murinus. Classification (NCBI taxonomy): domain Eukaryota; kingdom Metazoa; phylum Arthropoda; class Insecta; order Coleoptera; family Elateridae; genus Agrypnus; species Agrypnus murinus. The sequence continues at coordinate 130,282,244 of OV816023.1, read as the reverse complement.
GATGTCTTTGAAAACTTTAGACGTGTAGTCTTGAAAATTACAAGTTAGATCCGGCGCAGTATTTTACTGCACCGGGTTTAAGTTGGGATGCTATGTTGAAACGCACGTCTGTAGAACTGGAGCTGCTCACGGATCTGGACATGCTCCATTTCTTTAAGAAAGGCATTCGGGGAGGTGTCAGCACCTGTGTTGGCAGGAAGTGTTTCGCGAATAATACGTTTCTCCCAAATTATGACGCGTCCAAACCCCATTCTTTTATTATGTATCTCGATGATACCAATCTCTACGGTTACAGTATGCGACAGTATCTGCCACAGCGCGACTTTGAATGGCTTAGTCCGTACGAAATTGAACAGTTCGATCTAAATTCCGTGGCGGAAGACGCCGATATGGGTTACGTGCTGGAAGTAGATCTACACTACCCAACGCGGTTGCACGATTTACATAATGACTTTTCTTTCTGCCCCGAACCTCTTTGGGTGGACGGGAGACCACACGACGTTCACCCCTAGAACTGGCTGTCTTCTACCCCAACCCGCTGACGGGCAACGGATGAAGCTGTCAGAATAAAATGTGTGGTAGAGAAATTCGTGAGAATTCTCGACGGTAACTCTGACCGATCAGGGGGAGCCCTGATAGATGAGACCGGTGTGGGCGGATTCGAATCTCGCCTAGGGTGGAGGTCATTTATGGTCACCAATGGAACCCGCTGTTTGGCCGAAGTCATTTATGGTCACCAAGGAACCCGCTGCATGACCTAGGTCATGTAAGGTCACCAAAGGAACCCGCTGTTTGACCGAGGTCATTTAAGGTCACCAAAGGAACCCGCTGTTTGACTGAATCTCTAGTGCGGTGACTAGAAGTGAGGTTTATCCCAGCCTTTGGGCAGATGGGAAACTGCAAGCCGCCAGGTAAATGCGCTTAGGAGCTATCCCGGCCACCCTTTGATCCGGACTGCAGCCGGGTACGGTGATTGGGAGAAGCTCTGAAAGCCATTACACTTAAGGATAGTTGAAGCGAATACATAGCCTCTCACTATTAAGACAACTTCTCCAATTTCGGGTACGCACCGGGAGTCTATAACGTGTAGACTTAAAAGAAGCTCTGTCGAGGGCCCACCAAGCCTAAAATTGGTAGATCGGGGTGGCAAAACCGCTTAAAAACCAAGTCCTGCCACAATTGAGGTTGGATTCGATCGGGCAGTGGTCCCACATGATAACAGCGTCATGTTGGGGAATAGTCCTATTGCTGGACGAGGTACTTCGCCCCGCCCTTCCGCAACCGGGGGAGGTACCGGCGGGTGAGCAGCGTGTCTTTTCAACTGCTCGGTCACTATGCGCGTCTTAGCTAGTAGAGGGTGGATAGGCAACCTCGCTCCTACCAGTGAGCAATCTGGTAGCAATTGCACGACTGCCGGTTGTGCAACTTGCGCGCTGATTGGGCGTTTCCCAATCACTTCCTTATGGAAGGAACGTGGGGGTATGCATATGCGGGTACCCCACGTAAAATAAAAATAGTATTCTATGCCCCGAACCTCTGGTGCCGCCTACGGGCAACGCGCGTCACCCAAAATTAATTCCAAACTTGTTAGTTTGACAAACAGTGTCTTAAGCATGGTTTAGAATTAACCAAGATTCATCGCGTGTTAAAATTTCATCAGACCCGGTTGCGTTCCTATATTGATTTGAATACCACGTTACGTAATCAGGCGACTAACGAAGCGGACAGGGACTTCTTCAAATTAATGGTGAACAGTTTATTTGGCAAGACAATGGAAAATGTCGATAGAAGGGTGGACGTTCGTTTGGTCAGTCATTGGGAACGTCATGGAAAGAAGCATGGGGCTGAGACGTTAGTAGCAAAACCCCAATTCAAAAGCGTTGCTGTCTTTTCGGAAAATTTGGTTGCTATAGAATTACAAAAAGTGTCTGTTGCTATACAATAAACCGGTGTATGTGGGTTTTACTATTTTGGATCTTTCTAAAACGATAATGTATGAATTTTTTTATGATTTTCTCAAACCTTTATATGGTGATAACGTGCGCTTGCTGTATACAGATACTGACTCTTTCATTATAGAAATTCGTACTGAAAATTTTTATGCTGATATGAAGCAACACTTAGATAAATTTGACACCTCAAAATTCCCACCTGACAACATTCACGGTATACCGCGCACGGCCTCGGTGGTTGGTAAAATGAAAGATAAATATTGTTGAGTGCCCCTCTGCAGTTTCTACGGTGCAGGTGCTAAAACGTATTGTGTAAACGTGCTTGACCGCGACGGTGCAATGGCGATTAAAAAGGCGGTAATTAAGCGCGATCTCACCGTTGACGACTACCGTCAGGTTGTGGAGGATGGTGTTGTGCTCTTCCGCAAAATGTTTATATTCAAATCACGTTTACATGCTATGTACACAGAACTTCGGAATAAAGTAGCGTTATCACCAGCCGATAACAAACGTTACATTATTCCCTGGTCGCTCAACATTTTAGCATTCATCCGGGACACCGCGACATTCATCCGGGACGTGATAGTTATCAGAATTTGGATCGTCTGTTAGAATTACTGCAAGTCGAAGTGTAATTTTGGAACTCGTTTGTTCGTAGAACCGACGGTACTGATTAGTATTATCACAGAGGTCCCGACTACGTTGACAACAGCCTTTTCCTTGTTATGTATTATTGTAAATAGTATATACGTTTTGTAGTTTATAACCCGTATGTATTTTACTCATTATTGTAAGTTGCCCTACATTCCGTATATATTTTATGTAATTATTATAATCATTATGGTATTGTATTGAATAATGTGAATAAATTATATACATCATACTCTGTGTTTCTGTAACTGTCTAACTAAAGGTAGAAGAAGACGAGATAAAACACACTATTGATATCAAAAAGTGATTTATTATTGTTTACTGCTTACATAAAATGATAGTTATATATTAACATTGCAACACATACACTGCATGCACTGTACTACTTAATGCACTATATCACGTGCTGCTATATACGAGTTATGGGTATTATCAAAGCCCAACCACTTGCCTAGAACTTGATCTCCCTTTTTTTTAACACCTTCTCTACTAAAAATACTTCAGGATGTTTAGCCATCTGCAATTCCTCCGTGTAGAAGCCTCCACGTATCTCTTCCCCGTTCGTGTCTTCCAAGATATACGTTATGGGATTGGTTCGATTAACCTTTTTAATTTGGAAGATTTCGGTACTCCATGTGGGAGTATAGCCTTTCGCAGACGCTTCCCGATGCTTGCTGATTCGCACGTGATCACCGACTGTGAATTTAGCACTTCGCAGGTCGGTGGTTTTCTGGAAATCGTAAACTGTTTGTAAAAGAATCTTGGCGTTGCTGTGGTTCACATCGATGGGTTTGTAGCCGGTGGTGCGGTGTACGGTATCGTTGTACTGGTTAACAACCTTTGGTAATAACTGCAACCACTTATATGACCCTTGCATTGAAAATTCCTTCCACATCTTGTTTTTAAGAGTTCGGTTTACACGTTCTACCGGACTTGCTTTCATACTAGAAAAGGTGCTGTAATGGTTGATGTTGAAAGTTTGCATTAGCTTACGAAAATGCTGGTTGTAAAATTCCTTCCCCATATCCGTTTGTAAATTGTCCGGAGTACCTCATGTTGATGTTAATAATTTTTTCATTGCTTTCGTGACGTCTTCACCGGTTTTTCGTTTAAGTGGACGCGCCCAAACACGCTTGCTAAACATATTCAACAATACTAAATATATCGAAAACCTTTATTTATTTTAGCATAGGGAATCATTTCCACAAGATCTGCCATGTACAAATCGTTCAAGCCTTTTACGATTACGCGTCTTCTTCGAAATCGTTTACGAGCAGGTTTATGCAATTCTTCAATTATTTGACGTTTGATACTCATTTAGAAAATATTGGAACACTAATAACAGCTTCCAAAATAAATATGTCCTTTGATCCAGGCTTCTTCGCCTTAAACTTATCACCTTTCTTCAATGTCACTTCGATGAGTGATTCGGCATCGTATAACTTATCGTTTAAAAAGATTTGCGCATCTGTGGGATAGTATTTGATTTGTTTAATGCTACCTTTTGTTAGAGGAACGACATACTCGAAGTTGGTGGAGTTCAAAAGTGCATAACCGTTTTCATGATTGTATATTCCCATCATATACAACATTGTCTCGTAGTGCAAATTAGACACGTCTTCTAAAAGGAATACTTTTGCAGGAGCGTCGAGTTTAACTCGGACAGGAGTTTTGTGAATATGTTTACCGAACTTATCCAGAGTCATCGTCTTGAGGTAATGATGATATATGGTGATATGGATGACTAATAACAGCTTCGAAATAAAATGGGCCGGTTGCAGACGGATCTACCGACGTACTTAGCGCCTTAATCTTATCGCCTTTTCTCAATCGTTCCCCAATTAAGTTGGCAGCACCACCAACTCGTTTATCGTTTACAAACATAATGCCTAGTGGTGAGCTGTAAACTGCTTGTACAATCCCTTCTGTAAACGGTATTGTGTATTCCCGTTTACTGCTACTACCTCTCAAATTGTAATATTTCGGTGGACTTGTGTATACACCAGTAAGTTCGCTCGGAGTCCACCCAGGCTCGGAGTTCGCCCATATATACATCATTGTTGTGTACCTTACATTTTGTATATCTTCTAATAGGTACACTTTCGAACGAGTGTCGAATTTCACTCGGACAGGGGTTTTGTGAAGATGTTTACCGAATTAATCGAGCGTCATGATTGCACTAACGTTAGCAATATTATGAAACGGAACGATACGCGTGTGATGATTTATTCGGCAATTTTAGCAGCTCTCAATTCATCGATAATATATATGATTTCATTAGTGTGACCGGGGAGTCTCAATCTGTCCACTAATTTATTAGGATCTTTCCAAGGTATAAATTCCACCTGTTTATTATTATAGTTGAGAACGCGCATATCACCACCACCACGTTTTGGTAATGTGCGAGTTTTCGATGGCGTGACCGGTGTAGTGGGTGTAGACTCGCTTCGGAATCTTGCCCCAGGAGTAGTTAGAAGGGGTCTAATTATATTTGAATATTTCTTTCCGGTTCCGTGTAGTTGTGCACCCTCAATGTAACCTCTTCTGATAGCATTGGTACGTGTAAGAAGGTCCTTATACTTCTGCAAGTCTGATTGGGTGTATCCAATAGGTGATTTTTTAAATACTAATTCGTAAAAACCAGGAGTGCCTGTATATTTAAAAATTGTGCCTGAGGGTTTTTTAATAATAAAGTCGTTCTCGTCAAAAGTGAGTACGGCGTTTCCGATTAGGTACTGGTGAGATTCCGGATGGAATCGTACTCCATAATGATGATCGAACTCGTTCTTAGTATCCTTGAACATGTTTTCCATATACATTTTAGCTCTACCAGAAAAGGTCTCATCTATGTAAGTTTGGAATTCCGGGCTGAACCCAACAGCAGCAAGTTGTTCTTTCAATTGATCCAATGTTGGGATTCCAGATTCTTCCAGGACTTCTGTTTCAAAAACCGAGATATCAGGTGAGGGAACGCACTAGCGTTCCCTCACTACTAAGTGCGCATTCTTTGGGCGATAGGTGATGGTTCGCGAGGCATACCTATTCGTCTTGCGGGTGGAAGTCGTTTATAAATTTTTTTTGGAGTCGAGGTAGGTATGGGAGAAGACACTTCCGTTTTTAAGGGTTCTTCTTTCGGAGTTAATAATTCCGTTTTAACTCCGGTTATAAACTCACGCAATGGTTGAGTGATAGGTTGATAGCGGCGTTGTAGTTCCACTTCTGACCGTGCAATTTCAGACTTGAGACTTTTGTATTTCTGTTTAACATGACGTCGTGCTTTAACCAAGTCTTCTGCTACACGCTTGTCCATGTTTACTAAAACGTTTAGTTCGTGTCTTCGGTATTTATGGTGAAGTAACAGTCAAAACCTTTTCGATAACGTCCCCCATTAAGTGGATAATCTTTGTCGATTACTAAAAAGCCATATTTCTCCTTCCAACAGTGTAAACACAACTGTTTAAACGCTTCGAAAGTCATATCCCCGCTAATATGATCGTTAAATATGTGTTTTAAGTTAGTATTATCCTGCTTAAAAACGACAATGAGATTTGAATTATCTCTTACGAGTTGTTTAGGTATTGCAGAGTATGTCTGACATAAATAAAAAAAATCGATGTGTTTATGTCTACCGAAGCAGAAATAATCACGTATGGTGCTTTGACTATCGCAAACTACATCGTCGAAGATAATAACTGAGTTTTGGTTTGCATCCTTAGGTGGTAATATAGTTTCAGAAGAATCGTATTCGAAATAACCGATGGGTAATGATCGAAACAGCTCGCGCACATATGCGTATTTCGGTTGATAAAGAGTTTTACTATAGACATATACGTTTTCGAAGCGTAATCCGTTTGGATGTTCTAGTAAACCTATCATTAGGTTGGTTTTACCACATCCGGAACTGCCTACTATTATACCGCGTTTGCATCCTGCCCCCAACAATACACTATGTTAAAAACTTGCGGCGTCGGTGAACAATTATCCCGATTTATAATAGACAACCTCTGTCTCTGACGCACCAACTCTAACTGCTCCATGTAGGACACGTTGTGAAAGAGCGTATATGGGTAAAGGGTATAAATATATAAAGATGTTGGAACAAGCTTTTAGTCACTCTTCTCCTGTGATAGGAGTAATGTGTTATGAAACGTACTCTGCGAAAATCGGAGAATCGTCAATCAACTCGTAAGGGGAAAGGAGTGATCAACACTCTCATTAATAAGTTACCGTTAAAATTACATTTACCAGGGTATAACTACTGTGGACCTGGCACCCGTTTACATCAAAGGCTTTCTCGTGGAGACAAAAGAATAAACCCGTTGGATGAAGCTTGTAAAGAGCACGACATAGTCTATTCAAAAACTAACGACCTTGGTGAACGTCATAAAGCTGATCATATATTAGGACAGAATGCGTGGACGAGGTTTCGTTCTAAGGACGTTCATTTTGGAGAGAGAGCGGCTGCACTTACTGTGGCCGGCATTATGTCTGGAAAAAGAAAATTGGGTATGGGTGTTCGACGATCTAAAGTGAATAGAAGGGGTATTTTAGCATTCAACAACGCCATCAAATTAGCTAGAAAACGTATTGGTGGTAAAGTAAAAAAGTTATCTTTAAAACGTTCTGCTCGTCTTGCCCTAGCGGCCTTGAAACGTAAACGTATCATTGCTCCCAAAGGGCGGATTATACCTATCCCTAAACAAGGTGGTTTCCTACCGCTCATTCCTTTATTTGCCGCTCTCGGAGCTATAGGCTCCTTAGGAACGGGAGCAGCTGCGGTTGCCAAAGCAGTGAATGAAGCAAAAGCAGCGAAATCAGCTCTCGAAGAAACGAAACGACACAATAAAGCGATGGAGCAAGCGCCTGTAGGAAAGGGATTATATTTGAAACCATACAAAAAAGGATTAGGATTGTATTTACGACCTCCAAAAAACTACCCTTAAAGCTACCACACCAAGCACTGACTAATATCGATCTGTCAAAGTACGCAAACCAGTTAAAGATTCCACACTTCAGAGGTATTTTTATGCGAAACGGGTTACCGAAACGTATCCGTAAAAACGAATGTGGAATTGTGAATTTGGATGATACAGATGGGGAAGGTACACATTGGACATCGTATGTTAAACGTGGTCGAAATATATTATACTTTGATAGTATTGGTCAGTTAAAACCCCCACTAGAACTCGTTCATTACTTTAAAAGTGATGGTAGCTTAAACGTAATTCGTTACAACTACGATGCTTTTCAGAAGCTAAATTCGTACAATTGTGGACATTTAGCGCTGAACTTTTTATATGATAACACTCCTTAACATTTCCTCAGTCTTACTGGGAATGTTGAGATGTCTCAAACATTCATCTTCTCCGATAAAACTTCTGTTTTAACTTCTTCTTATAACCCTCCCATATATTTGGATGCTAAAAACAATGGGTTATGCGTTTGACAAATTTGGAGACCTTTAATACTATTCCGAACGTAACGGATGAAAACAACGTGTTTAAAATTGGTAAAAGAATAATAAAGATACCTACAGGGTCATATGAGCTTGCTGATATAGCTCAATACATTAATTCTCAAGTAAACGATGAGTCTGTTAAAATCGAACCGAATCATAACACCCTAAAATCGATTATAAAAGCCGATCACGACATTGACTTTACAGTTGAACACTCTATTGTTAGACACACATTGTTAGGGTTTAAGAATAGAATCTTAAAAGCTAAGGAACGTCACATATCTGATTTTCCAGTTAAGATTATCAAGGTTAACTCGCTAATGATAGAATGTAATATAATAACAGGGAATTATATTAATGGCACACCGGCCCATGTGATACATCAATTCTTTCCCAGTGTTCCTCCTGGATTCAAAATAATAGAAGCACCTGAGACTGCACCCTATTTACCAATTAATGTCAACACCATTTCAAACATTACCCTTAAAATATTGGATCAAGACGGGGACTTGGTTAATTTCCAAGGGGAAACCGTGACGATAGGACTTCATTTGAAGAGCGTCGATGATGGTGCTCAAATATAACAGTCCTCGATGTTGCACTGATCGATATGGCTATAAAAGATCGTGTTCGAAGCGAAAAATGGTTAGTCAAGCATCGGTCACTACTCAATTGACAAGGGGCAACTGCTTATTCTTGCAAACCTTAGGCTTTATTATCCCAAAATGAATGTACTAAATGTAAACGAAAAAGTGCTCGTCGATCACTCGATTGTTGGAGCTGAATTTCACACTCACCAACCTTATACCACTCGTTTTGAGAATAATGACGAAATTCGAATACCTATTCAAGAAGATATGTCTACTTTGCCTTCGCGTAATTATCTATATGTAGAAGGTACTGTACTGAAAGAAGATGGTAAACCATCAGCGAGTGGTAAATTTATAAACAATGGTATTGCACATCTTTTTAGTGAGATTCGGTACGAAATGAATGGAGTTGTGGTGGATTCGGTAACAAAAGTTGGTCTAACAACCACCATGAAAGCTTACCTTTCCCACAATTCGAACGAAAGCGTTAAGTTGCAAAACGCTGGTTGGTTTCCGGATGGTACCAGCACCTTGCTAGATAGTAAAGGTAATTTTTGCGCCTGCATACCTTTATCAACACTGTTGGGGATTTTTGAAGACTATGGAAAGATTATTATGAATATTCGTCAAGAATTGGTATTAATTAGAAGCAATTCGGATGTCGATGCTCTAATATCCACCGATGTTAATGAAAAGCTTAAGGTTAACTTGCAAAAAATATATTGGAAAGTTCCACATATTCAACCAGGATTGGCGGAAGAATTATCATTAACAAAATATATTGGGAAAAATATTGACACTCAAGTGGCATTTAGAATCTGGGAAACTCATATTTATCCCGCTGTACCGCAAACGGATAAGCATAGTTGGTCTATTAAAACATCGACCACTCTGGAAACTCCCCGTTACGTTATCATAGGGTTTCAAACCGATCGTGATGGCCAGTTGCAGAAAGATATGAGCACATTCGACACCTGCGATATTCAAAACGTGACGGTATTTTTAAATACGGAAAGGTATCCTTACGATCAATTAAATATTAATTATGCCGAAAATGGATTTGCTATTTTATACGAAATGTATGCTAACTTTCAACGATCGTACTATGACAAACCCAACGAACCAGTACTGGCTCCTGATAGATTTAAGGCACTTACACCTCTAATCGTCATCGACTGTTCGCGACAGAAAGATTCCTTGCTAGGGAAAGCTGTCGTTCTTCGAGTTACTTTCGAAACCCACAAAAGCATTCCAGCGAACACTACTGCTTACCGTCTCATTTTGCACGATCGAGTATTTACGTATAACGCATTGACGAAGCAAGTACGACAACTATAAACGAAATCAGTATATACATTTATTAGTATAGCAGCACGCATCGACCATGCTGTTTGTCGATGTTCAAGGTTTCAAGACTTCCGACACAGACTTTGTGCCCAAGGAATTAGCCGTGTTTGATGGACATCACGTGTCTCACTACGTCTTCAAACCTCCGTTTAGGTAGAAATTTGTTTTGTTGGTACAAATTAGTCTTTAATTAGTACTTAATTATAGGCTAGAAATGTTTGAATTTAATTGAAGTGGAGGTTCTAGCTTCAGCTTCTGCCAGTACCCCCATTTTTAAAACTTAAATTGCGACTAAACGGGGATAGGTAGAAATTTGTTTTGTTGGTACAAATTAGTCTTTAATTAGTACTTAATTATAGGCTAGAAATGTTTGAATTTAATTGAAGTGGAGGTGCTAGCTTCAGCTTCTGCCAGTACCCCCATTTTTAAAACTTAAATTGCGGCTAAACGTGGATAGGTAGTAATTTGTTTTGTTGGTACAAATTAGTCTTTAATTAGTACTTAATTATAGGCTAGAAATGTTTGAATTTAATTGAAGTGAAGGTGCTAGCTTCAGCTTCTACCAGTACCCCCATTTTTAAAACTTAAATTGCGGCTACACGGGAATAGGTAGAAATTTGTTTTGTTGGTACAAATTAGTCTTTAATTAGTACTTAATTATAGGCTAGAAATGTTTGAATTTAATTGAAGTGGGTGTACTAGCTTCAACTACTGCCATTTTTCTTGTTGCTACAAGTTAGCCTTTAATTAGTACTTAATTATAGGCTAGAAATCTTCGAATGTAATTGAAGTGGGGGTGCTAGCTTCAGCTTCTGCCAGCATCCCCATTTTTAAAACTTAAATTGCGGCTAAACGGGAATAGGTACAAATTTGTTTTGTTGGTACAAATAAATCTTTAATTATTACTTAATTATAGGCTACAAGTGTTTGAATTTAATTGAAGTGGAGGTGCTAGCTTCAGCTTCTGCCAGCAGCTCCATTTTTAAAACTTAAATTGCGGATAAACGGGTACAAATTAGTCTTTAATTAGTACTTAAGTATAGGCTAGAAATGTTTGAATTTAATTGAAGTGGAGGTGCTAGCTTCAGCTTCTACCAGTGCCCCCATTTTTAAAACTTAAATTGCGGCTACACGGGAGTAGGTAGAAATTTGTTTTGTTGGTACAAATTAGTCTTTAATTAGTACTTAATTATAGGCTAGAAATGTTTGAATTTAATTGAAGTGGGTGTACTAGCTTCAACTACTGCCATTTTTCTTGTTGCTACAAGTTAGCCTTTAATTAGTACTTAATTATAGGCTAGAAATCTTCGAATGTAATTGAAGTGGGGGTGCTAGCTTCAGCTTCTGCCAGCATCCCCATTTTTAAAACTTAAATTGCGGCTAAACGGGAATAGGTACAAATTTGTTTTGTTGGTACAAATAAGTCTTTAATTAGTACTTAATTATAGGCTACAAGTGTTTGAATTTAATTGAAGTGGAGGTGCTAGCTTCAGCTTCTACCAGCAGCTCCATTTTTAAAACTTAAATTGCGGATAAACGGGTACAAATTAGTCTTTAATTAGTACTTAAGTATAGGCTAGAAATGTATGAATTTAATGGAAGTAGGGGTGCTAGCTTCAGCTTCTGCCAGCACCCCTATTTTTAAAACTTAAATTGCTGCAAGATGGGCATAGGTAGAAATTTGTTTTGTTGATAATTGAACCTTTAATAACGGTCTGTAGTTGATTTTGATGATGTATTTGTAAAAGTTCGAGACGCGTAAGCGGAATCTTGAATTAATTAATCTTTAATTCTGAAGTATAAATGCGTACTCAAATTGGAGACTAAATTATCTGAAATATTAGGAAACTGCAAATTTTCGAAAATGCAGCAACGGTTACTTCCTGAGAATTTGCACCCTGGGTTCTGCTAGATTTCGCAATGACGTGCCATCATTTAAACAACTACGTATTATCTTTAATGTGATGTTACTTTATTACCTTAAAGGTTTAAATTTTATTTTATCTATAATATAATTATTATACAGGGTTTCACTTAAGATTCGTATCATCTGGACAGGTCATAGTACTGGTCAATAGGAACAAAAAATCCTTATGCCATTTTTGATTTTACGCACATCGAAAAACATTTGCTAAAAAGGTCAACTTTTGAGAAGTGCTGGAAATAATAGTCAAAACAAACTGTGACATCATCTAGCATCAATGTATCAGACATCGCGTTTAAAATACAGTTAGGTAGATCCAACTCCAACTGCTAGTCTTAAACCAGTGACCATCAGCCCACTTTTTAAAAACAATTTTTTTTTCTCGGTTATTATGAAAATAGTCACTAATGATATTAAATTTTTTTTGTCGCATTTCATGTCTACTATCATCTGTCCAGAAGATACGAATCTTCACTGAAACACCCTGTATAAGAAAGAACTGCATATTTACAGAACTGTATTTTTATAATTATTTATGCACAAGGAACTATTTACATAGCTATTCTTTAGCGAAAACTGATAACGCAAAGTATATTTTGGTGTTTCCATTCAGATTGTTTACGGTTTTGCAAAGTCGCGTACCCCGATCCATTTATCTTCTGCTGGGCATAGAGCTGTGTAGTGACCCGTTAATAGACTATCTCAGATTCTTGTTGAAAAGGGTTTCTTAAAATTCGCAATTCCCGCCAATTTATAATTTTGGTTTTGAAAACGAGCCGATTGTGGTATGTCGTTCAAAGCAACCGGTGGCATTTCTGGTAGGTCTGATGTCACAACGTACATGAAGAGCTAGCGAAACCCGTGGTTTAGAGAAAAATCAGCTGAGCCTTAAATTTGAAAACAGGGCATTTAATCAGCCTTTAATTAGCCTTTAATTCTCCATAAGTTACTTTTTCAATTTCGCATTCTACATTAGATTTTTGATGTGGGTCCCGTTAACTTTTTTCTAAAGCTAGCGAAACCCGTGGTTTAAAAAAACCCAACTGAGCCTATAAATCTGAAAACAAGGCATTTAGTCAGCCTTTAGTTAGCCTTTAATTCTCCATAGATTACTTTTTTAAATTTCGCATTCTACATTAGATTTTTGATGTGGGCTCCGCTAACTTTTTCTAAAGCTAGCGAAACCCGCGGTTTTAGAAAAATTAGCCGAGCCTTAAATTTAAAAATAGGGCATTTAATTAGCCTTTAATTTTTCATATACTTTCCTGTTGTCCTGGTGTTTGGGCTTCGCTAACTTTAGGGACGTCTTAACGAAGCACTTTTGGATAGAGGTAAGTTTGGTTAAATCGTCTTATTTTGGTCTCCGGAATATGTGGTAGCGTCTTGTACAGATCTTTTAGAAAAACCTGTATATATAAGAAAAATAAATATCTCAAGTTTGTGAAAACCCTATCCATCAATATATTTCAAGCATTCGATTTTTTCCAAATCAGAGCATTGCAGGTGTTATTTCATAATTTCTCGGTTGTTCAACATCTTTAGGATTATCAGCATCTTCAGCATTATCTATTAGATCCCTGTTGCTTTGTTTGTAGTTGTCAGACGAAATAATCCGTTCATCTTCTTCCAGTGCCACTCTTTGGATCGATGTCTCTTTGATTCCAATGTTGCACTTGGTAGTAGATTCTCTTTGAATGTTCTCCAGCTGCAGCAGCAGAGGAGGGAGAGTAGCTAATTTGAACTGTAAATGAATGGGCTGTTTGGCGACTATCTTCACATATAGTTATCGATGTCTCAATACATCCAAATTGTTAGTGTCTTTCGATTGCTAAATGATCAGGAAAAAAACTCTCCTGCCTCAACATGGCTTGAAGCTCTCTATTTGGGTCATTGAACACTTGAAACTTAGTCTTCAAGCCATTGTTTGCTTTTTTGAAAGGTAACACTTTCCATATGTTACATATGCTGGACAGAGAGCTACATACTGTGAACGCGTAGACCGTCAGTAGTAGGTGTGTCAAGCTTTAAGTTGTTGCCGAATGGAGACGATGCAATAAATCTTGTCTGTTTTGTTACTCTTTCCAGGCATCATAATCATCTCTACATTGATTTCAGGAGGTGAAAAGGCAATTAGAAGGACCAGCAAATCGGTATCATTACCAACCAGTATAATCTCTTTTCCTTTCTCAGCCTCATGAATTGTAGTGAATACAATAAGGTAGTCAGCATCTACCTCTGCCTGATGAACAGTGCACCCTGCTTTCTGCAGGTGCTTGCGTCCTGTGGTTCAGGAAGGATATCAGTTCCATTTTGTTTGTACTGTTTGACAGGAAGTTACCTTGATTCAGCGTAACCACAATACTGTCCTTAACTGTTACATCCACATGAGAATGGGAGAATGATTTTCGCAGGTGTTCCTCATCTTTTGTGCAGTGTCTCTTTTCATACCCATCGAATACCCTCCTTTATATTCCAAAGAATGGGGCTTAACAAGAAAATGCATAGGATCTTTTTTGTAGAGAATATTTTCTTTAATTTGGATTCGAATCATTTTTTTGCCGAACCCCGTAGTTTTTAAGATATTTTTGAAAAACGTATAAAAAATTTCGTTTTGATCGCACTATTTCTTAAGGAATTTTGCAGATCGTGAAGGGATAGGAGTACCAAGCAATCTGCACCCAATAAAATTTTGTTCTTTTGGTTGTCCTGGTCTTTTTTTAGCCTAGTTTTCCTGTACTAATTATTATTTCCTTGTTTATCACATATGTTGCTTTTAGCGTTCTTTCCTTTTCTACAATAAGCCACCTTTAAGTGAGAAGAAATAAAAACATATGATCAGGCAGACTAATATTAATAAATCTGAAAATCTCGAACGCTGATTAAACTTAAATAAAGTGTTAAAAGCGGTTAAAAGGATAAAAAGTTATTCTAAAGCTAGTTGGCAATTTTAGTGCTTTTGCTGGATTCCTCTAAGAACTTCGTCAACAATAAAATGTTAAAGATAGCAACTAAAAAAGATTTAAAAAAAACATTTTTCCAATAAAATTTAATTTTGAAAATCATTTTTTCTTTATCTTTGTAATAGGTTCTTGTGTTTAAATGTTTCTAAGAAAATCTAAGAAAAATCAAAATCCTCAAGCGGACGTTAAAAAAAATATCAACAATCAGTAAAAAAATATAGTTCTGGAATCCTCTTACGTGCGTAATATTTTAATAATACGGCAGAAATTAATAGTATGCAGATTGTTAATGAATAATAGTAATGTAATCATTTTTTTGTGTCATTCTATGAACAATTCACCACACAGTTTTTATTAAATATACATTGTTTCCTTAATGTTATAATTTATTACAGCAATCTTAATAATACATCTGTTTTATTTAGTTTGTTTACGTATGTATAAGTATCTTTTCAACCATTAAACCCTAGATTACTACAGAAAAAACTGCGGTACACGTACGCGGATAGTAATTATTAAGATGTAGTAATTGCAAAATTGTTATTAATACTTACTAAAGAATCTAAAAATATTCTAAACAGATTGTATATAACATATTAACATTTGATAATGATTAGAAAATGACGTATACTACATTCTAGATGTGCAACTTGGGGAAAGAATTATTCCGAATCCGATCCGACATCCGACAAAGTCGTATCCGATGCGAATCGATAACCCAAACCTAATTAAAATATCCGAATTTTATACGACGCCCGAATTCTACCTGGATTTTATCTGCTATCCAGATTTTATGACATCCGATTTTTTAACCGACATACAAAAGCTGTTGCCTACGTTTTATGATTTGTTTAGAGCTTTGAAAATCGTTTTTTATTTCAAGATGGAACCAAATAAAAATATTGCGATACAGTGTCGATTGCGATTGGTAAAAACTATTATTTACAGACTATGAATTTCTAATACAACATTTATCTTTACATTCACTATTTATTTTGTGATACACAGTTAATGACTTGCTGTTGACTGACTCTTTTTATCGGCGAAGTCGGTTATATACCCTCCTACAAACGTACTAGAAGCCGCTAGAAACTACTATATATTTCTAGAATAAACGCGTCTCGTTCACATGCTTGGTGCGATGAGTCATTCTCTCGAATGCCGTAGAATATTCCATTTGTTGTTCGAGAAGAGGTTCTTTCTTTTTCTCTCTTGTTACAATACCAAATCATAATTGCCAGAAACTTTGGAAAGTTGCTCGTGGGTACAGACCGCCCAAAATATTTTAACCAGTGCCCTCTGCAGTGCGGCTAAAATGCAGATTTAGCGTGGCCATATTCTTGTTCTTCATGTTCGATATGATAAGATTAATTTTCTGGCTTGGTAAAAAATACATCAATCATTTTCTATTCCTATGCTATTAGGGAAATTCTAAAATAAGTTTTTCAATTTATTCTATTGATTGAAATAAATAGAGATTAATAAAAGTTTCACAGTATTGATTAAATTATAACCTGACAATATTGTTTCGACAGCTAAGTTGTCATTAGCAAAGGTAATATTATAATAATAAAATAGCTGCTGAAACAATATTATACCTTCCGTCCCCTCGAAAAAAAATTAAATACGTCACTGTAAGAACTGAAGTTTCATTATTTACCTAAGCTTGCTAAATAACTGTGTTTTAATAATTGGAGAACAAAAATTAAAGCCTACTATTCGTAAATCATTTTTCACGTTTTTCTTGAAAATTTTCTTATGTAAGAGAATGAATATTTATTATGGTTGAAAAGAGAACACAATACTCTATCGATTTCAGTAAAAAAATACCTAGCATGTAATTTAAAAAAGTTCTATGACGTCATCACGCTCACGCTGATTTAGTAAATACAAAATTTTCTAAACATATAGAATGCTATGCATGCCATTTAATAATATATACAGTTTATACCATTTCTGATCGAAAATAAAGTTGCTACAAAGCGGGGCGCATTAAATCAAACAGACTGTATATTTACTGTCAAATTTTATTATTAAATATTCTATTTATCTATTCTATTAGTAAGTAATGTAAATGCCTGGTTTATACAGCAATTAACAACTAAGGATTAACAACTAACAATTAATAAGTAACAACTAAGAAAATCTTGTCAGTTTATACAATTATAGATTAATAACTGAGCATGCGCATTGCGCATGCAGTCCTATGTTTACAGTAACGCCATAAAACTTGAATTTTTGGAGGGTAACTTCATAATTATGTAGTGGCAAACCTGTTTTTTACTGTCAGATATGCGCTCTTGCGATTTCAACTAACAATTATTACAAAAATCAAAATAAATCAATCACTTAAAATCATGCTGACATAGCATTACGTTTATTTACTAACTAATCTTATTTTAAACTACAAAAGATGTTGAAATGTTTGCCTTCTTCAATGCACAGTGCAACACGCCTGTTCATGTTATCAAACACTTTCTGTAAAAGGTGAGGTGTAACGTTATCACATTCTTTCACAACTTTTGTGGTAAATCTTCTAGAGTATATGCAGCGGTGTCTTAAGAATGGTGTTTAACCATGAGCCACATAGAGTCGGGCATTATTCTGCTGAAAGTAACCGTATTGCAGTTCCTTGTCATCGACTGGATCGATGAACCAATTCAGAATGGTGTTCTAGTATCTTTTGGTAGTGATAGCCTCTTCAAAAAAATGAGACCGACCAATATCCTTCGCAAAAGAGCTAGTCAAATGACGCTTTTGTGCCAATTTGGCATTTGAGATGTTACTGTTATGTTCTTATAAGATACCCTTCGACAACGTTCATTAATATAAAAGACGAGAAAAAACAATTTTCATAGCTATGAAGGACTACCATGAACCTACGAGCCTTGAATTATGGAGTAATCATGCAAACTATTAATCTATCGAGACTGGCTAAACCTAAGGGCTAAACAATTGGGACGCACCTATACTTTCGGATTAAAAATCGCACTTTTTATCATGCAAAATAAGGGAGATATGAGCATTTAGAAAAATCTTAATAACGACGTTTCTACCAATACAACCGGCATCGGCGTCGGAGTGGCGATGTTCTGTCTAATGCATCCCAACATGTTTACAAGCGTTCCTCTTGTAACGATATGTATTTTAAACAGACCATTTTGACAAATCAATTTCTTTTATTTTTGACTATTTATAACCTGCTAAATAAACTAAAATACTACATAAATAACCCAAATACACCTCAATGACTTAAGGGGGCCTCTAACAGCCATCATGTAGGGCATGTGAAAGAGGAGATCTGTAACGAAAAAAAAAGATTTTTACACACCCATTGTTGAGGTATGTTAATGAGATATTTTGTAATATCGCAGTAATATTGCACAATTTTTTTAATATTGCATAAATATTATAGAAATATTGGTTTTAATTGCAACATAAATATTGAAAAATATTACACCCAGTGCAGTCAAATTAAAAAATAGCGTAGGAAAGTTCAATTGAAGTCATTGGATTTTTACATAAGTCTTCCTTGAGGGCTGTTAAATAACCTCCTAAAAGCCACCGTCTGTAGGTGGTGAGCTCGAAGAGATAATGAGCGTTAACCACGCACCTTTGAAAGTCCATTGGTTCTCCTTTCCAAAAGGACCATACTTATCATGGTTATTATACAGGGTATGGTTTTATCAGCTCTTAATGTGAATACTGCATGTTATTTACATCTCCGAAAATACGCTATATCATTTCTGGATAAACCGGAAGTGGGCAAAAAACGCTACTCAGAAAAAACTTAAAAAATTAAGAAGCAGACTGGCGAACATCGCATTACATTATCTCAGTTAGTTCAAAAGCTATATAGGTATATAAAGAGTCAAAATATAACGGGACACTCGGTATAATTCCACATGAATACAACACAACATTATTACTTATGTTAACCAAAACAAAAACAAAAAATATACACAAAAAATGATGTTACCAAGGCTGTACGTGTTAAAAATCTATATACCAAAATATGAATTTTTCCTGCTTTCCGTACTGTGTAACTCCAAAACCGTTAATTATAGAGCATTGTAGCCTCCGAGACTTTTGATCAGAATAATGTAAACTAAAACGTATCACAATTTCAGCTAATTTGACCGGTATCCAATATCCGTAAGAAACGCGTGGGGTTCTTAGCACAACGGCACTCATTAGGCTTGGTGCGGCCCTGTAACACAATATCCCGCAATCTGCATCAGTTAATTGTTTACTAATATTGTTAATGCTACTTGTTAGGCTAATTCCTATGCATTTTCTGTTACATGCTTATTAAAAATAATTATTAAGATTGTTTGATTAAAAAAGTAAAAATTCTAATAAAACGAACAAATACATAACATTCTCTTAACCTCTCTCAATACATAATATACAGGTAGCAAAACTGTCAATGAACCAGCTGCCAATTGTAAAGGTTTCTCACTACTTAAAGTGTTATTCATGAAAAGCTTTCACTTTAAAATTCCTTGACAGCGCAGAACTGCAGCAGAACATATGAAAAGGCTTTTCACTACATAAATTACTACATTTTAACCTCTCTTAACGTATAAAGTCGCAACACCGAAATCATCGCTGGACACGTGTTTCTACCTGAAAACTACTCACACCAGTCGTTGCATAATCATTCTCTTAACCTCTCTCAATACATAATATACAGGTAGCAAAACTGTCAATGATCCAGCTGCCAATTGTAAAGGTTTCTCACTACTTAAAGTGTTATTCATGAAAAGCTTTCACTTTAAAATCCCTTGACAGCGCAGAACTGCAGCAGAACATATGAAAAGGCTTTTCACTACATAAATTACTACATTTTAATCTCTCTTAACGTATAAAGTGGCAACACCGAAACCATCGCTGTACATGAGTTTCTACCTGAAAACTACTCACACCAGTCGTTGCATAATCATTCTCTTAACCTCTCTCAATACATAATATACAGGTAGCAAAACTGTCAATGAACCAGCTGCCAATTGTAAAGGTTTCTCACTACTTAAAGTGTTATTCATGAAAAGCTTTCACTTTAAAATTCCTTGACAGCGCAGAACTGCAGCAGAACATATGAAAAGGCTTTTCACTACATAAATTACAACATTTTAACCTCTCTTAACGTATAAAGTCGCAACACCGAAACCATCGCTGGACACGAGTTTCTACCTGAAAACTACTCACACCAGTCGTTGCATAATCATTCTCTTAACCTCTCTCAATACATAATATACAGGTAGCAAAACTGTCAATGAACCAGCTGCCAATTGTAAAGGTTTCTCACTACTTAAAGTGTTATTCATGAAAAGCTTTCACTTTAAAATTCCTTGACAGCGCAGAACTGCAGCAGAACATATGAAAAGGCTTTTCACTACATAAATTACAACATTTTAACCTCTCTTAACGTATAAAGTCGCAACACCGAAACCATCGCTGGACACGAGTTTCTACCTGAAAACTACTCACACCAGTCGTTGCATAATCATTCTCTTAACCTCTCTCAATACATAATATACAGGTAGCAAAACTGTCAATGAACCAGCTGCCAATTGTAAAGGTTTCTCACTACTTAAAGTGTTATTCATGAAAAGCTTTCACTTTAAAATTCCTTGACAGCGCAGAACTGCAGCAGAACATATGAAAAGGCTTTTCACTACATAAATTACAACATTTTAACCTCTCTTAACGTATAAAGTCGCAACACCGAAACCATCGCTGGACACGAGTTTCTACCTGAAAACTACTCACACCAGTCGTTGCATAATCATTCTCTTAACCTCTCTCAATACATAATATACAGGTAGCAAAACTGTCAATGAACCAGCTGCCAATTGTAAAGGTTTCTCACTACTTAAAGTGTTATTCATGAAAAGCTTTATTTAGTTGTTATAATATTTTCACTATTATAACAACTTTATTCCTCATCAGAAATTTAAAATCGTGTATTAGGATAGCAGAAAAGGCGGAGGGTGGTTTGCTGATATCCTGATAGCTACATTTACATATTGGTTACACCCGTATATAAGTTTGTTAAAAGTTAAACATTATTTTAAGTTATTTTATAACAATTTTTAATAAGTATATAACGGAAAATTTATAAACGATAACGTAACAATTATTTATCATTAAGAACATTAATAAGAAAATAGAGAAGCAGTTGTGTCTCCAAGAAAATGTACTGCGCGCCATCTAACAAGGTAATTGTTGTTTAATTTCCTGGAAACACTCCTGCTTCCATTATTTTTATTAATGTTCTTAATGCTAATTGTTACGTTATGGTTTACGCATTTTCTGTTATATACTTATTAAAAATTGTTATGAAATAACTCAAAATAGTTTTTAACTTTTAACAAAGTTAAATTTGAAACATTCTTGAAAATCTGTAAAACTGGACGCCATCTGATAGCCAGTAGCACTACTAATGATATTGCAACTGGTGTCCACAATGGCTACATACGGGGGGTATTCAATATGTCAATGTAGCTACCAGGATTCCATCCTCAGGCTTTTCTGCTATCCTAATACACGATTTCAAATTTCTGATGAGGAATAAAGTTGTTATAATAGTAAGATTTTATTATTTTTATCTATTTGTTCGTTTTATTAGAATTTTTACGTTTTTAGCCAAACAATATTAATAATTATTTTTAATAAATATGTAACAAAAAATACATAAGAATTAATCTGACAACTAGCATTATGAATGTTAGTGTAATGTGAATACATGGGATTTCGGGAAATTACAGTCTCCCAAGCCTCATCCTTCTTCTTCCACGTAATTGCATCGGTTTGTTTACACTCGATTACATTTGCTTGGTTTAATATATCTTCCACAAGGGTGACTGTTTCAGTAGAAGAAAAGTTGATGGATCTTTGCCTTCTTTTCTTTTCACCTATAAGCATTGCACAATTATTGCTATAACTTTTTAATAACTATTCTAGGACTTACCATTATCAATTGCTGGAGAGTTCTCCATGTTTATATTATTAAAAATGTACTGAATAAAGTCAAGAAATCACTATTTTACACAAACACACGCAGTAATCATGAAACATTAAAAACTTTACTTAAAAAATAACTGCGAACTAAGAAAAAACACTATATGGAATGCAATAAAGTGTTGGGAGTCCCCTGCTGTTGCCCAGATGATTTGTACTGACACATTGCTTATATTTATGGTTTAGGTATACAAATATAGATAGTCAAAACTAAATGAAACATCTTTTGGAAAAGCCCAGAACATAAATAAATGTTTAACTGAATTTTTAGAAGATATTTCTGAAAAATAACTATTTTTTTAAATTCCGCCAGTTTTTAAAAAGTGGACTAGAGAATGGGTTTGATTTTTCTCTCTTACACATTATTCTGTCAATTACCCATCTCTTTCTTGCATGTACTATCTGTGTGAAAAAGTTGACCTTCCTCATAAACATTCCAGTAACTACTTTCAAGATATAATCCTTTGAATATACCCAAACTGTGTACTTGCTACCTGTTAATTTATTTGACCAGTAACTACTGAGAACTTTACCTGAAGGTGAATAGACCGGCCCTTAGTCGAGAAAGTACTTGTTAAAGCGGTTTTTCAATAAAAAAAATTAATTAAATTAAAATAGAAAGCCATGTAGGAAATCCATCAAACACGGCTAATTCCTTGGGCACAAAGTCTGTGTCGGAAGTCTTGAAACCTTGAACATCGACAAACAGCGTGGTCGATGCGTGCTGCTATACTAATAAATGTATATACTGATTTCGTTTATAGTTGTCGTACTTGCTTCGTCAATGCGTTATACGTAAATACTCGATCGTGCAAAATGAGACAGTAAGCAGTAGTGTTCGCTGGAATGCTTTTGTGGGTTTCGAAAGTAACTCGAAGAACGACAGCTTTCCCTAGCGAGGAATCTTTCTGTCGCGAACAGTCGATGACGATTAGAGGTGTAAGTGCCTTAAATCTATCAGGAGCCAGTACTGGTTCGTTGGGTTTGTCATAGTACGATCGTTGAAAGTTAGCATACATTTTTTATTACATTACATTGTTTATAATTATATTACCTTTGATAATGACAGCATAGCTGTCGAAACAATATTGTCAGGTATATTTTAATAAAACTGTGAAACTTTTAATAATCTTTATTTATTTCATGATTATGGAGTTCCACAAAGGCTAGAAACAATAAACAAGATTAAAAACAAATATTTGGATATTTGTGTTAAGTGCCTATTTAAAATTACTAAACGGGATTCCTGGGACTTCCGGAAAAAACAGTCTCGAGTCCCGGGAATAGCAAAACTGTCGAGACCCAGAAACCCTACCTATGACGTAATGTACTTTAGGGACAGTTCCTTAGTCAATTTATTCCTCTAAAATTGTGCAAAGCAAAAAACTATTTCCATTTCATACAAAGTTTATTAACCAGGTCTAGAGTACATCATATGCTTATAGTGTATAATGAATGGTATATAACCACAAAGATACATACATACATAAGTGCTAGTCATAAAGATTGCTCTCTGTACTAACACGAGACAAGTACATGTTGATCAAAAGTTAGGAGTAATATTAAAAGAAAAACAAAACTAACATCTTAGCGTTGGTTGCATTAGAAGTATGAAATAGTAACACAAATATTCAAGTTAAGTGATGTAGACTAGTTACCAAATTCAGTTCCACATATCTTACCATAATTGTGTACAAAATCAGATACCAACTAAAATGTATATTACTGCTACTATAGAAATAAAATTATTTTTTATTAGGTTTTGCTATAGATGATTTTTAAAAGTCCAAAATATCAAAATAAACGTTAAAAGAAATATTACAAAATATCTTTCGACATCGGCTTCACAATGATTAAAAAATTGGAATTGTGAATTATATTTAAATGGAATTCTGTTACTAACTAGTTAAAGACAACATATTCACTCTATGTTCCTATCTGTACATATCTAAATAAAACAATGAAAATTTATTATGATAATATAAAATACCATAATAGTTGTGAAATGTTTCAAGTAAATGAACTCCATTTATAATAACTTAAAACATAATTAGCCCGTACTTGCTCTAAATATTCAAATTCGGTACTTGTTCTTAATATTAATTAATATTATTTAGTTTTTTAACTTTTCTTAATGTACAACTGAAGTGATTTTTAAAGATTCTTCAAGACTCACAAACTTGTTAATCTAGATTCATAGTAATAAAAAACTATTTTTTAATTAATTAATTAATTTTTAAATCAAAATAATAGATTTGGAATTGTAAAAAATTCAAACTAGCTGTAAAAAATTATAATAAAATAATTCACAAAAATATATAAGAAGTGTAAGTAACATAAACCATCTTCCAATTCCAAAACTAAAACAAATTACAATATGTTAATTATGACTTCTCGATATACATTAAACTATGAATTCAGGTTTAAAATTAATAATATTGAAAACCTAAAGATACAATAAAAGGAGACTAAAAACACATTTCATGCAAAAATACATAACATGCTTAATATTTTCTTATATTATATCTGTCTCCACTGTAATTGTTAATTGTAGGTGGAGGGGGACATGATGGTCCCATGCTCATATTTGAATTTGCAGAGAATGCTGTTGTAGATAGTGATGATGTTCCACGGGGCACACCTCCAGAATTCCATCTAAAAATTAAAATGTAACATAACTTTTACTATTTGTTGTCACAATCAAATTTTAGTAATTTTTCAAAATGTTCAGCAATATCACATATTAACCACATAATTTACTTGGTAGATAAAATACCTTTCTGAGCTGTTGGGAGCTTCTGTAGGCCTCCATGTGTCTTTTGCCCAAGCTTTTGGTGGTCCACCAGAGCCACCAGCATTAAATACTTTATTTGATGCTGGACCTGGATGGCTCCAACTATTACCGCCACTATTGCGATCAAAACGTTGTGAATCTAGAAAATATTTTGTATTTTATTACTGTGAATTCAAAGCTATACAATTAAACATTAAAAAGAGAAACTAAATTCATGTAACTGTAACAAATAGAGAAATCCCTACATGCGGACGGCAGAACATTCCAGAGCGAAGTGTCATACACCCACGAGAATCCACTAGAAGATTCGCGGCCAGTCTACAATATTCGAGCCAGGTCACGTGTATGGCGTAATGTCGCCGATCTTTCTAGTGCATTCTACACACTTCTGTGGGGGTAAATATGCAGCCGCAATGGGCTCGGCCAGGATTAGTATTTTAGCCGGCGTATTGAAGTGTGCTCTGTGTAATTAGTAATGAAATATATTAGTGAATAAATAAATGTTTATTAATTGTTAATACATAAATAGTTCTTTTATAATTTACTTTTAGTTTTTAAACATCTAGCATTTAAGTTCATTTCACTTCATAATTATAGTGTTTTAGTTAGTGTATTTAAATAATATCTCTCTTGTGAATAGACGATTTAAACAGCATTTTTATTATTATTTTAAAAAGAACGTTACAGTGGTGATACAGGTGTCGGGTTTTAAAATAAATAAAATCGCATAATAAATAAAGTGCTGTGAGAATAAACTTTTAGTGTTAAAAATAATTCCAACGAGTAATTAAAATGACGATGAAATTGTTAAAAGATCCTAAACTAATAGACTTAAAACACGAACTTGGAGAACGAGATTTGGAGACAACGGGCCTTATAAGCGTGTTAGTAAATCGGCTAAGAGAATGGCTTTTAGAACAGAAGGAAGATCCTGAAAATTACCGCTTTGAAATACCTGGACCTGCAATTGATACGAATTTGTTGTTAAGTAATATGGAAGAAAATTCTACTGAAGAAAACGCTAGAATGTTAAAAGGAAGAATTACTGCAAAACTCTAGAAAACTAATGGAAAATACTAAAGCACTGGAAGAAAAGGAAGTCTGAAGAAAATGTTAGAATGCTAAAGGAAGAATTGCTGGAAAAGTCAGACAAAAATTCTAGAATGCTAAAAGAAGAATTACTGGGAAATTCCAGAATACTTAAAGAAGAATTGCTGGAAAATGTCAAGGTGTTGGAAGATAAAGTTTTCAAAGAATTTTTTGAGAATGCCAGCGCGTTAGGACTGTTGGAGGGTAGATTGGAAATTTGGTCTTTATTGGACCTTCATCAATCTAATTGTAACTATTTATTTTAGAATTAACTTGCATGAATGCGAATAATAAATAATCTTAACTTTCTTCTTCTAGTTAAAATAAACTATCTTTTCCACTACATTAATATGATTGCTAATAAGAGTCATAACAAATCCTGACTATGACAAATTTGATTAAGAGCTACAGCTAAGAAAATCTACAAAATTGGCCATCTTTACTTGTAAATAAAACTAAATAAGAAAATTATCTCATATCATAACTACCTATGAGATGAGACGAGATTAAAAGAAAAGACTGGTAGGTATACCTCATGTAATCCTAACACCAAGGTTCATTTATTGTTTATTGTGACAAGCTGTCTGGGTTTTATTCTCATAGAACCAAGCATAGTTTTGCTAGAGATTTGGACATGAGCTACATACTTCATAGATGTTTCTTGAAGACACTTGGATTCAAGTCAACAACATTTAGTATAAATCGTGGTCTGGCTTTGCAAAAACATACCCTGACATAAAAATCAGCTACAGGTTTTTGTAGATTTCGCCCTCCATGTTATCATTTCTTTGTGTATCATATATCTTTTTGTATTTTAACTTTTTCATATAGTAGCTTCACTTGTTTTAATGTAGCTTGTACTACAATATACAACACACATATTTTGAAGATTTTTAAGGTGAGTTTACAGGCATAACACAAAAAAAATTTCAAAATATCTTTGCTAGTAGCCACAGTATTATATGAAGGATTGTAATGCAACCTCTTGTAATGTGTAGTATAAGTTTAGTCAATTTATTAAGTATCTCCAGTTTCCCTCTTGCCTCCCGACATTAATAATATAAATCAAATATCCATTTCCATTTCTGCATTTTTAATTTTCTTTTTGTCATATCCCATAGTTGTTTTTGTCACATTCGTTGAATCAGGCACATTTCTCCATTTTTATCATGCGAGTTGATATTCCACTTAACTTACTATTTGGAAACATTTTTAACATTCAATTATCATAGGTAATTTCAAGAATTCCAGTATTGGATATCGCCAAGCAACTATTTTAGCACATGCATCTCTGTTATTAGTGTTGAGATATAGATATGAGTAAGATAATAAGATTAAAGTTATAATGCAAAATACTTTGTCCACAATTATATTATAACGTACTCATTATAGTTGTATTTCTTCAATTATAATTATATTCATTATTCACTTCTAGCCGTGATTAATCATTAATCACTACTACTAGTAGGTTTAATCATAAACAATTTCGTTTTTAAATATCATCGAGTAGGCTATGTGTCAAAACTCATTAATTAAATTGAAAACATCACCATCATTTACACTTTCCTAAAAGTATTTTTAAAGTTTTTTTTTTTTCAAAAAAGAACATACAGTGAAGTCTCGCTAATTCGGACTAATTAAAACAGGGGTAATCCGAATCATCGTGGTTTCTGGATTACTGCGTCTGCAGAGTTACAATGTTTTATTTGTACATAAATGCAATTCAAACATTCTGCAAAAACATTTATTTAAAAATAAATAAAACTACAAAAATATTTACGCAAAAACTGTTTTAACAAAAAACAATATTCCGCATTATATGTCGTTAACCAAAAAAGGTGGTGATTTTTGCTTGTTTAGTGTTTTTTGAACTTAATACGTTAGATATGATTTTTTTTTAAATCTTCCGGCATCACAATTGTTTCAAATTTTCTACCGCCTATTGCAAAGCCACCGTGTTGCAACTATATCTTAAAGGGCTTCACTGCATGCGAATTTTTAAATTAAGTATTCTATTTTTACTTGTCCTGATGTCATCGTTTTGAAAACATCTTTTATAAAGTCATAGCAGCACGCAGAGTATACGCAACAGTGGAACCAGTCGCGATACGACGTATGTGCTATCATGCTCGTACACATAGCGTACGAGCGTGATAGCGCATACGTCGTATCACGACTGCTTCCACTGTTTTGTATGCACCGCACACTGCTGGATAGATAATTTGCCTTTTAGGCCAAAATTTCAAAGGATATCGGTGACATATTTAAAACCATGCAAACAACTTTTCTTCCATCTCTGGATAGTCCGCAGGTTTTAACGTTTTTTTAACTTTGTTATATGATCCTTCAGATTTTGTAACAAATTTGGAAATGTTTAATATTTAAAGTTAAAATGCGGTCTTTTTACATTTAACAATTTTTAAATTTAGCTCAAATCTTTTTATGTGCAGTATGCCGGAGATACATAAAGTCGTAATTCGTAAAAGAAGTATCAATTCTTTTCTAACTTAAACCTTTGTAACTAATATGAATTGTGAAGTTGCAATGTAACCACTTTTAAAAATACGTGACATTTTATAATAAGAATTTGTTAGACATAAATATAACAAACATAAATAAAATAAATTCTTATTTATCTCATGTACAACGGTAGTTTTGTATCAAATTACACATCTGAATACCCATTGCATTCGTTACTATAAACAAAACTTGATGAATAAAAACAATTAATTCTAAAGTTCGGATTATCAAGACCTTAAATCCGGATTGCAATGTAATCAATGTAAATAAATTCCTGGTCCGGATTATAGTGGTATTCGGATTAACGTAGATTCGGATCAACGAGTCTTCACTGTAAATGGATAGTAACAGTGAAAACGGAATTTATTTAACACTGCCAAAAACAAAAGATGCTGCAGAAATCACCTCATTAAATTTGTTGCCTGAAAATCAAGAAAATTATATTTTGAAGAAAGGAAAAGAAAATAAATTCTTTCTTGAAATTTGCTTTGATTTTAATTCTATTCCTGCAATTAACTAGACAAACTGTTAAAACAATATACATAGTTACAAATAATATTGTATTGTATTATATAAAAAATGTTAAACATAGTGTTACTTGAATAATTTCTTCAATAAAAAATTTAATCAAAAATATTTAATATTCGTGGACAAAGTATAGTATTCTACTGGCATAGAATGGCTATTATTCACTCGGATGCTTTACTAGCCGCATGCGAGTGTCATAAAACTTCACCCTCGATGAATAATATACTATTACATTTTATACTATACTTATTTATAATATAAATAATATATTGTATTAAAAGTAAAGTATGCCATCTATAGAGGTAAATGCATAAAAATCAATTGTGTAATGTTAATTGCAGGTGGAAATAAGACATAGTAAGTATTCTAAATTATCGTAATCTAAACAAATTTGTTCTAAAATACGATAAAAGTGTTATAAAGAAATAGATAACTGACACAATCAAGGTTTAATTTTACAGATACAACTAGAGAAAAAATATTAAATAAAAGGATGTACGCAGGAAGGGATGATTACTATCAATTATTAAAACTTACAAATATTTAATAGTAACATCTTTTAGGTTTGTATGTTTTCATTTAGGATTTACTGAAATTATCCACCAAGCAATAATGTTAATAAAATTCTTTGAGGAAGCTTCCTGCGTACAACCTTGTTCAAGGCGTTAGTAGCAAAGTTAAAACTAGGAAAGGAAACTAATAATAGGCAAGATTTAAGAAAACTATGAAAATTTCCTTTACCTAATAAATTACCTTTAGTTGGATCTGGATAACGATGTTCACGGGATGCACGCACGTCTCCCTTATGATCAGGCATGGCCCGACGATCTCTTTCATCCCGTACTGGTCGATAATGGGGACTACGTTCTCTTTCCCGTTCATTATAGCGAGCATCCTTTGCCATTCTGATAATAAAATAAATATTACAACTTGGGCCATAATATTAAAAATATTTGATAAATTAAATTGAATAAACCCTTCCGGAAATATATGGTGATAATGATATAACGAATATTGTGATGCGCATTTTGAAATTATAAAAAATTAAAAACAAACAATTCTAATGAGAATTGTTTGCTGGAAGGGTTTATTCAATTTAATATTAAATTGAACATTTATTCAAAAATTTACAAAAAGCGCACCTGGAATTTGGTACTGATGCATTATTATCGCGAGGACGTATATCTCTTTCACGACTTATATTAAAAACAGAACTTCCTTCATATTTAGTAATGGTAGTGGGTGGGCCACGAACAATTGATGATTGTGGATGTGCACGTTCGGTTTCATATTCACGGTCATGTTTAGGGTAAGGTTCACGTTTGTCATAAGCCACTCTAGATTTATAATCTTTTGCAGCAACAAATTTTTTGCTTGGTGGAGTTGGTGCTTTGACACTAATAATTAAATAAAATCAACTATAGGAATAGGTGGTTTTAAATCTACTTACTTTGAAGGGTCGAAACGTGGTGGAGGAGGGGATTCTTCATAACGACGTTCTCCAGCCATACGTTTTCTATCTTCATAAGATCCTTCTCTACGATATGGAGCAGAACGTTTAACAGTACGACGATCCTCTTCTTGTAATCGCATCTTTGCTCTCTGTAATTCCAATTTTTCCAATTCTAACTTTTCACGTTCTAATTTCTGTCTTTCTCTTTCTAGTCTAATAATTTCTGCCTTTTCTCTTTCCAATTTTTCCCGTTCTAAACGTAACTTCTCTCTTTCACGATCTAAACGAGCAGCTTCTGAACGCTGCATTCTTTCGATTTCACGCTGACGTGCAGCTTCTTCACGTCGCCGACGGTTTTCTTCACGAATAATACGTTCCCTTTCGCGAAGTCTTTGTCTTTCTCTTTCTTCCTGCATGAAACAAAAGTTACATTTTAAAATTTTACATTTTACATATACGAGCTTAAAAAACGTAAAAGCTTACTTTAATCTTATCAAATGTCAATACATCTTTATCAACATTTCTTGGACGTCTACCCCTTGACTCGGATCTATGACGTTCTCTAGATCTAATTCTATCACGGCTTCTTGATTTCTGTAAGTAATAAGGATTTTAAGTAATTGTATGCAATTTTTTTTAAACAACTAATCATACCCTTTTAGAATCTCTATGTCTGTTCATTGCTGGATCCATTTTATGAACATCAGCTTTTCCATCTTTTTTGTCATCTTTCTTCTCATCCTTCTTGTCTTTGTCTTTTTCATTTTCTTTCCCATCTTTCTTTTCATCATCCTTCCCACGTTCTTGGGATTTGCTGCCTAGCTTATGAGGAGTCCTTTGCTTGTTTTTGTCATCTTTGTTATCTTGCTTTAATTTTGGATTCAATTTGATAGAATTCATGTGATCAGGTCTCACCTAGAATCCAATAATAAGTTATTTTAATTACAACTATAAGTTTTTTTTTATTATGGTTACTTACAAAAAGAATTTCTACTAAGAAAATAACTACAAACTACTAAATAAATAAACCCCTACTAAATAACTAGCATCATAATAAAAAATTTTAAACTTCTTCTCAGTCGAGTCAGATCCTGTTAAGTGGCTCTAGCTCCGTTATTATGCATTTTAGTCCTGTAATACCTTAATACTTTTGTATTCAGAATCACATTTGCTATCGACTTTCATATTTATAACCTACCGGTTCCATTTAAAAAAATCCCAATGACGTCATATCCGGTACCAGCAAAAGTTATAAGATGGGTTCTAATACTGATTTCGTAAACTAGATTATACAAAGTTCTTTTAATTTCATTGCTGTAGACAGTAGCTTGTCCAAATGATTGAGTGTAGACTGTTAAACAGGACACCCTGTATATATGTTTTGGCATTTTAATTAACAAAAATTTTTGCCTTCATCAGACTTTTTACACACTAAAATACAATTCTATCCCAACAAGTTCCCAAAGTTTACATTATAATATGTTTAATCTTTTTTCATATTACAGAATATTTCCCTTCTCATTATAAAAGTTTTTTGAAACTTACATTACAAC
Source organism: Agrypnus murinus (assembly GCA_929113105.1). Lineage (NCBI taxonomy): Eukaryota > Metazoa > Arthropoda > Insecta > Coleoptera > Elateridae > Agrypnus > Agrypnus murinus. The sequence goes on along the minus strand of OV816023.1, from coordinate 130,250,402 downwards.
TTACAACAATTACATGCTATATGAAGAGAATGTTCGAATTTGCTTTCTCTTCATATAGCATGTAATTGCATAAAAGTTTGTTAATTAAAATGCTGAAACATATATACATATATGTAACAAAGTTATAATTTATTGTATGGTAATTAAATTTATAGAGAAGACTGTATTTAAAATCTTTTATTAAAAATTCACTCCATTTAGAGATATGGATACACAATTATTAAATAGCATCATAATATAATACGTTTGTTCAATTGTTGATCAAGAAGTTTGGAACTTCAATTGGTAATTTTATACCAAAAGAATATTTCTAAAATGCCTGTGTAGTGTCAGTAATTAGAAAAAGTAAGAAGCTACTCTATTTGGAAGATTAGATCAAGAAGAAGTTAATCTGATTCTTTATTGATCTGAATGCTTTATTGATATTTAATTATTGTTCAAACTTATTTACCATATTAACCCGAATATAAGAGAGGTTTTTTTCTCCCAAAACATCATTAAAAAACAAGGGTCATCTTATATTCGAACCTTTCGATTTTCGGCAATTTTCATGCATGAAAAAACAGAAACCATCCCTTGAATCGGCCACTTGTGTTGCCACATTGCTTGACGAAGCGGCCACTTGTATTGGCGCTATCTAATCTACCACCTGTTTAGTTTAGCATAAAGCCGGATACTCACTACACGTCAATGTGCGAATCGCGATGCATAATGCATCACGCAACGAATTTAAAGTGTACAGACTATGCGAGATGATGCATTAAACGTTATGCACACTAAGTTCGTACATGATTTGCGACCAAAAAATTCCTTTGATGCGGACAGTTTTTTGTCAAGTGGGCGAACTACAATGCATTGATGCACATGCATCAAGTTTTAACGAACACAAGTGTACACATTCTTCACGAATTTGCGAATCACGCATTACATATAATGAGTAACTGGCTTAACAGAATGCAATGTAAAATGATGCACAAAAATGCACATTCTACAAGAAAATTTTTTCAAGGTTTGATTTCTTTTTCCAAATAAATGAATGTCGTCTTATAATCGGGGTTGTCTTATACTTGGGCTAATACGGTATTTGTAGTTATGAATTATTTGTTGATAAGTACTCTTGGTTAATGGAAAACATAAGGAAATTCCTTATGTTTTCGGTGAAATTTAAATTTTTCTAATGTTTATGCACTGTTCATTAACATACCAAATCACAAAGATTCAAAATCTAGGTTATAACAATTACAATATTATTCCTTAAAAACACATTTTATTGGTACTCACCTTTTCAATACGTATAATTTGACCATTTAATTCTGTATTATTAAGCTTAGAAATACAATTGTCTGCATCTTCTACTGTATCCATAGTAACATAACCATAGCAGCAAGCTCCAGGGTATTTAGCGTTGATGACCACCTTGGCACCAATTACTTTTCCATAAGCTGATAACGCTTGCTTCAACTCAGTAGCTCTTGTAGTTTGTGATATATTCGTAATCCATAAATTCCTATTTTGACTGTTAGCTTTCTTATTTTTGGAAGCTGACTTATTATTGCTATAAAATAAAGCATTATTAAAATCATAATACCAGCAAGTTTATGAAAACGACTAATTTATATTTCATTTTGTCAAAGAGGAAATGTAAATTTTGTTGTGATGTACCAAAATTTTTCAACATTAATAATACTTGAAAATAAAATGTTACGCCAATTAACGAATAACCAATTTTATTCCATTGTGTAACATTTCTTTGAAAAATTTAAGATTTTACAAAATAATGAAATGGATTAACATCTAAAGAAAAAGTGAATATTGTTTTCCATTAATTTTTTTTTCAATTTTTCTTTGTATATCTCCATATTTTTCTGTACCGAATCTTTCAGTGGAAATATACGAGCTCTAAAATTCCAAAAACAAAAATTTTATTAAAAGAAATCAAACAAATGTTGCTATTTTCATGTTTTTTGGGACCTGACTTTTCTTCTTTCTTATGTTGTTTACATTGATCTCCTGAACAAAAGTTATGGACATAAATCAATTAAACAAAGTAACAAGATATTTAAAGTCAAAGGCAAGAATGTTATGTCCCCCAAGAAAGAAGTAGTTCAAAACTTTGGGTCCAAATTATTGGAAAAGTATGTGACCTACAAAAAGTCTGCATACATAAAGGATACAGAGAGCTGATAACTGGTTGAGTGAATGGCTTGAATTCTAGCTAGTACAAAAAAAGAGACTGCATCAGCTTGCAATTGTAGAAGTTATTGTAGTGGCAGCTATTGGCACTTCTATATTGCTACTACTAAATTGTTGAATATGATTGGATTCTACTGAAATTGTAGTAAGCTTAAGGCTGTTTTACCCGATTCTGAAGATAGGGAAACGCAATGTAAACTATTTATTTATTTATTCAATAACCGCTCAATATTTTTTGATCGGGTTTTTACCAAAAATTTACCTACAATGTAGTGTATGATGTAATGTTTTTAAAAAATAATTTTTAACGTTTGAAACCATAAAAAACTTAATTTGCAATAGGATCGCTTACTATGCTTTTATTCATTTATTTATCAACGTATATTTTTTTAAACATTTTTCCCGTAATCTGTGCGTCAAATGCTATGATGTAATGTAAAGATTTTTTTTAGAAACGAAAATTTCAACTTTAAATTAAGTTTTTTATGGTTTCAAACGTTAAAAATTATTTTTTAAAAACATTACATCATACACTACATTGTAGGTAAATTTTTGGTAAAAACCCGATCAAAAAATATTGAGCGGTTATTGAATAAAAACCGAGTAAAGTTTACATTGCGTTTCCCTATCTTCAGAATCGGGTAAAACAGCCTTAATAACAAATCCTTAATATTATGTGAGGGGATACAAAGTAGGATATAAATCCGAAGAAAATACATAGCTTGGTAGCAGACAAATGTTTAGTAAAATCAGATATCTCAAAATTGAGTAATTATCACATCACAGTATTCTTTACCCACGATGAAATTGATTAATTTCAGATGCATTATTAGTTTTGTTATTATGCTTCGAACTAGGATCTCATCAATATCCATTTATTCAAACATTTAAATTTAAATCAATTTTCTTTTGCTTGATTTGAAATTCAACTTTTTCAAATATCTGCAATTAGTGTCTTCATCTCATTCAGTGCTGAAGGTTCTTCTTTTAAAGTCCCATCGAGTTATTACTGCCTTTGGAAACCTCATTTTGTAGCTTCATCCAAAAATTACTTTCTTTTTTGTTGAATGATAAACAACTAAATAAAAGCTCGAAGCTCTGCAAAAAGTACTTTCAATTTTTTATTGCAAGATGTACTTTCTAAATATTAGATTGGACTTATGTGCATAACTATGAATATAAAAAGCTTTCTGATATTTTTGTCTATTAGTGTCTGAAAACTGGATGTTCTCCACTTATTACTATAACATCATAGCTTTAAGGAACTAATTTGGAATGTTACGCTCATTCAGCTCATATATTAAAATATCAAAATAGATCCTGAGGCATAATCCTCAACTTGAAGTTTGACTAGAATCTTACATCTAATGTAAATTTAAAGGCCAGTTATTATACAACTTGTTATGGATATCAGTTTTATCTAAAACATTTTAGTCCACTAAATGATTGCACTTTTCTTATGGTTTAGACTGCAATCGCAGCTTTTCTTGAATCCAAGACAAAGATTGTATACTAGTATTTAGAATAAAAACAAAGCAGAACTTATTGCATTCTTTCTTTGTTAGCTTTCTTGCTAACATATCTATTAAATGTTTTGTTCTCCTGCTCTTCCTTGTAGTATTCTTTTTAATTCTTAATATAGGAGAAGATCTTCCCAAGTTTCGTTATAGCAACTTTATCTTCATAGCTTAAAGGTTTGCCTTTTAAAATATAGAACACTAATTTCATTATTAATAAAACTGTTGGAAAAATGAATGTACACATAAAACAATCCCCATTTACAATGCCATCGGTAAGTGCAACATGCCTATAGGTGACCATGCTGACACATTTGCTTAAATAACAAGTTCATAACATAGTTCAACACAAAATGTGCTTAGAAGTGGGCAGCCTCAGCATCAGATACCATGGTAACCTCATTAATAGTGCCCCTAAACTTAACAGTTATGACGCACTTGACTGGTTATTTAGGACACGTAAACTTCTGGAAATAGATATTGGCAGACTAAGTCCTAGGACTTGCCACTGGTTACCGTAAAAAATTATTGAGATTCACTATATCACTTATTAAAATAAAATACCTAAATAGATAAGATCTATCTATAACAGACTAGATAAAATCTAAAAAAGAATGCTTAACAAATTTTATTTTGGGATGATAAAAGATATAAATTGTAAATAATCTCTCAGGAAAGGTTCAAAGTTACGTAACAAATACTTTAACCAAAAAACTAGGACTATGTATGCATATACCGGGTGTCCACTCTCAAATTGATCATAGGCAATTAAGATTGTGCATTTTACCTTTATGTATTTTGCTATACTTCTACTAAATCGATATATATTAAAGTATTGAACAGTTTAAATAGTCGTTATTTAATTCAGTCATATGCTAAAATGAAATAATTTGAAAAGCATGGCTTGTCATACTTAACACCAGTCAACTTTTAAATTAGTATTTTAAAATAAAAATTGCATTCTTAATATTATTATTAGTATCACTTGATGGACAATAATTTTCTCTTTCTATTGATACCATTATCTTTCTTGTAGTTGAATTTGGCGAGCAGGAATCACTAAAAACATTCAATACAATGTTAAATGCATATGTTTGAGTTTGAGAAAGAACAGGCTGTATATAATTTTTCAAAAACATTTGAAATTAAAGAAATTTGTATATGGCATATTTTAATTCTTTGAAACCAGTGGCAAATACCTAATAATCCAAGCTGTTAGATTACCTTCTTGAGAAAGGTTATACTTATAAAGAAATGGCGTTTTGACCTCAGACTTCAAATACCTTGTGACCTTGATAAACTGAAATTTTGTGCTCTACACAATTCAGTTAGCTTAGTTAGTCAATATCTATAACTATCAAAAAAAAATATATAAAATTAATCAAAAACCAAGGCTCATAAAATTTTAACAAAATTCATGTTTTAGAAACAGTTCTAAATGGAAATCCAATTAAATGTTCTTGTTCATTTTGACAGGATTCCTGAACTATGACAGCCAATTTTTTTTTGGAAAGCTATATACATATGATGTCTCTGAAACTTAGATTCAGATATTTCTGAAAATAATACTTTGATTTTGATTTTCAATTATAAAATATTTGACACAGGTCCAATTATCGTTTTGCAGCGATCTAGATCAAACTATTTAATTTGTAATTTATAACTGAAAGCTCTTTATATATGTACGTTAAGAGTTTTATAACATTTTGGGAAAAATTAGAGCGATTGATACCGTTCTCAATGAATTAAAAAAAACAATATTTCTTACTTTTTCTTCTGAATTATTTCTAGCAAGAAAATGTAGCAACAATGGATTTATAATTCTAATAAAACTCCTAATATTTGGTTTCTTCCAGAAAATTAAAATACTTAGTACTACTTAAATCCATACAATTCAAATCAATTAAAAATATATTCTGAAAGAACCCACATAATGTTTAGTTGGTTTAAATCTGCTACCTAAAAATGCAGTCATTCTGGAAACAGGGACATAACGATATAAAAATTGTGTTTACATATCGATTACCTTCATTACTATACACCTTAGTAGGTGGGATAAATATTCAAAAAAATTGTTTTTTAATGTACTTAATAATTTCTAACTCATCAAAAAAGCTGCTTCTGTCATATCAGTAGGTGCATTTTTATTGTGTATCTGCCTATTTGTCTTAACATGTTCTTTATTTTTGGAAATATTCTCTTCTATTCATTGTTTTGTATCTTCTTAAAGTAGTAGAAATTCCTTGTCTTCTTTTCTGGTATTGGTAGAGCACTCCTGGATTGGACAGAGAAATGATGGATGGGTGATGATGCAAAAGAACCCTCGAAGTAGTCCAGGAACACCAAAGAATGGCAGTTGAAGTTGAAGAAGTGGTTGTAAAATAGCCCTGATGTTCAGCATATTCTAATAAATCTTCTGTTGACGTTTTGTAAATGCAAAGCAGTTATTAAATTCTTCTAGGCAGTTTCTATCATTCTAGCAGCATATTTTCTGATGAGTTATGAAAAAATATAATGATATATCCACGAGTGCATTGTGAAATACAACCAGCGCTTATGTAGTAGTGATGGTGTATCATACTGAAAACCAACCTAGCTCCACCCGATGTTGCATTTCCATCTTGCTTTTTGCTATCCTGTGACTTCTCACTGTTTGCCATCTCCTTTGCTCCTTGCTCCTGGTTCTTGTTCGACGTATTCTTCTTATCTATGTAACAAATCGATGTATATGAAATGAGCTTATTAATTTGATGGCTCCATACTGAGAACCTTTTTAATTTTTCAAGTGTAAAACCTGTTTCATTTTACAAACTGAACTTTGTAAAATAAACGGTAATTTAAAGAAAACAATTTTAACTGATCATCATAAATAACGTAATTAGTTTCTTCTAGTAATAGTCTTGATGGTCCAATATTAAAAAAATTGGTAACATAAAAATTTCTCCTGTTTATATTTGAGAAAAATAAATATTTGGTTTTATATTAAATGCTTTATTTTTCATGAAGTTTCATTTTCTACGACAAAAAAGAATGAACTTCAATTTACAAAATGATAATTAAGGAATATTGCCTTCATGTAAAATAAAACATGTTGTAGGAACATATTAAAAAACAGTTTTCAAGAGCAACTATACCTTTTAAAATATAACATAGGACTGTAGTTGAAATATGGCAAGTATCTGCATATACCCAAGATTAGTAACATCTTCTGTGGCATTTGATCAAAATATTTTAAAGTGTTTATTATTCATCAGTATCAGAGGCCTGTACAGCTTGAGGCCCGCAGTTATTTATTTGCAACCTGTTTTTAAGTTTATGTTACAAAAAAAATTTATTAATCTTCAGCTTAATAAATTAGTTTTTACAGTTTTAGTTGTAGCAACTGATTTGGATTATTGGGTATTTAATTACTAACTACACGCTGATTTTTTCCAGAAAAAGAGATTGCACAGGTCTAACATACATATTTTTCAAATGTATTTAACAGGTGTCTCAAAATAAATAAATAGATATGCAAAAGCTTGCCGAGTTGCAATTAGAGCAGAGCACAAATTGTAATTATACTAGGTGAATGGGAGCAGATATGACAGAAGTGACGAATTCTTTATCTGGTGTGGTTATAAAAGTTAAATTTTTTCGAGTATATGATGCAAGTAATCAAAATTTTAAAGTTAATAATATTCCAATGTAGAGTACAGGAAACCCTCAGTGAATAAATTGATTAATTAAATGGTACATTATGCAAAATCTTGTTGATTGAAGTTTATAATCAATATAAAACAGCCTAATTTGCCAAGACCTTCAGAATATCAATCAGAATTTTTCAAGTAACTATGTTGTTTGCCAATTTAATGTACTTTCCTTCAGGGGCGGCTCGTGGTCACTTATTCTGGCTAGGCAGAATTACAAATGCACAATTTATGATATAATCATCAAAATTGCAATTTGCAAAAAATTAAATACGATTATGGTGTTAAAAACACTACAAAAACAGCAAAATAAAAACAATATCTTCTAAAAAATAATTACGCATCAAGAAATAAAAAAATGCTGAAAAAAAGGAAAGACGTAGTACCAATAAACGGAATAAACAATATTTCATGAAAAATAAATTAAAAGTGAGCAAGCTGCAATGCCAGAACCAATTCAAAAGCATACATCTTTTTTTACATTTTAATGCTCTATCTGAATATGAATTACAAATTTTACAATTCCAAAAATCCACTCAAGCAGACTAACGGACACACAGATATGGATTTCAGTAACGGTAACGAACTTTTAAATATATTAAAAATTAATCTGTATTTTTTGATGGAGCACTCCAGCAGACATAATAGCGGCGACAGTAACTAGAATTGAATACTGCACAGAGCTTATCTTCAACCCAGGCATGCCTGGTCTGTGTAAATTGCCGCTGTAATCCAACTTCAATAAATAAAATAATTTAATAATTTTATTAATAATTATTTAACAAAAGAAAATATAAATAATATTTATATTTTCTTATATAAAATATAAATAATATTTATATTTTCTTATACGTGTTGACTATTGACCTATGTGTATATTCTTTTTAATTATCTTTATTATATAGCATTACATGTTTTCTTTTTAAAGAATATACATAATCAGGTCGCATTTTCTATCTAACTTTGTTTTATCAACTGTAAACTAGCATTATTTCTATCATAAAGAAAATGAATTTAATATTTTTCTCAACACATTAAATTGAAAACTGTAAAAACCAAATTATAATCAGGTACTTTGAATGATTCTAAAGTATTTTTATTCCAAGTAATACTTAGTTTATAATAATTACGTTATAAGAATACAAGATTATAAAAGGGCAAATTTGTAAAAAAATAAGATGACACGAGAACGTAAATATGGGATAAATAACATCAGTGAATAATTCCAACCCAGGCCAGCCGGGTCTGGAGCGCTAAATATGACCATTTGTTACATATAAGAAACCAGGGGGAAATCGTCCACAAACATCATTCAGCCCGTGACTACCATCGTTTTCATCGTCTCAAACTTGGCTAGCCTGGCCTGCGTCAGTAATACGTACGCACACTTGCATCTATCTTAAGCAAATAAACTGGGTGGAATGTTTGATATAGCAGACTCAGTATAAAGAAAATTTGTAAATAAAATAAAGACAATAATTTTTCTATTTTGGTTTACTACTAAAAAAAATTTGAACCATTTTTGATTTACTTTCACTCAATATTCCCAGGGTAGGCACTGCCTAACCTGCCTACCTGGACGAGCCGCCACTGCTTTCCTTTCAACTTATCACAATAAAGCATGAATGAATACACATCTTTGTTTCAAAACTTCAGCCATGTAAAATATTCCTTCAAGTTCTTTTATGTCAAGCCTGAATACTTGATGAGATGAGACCTTGAAATTTGTTACCAAATGATAACTGTGCTAATTCAAATCTTTGTACTAATTTAGGGATTCCTGTATTCTAATGAGCGTTTGTTCTAGTGTATGGGTACATACCCATACTATATAGTGAACATAAATATGTTTAAGACTATAAATTCTGATCTGAGAATGATAACACAAAAAACTAATCTTTTTACTAACTTCTAATTTCTGTTGATTTTGCTTTATAAGAATGGTTTATATCAATTATTACTACGAGGGCTCTACTTATTAAACCAATTAAAAAGAAATTACCATCTTAGTTAATATTATCTAATTAAAAGATTTTTTAAATTTAAAACAAAATATAAACACAAAATGAACGAAGGTCATACGTCCTTCACACCTAAGTCTAGTTACAGGCACAAAAATAGAAACTGAACAGTTGCTTACTTCTGTATCTATAATGTCATGTCTATATAAATTATTTAAATAAAAATAAAACCATCTAGGTATTAGTGGTTAGAAAGGGCATGTGACATTACACTGTGTGCGTGTATGTGGGCATGTTTGAGATTCTATGTAAAATATGTATGTGAGTGAGCCAAAAGTTATTTATGTTCTCAGCTCTAGTTGCAATGGTAGACATATTCCACTAACTAATTAACAACAACTATTTAGAAAATAATTACTTTTAATAAACATAATTCATACCTAACTGAAAGTAAATATATTGAATTCGACAGGATATAAATACAGGGTTGCTAGCAAGAGTGGTACTTTTAAATTTAAGTTTTTTGCTTCAAAAATTTACACATAGGTAGCCTTATTGACGATCAAATTATTTGTTTAGAATTAATAATAATGGAACATAAAACTTGATTCACTTGAAGCCTTTAATTATTGCCGAAAGAGCCTAAATAACCAAATAACGATCAAAAATTGAGCAGTTTAACTGAACTCTGTAAAATAGTACGTATATTAAAGTATTAGTTTCATAAGACGTCAAAGTTTAAAAAACTACCCGTTCTCCGTTCAGTTTTCTAAACGACAAGTGCACTAAAACGTCTTATGAAACGAACACTTCATACTATTTTTTCAATTTGTCCTTTAGTGTTCTTGTTCTTTTGAAAACGACCCGCGTAGCGCGGACTTGGACGCGTGTGCTAAAAACGTGTTCTTATGAAACTAAGACTTGAATATACTATTTTGTATTTGCATTAATTTGTAATCTTTTTAAAAAAATACCTTAGTTTTAAACAAAATTTGTTAGGGATACTTTGTTTAATAGTTTGATAAATGGTAACTTGGAAAACTCTAACTCTGCATTTGTTTTCAAATTTGCGTAAATAAGTTTGACATTTTAAGAACAACTGTTCAACAAAATCAACTTTAAAAATAAAATGTTACTGTTTCCAGTATTCAACTGAATCTCTTTTGGACATGCAAATATGTACCCAAATGGCTTCATTTGGACACGCAAATAGAAAAAAATAGTTATTTGTATAACCAAGGCTGCGAAACCTTTTTTAATGTACCAAAAGAATAATTGTCGCCGAGGCCGTTTGAGGGCCGAGACACAACAATCTCGTTACACAATCTTCAACAATTAGTTTTGTAGAAAACCGTAAAATGGGTGAAGATACTGGCAATAAGTTACTGAAGAAATGTAATTTTACATCCTGTATTGCGTACGCGATGTGCCTACTTCGTGTGGTTGCAGTATTATTTTTTCAATATTTGCTTAGTAACTATGTAATAATGCACTACATGTTTTTACACTACATGTTAGTAGCCCATTCCTAAAAATTCCCGACTTTGATCACTAATTCAAGGCTTCTTCCCGGTTTTTTCCCGATTGTGCAAATTCCCGGTTTTCAAGGGTTCCAGGTTCTCTGGCCACTCTGACATATGCAGAATAGGACATGTTTGTGGTCTAAAGTAAGTGTATCAAATGTATACATACTATGCACATGTGCAAATTGCAGAAAATTGGGCTAATCTTTTGCAGGAACTCAGTGTTTACTTTTATTTGGATAAGTAAGCACTAATTTATTCCAATGTATTCTTTTAGCTTCCAAAATTCTTTAGAATTAGCTCTTTGCAATATTATCAAAACTAACACCAAGAATATAGCTGAATATGGATGGATAGTTTTCTTAATTGATTTAAAACTCTAATTGATGGCATTTATCATTTCAATATTGATTTTTGTGACACCTGTTAATTTACAATAAACATTCACTTGTAATATTTAACTTTAGAAAAGCTTTTTAAAATTTTCACTGCTCTTAATGAGGCCCTCATAAATAAAATTCCTGTAAATGCCACTGTAGTCAGCATCCTTTTAATATGCTAAACTAAATCTATATGCAGGCTAGTAAGTTCATATTGGTAAATCACACTGATTAAAAGTACCCAAACTACACGTAGTATTTGGAATTATTTTTAATTTTATAACATTTTGCACACCTTGTAGAAACCAAAAAATGCTGCAAACACATAAAATGTATCATTAAAGACTGCAGTAAGATGGTTTAGAACGGATAATGGTGAGTGGATCCTACAAAAGGACAATCCAAATGAGCACACACGGAAGCTGTGTATGCACCCATGTAAACAAGGAAATGACATAACTCGTCACCTTCGCCTTTTTCTGTAATTGTTTATGTAATGACGTCATTTACCTTAAAACCTTTTTCTTTCCATTTTGTTATTACACTATTTGCATTCGAGGCCTTCACATCTCATTTTAAAAATGTCAAAACATAGACACTATAACAACTATAAAAAACAGACATAAAACTATCACTTATCAGAAAAAGAAAATATTTATTAGAAAAGAAATTTGATAGTTAAATAGTTATACAATGTGTAAAATATGTAAAATTGAACGAATTTGTAATAGTTTTATAAATAAATGGCATTAAAAACTTTTTTATAATTTAATTATCAAATTGACTTAATTTCTTTTCAAATAAACAACTCAGTCTTTTTTTTTCTGTTGTGTCGTATATGGACGTAAGTGGAAGTAGTCACAACGCGGTACACACCTTGTAATGATCATTTAACGTGGGAAAAGCGTCCGTTGTTGCTTTAAAATTTGATAAATCAACAGTCAATAAAACTTTTGTAATGCAATTAGTAAATTACATAAGTTCTTTATAAAAAAGTTCCATGGCATAAAGCAAAAAAGTTTCTTTTGAGGTTATGATTCGTAGACAAAAATGTCTAACATTTGTTATTCATGTAATAAAAATGAAATAAAGCTGGTGAAACTAAAACACACCTGCTTTGAGTGTGATGGATGTGCAAAAAAACTATGTTAATTTTGTTCTGAAGAAATCTTCTCAGCATCAGAAGTGAAGGTGCTTAAACTCAAAGGTAAGCGAGTGATGAAGTTTTCTTGTGATAGTTTGTTGTGTTAATAAACTTGGCCAGAAAGATGAAAGAAGTACAGAAGAAGTGGTTAAATATGTATTGGAAGAAGTTAATAAAAAATCTAAAATTAATGAAGGTCTGTTGGAAGAACAAATAAGGAAAATGGAAGCTGTAATGCTAAGCTTGAGTAGACATTAATGAGATTAAACAAAGCTATGCGGATAAAGTCAAGAGCCAGAAATTCTTAGAAAAGTTAATAACTAAACTTTTATTAACATAAACATAAAAGTTATCAACATAACAAAAATAAACATCTAATAACAAAGATATAATTAAGACAAAAATCAACCCCGCACTACTTAAAGTTGGTATTAATGACGTGAGAAGTATAAGAAATGGAGTAGTTATTAGCTGTGAAAGCAAAGGCGAAAGGGATAAATTAAAAGGTGAAGTTGTCGTTAAATTAGGTAACCAGTATAAGGTGCAAGAATTAAAAAAGGTGAAACCTCAAATTAAAATTATTGGAATAGATGAAAACTAAAGAAGAAGTTACAGAGCGAATTTTGAACCAAAACTCTTTTATTAACAAGATGGAGGTGGAAGTTGAAGTGAAATTAGTAAAAATGATGAAAACGAGATACATAGCGATAATAGAAATGGATAATGAAACATTTAAAAAAGTAAAAGATTTAGGAAAGTTAAAGATCGGTTGGCGTGTGTGTCCAGTTTATGAGTACATAGGTATATTACGTTGTCATAAGTGCTTTGGACATAACCATAGAGCGGAAGACTGTATTAATAATACTTGCTGTATAAAGTGTGGAGATGAGGGACATAAAATTGAGAATTGTACAAGCACAACTGATAGATGTATTAATTGTATAACAGTAAAAAAAACTTGACTTAAAACTGGATTATAAACACACTGCATTTGATTTGAAATGTCCAGTGTATCTGAGAAATATAGAAAGAAGAAGAGAGAAAATAGAATATGGTATAGCAATCACTACCGTCAAATGGGAATATAATTCTTTTTAATGCCCAGAGTGTTATACTACATATAAAAGAAATAAGTCATTTCATAGATCGGTATAAACCATTGGTTTTATGTTTCACAGAAACACACTTGACTGTGATATAGATGATAATGATTTTGATGATAGAAATAGATGATTTTGAGATAAATATTTATAATTACAAATTGTTGCGACTTGATTCCGATAGCAAGATATACTGGCGGAGTTTGCTATTATTTAAGGAAAGGTGTCCAATTTAAGATAATTGATACTGTTATATTACCTAGAAGTTATTGAATACTAATAATTAAGATAAAGATAAATGGTTGGTCAACAGTAATTTGCTATATTTATCGACCCCCTAGTGGATCTGTTACAAACTTCCTAGACTTTTTTGAACAGTGGTGTAATGAGTACATATCAAGATCAAGAGAAAAGATAATCATTTTAGGTGATTTCAACATCAATTGGAAATCTGATCTTGTTTATCCCATGAGGTTGAAACGATGCATCATGGATAACGGATTAAAGCAGATATGTAGTTGCCGAGGACACACATATAACATTAAATTCTCGATCATTGATTGACCTTGTTATCACAAATGAAATTATATTAACAACAAAAGTTATAGATAACTCTGGAATATCGTGCCATAGAGCTATTATAGTGCTAACAGAGTGCTATTTTCAGAAGGAAGTAAGAATCACAATGAGGTGTGGAATACAAGACAAAACCGAATGTATGGAGAAACTCAGAGCAGTGTAAATTGACTACAGAATGGATGATTTAAATGCCAAGGTGTCTACATTCACAGAAAAATTAACTGAAATACTAGATCATGCATGCCATGGAAAGTAATAAGAAAAAAATAACAGAAAGGCATGGTTTAATGAAATACTTCTGGAGGTCATAAAGAAGAGAGATACATCCTATAAACGTTTTATATTTACTAATCATGAAGAAGACTGGAATAGATATAAATCTGACAGAAATGATGCTGTAAAGGTTATGGATGTTCAGAAACAACAATATTATGAAAAGAAAATAAACAATAGTAAAAGGGATAAAATATTAATGTGGAAAACGTTGAAAAGTTTAATTAAAGATACAGGAGGTGACACTTATGAGAATATTGAATTTAATGCTACAATTTTGACTAAAGAAATAGAGATAGCTACTGCTTTTAATGAGTTTTCTATTAACAGTATAAATGAGATTGTGGATAGTATACCGGCAGTGAATGTTACATATGATGTTAATGAGTCCGAATCACGTTTTGAGAATTTTAGAATTACAGACAGAGTCATTAAAGGAAATTGTTTATAGTATCTCTAATAAGGGAAGCCCAGATGGAATTAAAATTGATTTCATAAAGGAATATTTTGAAGAGCTATGGATACCTATCATGCATATTGTTAATGATTCACTAACTAGAGGCGTAGTGCCAGATAATTTGAAAGTGGCCACTATTGTGCCCATTAGAAAGATACCCAAAACTGTAAAGTGTGAGGAATTTCCAGTAAATATGCTGCCAGCAATAGAAAGAATTCTAGAGAATAGTGTCTTATCTACAATTGTTAAAATACGTAGAAGATAATAAGTTACTCACCGATTATCAGTCTGGATTCAGAAAAAAGCCTTAGATGAAGAACAGTATGTTTTGGTGTTATTTTTCGACTTGAAAAGGGCATTCGAAACAATAGATAGGAGCAGATTGTTAAGAAAATTAGATAAGTATGGGTTGAAGAGAGTTGTGTTGAAATGGTTCAAGAGCTATTTGAGGAACAGAACTCAAAAGGTCAAATGCGGTAAAGATGTATCTTCAGAAAAACTTATCAATGTTGGTGTGCCGCAGGGAAGTATTCTGGGACCATTGTTGTTTATCCTTTATATTAATGACTTTGTATCAGTGCTTAAAGAATGTCAGTTCCACTTATTCGCGGATGATACAGTGGTATACTTAATAGGTAGAGATATAATAAAACTAGCAGAGACGTTAAACAGGGAAACGCTTAATATCTGTGACTGATTTGCTGTTAATAAGCTGAAGATAAATGTTAAGTGTTAGTAGATAATCAAGAAATTGAATTAGTGAGTAAAACCAAATATTTAGGAGTTATTGTGGACAGAGAATTAAGATTTAGTTGTACGATCTCAAAAATATTGTTAATATAAATATTTTTAAAAGAGAAAGAAACTTTATTTAACGGCATAGAATAAACGCATTTCTTTTTTTGTTGATTTTGAATTTTTGTTTCTTTCAAATTTATGTATGGTATTTAATTTAATTTATAAGTATAATTAATGCTTTATAGGTATTACTTACTGTTAATTTTTTGTTTCACTAAAATTTGTAAGAATAATGTTTTACATTTCTGTGATAGTACAATGTATTAGTAGTTACTAAATAAACACAATATTATTATTATAAAGCAATGTTTTTATTCGTACATCCAGTAATCGAAATTTCTCATTAATATCAATTAACTTTGCATTTATAGGTTTGGATTAAAGATTTCTACTATATTTCTTACAGTTGAATTAATCGAAATTTTATGAGATACTTATCCTGTAGATTCAATTTCTTTTAGTTTTTTTTTAAATAAACTACAGTCGAACTTCTATATAACGAAGTCGGTAAATCCTGAAAAAAATTCGTAATAGGGAAATTTCGTTATAAAGAAATATCACCTTTTGTAAATATTATTTTAATGCTTTAATTTTAATTCGAGTGATTCCGCAAACTGTAACGACTTTTGTTTAATTAATTGTCTTGATAATGGTGCATTTTTGTCACCAATTAAATGCACCCACTTTAAAACTGCTTCATTTACATCGTCGTATACATATTTAAGTTCTAGCACGTTTTGCTGTAAGATCACTAACTGATTTTAAAATTGATTTGCGATTTTTTATTATAATCTATAAACTACTGACAGGAATTTCAAACTTTGCCGGGATGTCTTTCTTTTTTGTATACAGTTATCAATTTCCCGCAACACGTTTATTTTCTCAGTAATGGTTTAACACTTTCGCTTTGACTTTTTGTACTACAGTGCAGGGCTGTTCACCCACAATACTAAAGTTAAAATAAAAATTTGTAATGCTAGTTTTTAACTTTAGGTAAATGCTAATTGAATTTTAATCTTTCTTATCTCCATTTAGAGAAGTAACAATGTGTATAATGCATTCAAGTTGAATCTTTCCTAGAACTCTCATTCAGGTAAATTTTCGGAAATCCCCTGAAAAAGTAAGAATGTAAAGATAAACCAGTTGTAGGGGGCCTTTTAAATGACAATCTTAACCCTTTTTAGAACTTCCATTTAAAAAATTTACAAAATCCTTTTGATAGGTTTACAGATTATTTTTAAAAATGTGTGCAGGCTTCTTGGAAGATGGGTTAAATTTATAATCTTTTACTGCTGCTAAGAAAGAAAGATTGATGCATAATACATACATTTACCTGGAAAAATTTATTTTAGTTTGGCATAAAAAATTCGTTATATAGAAATTTTACTTCGTTATTTAGAGATACTTTTATATCTATTTTTTCTAAAAGGGCAGTGTACAACACAAAAATTCGTTATATAGAGAAATTCGCTATATGGAAGTTCGTAATATGGAAGTTTGACTGTACTTCTATTTCTTAAAATAAACCCAACTTTTAATATTTAAATCTTAATTATTGATTATTGCTTATGCAGGTTCAGATTCAGTTATTTATAACTATTAAACTAAATTATAAATGATTGTGAATGAGTCCCTGAAATGTGTTCATGTCCTTACGTGCATTTGTTTACCTGCTCTGTATCTTGAGAATAAATAAATTTTATGAATTTTCCCGGAAAAAGTGAATTTATTCACATAGTTTCTACACGGCATGTAGAAATTTATAAAATTAAAAGTAATGCCAAATTGCACATGTTTGCAGGTTTGGGTATATTGATTTGAATTGAACCCTTTAAAATGAATAATTTATATATGGTTCAATTATAATTTGGGTGCTTCTTAACTGTCTTGCATTTAGTACATTGAAGTGTACATTCAGGAATATGGAAGAGTATGTATAACACATTTTAATACTGTATAGATTGATTGATCCGCCGGCTATTCTGTCCATGTCAAGCCGTTTGTACTTTGGTGATCCGTTTGGTGATTTGAACAGGTTGTTCACAAACGAAATATCTCTATTGTTATGTGTATTTAGTTTTGAAGTTGTAATTTTTAATAAGGATTATTTTGACTACCATAATACAATGCAATAATTTAAAAAAATTGTAAAATATGAGAATATAGATACTGTTTACTCATAAAACTAGGGCAAATTTTGATGTTTTGACATATGACACCATGCGGAAGAAAAAGCCTTACGAATAGACTTTCAATTTACAGGTTTTGATGGTTACAGTATCTTCAAACCTTCCACTTTCACCTCCAATTTATTACTTGCGAAATATCAATTCCTTTGTAATAAAGTAACCTTACAAACGTATAATCACGGATAAATGTTGCCATACTTTTAATTTGTTTTTCTTGAGTTCATTTAAGTCAGAAGGTTCCTTTCTTCTGGATAGGTTACATACAGTGAAGACTCGCTAACTTGGACTAGTTATAATATGGGCAATCCAAACCATCGTGATTTTCAGATTACCACGTTCGTAGAATTACAATGTTCTATTTGTAAATAAATGTAATTAAAACATTCTGCAAAAACATTTATTTAAAAATAAATAAAACTACAAAAATATTTAACGCAAAACAGTCAAAAAATAATGTTCCGCATTAATATCTCCTTAATCGAAAAGGTGATTTTTGTATGTTTCTTGTTTTTTAAACTTAATACCTTAGATATGATTTTTCTTTTAAATATTCCAGCATCACAATAGTTTCAAAATTTCTACGGCCCACTGCAAAGCCACGCTAACCGGTTTGCAACTGTTTCTTAAACTGCTTTACTGCGTGTGTATCATTGAACAGCTTTTCTCCTGATATTTTGACACACGCAAATTGTGACTTTTTAAAATTAAGTATCCAATCTTTACTTGCCCTCAAGTCATCCTTTTTGAAAACATCTTTGAGGAAATCACAGCAGCATTCGGTGCATACAAAACAATGGATTCAGTCACAATCCCACATATGCACTATCGCACCCATAAACATTGCATACGAGCATTATGGGCCATATGTCGTATCGCAACTGCTTCCACTGTTTCTTATGCTACCGCACGCTACTGGATGAAGATGCTTTGTCTTTTCGGTCAAAATTTAAATCTGAAAATGTTTAATATTTAAAGTTACAATGCGGTCTTTTTAAATTCAACAATTTTTAAATTTAGCACAAAATCTTTTTATGTATGCCTGAGATACATAAAGTCATAATTTGTAAAATAAGTATCAATTCTTTTTTAACTTAAAACCTTTGTAACTAATACGAATTGTGAAGTTGCAATGTAAGCACTTTTAAAAAGTACATCATTTTTTATAGAATAGAACTTTATTAAATAGGTAATCCTAATATACAAACAAAGAATCAAAATATAACTTTATAAATAGATAAGAATTTGCCAGACATAAATATAACGTAAACATAAATAAATTCTTATTTATTTTATCTCCACCGTGGTTTCTGTATCAAATTACACATCTGAATAATTGCATTTGTTACTATAAACAAAACTTGAAGGATAAAAACAATAAATTCTAGAGTTCGAATTATCAAAACCTTTAAATCCGGATTACAATAAAATCAATGAAATTGCTGGTCCGGATTTTCGTGGTATTCGGATTAACGTAGATTCGCATCAACGAGTCTTCACTGTATATCTCAAATGTAAACTTATCAATTTTGATCTGCTGGGGTTTTTCAATAACAGTTCCAAAAAATCTGAAGACTATTTTTTGGCTGAGTGTCAAAATCAACCAAAATGTGCTATTAAGAAGACGTTTCGGGTCAATAGCACAGGTAAAAATTAAATCATTTTAAGCAATATAAAGGAAAAAATTGAAAATTGGTATATAGGCGTAAAACTGTTCAAAACATATCAAAAGGCCCCATGCCTGGGTGATGAGCCGGCTGCACCATTTTGGAACAATGGTGGACACAATTGTTAAAAGAATTTTCAGAAACTATTAGACGTACAAGGTTCCATAAAAAATGAAATTGTGGGGAATTTTGTCAGCTACATTTTCATTTTGATCGTTGAGTCCCGTAAAATATAAATATAAAGAAAATATCAAGGATTTGGGGGTTGTGTTTGATGGAAAATTGTTGTTTAATTTTCATATAAGTGAAATTGTATCTAAATCTTTAAAAATCTTAGGTTTTATTAAAAGAACAACAAATTTATTTTCCGCATTTTCAGTTAAACTGTTATATTGTTATCTAGTTAGGTCAATTTTAGAATATAATTCGGTAATCTGGTGTATAACTTTAACATTCAAATGATTGAATCTGTTCAACATAAGTTCGCACGATACTGTAGTTATAAGTTGGGTTTTACATACGATAGTTATGATTATTATCAAGTATTAAATGTGCTTAATCTTGTCTCCTCAGAAAGTCGTAGAGTTAGTGTTGATCAATGTTTTTTACACAAAATTTTGAATGGTAGAATTAATAATTCAAAAATCATAGAATTAGAAAATTTTAATGTTACAGAGAGGCGAACTCAATATTCTGATGTGTTTAAAATACCTTTTCATTATACAAATTATGGTCAGAAGGAACCTAAAACTAGAATGATGAAATTAGCTAACAAGTATGAATCCAAATTAGAATTATTTGATTCACCCATTCAATCTTTTAAGAATTCATTAAAAACTATCAAATATGTATTACTTATTGTTAGGTTATAAGTTATAAATCATAAGACTTTCTGTATGCGTCTTCACTTTGTACTACATTACTTACTATGAAATGGCATTGCCGTAAATAAATAAATACTTTCTGAAATATTAGAGAAAAAGCAATTGTGTCCGCCATTTTTCCAAGATGGTCAACCGGCTCATCACCCACGCATGGAGGGTTTTAATATGTTTCTCAACGACAGTTTTTACACATATACTATACCAATTTTCATCTTTTCCTCAATTTTTTCCTTTTCAAAACGTTATTTATCTGGTTACGTGGGTATTTTTATTTTCATCTCAAAGTGTTCCATTCATGTTTATGTTTTATAATTTATCTTTATATATTATACTTTATTTGATCTCAAGTGGGTCACTTGAAATTATCAAATGGGTCACTTGAAATTATCAAATGGGTCACTTGGCGACCCGTGGGTCATAGGTTGCCGACGACTGATCTAAATGTCGCTTTACAGTTAGTTACATACTCATATCATTTCTTGAAAGAACAAAAGGCTGCCAACTTTCCAAGACACCAGTCAAGAAATATGTACATATTTACTAAAAGTATGTATCCATATCTGTTCCAATACTTTCTACATAGTGCTGTGATTCCAGCACTCATAATTGATTATGTCATCTGGGTTGCCTATATATTTAGGGATTTGGACTCAACTGGAATAAATCTGAATTAAATAAATTAATTTGTTATTTAATAGGTAAAAGGTTACACTCTACATCACTTGATAATAATAAGAAGTAAATCTTAAACGAATTTTCCACTTAAAACTGAAAAATTATTTTGA
Organism: Agrypnus murinus; assembly: GCA_929113105.1. NCBI lineage: Eukaryota > Metazoa > Arthropoda > Insecta > Coleoptera > Elateridae > Agrypnus > Agrypnus murinus. Next base: position 130,229,266 of record OV816023.1, on the reverse strand, counting down.
GAAGTTACGATTTGCATACCGTGAAATTCTGTTAATGGACACAAAACAAGAAAAATACACAAATGAATCTCCTTTTTAACATTTAAAATATTTTATTAATAAACACATAAAAAGAATGAAAAGAAAAACGAAAACAAAAAAAAATCTTATTACATAAAATGGATTCAATTAATTATTGGTGCCAATTGGATTTAACAAAATAAGAATCAAGAGACAGTCTAATTCTATTTGTCCTGCAATTTTTATTTGATCAGTCCCACGATCTTAAATTATAAGTTTGAAAATAATTTTTTTAAACTTGACATTTGTCATAACCTCACTTTTTGACATTTCATTGATGTAAAATCTGTCACACATAACCTTAAAATTTTATTATTGCGTGATCTGACATGGCTTCTTTATATGAAAATCAACAAGCAAGTAACCAGATTTTCGATCTGCTTTTATATTTTTTTCTAAAACAAATGACAAACGTCATTTTTCCACAAACAAAATTTGGTTAAAGTTAAAAGTTACTAAAAACAATTGAACACCTGACCTAACAAGATCTACTTAACCAAAATATGGTTGAAAAATTAAATGCAATAAGCAACTCCAGGATTCAATGGCAACCATCTTGAATTTCCTGACAATACATGGTTTTATAAAATTACAGACAATAACATTTTCACACCTTATTACTCCCTTTTTTAATTATTAAATGAATCCTAATACCCTATCACACAATATTTACATCAATTTTGGCACCAAAACTTGAAATATTAACAAGATTTTATCATATTAACAGATCAGGTTCAAACGATACACATTTTAGGCTTCAACAGGCTAAACCTTCTATATATAAAGCTGCCCACTTGAAAATTTTATTGCTAAAGGTGCTCTAGAATCTAATTAAGAATATTGCAGCAAAACATTTTGTCTGCAAATGCATAGATTAATGAAAATTATACATTTATCATGAATTAGATGAATCGTTAAACCAGCATGGGATTTATTTGAAATTCAACAACAAAAACTGTGAGTATAGTGGTGATTGCTTGCATACACCTTTCCATCTATGCCTTTTATAATTTCCAGGTAAAACTACACCTTACTTAATTATGAAAAACCAAGTCCAGCGACCTAACGATATGCAAATCGTAACTTGTCAAAATAATTTTTCAGTTTTAAGTGGAAAATCCGTTTAAGATTTACTTATTATTATCAAGTGATGTAAAGTGTAACCTTTTACTTATTAAATAACAAATTAATGTATTCAATTCACATTTGTTCCAGTTGAGTCCAAACCCCTAAATATATAGGCAACCCAAATGACATTCAATTATGAGTGCTGGAATCACAGCAATATGTTTAATATCTTTCTATTTAATGCAGCTCTCCTATTAGTTTTGATTATTTTTTTTAACAAGGTATAAATGACAATCATAGTTAATGAAGTTCTAACATATACTATGTATAAATAGTTTAATAGCTTAATAATATAAATAGTTTAAAAGCAATTTAATCAAACAAGTTGTTGTAAATTAGATTAGGAATACTCCAATTTGATTACTCTACTTCTATCTATCAGTTATTAATCGAAAATCCATGCACACTCATCATCAGATTTATAGATTTAACCAATAGTCTAATAGTTAATAACTCTAACTAATCATTATAAAAAACTTTTTTCGTTTAGTTCTTTTTAAAGTGATATCGTTGGTGCAAGCTGAATGATCGACAATGGGCCGCCCTTACCGCACACGGCCCAATTTAAAATAAGAAAGATTTCTTGTATAATAGTTATATAAAACATGTCAAAAAAGATAGTTAACCTCTGCCAGACTAGTAGTAAAAATGTGCCAGAAGGCTCCAATGGGTCTGGATCCTTTCAAAATTGATCTGACGAATCGTCATCTAAAACTTGTTTTAATGGCTTCCTCTCAACATCAATAACACTAAATTACGTGTGCTAGAAAATTTCCTCGAGCTGGGTAGATATTTACACTTTTTACCGCTATTCTGTGAGACCTTGCCTATCTTTTCTGACTTGTTTTATGTTAACTATTAAATGTTAACAGCCTTGGTAATGTAATGTCTAGCGTGCTGGACTTTCACCCAAGCGGGCCAGGTTCGACTCCTGTTGCCGGCAGATCTGGTTAAGATTTTCTGCAGTTTTCCTTAACTGTGACACAAATGTGGGATTTGCGCTGTTCCATCTGTAAGCTGGCTGCAGCCGCACGTTGGACTTACGTAATAATAATAATAATAATCGCTCCCTCCCTCCCGCACAAGCTTATAGCTTCTGGGGCCTGGTTTCAGATTATGGGTTGTAACAATTATTATTATTATAAATGAGAAACTTTTATTTTATTTTGGATCATATGCAATAAGGGCCCATCAACTATCATCCAGCTTGCACCTACTAAGTTTCATATAATGATTAGTTGGGCTACATTGGCTTTCTGTCTGTTTTTCCAATTTTAAACAAATCTATTGGTCTTACCTTATTAGTATTCTACTATTTAGATTGTTTGTCAAAAAAAATGGTAATAGTTTCATACAAATATTAGTTGTTATCTGTATTCAGTGTTGGTAAAAACTATAAAGAGTAATGCTAGTTTACGTTCATCAATAGGTAACTTAACTGCAGCTGTACCGTAATATGCATGAATTCTCAACTCCAGGATTATATTAGTAGGCTTAATGTTAATAAGAAAAAAATTTTAGTTGCTCATGAAAAAAATTTTGAATATAAGAAATCAATACACACTGATTAAAAATAAAAAATGAAAATTAATTTTAGAAGTTAAATCCTGTTGTATAAACGCAAGTAGTTTGGCGCACGTCCTTTTACATATAATATTATTTTGTTGTTGCAAAGACACACACACATACCATTTATAAGAAATGATTTATGATTAAGAAATGAAAACCAACAAATATATCTGCAGTATTTTCGCCAAAATAGTACTCAAAACTTATTTTAACTTCTCTTCTTCAACTTATCTTCTCTTCAATGCAGAAAAATTTCTTCATTTTGAAGTGCTGCTGATATGTCCCCCATGCAGGTTGTTCAATTTGCCCCATTTGTAAAATTCAAACAGTAGCTTGTAGTAATAAATCTGGAATGTTGATAAAAGTAGTCAAGTTTGGTCATAGCAGACATCCATGGTGTTGCTTTTCTAATTAACTGTTCATTTCCAATAATTCAATTGTTATTCTTCTCATATAACAAAATTGGCATGCAAATACTGCAGATATATCTTGATGGTCATAATCTTTCTCAATCAAAAACAGCATTTCTACCTAGCAATGAGACATTAAAATATAAATTAGAAAAATTAAATATTTACCTTCTTGACTGGATTTTTCTTCATCTGCGGTATGCTTATTATCTGATTCGATCTGAAATATACTGATAAAATACTACCTACAAAATGCAAAACCGACTATTCTCACCTCCTCATCCTGAAATGCTTCTTCTTCCTCTAACGTAAGCCGAATAGGACTCTCTGATTCAGCAGGATGCCCATCTTCCTTAGAGTCCTTGTAGGTATCATTCTTAGATTGTTTAACAGCATCTTTTGAGTTATTAAGTTCCTTTTCAGCATCTGATTTATCATCACTATTTATAGATGAATCCAACTTTTCATTTTTAGATGTATCTCCACTCTGGTCAAGTGAGTCATTGGCCTGAGAAGTTAATTGTTTTTCATTAAAATACACTAAAATTCCTTTAACCCTCGGACTACGGAAATAGTTTGGGATACGCGGATGTCAGAAATGGGTCTTTTGTGACCCGGCTAGAATTTTGCTTGTTTTTACATCAATTTCGAATAACATTTTACATCAAAATGTTAATGCTACTAATAAAAGCTTACACATGATAATATACTCATAATGTTAATGTTTTTCTACAACCATTTGCAATTATTGGAAAACAAAACTATAAAAGGTGAAACATTCGACATCCAAAAGTAATGGGTTTATTCAGCAAAAATTCTTGTACAAATAGGGTAAAAAAATTACTTTTTACACGATTTGCATACTTTCTTTACAGTAACCTGTTCATGGGTCCGTCAAAAAAGTTTAAAACAACTATCAGGCTTAGTACTATATTTGTTCCTGCATTTGCGAAACATTTGACACCCATGTCACCCGAGCGGGTTTTTCCAGAGTATACCAAGAAATTTTTTCATAAAATTTATGAAAGCTACACCACCTAGTGGAATTATCTTTTAAAAAAATGCAAGTCACTTTAGACCCGGTTTCCGTAGTCTGAGAGTTAAAGTAGATTTCAAAAATATATATTGGAATTTTGAAGCAATGAAATATCTTCTTCTGCTCTATTGTAGAGCAACTAACCGAGCCACAATCGCCAATGATTATTCGCTATGTGCGTCGGCTTGGAGGGATGGGATAATCGCCCGAAACGCGCTAGGTGGAGCAATAGAGCAATAACGACAGACGCTTTCAGTAAACTTTGCAAATATAATGGGCGGGAATACTTGTTGAGTAGTGAATTGCAAAAATAATGGTTCAAATAGCAAGTGCAAGTTTATATCATTTTTTACCAATTATTGAATTTTCAAATGTGCATCTATGGATATAACCTCAAAAAGTCAAATAATAACATGAAAATATGTACATTAAATACAATTTACTTACATGCTTATTCTTCTCAGTCGCATTAAAAATAAATACTGTACACGCTCATGTAGAAAGTAAACAAAAAATAGTCTTTATATTTGATTTATTTCACACTTTCGATATCCGTCCATAAACGCCAATGTTATGGTTTTCGTCCTTTTTTCTCAGTCTACGACCTGAGGTCCCCACGCGTCGCCATGCACATAGCGAATACAAATAGAAAAATCTAAAAAAATTACCTCAGTATTATCCCCATCTTCATTTTCTTCATCAACTACTTCGGAGTTCTGCTCCTTTGAATTAGACATATCACTTTCTTGTTGATCTAGAAGATGTAGTACATAGTTAGAGACATACATTGATAAACTTAATCAACTTATCGAAGTAATTAGAAAAATCATCAAGATGATGAATTATCAAATTCACTTCAAATTTAAGAATAAGAACAGAAAGCCATATGATTTGACTTAATTCATACATCTTTGTTTATTGTAAATTATGAGTCCATGTCTGTGTATAGCCAAATGTAAAGAACTTTCCAATTTATTTCTATGGAATATAATTAATGAAAATAGTAATCCATTTTCATTGCAAAATTCATTATTTAGCAGTTAACCAAAAGAAAATTTAAATTTCTAAAATATGCCCTATCAGCTACCTTGTTTAATGTAGCAAAGAAAAGGCTAAAAAGGTACTAATTAATCATTTAAAAAAACTTTCCTTATCTATTCAAGGTTCAAAATCTTATGTACAAAAAATAAAAAAAAGTGCAGGTTTAAAATCATATAAGATACAAATTGACCCAAATCAACAGCAAGAAAATGTCGCAAAGTCACGGTACCGAAAATTGTACGACCAATATTTTACTCTCTTTTTATGAACAATAAAACATGTCAAGGCTGACATTTGGCAATTACCTGGACAAGATTATGTCGCAAAATGTATATTGCTGATAAATTCAAGAAAAAGCTATCAAAACTTTCTCAACACCATTTTAAGCCATTTGTTCTTGCAGAATGAGAAGTAAGATTTTTATTGCCACTGGGACAATTAATAGAGAGATTTACACAAAAGAATGCCTACAAAAGCAACTATTACTATTAATTAGACATCACGAAGGTTCTCACTTTTTGGTTTGATTTAGCAACGAGTCACTACAGTTTGATGGTGAAAAGGTGGTATAAAGACATTTTTTTAGATCAACTTGCAAGAAGCAAGCAAACAACTATCATGACCGTTGCACTATGGCTGGAAACATTCAAAAACCGGCATTAATTCAAAAGAAAATTTTTTTTAAATATTTATTTTTTTATAACTAATATATTAGTGAATAACACATCGATCAATAAGTCCCGGGACTAACCCACAGATGGCGTTAGTAATATCAACTCGACTTCGTTTTCCGAAAGATCTAACCTTCAAATGACACGTGTCTGATTTTCACGTCAATCGGATCATAAACAGCAAAGTTACAGTGGTGAAACTGACGCTACTTTTGCATTTGTAGAAAAAATTGACAAAAACGAATTTCGTGTATTGATAAAACATTGCTTTTTAATGGGAAAGAATACCGTGCAAGCTCAGCAATGGATTGATAAACGTTATCCGCACTCTGCCCCGTCGAAAACAACCATTTGCCGGTGGTATGCTGATTTTAAGCGCGGTCGCACGCATACAAATGATGCGGAACGCTCGGGTAGTCCAAATGAAGCAGTTACCCCAGAAAATGTGAAACAAGTTTTAAAAATCATGATGGATAACCGCAAAGTGAAAGTTCGTGAAATTGCTGAGATGGTGACATATCAACTGGAAGTGCGTGGACGATTTTACAAGAAAAGTTGGGCATGAAAAAAGTGTTCCAAATGGGTGCCGCGTTTCCTCACAATGCACTATGGCTTAAAACACCAAGTTTCTGGCCAAAAGGTTATTTTTTCAACTTGGTAATGGAATCCTTTTAGCTATAAAATTTGAAAGATACATAATTCATACAAAAGGATTCATACCTGTTTCTTTTATACTCGAACCCTTACCAACACAATAGGTCATACAATTTGTCTCATCGGCTCGAGGGTGCTGGTCAGTTTACTGTTTCTCATTGCACTGTACGGGCGTGTGAATGTTTAACAAGTGCAAACGACATTTAAAAATTGAAAGTTTTTTACACAACATTTCTACATTCTTGCTGCAGGTATGTACTATAATACTGTATAAAAAATTAGTAAATAAATTCTATAAACACGGAGAACTTAAATAATACCCAACGACGTTGCCAGTACAAATTTATTACGTTTTATTAATGTTATAATAAAAATTTGCTTAGTCCTACAAAAAATCGCATGTATTTGCTTGCATAAGCTTACATGGCATTATGTAAAATGGTTCTTTGTGCTTATTTTTATGCAAAATCTAACTGCCAGAGGCTGCCGGATGGATAGTAATTATTATTTTTCTTTAAGGTATGCATCAGTTTAAATACGAAGACTTATTTAAAATCTGGCTACAGGAAAGCAATAAGGATTGTAAAGTTGACAAAGTTTTCGATTATGTTATTTCAAATATGGAAGAAGATATATCAGTGTCAGAACTAACAAAAATTCGTGAAAAAATACGGAAATTTTGCGTGAATTTATATTCAAGGTGGCAAAAAAATAATAGAACTTTGTCACAATTTAAAAGTAACTGTAATGCTTGGTTACGGTCTGAAATGGTGTTCGAAATAGAACAATGTTCAAACCAAATGAAGAAACATGACAGCTTTTCTCAACCTTCAACATCTACTACTACTGGTGGAAGACGACGGTTGCCATTCCAAGAAATGTCTGAATGGACAAAACGAAGAAAAGCTTCAAATTTGTCGCAAGAAACACAACACGAGACTCCTTTAATACTTGAAGCAGCAAGGATTTCTGCAAGACAACAGGGACAAAAGGATTTAGCGGTAGTATTAAAGGAAGTTAACAAAACTCTGACAAGAGCCACAAAAGTAAGAAAAATTCTCTTGTCGCCAAAAGAAGAACCGAAGCCTTACACTCCAGAAGAAGAGTTACAATACATTTTAGAAAATGATTTTAGCAAGCAACAATATTTAGTATATTGTTAAGCAACAATATACTAATACAAGAGACGAAGCAATATCAAGAAAATGTAATATTTATCCACCGTACTATCTAATTACGAAAGCTAAAACTGCATGTAGGCCGTCTGGTATAGTGGCTAGTGACGTTACTGCATCGGTGCCTTTAAAAAATCTGCTGGAACATACTTTACGGCGAATAGTTCTTCTGCAGGAGGAACCCATTTTAAGAGCAATGGAATCAACAATTTCATTAAATGCTGAAATGTTTGTTAGTTATGGTTTTGATGGAAGCTCTGGTCACGCGCCATATAAGCAAAGATTTGAAACAAGTAGCGATGAATCTGATTCCTCATTGTTTGTTACAACAATTATACCACTAAGACTTTGCAGTAATAACATAATTTTATGGGACAATAGAACACCCCAATCAGTTCGATTTTGTAGGCCCTTAAAACTAACCTATATAAAGGAATCAAAAGATGTCATTCTAAGGGAAAAAGAAGAAATAGAGAAACAAATAAAAGATTTGCAGCCTTTACAACTTTCCCTTCCAGGCAGTAGGATATTAACTGTCAATTACAAATTAACGATGGCCTTAATAGATGGAAAGGTTTTAGCAATACTAACAGATACCAAATCAAGTCAAGCGTGCCCAATTTGTGGAGCCACACCTAGTATGTTTTCTAAAATTAAAGATTTTAGGTCTGACAAATTTAAACCTGGTGCTTTGCAATATGGGATAAGTCCCCTGCATTGTTGGATTCGACTATTTGAATGCATTGTTCACATTAGTTACAGATACGAATTAATGATGTGGCAAGTGCGTGGGGAAAAAAATAAGAATGTTTTTAATGATAGAAAAAAAGTTGTCCAAAAGAGATTTTGGGAAAAATTAAGTTTAATGGTGGACAAGCCAAAGCAAAATGGGTTTGGTAGCACCAACGATGGCAACACTGCCCGACGTGCTTTTAGTCATCCACAACTATTTGCGGAAATAACGGACGTTAACGAAGAATTAATAATAAGATTTAGAAATATATTAATTTGTTTGTCTATTTGCTATAAAATAAACGAAGAAAAGTTTGAAAAGTATTGTTTCTAAACTGCTCACTTATATATGCAAAAATACGAATGGTTCCCTATGCCAGCAAGCGTCCACAGGGTACTGATTCATGGAAGGCAAATTATTGAGAGGTCTCTATTGCCTATAGGGTACTTTGCTGAACAGGCTTCGGAATCAAGGAACAAATTGTACAAATCTGATAGGCTGCATCATGCTAGGAAGAGGGATAGAAAAACAAATTTAGAAGATGTGTTTCATAGAGCAATGGATGCATCCGACCCAATACTTTCTTCCATTACTATAAACAAGCGTATCCAACGGCACAAAAAGCTAGTTATTCCACCGGAAGTTATAGCTTTACTTTCTGTCGAGAATTTACCATCTGCAACAGAAGAAGATAAGGAAGAAGATGATGAAGACAATAATGAAAAAGAAGAAACAGATTTATTGGAACATTTAGACTTGGACTATTTAGATAATTTAGAGTTAGACGCAGAAAACTCGTAGTTTAATTAATAAAGAAATTATAATCAAGTAGATAGTATATTAATTAGTATTGTTAATTAATGTTATTATTATATTATAAGTACACATATATACAAAATATTTAAAACAGCTTTTTGTTATTGCAATATATCATTACTACAAAATTTGGTTGAATAATTCATTTTTAAAGAATGTACTGAAGAGTAAAGAGCTCTATTTCTCAATATATTAAAAGAAATTGCAAGAAAAACCTTTTTATTATCACAATCTACGATAATGCACAAATTTTAGTAAAAATATTTAACAAAATTAGGTTTTGGCCAAAAACTCGGGGTTTTAAGCCATAGTGCAATGGAACAAAAGCAACAACGAGTCGACGATTCAACAAGCTGTTTGTCACTGCTTACTCGCAATAAAAAGGAATTCTTGCGTAGGTATGTGACAATGGACGAAACATGGATCCACCATTTCACTCCGGAGTCGAAGCGGCAGTCATCTGAGTGGCGTGCAACCGGTGAAAGCCGTCTGAAGTCCAAAAACGCAACAGTCAGCTGGCAAAGTCATGGCGTCAGTTTTTTGGGATGCGCAAGGTGTAATTTACATCGACTACCTTCAATATTAATATTGAAGAAGATTAATATTAACATACAAAAATTTAATTAAAAAAAAATCTATGGACGCATCGGGATTCGGTACGAAGCTCAAACCGTCGTTTTACTCTAAACCGGCGTTGTAGCCGTCAGGCCACGAAGTCGGATAACTAGAAACATAAATTGAAGTATTTCCTTTCTAGCAACCCTTAAAATCATTCTTTATTTAAATTTGATTTTTATTGTTTTTTAGCAGATTTTACATTCCCTTTTCATGTTATTAGGGAAAATCCATCAATAGCGACTACTACATTGAGTTACTGGTGAGTTTGAAGGACAAAATCGCAAAAAAACGACCGCACATGAAGAAGAAAAAAATCATTTTTCATCAAGACAATGCACCGTGCCACAAGTCAGTCAAAACAATGGCCAAATTGAACGAGTTGGGCTTCGATTCGTTGGGCCCCACCCACCATACTCTCCAGATCTGGCTCCGAGCGACTACTGGCTGTTTGCTGATCTAAAAAAAATGCTGCAAGGAAAAAGATTTGGCTCAAATGAGGAAGTCATCGCTGCAACTGAGGCTCATTTTGAGGACAAGGACAAATCGTTTTACAAGCACGGTATTGAAAAGTTAGAAAAGCGGTGGAATGACTGTATAGCCCTTGAAGGAAATTATGTTGATGAATAAAAGTAGTTTTTCGAAAAAAATGTTTTTTTCTTAGTTAGTCCCGGGACTTATTGAACGATGTGTTATGTACATTTTAAAGCCAATAGGATTTTTTTTCTGAAAAGCATTACAAGTAGAGAAAATTGAACTCAAAGTCAAGAAATGACAAAAGTGTATTTTTATCCACATCTTTAGTGGAAATAAAGTATGAATTATTTATTCTAAAAAAATATTTTTTTCAGATACTATTATTATTCAGATTGAAACTAAGACTAAGGGCTTTAATTTCACTTAATACGAATTTGACTTTATTAATTCTTGTTAATAGGAACAGTCTTTGAAGTAATGTACTCCATAAGCAAATGGTTACAAATCTTAAAAATGAATTTTGATACTACAGTTTACCGCAAATTAAACCTATTCAGAAATGTTTCAAATTTAATAAAAAAGATCTGCTACAAAGGAATTTATCCAACAATAACAGATAGTATGCGAAAAGCCCTAATAAATAACCAACAAAACTACATGCTTGTTTTCTTGCAGTGTGTTCATGTTTGATATTTACTCTTTATTTTTATTTCTTAACATTTTTTTATGTTTATTATTTATTAAAAACCTGGTGCTAAGATGATTATTAAAACTATGCATGGTACAATATGCCCACCTCAGTGCACAGTCTTGGTACAAAATTAATTTTATTGGTGCCTAATTGAATCTATCCATCAATAAGTATTGTTATTTTTTATTTATTTTATTGGAAGTCTAAAATCTAAATACAGTAGTACAAAGTGCCTTTAGTAAAACCTTTATTCTTTTTTATGTTTTGATAGAACGATCTGAATGAATGGTAATTTGTTTACATAGAAAATAACTACATAGTATAAAAACCATTCGTAAAAAATAAGTACTGCTACTTTTAAGTACTTTTACTAAAAATTGCAGTGTTAACCGGCTCTCACACTGAAGCAACAAGCAATCAGCAATTAGAAACACGGAATATTATCGCCATCGGGTTGTTTGCATTGAATTTAATGCAATAAAAAATTGAATTGGAACAACTTATTATCGCTTCTATAAAAACGTTGCTGGTTGCGTTAACATTTGTTGCCGGCGATATGTGCTGCAAGTCGAAAGCCGATTTTATCGTGTCAATATAGAGCAATACTTGCATTCTTATTATAAATAAGAGTGTAATTTTTATACAACAGACATGATGATGCAGCAGCATAATAATATTGTCTGTTGCTTATTGTCAGTTTCTAGTTGCTAATTGCACATTGCCTCAGTGTGAGAGCTTACTAAGGGATTTGCAAATTGTTATGCTCTGACCCTGACCGAGTGTTTACAAACATAATATGTATTCAAAATAAAAGTTGTCGACGGAGTTGTTTTGATTATTTTATTACTAATGCAGCTGTGTCCAATTATTAGTCACAATTCTTAGGAATATTTACGATATCTACAGTGATGATAACTAGCCAATAAGGCTGGTTCTTCGAACCTTAAAATGGTCAAAGCAATGGAAACATTTTCTTTGCAAATAAGAAAAAGAATTTTTAAAACTATTAGGATTTATTTGTAACAATTTTTTTTTAATTTCAACCAATTATTGACACTTGGCTTAATGCTCCAAATTTGTCCTTAATTAGTACTAAATGATAGCATAGAAAACTTACATTTATATGAAAGTGGGAGTGTTAGCTTGAGCTCAAGCCAGCTCACCCCCACTGCAAGTTCAAGTTTATATAAATAACAAACATAGATACGAGAACTACAACTTTCAACCACTTTATTTAAGTAAATAGGCATTCAGATCTCATAAATTATCTCTTTTATGATACATACAATAACAATCATTGTTAACTCTTTCATTGCTACATTTTTAATTGCCCGTAACCCGCCTGTGCTACGTTAAAAATCCTCAAAACCTATAAATATGGACTTAGCACTGCTTTACTTTCTTGCACGTTCCTAGAAGCGCAAACTTAATTATAATTTGAAAGTTATTATTGCAATAGCAATTACCTTCACTATCAACATTCCTGCCATTTAGAGATATAGCCCTATCATCGTCATCGCTACTACAAGAATTTTCTTCTAATTCTTTATCAGGTAGTAGTCCTCCCCTTTCACATGCCATGAAGGCCCATTGGGGTATAGCAGGGTAGGCTGCTATTACTGGAGCCGTTCGGTACTAAAGAGTGGTAAAGTGACTAGCTTTACGCACCGACCGCCTATTAATTTTAATTTTCTTTATCAGGTAATTCAATATCTGCCAATTTCAAGCAAATGTTTTGCTTCTTTATCATCGAGTCCAACATAACCACCACTCATTTTACTAATATTATGTTATAAAATACTTAAATGAAGAACACGCAGTTATAAAAACTGCAATTGCACTGTGAATGCATCAACACAAAACAAACATATTGGGTAACAAAAAATGGCAAAATTCAATGAACTAGGTAAAACTATCGCACGTAAAGATACAGAGATAGCACATCATTTTAAAGTTACCAAACGTATATTTACGGGCTTAGCACTTGCAGCGTATACTGCAAGAACGTATAAATATGGTAACAGCAGCGAAAGGGTTAAAGAAAGTTTTTATTTTTTCTCGCCAATTACAGTAATTGTCAATCATTCACAAAGTGTTTCATTTTGTACACTCCTTACTACCAATTGTAAATACTTTATAGTCTTCATAGCTGTCCAGTAATAAAACACAACAGTTTAAGTAGTCATTATGGGTTTTATTACATTAAATCTCCTTTGGTGAATACATTTTTCATTGCATTGTTTAAAAACAATAACTTCTGTTTTTATTCTTTTTGTTTATATAACATAACACTTAAAAATACATTCAAGATCAAGAAGGAATAAATAACAAGAGATGATCTGCAACTAATAATAGTAGTAAGGGCTAATAACTATACCCAAACAAACAAACGAAGAAACTAGGTCAACGCATGATTAACAGCTGTGAAATACATTATGTTAAAGAAAGTAAGTAGAGTGTGTTAGGGTTGTACCTTTTAATATTTCTTTTGTCATATTTGAATACATGCACCCTAATAACGACTTAATAATTAAAAATTTCATTACGTTTTAAATGTGATAAGGTAATAAAGACATGTAAAGAAAAATAATTGCAAAAATTATAGTTATAACCTGTTATAAATTTTATGATGCAACGGTATCATTCCAGCTCGCCTGCTGTCGCACTTGTCCATTAAATTACTCGACTTGAGCATGTGATACGCACATCTCGCCTCGTGATCTCCGATGCTTTTTACATTTTCACCCTCTTGATTTTGGTGACCTAGACTCTTCATTTGATTGTTTGGGTATAATAACACCCTCGAATGAAATTCTATAAGAAGAAATCGCTCCTTTTCGGGCCATCAAATTATAACTGTTATTATAAATAGTCCATTTGTGAAAGAGTTATGTAAGGAGAGAAAAGAGAGAAAACCGCACTAATTATGCTCAAAATGAATCTATAAATAGAATGTTAAGCTTGGCTAATAAGCATTGCTCAAGTATTGAGTTGTTCGATTCATCAGTAGCTTCTTTTAAACACTTGATAAAAAGGTTATAAGATATTATATTGATTATTTAGGTATTCTTTTTGTCAAAAACGGTATTCTGTAAGGATTTATTTTGTTTAAGTAATTGATATGGCCTAACAATTTATTGAAATCTATAGCAATTGTTGGATAACAATTGATATGGATAACAATTCACCACTTCGAGATTTTGATGTTAGTTTTTACTTTTAAAACGTATCGTATATGAACGAAAATACTTGGAAATTATTTAAAATATAAGTAATTTTAAAATAAAACGCCCTAGCAATTGTTGTGGTAGAAATAATTTTCCTCTTCTAAAAACGTTCAGTGCACTTTGACTTCGTAGGTTGCGGTCAGCGGAACTGTTTGTTGTTAGTAGTATTGCTACTAAACATAAGTAAATTTTTTAATGATAGCCGTTGATTCTTATTACAATAATAATGGATTTGGAAGGAAACGTGTTCCTGGGTAGAGTAGAAGTGGAAGCAGCAAATGAACGGTAAAAATAAATAAATAGTATAGTATAGAAACTTAACCTAACATTCTACACAGAAATCGTATTTGTATATCGCAATGCAAGTATGGGATAGTAATGACACTTTCTCTTTGCCTGAACTTTGTCAGATGCATCCGAGGTAGCAAGGAATGATTTATCAAGTGATGTTGATTGTAGAAGACAAATAAGAAACAACATATAAATCACTTCTTATAGAACGAGGTAATATTTATTTTATGTGATAAAGTATCGAAATTGTTACTACATTATTTCCTATTATTGTTCTTTAGAAATTGTAGCAAATTGGGTACAACATCAATAACAGCAGCCCTTTAATCTCTTTATGACAGTAGTATTCTTGCATATGCAGTTGTAGTCCTCTTTGCAGCAGAGAGTAGTGCTTCAATACGAGGAACGGTTCTTCGTCGCTTGGAAAGTGCTTGTGTCACCGTTTGCACCCTTGGATCTTTTAGCACCCTAGAAAGTCTAACTGGTTACTTGAATATCCTCTACTATGACTTTCATCGTGGGAGATTGTACAAGTATGATTTCATTACCTTCCAAAACATCTTGTAAATTGTAACGTCTGTTGCAGTAATCACTTCTGCTGATATGTTGACGGAATTGGTGGTCCTAAGAAAAATGGCAAGTTCCACTCTTAAAAGTTCAAGCTCTGTTTCTAGTGTTGAAGTATTTTTTATCTTTAAGTTTAATTTTAATATCTTGGAAGTAGTATTTGCTGTCGTCGCTTGATATGTGTATTTTTAAAAATTGTTGCTAGACAATATTTTCTCTAGATTATAGATTCGGTAAATGTAAGTTTTTAACCCCAATTTATTAATGCATAGTAATACTTAGGCATCTATATTTCAAGTCAGTGTTTTAGATTAAAAAAAATCATTTATGCAACTTACGACCTAAGGAATTGATTGTGACCTCAGATTCCCAAGAAATTGCATTATAGTTTTATATTCATTGGGGTTCTTTCACACAATTTTGCAAAATTTAAGTATGGATGATAATAGGATTTCTTTCTTACTATTATTTACATTATAAAACTGAAGGTAATATTGTTTATTACTTTAGAAAGAAAACACTGTTGCGACACACACACACACTAATTTTTTAACGTTCATCCAGTCATCACCAGTTGTTGCTCTTGCTGGTCCATTTGTGACAATTTAGTATACTAGTAAGCTCTTTCCACAGTTTTTGTAAACATTCAGGCCCTTTTCCCGGGCTCAATCTTTCCGTAAGCAATATTTGGTGGACATAAACTCCAACATTACATAAAATTGGCTTTCGGTGTGTCGGGTATTCTCCATGTTTCAAATTCGCGCGTCTAACTATTCGAAACTGTCAAATGCAAATGTCACTTCTTGAACGCGCATGCACAGTCGGTAATATAGTTCATAATTAGTTTGCATTTCAGTTGTTGTGATTCATTTCAATTGGATCATAACAAGTGCAGTTACAGAATGCCAAATATTGCACGAATTGTTAAGATTTCGTAGCAATCGGGTTCATAACAATTATTGTTATACTTAACAATTGATATGAACCATTGCTTACAGAATACATGGCATTGTTAGTTTAGAGATACATAGTTTGTATTATTCTTTTTATATCTTTAAAAAATGGCAATGCCGTGAGGAATAAATAAATAAAAAAATAAATAAAAAAAATTTATTTTTTTGTTTTCAATAACAGTTATGCAGATTTGAAATACAAATATTGGCCTTCATAATTGTTTCATAAATGACCGATAAATAACTTTTTCAAACAGTTATTTTCGTTACAGTTTTAATCCCTGCTTTAAATTCTCTGTTACTATAAAAACGTTTCCTACTAACCAATATTTCCTACTTTTGAAAATAAAGATAAAAGAAACAAGTATGAAAAATAAAAATCGCTATAAAGCCGAAATTGTGTACAGTTGCAGGCTCTTATAAGGTATACGAAATTCATTAATTTTAGAACCTGGCTTTTAGGCACCAAAAAATCATTTTCCTTCTCTCGATCCAAACTTAAATCAGAGTTCATTTCGAAAAACCAGAATTTTGCAATCACCCAAATTTTTCAATAGTTTCATAGCCACCTTATTCATTCATGCATAATTGTAGGCCTAAAATATACTTAATAGCAAAGAAATCCGTAATTCATTTCTAGTGATATGAAAGGCTGCTAAGATTGGGATACAAATGAACCTGCATGAACTAATATATGTAACAAGATATTAGGACATCTCCTTTATTGGTTTTTGGTATTAAATAGCCAAAACAGTTTACACTATTAGTTTAATAACATAAAAATGTATTCTTACTGGTTGTTATGTGTTCTGGGATATTGGTTTATTTATATTATCACATTCCTGTTATATCTTATCAAAATGGCTTTCTGTCTCCGAGTGTTGCATTACTTAACTTATGCAAAACAAAATTCAGTAATAAAACAATCGTTATCAATTAACTGAAAAACTAATTTAGATACTTACTCGATGAAGTTGAAAGCCGCTTTGCTGGTTTCTTATCACCATCAAACTGGTACGTCTCCGGATCCAAGCCTTCATCTTGTAACGCCTAGGAAAGAAAATGTTTATTAGAATGATAATACTCTTATATACAGCTATATATATATATATTTAGTTAGCATTTGGTATGTTCTTGATGTATTTCCAAAAAACTATTCCTTATAGTAGAGAACCATACAGCTAAGTTCTTTCACACGAGTGGTTGGTGCAATAGTTCGTATGTATTTGACGACGCCATAAGTGTAGACTTCCTCAAGCACGCACCTGCCTATCTAACTGTTGATGTACACACTTGGCATTGACGAATGCATGAGAATTGTCAATTTTATGGAACAAAGCTCGACTTGCTATCGTAACGCATTATTAAAAGCATTTATTAAAAATGTAATTCAGTTAGTTGTAGTGTTCAAGTATTTATGAGAATTTATTTGTGGTTTATAGAACTGGCAAAAAAGCATGCAGTAGGCAAATATAGTTGGAATTAACGTAATTATTTTTCAAGGTTGACAAACAAAATACTGATAAGAAGGTGATTCATGATATCTATCAATAAATGTAGTGCCTTTCTTCTTGTAACATCCTGTAATATAAAATAAATCAAAAACAATTTATTTTAAATTCACACAAATATTCCATTTACAGCACCTAAGCACCTCTCTTACCCCCGCGTGAATAACGATATCGACGAAACAATTTTAATTTACACCCAAACTTAAAAACAATAACGAATTGAACTTAATAATCAAAAATATTAAGCAAGCATTACATAACGATGCTTGCAGTATTTACGACATGGAAATTATAATAACCTTTTGTAAACGGTCCAGCAAAGCTTGTTTGTTGCCACTCTTATCCAAACCACGTTTTTCCAACTCGCTTTTTAAATCAACTACTCTTAAATCAGAAAGTTTGCGACTTTCTGGCTCTGTCGACATTATTATTATTAGTTACGAAATCACGATTTAAATAAAAATTATTTATGAAAACTGCACAAACACAAATGATGCACCACCGCCTAGAAAGCGTACGCCATTAAAGTAATGCTACGTCAGGAATTATGACGCCGGTTATTAAATGGACGAAGATGGCGTATCTACTAAAAATCACTAGAATTTAGCGGCAATTCGAAAAGTGAGCACAAAGGAAAATTCCATCGTTAGGTAAGATCGATCCGGTGATTAGGAAATGATTTACTTGATCTAAAATTTCCCACTCTATATATTTATGAAGGTTTTAAAGTTGCCCGAAATTATAAAACGCAATTAAAATTAAAAATCTATTTATTTTTTATTTTTACACGTTTAACTATAACGAGAACTAATAATATTAAGAGGACCCAAAGAGGATACCATTTTTTATACGTATATTACTACGTACAGTGAGATTAAAAAGGAAGGAATAATTTCAATATTTTAAAAACCTTTAATATTTAAAACTCCTCAATTTAGGTATTTTTTTCTGGGCTTATATTAAAAATATCTTTTGTAATACAGGGTGTTCCAAAAACCCTGGTCTAGAATCAACTTAAACTAACTCCCAATATCTTTGGTAATTTCGAATCCCTTATAACACTTTGAGCATTTTTTATGTTTACACCCTATACCTAAAATCAATTGTACAGTAAAACCTTACTTACAATTAGAGACGCCTTTGGGACCTGAATACGGCGTCTTTTATACCGAGGTGCCTTTAATAAGAGCGTCTCGCGCCACATGTGATTCGACGTTTATTTGACATCGCAGGATTTGACAATAGGGCAATTAAACCAGCTGTCAAATAAAATTCAATATGGCTGCTGGATGACAAACAAAGGTTTGTTGTGTATGCCATTGAAGTAACTTATAATTTTAGTTATATTTGTAGAACAAAAGAGTTTTAAAATGCCTTAATTTTGTGCAGTAGTTGGGTGTACCAATAGATCAAACAGAGATGTAGTTAGATTTTTTAGAATTCCCGCTGTTACTGCATATAAACATAAACAACATCTAAACGATTTAGCTGTTGAACTAAGAAGACAATGGCTAAATACTATTAAACGAGCAGATTTAGCTGAAAATAATACAAAATATACAAGAGGTGTGTTCCAAGCACTTTATTTCGGGTATGTATATAACATATTTCATTCTGAAACTTAGAACATTTCTAAAATTAAAAAATGTTATAATTTGAATTTTCTTCTAGGAAAACCAGCTGATTTAGAAGACAATTTAAATCCTGATTGGGTTCCCAGTATTTATTTGGGCTATAAAGCAGAAGGTACAGCAATAACAACCAAAGAGGAAAGATACGAACGAAGGAAAAAACGTCGGAAGGTTAATGCATATTTTGAATTTACAGATATGATATCGAGGGATATTTGCTTTTTGGAAGTTATACATATGTGTTGTATATTATGACTAGATGACAGGTATAAAGAATTCTTTCACTTTTCTTTTAAACATTTTTAATTAATCCTGATGTGTTCAGACAATTGATTATAAAGAATAATTCCATTATAAAAACTTGAATTTTGCGCTTTTGATGGATTTCTTCGACTTTGTAACCAAGAGGCTAAAGAGGAAAGCAAATATTTCGACTTTGGAGTCTTCTAAATTATATATTATATAAGAAAGATCATAAAAATAAGCTAAATATTATTAAGTAAAAAAATCTAAAATTTAAAATTATTAAATATAAATAAATTGATTGAGGAAGATTGTATTAGTATAACTTGTGCACGTGCACCACATAAAACATTGGAACATTTACCAAGTACGTCTGAATTCATACATTGTCAAACCGGAAGAGAGGAAGTATCCTCTTATTAATATAGCAGTACAATTCTGCGCAATACGTCACATTGTTAAAATTAGGAACATTTCTGTAAGATAATAGTTCACTAGTTTTTAGAACCGTAAGGTTTCAAACCCCTACAAAAATCTCATGGATATACGGCATACTTTCTGAGAAAATTGTTTAACTTACTTTTAATGAAGTTGTCCCTTTTATTCCGTATTGTCCGATAAAAATAAAAGTATAACAGTTAGAAATATAATACTGTTATATGTAGAAATAAATTTACTATTTGCTCGTTTTTAAAATATTTAATTTTATTTATTAGTAGTCTACGAGCAGTACGCTTTCAAAGTCAAAGAAGTCTAGAAAAAAATGGATAGTAATTGCTCCTATCAACTCTATAATAGGAGTAACTTATTAGATAATTTAACAATAATTTTATGAGCAAGTCTTCAAACTGTTCCTGCTACTATAATTCAGTAATGTCTGAATTTGTTCCTTTAATATTGAGAGCTTTAAATAACAATAAAACCCCAAACAAAAACGAATAGTAATTATGGAATAGGTCCAGACGTTATAAATAATGTATTTAAAGTTATTGGTCATCGATTACAAAATATATACAAAGTAAATCGCAGAAGAAAATGTAAAGTTTGTGTTTAATTATTTATTATCCAGCATCATCCTTACGTTGTAAGGTACTGGAGGTCAAAAAATTTAATTGTGAAGAATATTATAATGATGAATATTGTTAGCTAAACACCACTAACGACACGAACTGTAGAGGAAATTTAGTATTTATATACTAGATCTGAATTAACATTAAGAGGAACAAGTAATAGTTACGCCATCTCTTAGAATCAATGCGATACGTATTCGCATTAATTCATTAGTACTAAAATAAGAAGGGTTCTTTGTTCTGCGGAGACTTAAGTTTTCTACAATGTAAAGTTAATGATTTAATAATTAAACTAATAGTGTTCAAATTATATTATCTACAGTTGGTTATTTAAATTCATTATTTTGCGTTTCTGTCTTTTCCATGTTTATTTAGTTAAGTATTTTGTTATTGTTGCTTATTTGTTATTTATTTATAAACTCTACTTTTTAAATAAACATTATACTTATTAATACAGAGACTAGCCACACACAATACAATTTTACGTGCATTTTTCTTCAAACCTTAATATTATCTCTTCTCTCTTATATTATCTCTTACAGTAAATATTCCAAAGTATTGTAAAACGAAAATTTACCAATCGAATAATGCCCTTCGATACGGATTGCTATTAGTTATTTAAAATTCATAAATCAAGGACCATCGTAATTGCGAGAAACGTGGTAACAATTTCACAATACATTTTTTGCTAAATGCTACCTTTACCGAGATAAAACGGTGTAAAGCAAAAACTAGTCGAATTTAATTAGATTTCTGCAGTGCTTGGAAACGAGAAATTTGCATAAATGTTAAACCTTCTCAATTTTCGCTTATGGGATTTACGTGCATTTCCAACCGGAAGTTCTTATTAAGACTTTAAAATCAATAAGAATCTGTACAAAACTATACAAATTTTGTATTACAGAGGTAGCTTATATCTTCTATTTTCCATCTACGTACTTAACGCGAAATTCTTAAATAGTGTGTTTTTGCACCACACAATTTCTTGGCAAGTTGCAGTTTTAGAATTTACAGAATCAAAGCTACAATTCTATGTAATTTATACATTTTTACCTCGAAGTCCCACAAAATGAGTTTTTTTTTGTAAGTTTCGGGGCTCCGAGCACTTTATTAATATGTTGACTGTAAAATAATTAGGGTTTGAAATAAAATGCACGTAAAAATGTATTGTGCATGAAGCGATTCTACACCCTGGGTATTATTATTATAATGTAAATTCGTTGGTATGCATTCATTTGAGATAATGCGGAAAAGCTGACTAGAGATGCCAAATAGAAAATTTGCCTTTGTGCCAGAGATGAAATTGATCAGAAATAATTTATGACAATTATAGTAAAGAGATATCAAAACAGTTTCTACAACAACCCAACGTCAAAAAACCAGTGGCGTAGCAAGTGGCGGGGCAGGGCGGTCCGCCCCAGGCCCCGTCTAAGGTGGGCCCCCAACAAGATTTTCTGCAAACTTATGGAATTTCTCTCTAACAATGGATCTTAAACGGTGTTAATGAATATTTTCTAACCTCATTTGAGAATACTTTTAACCAGTATTTTGACACAATAATTTTCAGAGCAGGATTTACCATTAGGCTGAAAAGGATTTATACAAAATGAATCTTCAAATAGATTCATGTTACTTTTCATTTTTACAGTAAGGCCTACTTTGTATATTCAGCATAGGGCCCCATGTCAAGTAAATCCGGCATTGATAATTTTCTACCACTATTCGAAACATAGTTAGTTTAAAGTTGAGTTAAGTTGATTATACAGTGAGCTTTATATAATACTGTACACAGTGCCGGCCCTAGGGGATTAGGTATTGGGGTACTTGAGTCCAACCCCTCCCTTTTTATGCAAATGACCCGCGATCTAATTAATATTCAAATGAGGCGTGGTCTAATTAAATGCGCGAATTAAATTAATTGATCTAATTTAATTAAATTAAATTAATTCACGGTATCATTTACATATCTCATCTCTCATTTGCCTAGCTCATTTCTCATATACATGCGCGAATTAAATTAATTCACGGTATCGTTTGCATATCTCATCTCTCATTTACATAACTCATCTCACCTCTCTCCTCTCTCATTTGTCATCTGTCATCTCTCTCATAAATTTATTTTAAAATAAATCTTATGTTGTCATTCCTAATTAATATTTAAATATAGATCTATACGTAATTAACATGTAGAAACATCTAGGGTAATAATACGAGAAAAAATTTACTTTCAAGTATACAAATACCTCTAAAGGTTACTGTCAATCATCTGTCGGATTATCTCTATTGCATTTTGACATGTTTAAATCCATAAACATTTAAAATACAGTCTACAAGTAAATCGATAATGGTCATGTAATTATTATCTTAGCATCATTTCATTTACAATTATCTAGTAAAAAATGTATTGTTTCATACGACTGACAAACATTCCTTAAAACTGCTTTCAACTATTTAGTTCATTATTTCTCAGGAACGTAAATTCTAATTTGAAAAAAAACAATTAGGGTCGTTCGTTATGATTTCTTAAAAATTTATTTAATTAAAACTTTTTAAAATACTGTATAGCATTATTTTTAAAATTCTTTTTCGTTATATCTACTACCATGTAAACTGTTTCTACATATGTGTTCTTATTGTTTATGCATCATATAGATATTCGTTACCATATTTAAACGTTATTTTACAATATATCATACATTTTCAATAGCTTCGAAATACGCAGATATGTAATAATATACCATATACTTTTGTAGGATATTCATCGTATCGACTGTGTTGGTTTCTGTATATTTGCTTTAATGCGTCGTGTTCCATCATCTTTCAAAAAGGCTTAGGTGGTTTGTAAGTTTCTGAAAGCTATATCTGCATTAGTATGGGAAGCCAGTATTTCGATGTAGTCCAAGAAGGTTGCTAATGTCGTGTTTCTAGTTGAAGATTAGGTATAATATCGGACCAGTCGCGCGACACCAGATGTTGTGGATAGAAGAGCTGAAGTGGAGTCTGAATATTTCACGAAAAAGTATCTTTCAGTGAGGTATGACGTGAGGATTTGAAAGAAGGTATACGGTATATGTCGCTTGAGGTTGTAGAGTAGATCTACATACATACCACGCCCTGTCAAATGCTTGGCTTGTGTCTATGAATACCGCTGAACAGAATGTTTTGGTCTCCAGGTCAAACCTGATTTTTGATGCAAGTATGTGTACTTGTTCGATTGTAGCGTATTGTTGACGAAATCCAAACTGTTAGTTAGGCTTTCGCTGATTTTCGTCAATTAGCGGCGACATTCGCATGCCGAACAATTTTTTACAAACCATTGACGGTTAACGACTAATAGGTCTGTATGTGGCCACATCTGATGGCGGTTTCTCCGGTTTTGGGACCATTGCTATTTGGGCCACCTTCCATTGGCCGGAGAAGTATCCCGTCCTTAATATCCCTTTATAGATTAGTTATCATGCGAAATTCCTCTTATGAAAGTTCCTTTAGGAGTCTTCCAGTTATTACGTCGAAACCTGGGGACTTCTTCGAATTTATTTCAGTTTCGATGACCTTACTTCGCGCTTGAAGGAAGTCCCGTATGGTAAGAGAGGCGTAAACACGATCTTTATGACGTTCTATAATGCAGCCAGTTGCTTTAGTTGATGTTAGGCAGTGGAAATAGTTCTGGAAATCTTGATTTCTCTGCTCATCTAATAATTTCTTAAACTCTTTGACGGCCCTATTAAACTACATTTTATCGCCCGGTGCGCAAGTAATCTGTCATTACTTTCTAAGAGTTCGTTTTCTTGTATTTTCTCTCGGATACGTATGGAGCAATACTGTTTTGGATTATTGCGGTTTGTTTCTGGGGTTACGTCCCATGCTGCTCCCTAGATTGATTTTATTAAGTACTAGACAGATTCGTAGATATCGTGATTACCTTTTAGGAGAAGATTTATATTTAGTTTAAATTTTAAAACTGATAAAAACAGCTAATTACGTACTTCAAATTCAATGCAATGGAAATCTATAAATAAAACGTCAAACGTGTTGTTTTATAGTTCTATTTCGTACTTTTTTAAACGTCCCCAAAATGAAAAGATTGCTGTAGGTAAATAAGTAATAGAAAAAAAACTTCTTTTGACGTTAAAGATAAACTACCCTGTGAACTAAAGTATCATGATTCTGTAAATAGTTCTAGTGTACCTGTATCAAATTTTCAGAATTTAATCTGCCTGGGATACTTGCCGAGAAGCTAAGAAAAAAAATGTCGTCAACTGCATAGGGCTGCAGTTGTATATAGAGAAAGCATTTTTCAATATAGGTAAGTCACGTTAAATTGGCGCTACTTTGACATCAGACCTCGCTGTTAAATTCTGGACGTACCTTATTGAAATACAGGCTAAGTTAAAAGAGAGAAATGAGCTTTAACTAAACCAAAATATCAGTATGAAAAAAAGTTGGCCGTTGTGGTCACTCGCCACAGTTGGCCGTTATGGTCAATTTGGCTGTTGTGGTCACGCTCAATAGTTGGCCGTTGTGGTCATTTTGGCCGTTGTGGTCACTCACCCTAGTTGGCCGTTGTGGTCATTTTGGCCGTTGTGGTCACTCGCCACAGTTGGCCGTTATGGTCATTTTGGCTGTTGTGGTCACGCTCCATAGTTGGCCGTTGTGGTCATTTTGGCCGTTGTGGTCACTCACCCTAGTTGGCCGTTGTGGTCACTCGCCACAGTTGGCCGTTATGGTCATTTTGGCTGTTGTGGTCACGCTCCATAGTTGGCGGTTGTGGTCATTTTGGCCGTTGTGGTCATTGGCCGTTGTGGCCTAGACCCGTATAAGTGTATGACAACTGAAGAGCTCTTATCTTTTTACATTTAAATATTCATTACATGTTAAACTTGAGAGAAAAGTAACTATCATGTTTGTAAAGGTGCATTTTAAGTCATTCATTAAGATTAATCATTTGCGTAATTCATTAGAGAATGTTGATTTTCAAAAAAGTGTTGGAATTATATATTTTTACATTATTATCTTACATTACAATATTCTATTGTAGATGTTCCTGCTTTAATTCACTTAAAATTGCTGAAGAATTAAGTATAAAGATCCATATTATTTACTATGACAAGAAGTAAAAATGAATTGTTGTTAGTCAATAAAACTTTGTTTAATTTCTGGAAATTAGTACCTACTTTGAGCCTGAAGAATAAGATTTTAATAAAAACCCTACGAAAATGTAAACCTGACCAACAAAAATCAGTTGTTAATTCATTAAACTAATGTTTCAACAATTTATATTGTTAACAGTTACATCAGTAGCAAATATATAAACGTAATTTATTTAAAAAAAGTATTTACAAGTAAAGTTGCTCTATAAAAGCAGATATTGCTCCACTTGATACAACCAACACGTCGGTCAATTTTTATATTGCGCAACTCCACTTGTGACTATTCAGACATAACAATTTTTAAAATGTACTCATATGCGAAAAGTGGCGTGCAGATTTTAAAATTGCAGCGGTATTCTCACATTGCAATACCAGAATCGCGACATTTTCGATTGTGCAATATGTTTGAGAGCACCTTTATGCCAAGAGATTGGTAACAAGATTAGACATCAGAGCCAGTGTTGCCAGATTCGCGACAATTATCAAATTCTACCATAATTCTAGAACAAATCTGGGGAATAAGGGACGCATATTATATGTCGTCAATTGAAGAAATTGTTGCATTTTCATAAACCTTATTACTAAATTAGTTAGAATATTAGTTATAAATGCATTAAACAATTATCAATTTTAAGTAATTAATTTTCGAAACTTAAAAATTTAAATAAATTTAAAATGCAATACTAGTGTCCTAATGAAGGCTAGTACTTCGTTACATCACACAGTTCCAAAGACGACCTACTGTTTGTAGTAATGTAGCACCTAGTCTCTGGTACAAGAAGACTATATACAGGAGCCCAAACTGCAGAAGTGGGAGAAGCAAAAAATCCACCGTAGGCGGTCCCAGACAAACCCTGTGGCTAACATTAGCGACATCAAACAGCGAATAGTGAAATGTCAAAAGTTGTAAAAGATTCCTCAGCAGCACGCAAACCGATTCTTATTAGGTAAGTTCTCATTGCAAACAGTTTAATAATTGATAATTATATGAGAACTACGTATAAGATTACAAATTAAAACAGTTTAATTATAGGGTATTAAGAAAATTGCCGATTTTTGTCTGCTTTAAATTATTTTGTGTTTTTTCGAATGCCATCTATTTTAGCCTTTTTAAAACTAAAATATCAGCAACATCCATTGATGTTGCTGATATTTTAGAAATGAAAATGACATTTCATTTTCTCCGTAACGAATTCATCGAATATATTCCCTAATAAAACTTCCCAATTCTGATGATATTATTTAAACATTAATTACAAAATCTAATGATTTTAATGATTTATATGTACCTATATATTATTTTATAACAAAACATTTTAGTTAAATCATATTTAAACTATTATTATAAAATTATCAATTATTAAACTGTTTGCAATGAATTTGAATTTACCTAATAAGAATCGATTTGCGAGCTGCTGAGGAATCTTTTACAACAACTTCTGACATTTCACTAATCGCCGGTTGATGTCGCTAATGATAGCCACTGGTTTTTTCTGGGACCGCCTACGGCGGATTTTGTGTAAAGAATTCTTACCACCTCTACTTGAATTTGGTCTCCTGTATATAGTCTTCTTGCTCTGGTAGCACCATGTTAGAGTCCATGTATTACCCGTCAGTTTAAAAGATGCTGTATTTCCAAGTTCAGATATCGTTTATTTATTAACGAGTAATTAAAATAATAATGTACGCATAGGCGCCGACTTTTCACAACTTTAATGAGGGCTGGTCAGTCTCGAATTGTGTACCAACGGCGCAGCATAAAAATATACAGCAGATTCACTCGATTGCTGGCACTTTGAAATTTGTCAGCTAGTTTCGAATATCGCACACACCACGATCAGTTCGTGGTGGTCGTCGATCGTCATCGTATGCTGGTAATAACGACCATCGAATATCACTGCATAAATGTTGTTCCGTAGCCCGCCAACAGCCCGAGAATACAACAATGTCACACTCGGCCGGCTGAAGATATTTACGAGAGTGCGTTTAGTGCTGTGCTAACGCTATCAAACACATATCCAGACATTAAAGTTTTTTTTAAATCTAAAAGTAATATGCATTGAAATTAAATGTTAAATATACTATTAACTCCACCGTCATCAGTTGCCACTACATGGCGGTTTTTCTGAACCAAACTTTCAAAAACAAACAAAAACCAAAAACTTTCGTAAATCTATAGCTTTTTTTGTAACTTTAAAGTGTACTGCAGTTAACAGAAAACATTTGAATTGTATTTCAGCTGTATGAAAGCATCTGAAAACGAATGTACTGTAAACGACCTTCAGCTGTACATGTGGATATAGCCTCGTTCATCAAAGATTGAAATATTTCTTTTCCTTTCTGCAAACAAATCACAAAAATATCCCAGCCGAGCAAAGGCGTAGACTCCCTTCGTTAGATTTTCAAATTAGAATTTTTATTACCTAAGATATATTAAGTAATTATGTTAATGTGGGCTTAGCCCCCATTAAATTATTTCAATGGGGGCCACAACCTTCCAGCCGCCCCATAGTCGGCGCCTATGAATGTACGCTATGCTGTTGTGCAATTAAATGCCATAATAAAGGTGGTGTAAAATATCTTTGTTACTGTAAATTCAACACATTATTTTTCATCAGTGCCATCTGATGTTGCCTTTTCTTATCGTGGTGTTACCTACTTTTTTTTATATCAAGTTGGGATGCGCCAAGAAATATAGATGGCGCTGTACATCAAAATGTCTTTTGTATGCGGTAGTTGATGACGTAGTTTTTAGCGATTGTTTTTGCTGTGTTGTATTTTAACGTGATTGTAATTTGGACAGATTAAATTTAATATTCGTATTAATATTTATGACAATTCCACTCATATGTAAAAAACATTTACTAATACAAAAATCGTAGTTTGATATTGGCCAAATAGGAAGGATCAGAAATGCAACTGGATAAAAAAATCGATAATTTCACGTTACCATGGTAACGCTTGCATTTATTGTTTATTATATGACGTCGCGTCAGTTTGAAACTTTCAACTGTTAAAAGTAGATTTTATAGTTAAAAATCAAGTATTCTTAAACGGTATCATGTTATCTGTGACGGTATGTTGAGGTTAGGAAATATCTGCGAAGCAGAAATATGCAATAAGCGAGATTGAAAATTCTAATCCTGAAAATACAAAAAAAAAATTAATCATCCATTCCAATTTAATCCAACATCAACTACATAATCTACATCAGTAATGGAGTCACGTCAACAGGACAAATTATATACAATAACTGTGTTTTTAACAATTGTTCTTTCTAAAAACCATTTTTCAATATTTACTGATCTGTTCCAGTGTTAATAAAGTTTAATTGAGTTGAATTCAAATATTACTTTATTCATTCATCTCGTATTAATATTACTTTATTCAACTCGTTTCATAAGTTATTATTGCACTCGTCCTTTAGAAAACTCGCCAGAAGCGGCTCGTTTTCTAAATTTGGGCTCGTGCAATAAATCGTGCCTTATGAAACTCGTTCTTTAATATACTATTTTTCTATGTTGCGTCTATAATAAAGCTATTAAAGCACCCAAAACAGTGCGTTAATAGCTCATTTGAGTGCTTTAATAGCGCAACTTTTTCAAAGTTGGTAGCATTAAAAAAATAATTGAAAAACCAGAAAATTGACAAAAACTTCACTCAATTTTCTGTGTAAATCAATGAATTTTCAATTTTCAAATGTCATATCATTGTTGTCAACTACCAGGGCCTATTTTACCATTAGGCGAATTAGGCGCGTGCTTAGGGCCTAACGGCAAGAGGGGCCCGAATTGGAAAATATAAAATCAATAAAATCATAAAAATGCACAAAAAATCACTCGTGCAACTCACTGCACGTGACAGAAGTAAAATTTCTAATAATACTACGTTTGCACTGGTACGAAATATGGAATTTCGGCAACGAGATCCCGAAATCTTATTTTAGTGTTTCCACTGCACTTTTGTTGAGTTCGTTGACGTTTATGTATTTGTTTGTTTACTTTCTGTGATACCAGATTCGTTTCAAATGGAGGATTGGAAAAAATTGATACTATTTATGTATATATGTACTCTATTATATATATGTACTCTCGAGGGAAAAGATGTACCGCTTGAAAACGCACCAAAATATCAAACCGTGACAACTTGGCGGATTTTGAACGAAAATAGATGAACCTTTGTGTGTTAAGGTGCTAGTTTAAGGTCGTGCAAGCGAATGTCACTTTTAAGCCTTTCCATCTCCGCACATGAAGGTGAACTTCGTTTTCGTGTTAGAGCTAATATTCCTCACTTGACGGACAGGCATCATCAGGAGAATGCAGTATGCACTACGGACATTGGATTACGAGGTGACGGCGAAAGGTCTTGTTCAACGACGAAATCCGCTTTTGCTTCTTCCATTCTGACGCACGAAATCGCGTATGGCGTCGGAGAGGAATGCGATTTGATCGCAATTGCGTCAACCCGATGCGCAACTTCAACGGCGGATCTGTCATGGTTTGGGGAGGCGTTAGCTATGATGGTTGCACCGATCTAGTGATTGTACCAGCTCCTGGATTGACAGCGGTTCGGTATATCAACGAAATTCTTCGGCCTCACGTTCTGCCCATGCAACGTCGGATGGGACGAGTTCATTGATACAACATGCGCGTTCTTCCTCATTCGCCTATCAGGCCAGACCTCAACCCAATTGAACATGTGTGGGACATAATCGAGCGTTGTCTGCGAAACCTGCAGAGACCACTATCTACTCTCCGAGAATTGGGAATAGAACTGACGCAATTGTGGAACAACATTTCTCAGAATGAGATTCGCGCAGTTCTGAACATGCCAGCGAGGTTGCAAGAGGTGCGCCAGCAAAGAGGAGGAAACACACACAACGCATGTACATGTACATGTACAAAATCCGACCGACAACGTCCTCGTGGCGCACATCGTGTTACGCATGACGGTTACACGTTAAAAAATTAAGGTTAATAACAAAAATGTTTGGCAAAAAATGTTCAAACTCAACCGGTAATAATCTCGGTAGAAGACGGAAAACTTCCGACAAAATGCAGGGTAAATTTCAAAAATTCATAACTTTGCGCCAAATTATCTTAGGCTCGAAGTATTAAAGAATTTACAGAAAAAGGACTGAACTTTATTGCCCTGGCAGTCGATTGGGTCCACGATTTCTTTGGTACACCATACAAGCTGTAAAAGTATGTCACACGCCCTTATACTAGACGCTTTAAACTTTTCAGCACGTAAAAGTTCATCCATTTTTGTTCAAAATTAGCCTAGTTATGACGGTTTAAAATTTTGGTATTTCTGGTGCGTGTTTTTTCCTCGAGAGTAGATATAATATGCTGTATATTTTTTGGGAAAAGTAAATTAAATATATAGTTACCGATCAAAAAAATAAAATAAATAAAAAATTAAAGGGACAAATTAAATTCTTGTGTAAAAATGTATTATGGTTTTAGTTCCTTCACTAGGGCAATTTGAGAAATTGTTTAGTTTTAAATCAAAATATATTGAGTTTTGTTTTTAAATATTGTACTTTTTATTTTATTTCGTTTTTTTTACGCCTGTTTGGTAGTCCTTTCACTCGAATACAGGGCCCGAAATTTGCTAGCTGAGCCTTGGGCCCAACTCAGTTAAAAATAGGTCCTGTCAACTACCACAAAAAACCAAAATTTTGAAATTGCGATTTTTTTATTTAAAACGAGAATAAAAACACAAAATAAAAATAGCATAAAAAAAGAACTCGGTTCATAAGTCATTATTGCACTCGTCTTTTAGAAAACTCGCCGCAAGCGGCTTGTTTTTTAAATTTGGACTCGTGCAATAAATCTTGCCTTATGAAACTCGTTCTTTAATATACTATTGTGTCATCTTTTAAATGTACCTTTATTCGTTTACAAATCTGATAATTTTTTTGTTTAGTACCAGATAATAATAATGTTCTTCCAAAAATCTGGCAACTCTGTGCCATACGTAGGAAACCTTTGTTATGGTTTTTACGCGTCTATTGTTTGTTGATGCTTTGTTGTCAGTGAATCTTTGAGAATTGTTTTATTTTAAATATTTTGATACTTGTTTTGTGTGCCAAAATTTAATACACCGTAATATGACGGGTGACATTAATCTAACACGACTGTGCGAAATGTTTCATTACCTTAGGGAAACCGTTGGTGATTTTTTAGACATCAACGAAACAAAAGGTAGGTTTTGCCACGTTAC
This sequence comes from Agrypnus murinus, assembly GCA_929113105.1. NCBI lineage: Eukaryota > Metazoa > Arthropoda > Insecta > Coleoptera > Elateridae > Agrypnus > Agrypnus murinus. Next base: position 130,197,319 of record OV816023.1, on the reverse strand, counting down.
AACCTATTATTAGTTATACTGTTAATGTTTTTGTAGATAACGAACTAGAAATATATGAGATTATTGATCAATTGAAAGATTATCTAATTGACAACAATCTCGATGGTAACAACACATCTGATGCAAGATCTAATGAGCAAATTGAAACCATTTTAACTTTACTGATTGTTAATACCAAAATTAACAACGTTAATGAGCTATCAAATATAACACAGTTTAACGATTTCACAGGAGCAATCCCTTCGCTATCACAATTTCTACTTATAGATATAATCATTGAGTTGAACCTGGTAAAGTCGTGTTGTTCATTGATATTAACATTGCCATATGTTATTGGAGAGGAAATCCTTGCTCAATTTATTCCTTATTCAACACCGTGTGAATCATGGCAAACATTACTTAATTCGTTTAATGTTACGAACACAATCATCAACATGCTTATTAGTTTGGATGCAGAAGACGATGAGCAGGTGTGTATGAAGGTATTATAATTTTATTTATTATAATTTTACTCTTATCAGTAAAGCTCTACGCAGTGCTATTCTATAATGAAATCTGAGTTAAAAAGTCTTGTGACATTTTCTTGCCCTTGAGAGATGTAAGCTCTTAAAGTAAAAAGTAGGTACTATGCAGGGCGATTAAGAGCATTATTGAATTGGAGAATTGCAAATTTAAAGTTTATTTTTTAAATAATTAAGATATGTCAAATGTCATTACCAACATAACGATAGTAAGTTTCGATAACATGTTAGAACTTCAACTGCATGTGATTTCTTAATTATTAGAAATTGATCATATGATCATCTAACATTTTCTGCTTATAATGAAATCCATACATGCTATGGAAGTTTGTAACTACTGCTCTGAATTCTCCCATTAACCCTCGAACTACGGAAATAATTTTGGTGACTCGGAAATGGCTCTTTTGTGACCCGACTAGAATTTTGCTGTTTTTACATCAATTTCGAATAACATTTTACATCAAAATGTTAATGCTAAAAAAATGTTAAAAGCTTATACATGATAATATATTCATAGTATTAGTGTTTTTCTACAACCATTTGCAATTATTGGAAAACAAACTATAAAAGGTGAAACATTCGATATCCAGAAGTAACGGGTTTATTCAGTAAAAACTCTTGTTACAAATAGGATAAAAAATTACTTTACTTTTTGCACGATTTGTATACTTTCTTTACAGTAATCTGTTCATGTGTCCGTCAAAACAGTTTAAAACAACTATCAGGCTTATTACTATACTTGTTCCTGCATTCGGGAAACATTTGACACCCATGTCACCCGAGCAGGTTTTTCCAGGGTATACCAAGAGATTTTTTAACGAAATTTATTCTAAACCACTTTCATAACAGCTTTGAGGAATACACAAACGTCTAAAGCGGTATTTTGAAAAAAAAGTGGAATTATAAAAAAATGAAAGTCTGGATCACTTTAGACCCTGTTTCCGTAGCCCGAGGGTTAAACAAAAGGAGCTTTTTAAGAAGAAAGTATTATGAGACTTGAATGTGGTTTTTGTTTTAGAATATCTTGCTGCAGTTCTTTATATATCAAATCTGTACATTATTATCCACTTCAGGGTTGTTCAATCCATAGTTTGCAACATATATAATTAATTAATTGCCAGTAGCTCGGCTATCTTTCAGATTCTTGAGTCTTTGGATATAAATATATAAACTATTCTCAGCCCTTTCTGTTATTTCCCCAACTTATTTTTTTTCTTTTAATTTTTAGGTCATCGAATTTTTCACAGTATATGCCATTAATGTTAATTTCTGCCCTGTAAAGCAGGGTAACAGCTAGAATAGGCTATCTCAACATCTTATGCTAATGAATTTAGTATAATTTGTTGATTGTGCTGCTGGGATACAGCAAAATTGGTGGCAACAGGCAACCAGTAGGTGGTTGGTAACAACTGATGTACTCAAACCTGAAGGCAAGTGAGATTGCACGATCGTAGGCAATGATTTGGGTTTGTGGTGGTGGTTTGTTATGTTAATGGCTATGATGGGTAAATAGGTGGTGGTTGTAGGATAAACAGCGATTTTATGTTGGGGGGAGGGCAAGTTTTTGCAGAATAATTCATGGGTTTATCCTTTAGGAAAATTCTCGTTATACTAGCCACTCTGGTGATTTCACCGTCAGACCATATCGCAATTTGTGACGAAGTGGGGTGGGTCAATTGGGTTGGGTACTGGGGTACCTTACTAGGTTGATTGGAACTGGCAGCACTGTCATTGCTGAAAATGTGAAAATTTCTGATGGACTGGAAAAATAACTTATGAATTTGTAAAGCAAATTTGGACTAAGCTGCTCTTCTTAGTGGCATAAAGGATCTGCTATTTTCTATTTGGACAGTAGTTGTGAGCAACCTTTCACTCTAAAAGAATTTGATATTGGGGTGGGAAATTGAAATTTCTGCATTTCTCCTAATGTTACTTGCATGTTACCCTCTCAATGCTTTATGCACTTAAGTGATTTATAAATAAGATTTATGATTTGCAATGATCAACCATCATTTAATACAATTCAATGATAGTTTAAGTAGTATATTGTGTTGATTTGTTTAACTGAGTGATGTGTGTTGGTTCATGTACAAGGTGATAGCTGCAACAAAGACTGTAACAACTGACTGTTTTTATCTTTTAAGTGTTATATTGTTTGTAATTATACATGGTGCTTTAATAATGTATGATCAAACTTTTCCAATGATTAGATGATCATTAAAGAAAGAAAATGTTTACATACAATATTTGTCATACTTTAATAGTTTTTTAAAGAAATGGAAACAAGGTACAGTAAAATTTCTTCATATGAGACACCCATGGAATCAAGAAAGAAAGAGATGTCCAAAAGTGGGAGGAAACGGTAAAATAGAATAAATAAAATTGAACAGTATGTTTACCTTACAAAATCAATTTTTGGAAATTTAATTTTTATCTTCCAAAAAATCTTTGCGAATTTCTTCTTTCTGTTCATATTCATTTTTGTTTCAATATAATGTTTTCTTACTCCTACCAAATGCATAATAAACCTAATCCTTAGCTAACAAAAATGATAACTGAGATTTATTAATCACGCCTCTACAAATCCTCTTATGATTTCTTTGAAAAAGCATGATAATAATATAATAATAATAATAATTGCTACCTTAGGGCCGGTGGTGGACGAGTGGTGTCAGTGCATCACTTATGTTCCAAGGGTCGTGGGTTCGAATCCCACTTGGGGCGGTGGGATTCTTCTAAATTGGAAAATTCCGCCACCTCTACTATGGGTGTGTGTATTCGTGTTGCATGTTAGATGAGGGACAGATGACGTTAGCAGTTGGTTCCCCCGTAGTGTAGGCGTGAAATTAAAAAAAAAATAATTGCTACAACCCATAACCTGGAAACCATAATATGATAATCTTTTTCTAAGAAGGAGATTTTAAAGGAAAATAATGACTCACTTCTATCAAAAACACAAAAATATATTGTCGTTTCAAACATATGTTTTTATTTTATTATTGCAGTTTAGGAGAATCTATGCAAGCACTTGCTATGCAACGCATAACTGAAGGCAGTATTTTGCCAGCACGTTTTAAAGTTTTTCATTTGGGATGTTCGAGCATGGCACATGACGCTTTTATTTCTAGAAATCTCTGTTATTTATCAAAATTGAATGTATGTATTGGTATTTTTATAGAAACAGGTGTTAATTATAAAAATGATTAATTTTGCATTTTTACCTGTTTTTAATTGTATCTTTGGACTGTATGTTGTCAAACAAGTTCTTGAACATTGCCTTTAGTTTCTTCTAGTTGAGCCAGGCTTGAGATCATCAAATAAGATCCAGAAGTTCCCACTACTTTTTTTTTCTATTCTGATTACAAATTTTGTTTCTTTCATTTTTTGTTGATTCTTTAAATCTCGGTTTCCATGGAATCTTAAGATTCAAGAACAAATAGAGCATAAAATTAAATTATATGTAAATAGAGAAAGCTATGACTGTATTTTGTGCAAAGTTATTATGTGGGAAGTTGTTTCACTGCTCTATACAACATATGTTAAACGTGATCATGGAAAAGAGTTATAGAAGGGGAACAGGGAGGCGGCTACAAGATGTCATTGCTGAACTTTACTACTAAATATTGTGCATTAGTTGCATTACTAATAATTTACAAAAGATTTGACCCCTGAGTTTGAATGCGCATAGCAAAATAACTAACCGTTTAAATAAATTTAAACAAAAACAGTTAGGTAGACAGTTTATTTTTGTATAAAATAATAACTTTGTAAAATTATCTGATTTTAGGTTTTTGAATTTTTGCAAATTATGTTACAAAAGGCCCAGGCTTTTGTGAGTTCTGATGTAAAGCATGCCTTTAATAATTAATATTTCAATAACTACTCAACAGAATTGAATGCAATTTTATATGCAGGTAGCTAATAGTGTTGTATGTATGTGGCAATTTTTGTAATTTGATGTATGGATTATTTCTCAAATAGAGGGTAATGCATTCTAGTGTTCTGGGGTCTTAATCAAAATTGTTTCTTTTTTACAAAAGGTAGTATTTTTTAACAAAACAAGAAATATGTCAAGAAATTTTAAAAATATTCAGGAATTAATTAATAAATTATTCTTTAAAGAATGTGCACTGTCTCCAATGCAAATGTTGCATGTGCACATTCTCTAAAGAATTATTTATTAATTAATTTCTTTGAATTTTTTGTAGTTTATATATCTTAGAGTAATTATTCTTATCCAAAATGTATAACAATTGAAAAAATTGGAACATTAAATTATTGAGATGAAACAATTAAGTTTCTAAACATTAAGTTTACTGTAACATTTATGTTTAGTATACAGAAGGTCAGGAGTTCTTGTGCAAGAAGTCATATTTTGTTTTTATTATTTAATAGTGGCGTAAATTTCAATTTGAGTTCTGAAAGGTCTTCATTTATCATTGATTTGGAACCATATGCACTTTTCTGAAAATTGCTAAATTTTCTGGATCTTCAAATACATTTACTAAAAAAATGTTACTAAGATTACGTTTTTAATAATTTGTGAAATTTATGCTTAAAGTTTGATCATTGGTCAGTGAAACACTGTTTATGTAGTATTTTTGTACCCAGACAAGTATAATACACATTTGGCCTGGAATGGCAGTTTTTGTTGCAGACATCTACAGATAGTTAAGGGAACGCTTGGTAAGATGAATAGAGGCTCGACAAAATCAATACTTTGAGTTATTCGAAGTTTCTGTTAATTAGACATGACACGATTAATATGCATAGTATTAAATTATTGACGAACGATTTTTGATTTTGTTACATTTTTAACACATTGTATGATACATTGTGTGAGATCTGGCAATACCTCCTTACACTTATTTATCTGAAGTAATCGAGCAAAAATAAGCATTTTTTACTCTATCATTTCTTTTTCTGTCTGACACCATTTTCGATGAAAAAAATGATAAACTTTCAAAAATGGCAAATTGTTGTTCTCAATTTTGCTCAAAATTGAAGCACTCTAGGAAAAAACGCAGTGGACAAAATTTATTTATCAATACTCATATTAGTCAAATATAAATTTTTTCATAGTATAGGAGACGTGTAACATTCAAAAGTAGAGGTTTCATGCTTTAAAATGAGCCCCCACTGGCCTTTCTAAGTTGTGCCAATTTTTGGACCTAGCCGGTGGTTGATTTCAGAAAGACCCATATACTGTCTGTTTGATTTAAAGCGCCCCGCTTTGTAGCAACTTTATTTTCGGTCAGAAATGTATAAATCCTATATATTATTAAATGGCATAAAATTCTCTATGTTTTGGTTCAGAAAATTTTTTATTCACTATATCGGCGTGAGCGTGATGACGTCATCGAACTATTTTTTTACTGAAATCGATAGAGTATTGTGTTCTCTTTTCAACCATAACAAATATTCATACTCTTACATAAGAAAATTTTCAAGAAAACCGTGAAAAATGATTTACGACTAGTAGGCTTTGATTTCTGGTTCTCCAATAAATAAAACAGAATTATCTAGCCAGCTTGGGTAAATAACGAAACTTTAGTTGTTCCAGTGGCATATTTATAAATTTTTCTCGGGGGGGGAGTACTTTATAAAAATACCGAATCAAAATACTTAGATTTTGACATAAATGACCTGGACTATTAAAGAAAAATCGGGGGTAGCTCCATTCTGTTAGCCCCTCCCCCCCCAAATATGCCACTGAGTTATTCTGATACCTAACCTAACCTTTAATTCTGTAAGTGTATGTAAGATTTTCTTAATAGATATTAAAGTTTTCTAAAATTAAATCTATCCATCTTGCTGACTTTTCCTTATAGTATAGTTTTATTGTTATGTTTACAAAACATACGAGTTTTTACGTTTAAAAACTTGTAAAAAAAATGTTTGTTCTGATTTATCTGTGAAATGTAATGCAATCCTGTTAATGTTAACCTGAGAAAAAACCTGGCACCATAATATATTTTCAGCATGTTTGGAATGCATTACAGCTTGTAGTTAACCTGTTGTGGTACAGCATTTATTACTTTTATCCCTTTGCAGAATAAAGAGATCATAGATAAATTAGGAGACATGGCTTCAAAAGTATTGAGAAATATGACTTACATTGATGAAAAGTGGGACGAAAGAGTATCATCAAGACATATACATACGCACATAGGCCATGTCGTATTTTTCTTATTTAAGCTTTTTAGAACTTGCCCCTTGTTCAACAATAGTCTAAGCAGGGTAGTTACTACTCTACAAGATGTTTCCACTGCAGCTTTGCTTTTAGTTTCCAGTGATGTACTTGTGACTTGGTCTGAGGTAAGACTATTTATTTTGTAGAGGTTAATTCATAAAATATATTATTGAAAATACTTTTAGGAAAACTTTCAAGATCAACAATTGCAGAATGTTATTGCCTCGGAAGCTTTTATGTTATTGGAACACATACCAGAAGATCAAGCTGCTGAGCAGTTAATTGGACTGCTTAATCCAATGACGTTGTCAGAAACAGTAACTGAAACTGTAATTGAAACTGATCTTGAAACAGTGATAGCTAATGTAGATAAAGCTGATGAAAACCAACTGTTTTGGTTCAGAGGTCTAATAAATCCTAGCTTGTTTGAAAATCAGAAAGCTATGAGTTATTTAGATAAATGGGCACATTTGTGTACAAAAGATGATGTTATGAAGCTTCTAAGCTTAAGTGTCCATCATAAAGAATCTCAAGTAAAAGCATTAGTACTTAAATGTGCAAAGATTCTAACTATTCAACAATTGAAGGTGATTTCAAAAGCATATTTTTGTGAATATGGTAGAAATTATGTAGATATGGGCTATACTAGTTATAAGAAAGATTTAAGAACTTTAATGGACAAGCCTGAAAGTGATCTTGAAGTAGATGACGACTTCATAAAAAGCCTATATTTGGTACTATTGCAGAACCCAAAGGCTGTACTATCCAGTTTATATCTTAAATGTCTAAAGATAGAAAAGCATGCAAGTTATCTAAAAAGGGCTTTTTCTAGTATAAAAGCTCCACTGGATGAATTAGAAGATTTAACTAAAAATGTATATGTTAAACTTAGTAAATTTTATCCTCCATCTAGTATCAGTATTAATGGCCACACAAATCTTTTAAATGTGTTGATAGAATTGGATTATTTTGACACACATACGATTCTAAATGAAATACTTAAACCTAGATTGGAAGAATTCTTAAGCATTAAAGATAATCATCGACTATTGTATACCCTACATCTATTAAATGTATTCATATTATTGTTTTATGTAATTCTTAAATTAAATTCTCAAGTTTTTCAGAATATTGCCATTGAGTATGTGATGCATGATGATATTCTGGAAGTAATCCTAGTATTGAGTAAAATTTTGGAAAAGGCCAGATGTAACGCTGATGATTTTGAAGTGGAGAAACAAGAAATTGTTGAAGTGGTGTTAGAGATTTTTTCAAAGTACGGTTCGTCCTTGTCCATTCAACAACACAATATGCAATATAAAGGTAATTTTAACAATAATTTTGGGTTGCTTCATTGATGAGGGAATTCTTCCAATGAGGCTACTTAAGACTAAGCTCACTAATACATTAGCGATTTTGCATGCCCAACAGGTCTTCCAATTAATGCAAAAACAGGATGTTCATTCATTCTTTTTTAAATCTTCTGCAAGAGAAATTCAATGCGCTCTTAAGGTTTTCTGGTGCAAAGTTGTCAGTAGGTATTAAAGGGGTGTTCTGAAATCACCCCCCACGACTCCACTCCCACCATTCTTCTCAAGGTTATGTGTGAGGTTGGCAGTACTCAACGTTACATTTCCAGGGCTCCCACTGGTCCTAAAAATCCTAAAATACCTAAAATAATGACTAACTAAAAAAATCCTAAAATAAACCTAAAAATTTAAAGAATTTTCGAAAATACCTAAAAATTAATTTTTTTATTGTGATCTTATAAATATCCCTGCCACACACTAATAACTTTTATTTCATACTGTATCGTATTATCCATGTTTATGTTAGCGATTACAGTCCAGAAAATGCAGTTTTACAGTCTAGTATGACTGTAAAGAATTTTTCCGGATTTAAATAAAATAAATTGATAAACTTAAATCAACTGAACAAATATTTAGTATTCAGTTACCATGGACACTCGTTCTTCATAGATGTCTATGTTTTGAATTTGTCTAATAGTTGACATAGATGCTCGGTTTTCATAGATGTCCATATTTTAAATTCGTAAATTTATTTTATATAATTTTTTTAATTAAACCAATAATCCAATAATTACAGAATAAAATAAAACACATTACGCTAAACATCCTGGAAATGTTTTTACAGTCTCGTTTCGATGTTCCGGCTTGGCTCTTTCGTTGCCTTGTCCGTAACATATTACTCGACTGTAAAATGCCATTTCCAGGACTTATAATGTTAATAACTATTTCTGATGAGAGTATGTGTTGGTAAAAAGTTTCTTTGGGTGAATTTTGATGTGTGAGCAAAGGAAAGATGGTGGATAGCAATTAGTTTGATAAAGATAGATATTTATCGCCTACTTAAAAAAGTCTTACAATAAATAATTTTTTTGTAATGTTGGTGCTAGGTAATTTTGTTTAAATAATTAACATTTGTAAAAAACATTTCAGGTTAGAGGGAAAAGTTGTACATATAGTTTTATACATAATATTAAATTTTCAGTGATGTCAAAATCACAAATGTCTAGTATTTTTAAGATTTTTTTACCTAGCACCAACCTTACAAAAAAATGTTACTATATTGTAAAGATTTGCAAGTATGCAAATACATAGCTCACTTTCTCATATCGGTTGCTATTTATATATTTTTATATAAAATGGAATTTAATTTTGTTTATTGTATATACAATCGCAGCCAAAAAAAAATGGAAACTCCAATCTGATCCGTCACTTTTCTATAATTTTACCTACTGTAAGTGTCGGTTGCGTCTTACGAATTATTTAAATGTCATAGAAATTTCTATAATAAAGTTTACTAAGCACTTCTTAATCGCCTTTTAAATTACTTCTACACCGCTGTCTTGTAATGCAGACTTTTGTTTTATCACCATGTATAATATGACTTAAATGAAACGTATATGTCTTACCTTCATCGTATCATATGGTCCTAAAAAATACCTAAATTTTTGTCTTAAAAAATCCTAAATTCCTAAAAAAATTACAATATATGAGAGTGGGAGCCCTGCATTTCAAGGTTGTGTTTAAGGTTGGCAGTACTCAAAGTAATTTCTCAAGGTCGCATAGTTTAAGACTAGGGTTTCTGACTCGGGAAATTCCCGGGACCCAAGTCTCGGGAATTACTCTGTTTTTTTCTAGTCTTCAGTCCCGGGAAAAATCATTCGAGACACGGGACTTTTGTATACAAGGTGTTCAATTAAAATTCTTACTTTAGAATTAAGGTTTTATTTGTGTCAATTTTTTGAACAAAATATTATTAGTAAAAAAAGATAATTCTGAACAAGAGTGTTGCTTTGCGCACGTATATTTTTCTTAACCAGTTTTTTTTAAGTACTAAACAGTCTTTGTCTATAAACAATCGATAAAGGTAAAGGGATTAGTTTCAGTAAGAAAGTACAGTTAGGTATGGTCCCTCGTCAGAGCATTCGTTATAAGTGAACTTGCAGTTTCTATTATATTCAAAAAGGGTCTCCATTCGGAATTTCCTCTCTTATTTATAAACAGGTGTTTTTACTTAAAAATTCATATTGAAGTATGAACCGGTGGTTTTTGTATGAAAGGGTTCCAAGAAAATTTTAAAAGTTTTTGTAATGACAATAGTTCACTTTCATAATTAATTGCGTAGTTACTAGATTTCTGAATTTGTTTCGTCTGTCTGTTATTCACTTTTACCTATTACATTTAGAAATAAAATCTTTTCTATTTAGCTTCAAGATGATAATAAACCAAATCATAGTTTGAGATTGTTTTAAAAATGTCCAAACGGCCCAATGTAATTATTACTCAAACAACTTTCGTGTAAGGTTGGAATTCTAGAGGCTGCATGCAGCATTTAAAAGGCATGTACGGATTGCATTGAAAAATAGTGAAGAAGTTATTGTACCTTGTACGTCGAAAAATATTAAAAATTAACAATCAATTATAAAATTTTGCAAAACAAGGAATTTGGGTGACATTATATGTATCTGAATAGGCTGCAGAAGATGGAATATCAATTAAAACAATAGTTCGAATAGCTAACGATAAATAGCTATGATATTTATCTTGTTCATATTCAGGAAAAACAAGTCCGACAAACAGTACAACACTAAAGGATAGGTTTTGGCATAAAAGAGAGAGAAAAATAATTCTATGATATAAGAATTTATTTATGTACTGCTGTGTTTTTCATTAAATACTTACAGTTATTCTCCAATGAGAACTTCTAGAAGAAAGTGATATAGAGGATTAATTTAAGCAATTTTAAAAATGAATATATGTATTTTGTGTCAGGTACCTATGTGAAATTACATTCCGGGATACCCGGGACTTTCGGAAAAACAAGTCGAGTCTCGGGAATAGCAAAATTGTCGAGACCCAGAAACCCTATTTAAGACCACTGGTATTTCAAGGCTAAATATCTCTAGATTATCTATCACTCGGGGTAAGGTAGGGGATGACCTTGAAGCTAAAGCAGTTATATACGACAAGCAAGAGACGTAGGGTTGTCAGTAGTTCCTGCGTGAAGGTATAGTGATAGTGTTGTAAATCGTAATAACAATGGAAGACCTAGCTAAGACAATTAAGAATGCAAAAATGCAAGCTTTGGAAAAGCAGCTTATGATGCCAATCCAGCCACCAAAGGATGCTAAGTGGACACCTTTATTAAATCAATCTGTGTATTTTTTAAATAAATCCAAAAGTAAATGAGTTTTTGTTGGATTATGTGCACATGGGGTTTGTTCCAACAATAAAAGTATGTGTACTAAAGAATCAGTGCATACTGTTTGATGAAACGGAGTGGAATCAGCTAATAGTCAATCAAGGAGGGATTACTAGGTACTTTCAGCCAGTAGATGAAGCCTACATACCTTTGAAACTGGGGACAAAAACGATCTTGTTTTGGCGAGTGGATAAAACGAAAATTATAAAGGTAACGGACGCAGGAGGTGATGAATTGTATTTAGCATGGGAATCGTTAAGTGAGCTATGGCAGTTAACACCGTTACTTGCATATCGGTTAAACCTTTTGTCTACATTGGACTTTCATAATTTCTACAGCACTGTAATAAATGGTGGTGCAGACATGCCAGGTGACTGTATTGTGAACATCAAAAACATAACTCAAACCATTAATGAACCTACAAATTCTGAATGTATATGGACTGTTAGAAGTAGTACATTATTTACCAGAAAAGATAGTAGTAGATATTGAAGTCAATAAGAGTATTATGTAATGTGTGGGAGCGAGAAGGTATGGGGGGCACATATAAGGCTACGTAATCTATGCTTAGCTTGATCAAATACAATTTGATTGTGTTATAGTGAAGATATAGTAGGCAAGGCTATTGACAAATTGACTGCAGTGGAGAAATTATGCAGTCAATTAGAAGCTGCATACGAAGCTGTATATGGAGCTGGAACATTTAGTCCGGAATACTGTCAAGAGTTAGGGCAATGATACAGAAAAGGTGTACAGCTTTGTGAAGAATACATCGCAGGCAAGAAGCATTGTGATAAGTGTTTGGTTAAACAGCTCGTCGATGCGCAGTTACAGGACTTTATACATGACATAGTGGAAGATTTATCAGAGTCGAAATTAGAAAGGGAATAAAATGGGAGTACAGTGCAATTTGTCGAAACTAAGAAGTAAAATATATGTTAACATGGGTGTATGCTCATTGACAAGCACGAAAAGGTCAATGGCAAATGATAGGAAGGGATAGGGTATGCTTTCAAAGACGAATAAGCTGAGTTGAAGAGGTGATCGCTATAATTTTGCAAGAAGAGCATAGATTACGCATATATAATAAACGTTTTATAAATGAGTTGTAATATTTAATAAAAGATTTGTATTTATGATTGTATGTAAATCTTAGAATATATAACCACAATGTACTTTTGATTGTATTTAAAATAGGTAACATTTAATAAAAGACTTATGATTGCATGTAAATGTTAGAATATAAACCACAATATAGTTATGATTGTATTTGTTTACACATCTACAGCGACAACAGGACAACCTTTGTAGGTGCCAATAAAATACTACAATCAGAAGATCTCAGTTCCATAGAAATAAGAGAAACAACAGAATCCGAAGGTGTCCATTGGCATTTTATTTCCCCGGCAAGTCCTCACTTTGGAGGATTATGGGAAGCTGGGGTAAAATCAATAAAATATCATTTAAAGCGAATTATTGGTCGTAACATTTGGTCCTTCGAGCCTACCTTGCACCAGCCCCTGTGAGTTTCCACTGCGATCGACCCCTGGGTGCATTAATTCAAGATCTTCGCAAGAATCAAGAGTACTGAAGTGTACGAAAAATTCAACATCAATATGGAGGATAATCTAGCAGAACAGAAGAAACTAGCCGAGATGATGCAAAAACTTCTTAGTAACATGAAGAAGGATTCTTCTGCAAGAAAAACTCAAGAGTATTTCAACACTCGGTACACAACGTTACAGCAACATTGGAGTGATTTCCAGAAAAAGCATGAAAAACTTCTAAAAACGCTCCCTAGCGAACACAATTATATTAAACAAAATCTTTTCAATCAGGTCAGGTAAGAAAGATTTACCAAGAAACCGAAAAATATATTCAAGAGTGGCAAGAACGTCTTGCCGCAGCAACGCCAAGGGACACGGACTTCAAATTCACCTTCGAAAAATCTATCGATGATCAAGAATTTCGTTTACAACATCAAACAATCAACATCAAATTGCTAGATAAAGCAATAACCAATATAATTAATAACATGGAACAAACCAATACAAGGATTCATTGTGAGCATAAAATTAAATCAATCTCCGAACAGTGGAGTGAAATAACAAAATTACATAAAGAAATTCTTCTCCACGAGAAGGATTATAAAGAAGACTATTTTAAAGCAGAAATATATGAAGAAAAAGAAAATCAAGTCGAGCAGCTTATTAGTCAACTGCACGAAAAAATAGAAAATTTATCAACTAATCAAAATCAAGATCTCAATTCCCATGTGGCACTTCCCAGATCCCTATCTTCGATGGTCATTACGAGGCGTGGTCAACGTTTCATGACATTTTTCTACAAGTTATACACAATAACAACAAATTAGGGAAGGCTGAAAAGATGCAGTATCTTAAAATGCATATCAAGGGCGAAGCAAGCAAATTAATTAATTCAACATCTTGAAGCTTCCAATGCCAACTACAATACAGCATGGGAAATGTTGGACAACCATTACAACAATAAAAGAATATTATTTACAAAATACGTAGATAATATTCTGAATTTGCCTAAAATAGCAATCGAATCAGCCGCCAACATCAAACAAATACATGATACAACATCCGAAAGTTTACGTGCAATTACCAACATGGGCATAAATACGTCGACATGGGATGCACTAATCGCTCACATTATAACCAAAAAACTTGACAGAGAAACAAATCAACTTTACGAACAGTCCTTGAAAAATCCAAGAAACATTCAACATCTGGGGGAACTGTTAGAATTCCTAGAAAAACAATTCAATCGCTAGAGGCCCTAAATCCAGGTAAGCGATATTCAGAAACTAGCAATAAAACATTTGAAACGCCCAAAGAGGGTTTATAAAAAGCTATTACAGTAATGTGCCAAAATGCGGATATTGCAACGGCGACCACAAGTTAAATCAGTGTTCGAGATCATTAAAATCGAACGAACGCTACAATTTCGTTAAAAGTCAAAAAATCTGCATTAACTGTTTAAAACACACCGATAACGAAAAGTGCAAGAGCACATACAGATGCATGAAATGCAAGAAGTATCACACGCTTCTGCATTATGAAAATAACCAACATTCTAAGAACAATCAAGTAATAGCCTCAAAGCCTCAACTCCAGAAAGGTTCAACATCGGCACATATTGCTATTCAACAAGAAAAAGCCGAAAGCCAGAAAATAACAAGCCACATTGGTAGAAATAATCAACCTAATCAAGAAATTCTATTAGCAACGGCCTTCATGAAAATGAAAACTAACGAAGGTTGCTACGAATTATTACGAGCATTAATCGATCCAGGCTCACAAGCATCCTTCATAACGGAAAAAGCGGCTCAGTTATTGTGCCTTCCAAGAATCAAAATCCATGCAGAAATCGCAGGCCTTAGGAAAAGCGAATCAGGTACGTGCAAAGGAAAAGTTAATGCCGAAATCAGCCCGAGATTTTCCAGCAATTTTAAACTATACGGCAACTTACTCATACTCTTGAAATTAACAAACACCTTACCAAGAAGTGCAGTTAAAGACAAAGATTTCGAAATATGGCAGCATTACATTTTAGCCGACCCAGAATATGAAACACCAGGGCCCATTGATGTCTTAATCAGTGCCGACATATATAAAGATATTATTTTAGAAGGAATAAAGAAATCAACCAGAGGTTTATTAGTCCAAAAAACGGAACTAGAATGGATACTGTCAGGCCCAGTTGAAAAATTGATGAATTCAACAAGTGAAATTGTCAGCATGATTGCATGCATCCAGCAAGACCAACAATTAACCAAATTCTGGGAAATTGAAGAACTTCAAGAATCAGCGCCTCTCTCAGAAGATGATAGGCAATGTGAAGAACAGTACGCCCACACTCATAAGAGAAGCAAAAATGGAAAATACACTGTCAATATTCCATTCAGAACTGATCCAAGGCAACTCGGAGAGTCTAAAAGAAAAGCAGTTGCAAGATTCCTTCAAATAGAAAAACGTTTTGAAAGCGACCATCAGTTGGAACTGGAATACAAAAAATTCATGGAAGAATATTTGAAACTAGGACACATGAAGCTTGTCCAATCACATCATCAACCCGATCGTGGCTACTACATACCACATCAAGCGGTTATAAAAGAAGACAGTGATACTACCAAGTTGAGGGTTGTGTTTGACGCATCGTCAACAACATCAAATGGCAAGAGTTTAAACGACATGATGCACAAAGGTCCATGATTGCAGCAAGATATAATTGATATTTTATTGCGTTGGAGAAAACACGCAATTGCAGTAACTGCAGATATAGATAAAAATGTACAGGCAAATTAACATTGCCGAAGAAGATCAATTATATCACAAAATTATTTGGAGGTTTTCAAAAAATGATCCACTACAAGAATATCAACTTACTACAGTTACGTATCGAACCTCTTCAGCACCATATCTAGCAATTAAAACCTTACAACAATTATCAAAAGACAAAGAGCAGAAGTATCCTTTAGCTGCCAAAATAACAAAGAATGATTTTTATCTCGACGACCTCCTTACAGGAGCAGATAATCAAGAACAAGCACAAGAACTCCAAAAAGAAATTACCCTCATGTTAAATCTGGGAGGTTTTAACATAAGAAAATGGGTTAGTAATAAAAATAATCAATATCAGTCTTCAAACCCAAGAATCAGTAGAAATAAAATCATCGGAAAATGAGCCAAGAAAAACATTAGGGGTTTATTGGTCTCCGAATGAAGATATGTTCAGCTACAAGGTTATAACACAACCTCATCAAAATACCACTAAAAGAATGATTTTATCAGAAATCGCACGCATCTTTGACCCATTAGGACTACTAGCACCAATAGTCCTCAAAGCAAAATTATTGATGCAAGAGCTTTGGGTTGGACAGTTCTCCTGGGATCAACAATTACCGGAAGAAATTGTCAAAAAATAGAATGATTTCCAGCAAGAGTTACCTACAGCAGAAGCAATTCGCATTCCTCGGTGGTTGCAGTACAAAACCAATCAAATGATAGAATTACATGGATTCTGTGATGCATTTGAAAATGCATATGGCGCAGTAATATACATTAAAACTACCACATCAACAACTACAAGTGTTACATTACTAACAGCCAAATCAAAAGTAGCACCTATCAAAATGAGAAAGACTCTACCCAGATTGGAGCAACCAAAGCGTTTTTTTTGTTTTATATTAAAGTTAATATTTTATATAAAGTTGTTAATTATATGTGCAATTATATTGTGCAATATTATTGATGCACCCTCCAGGCAACTCAATAATTCATAAAAGCAATTGTGCAATAATTCAGTTCATATCAAATGTGTCCAGTGAATCTCCAAGGAATCTCATCTCATCAAAGTAACATAATGTGGGTTCTTCAACATTATCAGTACTGATACCGCTTCGTTTAGAATCCTTCATTCTTTTTACATCCTTTCGGTAAATCGTCCTGTGTAAATTAAATTTTTTTACATCCTCTCTTGTTGCATCTCTGTATTTTGTAAGTAAAACTCCGTAAGCATCATTTTCTTGTGGATTACTGTATTCTTTTTTCACATCCTATATGGCTGGTAGCAATTTGTATACCTCAATGCATTCATTTATAAAACCCCTTTCGTCAGTTTTAAGTGCACTATTTTTAGTGGCCATCGTTTAACCACACTAGTAAAGGTTTTGCACACGACTTTGCAACTTGAAATTTTGCATCAAAATGAGTTAATATTGTGCAATAGTATCCACAGACAGACCAATATTTTACACATTGTATACAACAATACAAGTTTTAATAAAGGTGGTCTTAAACTATGTGACCTTAAGTGTTATCAACATTTTTTTACACTCGCCTTTTTCATCTCTCTCTAACGTGAACAAATGGCCTTGAGTACTGCCAACCTTAAACAAACCTTGAAATGTGACCTTGAGAAATGACTTTGAGTACTGCCACACTGTACACATAACCTTGAAATGTAACATTCAGAAAAGTGGTGGTGGGGGGAGGTTTCAGAACACCTCTTTATTATCTACTGTTGTCTCTCATGCATTTAAATGAGACTAGATGATTCTACTTATGTATGTAGTCTATTTATATGTGTAGATTATGACTGCACAATAGTTGTACAGTGCATCTTCAGTGCATATTTCGTTTTTGCAAGTACTACTTTTATGGTAGTATTCTTGACATTTAAAACATCTGCTCACATTTAAATTTTCATATACATTATATCTTTCCCATCCAATAAATAATTTCTTTTGATTCATCATTTTCCAATATAATTTAGGAGAACATTCAAAGAAAATGGTGGACGTGTTTTGATTTTTTGTTTTTTTTTATATATATTATTTTCATCTTTTCAGTTTCCTCTATCCATGTATTCTGTTGTCTTATAATTAGTTCTAGTTCCTCTGCACTTTGTTCATTGTTATAACCACTACTTTAATTTTAGGTAGGTTTTGTTTGAGCATATCTACATCGTAGTTGTTGTGGAATCGCTTAGCCAAACTACCAGTTATGACTCGATTCCTAGCCCGTGAACATGAAGACTGAATGTGACTGATTGAAGAAACTATAAATGGATGTAATATTAAAAAACAGAGTCTGGTTGATGCAGAGATCGATACAGTTTTTACACTATTAATTAATTCGTAAAATCCGTTTATAAGAGCAGAATTTCTTTATTAAATTTTAATCAATGACAACTTTTTTACAACTTTTTATTTATGACAACAACTCACTGACTTGATAAATATAATATTTTATAACTCACATATATGTAACTTGATAAATAGGAAAATAAAAAACGGGAGGGAAAATCAATCTATCCTAGCTTCTTTCACTAACATTCTTCAGTTGTTTCCTAAACTTTTTTCTGCAGCTTGCTTCAGTTTTTCAATATCACGTTTATCTGTACATTTAACTACAACGCGTCCATTGGTAACTCATTTTTGAAATCATCCCCTAAATTGGTAAATTCTCCTTTCCCATGAATAAATTTGTAAATCTTCCCTGGTGAGTAAAACCATGAAATCAAATAACATGAATAATTGAATAACCTGAAGTTATAGATATTTCTTGAAATATCAATTTCAATAAATGTAGGTTTTATCAGCACGGTTTGTTATTTCATTTCCTGGTTTTACTCACAAGGGACGATTTACCGATTTAGGGAATGATCCCAAAAACGGGTTATGCGTCAATGAACAGTCCTTAATTAGTCCAAAATTATGATATGACTTTTTCCCTGAATTTTATCATTTTTAATTTTGTGGGGTAAAATGTATTATATACCCCTTATATAGCCTAGTTTAAATTGATTTGTCATTTATATGGTGGGGGTGCTAGCTTGAGCTCAAGTCAGCTCAAAAATCTTCATTTCTGATAAATAGCGGTTAATCCAACATTTTTTGAATTAGTTCAAGATTAGTCCAAAATTATGGCACTAAGATTTTTGAAATTTGACAAAGTGGGGGTGTTAACTTTACTTACGTAGACTCTGGAGAAAGTTAGGAACGTTTTTATTTGGTCAATTGTAAAGAAGACGTGGAAGAGTGGTGCCAGAAATGTGAACTATGTGCCACTGGTAACGGATCCTTGGGGAAACGAAGAGCACCCATGAGTCAGTACAATGTGGGTAGTTCTCTGGAAAGAATAGCTATAGACACTGCCGGACCATTTCCAAGACGAACGATTGTGAATAAGTACATCTTGGTGACAATGGACCATTTTATCAAATGGCCAGAAGCATCTGCCCTACCAAACCAGGAAGCCGCGACTGTTGCTGACATACTGGTCAAGGAGTTCTTCAGTCGTTTCGGAGTGCCCCTGGAGCTCACTCGGACCAAAGCCGTAATTTTGAGTCTATACTCTTTGGAGAAGTCTGTCGATTGTTGGGCATTCGCAACTAACTCAGACCACACTCTTACATCCACAGTCCGATGGAATGGTAGAACGCATAAATTGGACAATGGGCAAATATTTGACCAAGGTCGTCTCCGATCATCAACGAGACTGGGATCAATATCTGCATCTGTCCCTGATGGCTTATCGTGCATCGGTTCATGAAACAACAGGACAGTCACCAGCGTCTGTAATCTTTGGACATGAGCTACGGTTATCATGTGATCTGGAATTTGGATGTTCACTTGTGGAGCAGGAGGTAGCCGTGAATGATTATGTTGTCCTTGAAGAAGAAGTTGGAGGATATTCACGACCGAATCCAAAAGAATAGCCGAATCGCGAGTGACCCAATGAAGACTTTGTACGATGTGAGAACCCAAGAAGGAGGTTTTCAACCTGGAGAGCTTGTCTGGTTATACAACCCGCAAATATAACTATATAACTCTTTTTTATATTAAAATGTAGATAAAAGTAAACTATTTATGGAATAGATAGGCTCAAATAAATGTTATTGTTTTTTATTTTTTGTATCACATTCACCTTGAACTGAATTTTTCTGTTGGGCAAATTACATTAAATCACAAAATAATAGGTTTAGAAAGATATTTGCAACATATCTATACCCTGTATCTACTTTTTCTGTTTACAGATTTTCTAGATAACTTGGAAGTAACAGTTCCAATGAATAAGTACCATTTTACAAAACTGTATGGGCGCTTGAGAGGCGGTTTTTTAGATTATGCATGTCCTGAGGATTGTGTGGATGGTACAGTTGAAGATCTCCGTATATTGTTAAATGTAAGCAACATTAATTCTATGGTATAATCTAATTGTAGAATAATTGAATTTTAGATTTTACCTTCTTGCATTGGATCAGAATGGATGTTAGTAATACAAGAATTGGATTCTTGGTACAATAATTACAGTTTACTCTTGTCAGCATTTGAAGGCATATTAATTTATCTCTGTCTAAATGTTATTGAACATCCTATAAAAACTCATATAGAGCTTTTGAAATACTATGTGCAACAATACGCAGCTGTCATTGAGGTAAAACTCTTGTTTGGTTGTTTTCGAAATTATAAAAATACTTTATTTTTGTAGAATTTCTTAAAACCAAAGTATAATACTTTTGCAGAAGAAATTGCTTTGATCGAAAGTATGTGTAATATATTGAGAGAAATGCCAGAAAGTATAAGAAGGGTGCAGGGTTTAGAGCTCATCGAGTTATTATCTAAGGATGCTTTACAAGCTCTCAGTACTGACAAGAGCTTCATCATATTTATAATTGGTATGAAAGATCCTATAATTTCTGAAATCTTAGCCAAGAAGATGTCAATTGATTAATTTTTTTTGATGTATTTGTAATTGTACTTATTGTTTTTTATATTAAGAACAGGGTTTTTTTAGTACATAATTTAATACAATATGACTATTTAAAAATCTGTAGTAAAAAGTTCATCAGTCTCTTTTGTAAGGGAGGCTTTTTACATACCAATACAGAAATTTGTATCAAAATCTTTGGTTTTTGAAATGTTTTTGAAAAACATACTGGATGTCGATGATAGTAAGTAAGTAAGTAAGTGTTTGTTGAAATAGGTTACATCCTAATATTAACAATTTCAAAAATATAATATTTAATAATGTACAAGCAAATTAACAGTACAATGCTAAATTAGTAACTAGTTATTAATTGACTGTACCTAATAGATATCAACAGCATAGTATCTATCAAAAATTAAGTACATTACTAAAAAATAAAAATAACTATTATTATTATTTTTATTTAACATAAAATAATAATTTATAAAGTTTGTTGACAGCATAAAATTAAAGTTTAATGTAAGAAATATTGTTTAATTAAATGACTCTATTTTGGTTGTATTTGAAATAATTAACAAAAATAAATCTATTTTAAGAAGCATTTGTTTAGATCACATTTTATATAATAAAAATACTAAAATAAATATACAATATGAAATAACATCAGAGTTTAGTGTAGTTTGACATAGTCAGTAAGCATCCTTTTGAATACCTAATATTTTTGCAGTTTTTCATGTCAACAGGTAGTCGGTTATATTCATTTAGTTCTTTGTGAAACAGAGTATTCATACCTTTTATAGAATTCATTCTCTTACAGTGAAATTGATTTGTTGTTCTAGTATTATGACTATGAATATTATTGTTAAATATAATAAATTGATCAAAATATATTGGGCCTTATTCTCTAACCTCGTCTAACTTCATGTTTTAAGTTCTATTAACTAGTTGAACTACTGGCACATAATACAACCTTTAATAATAATCCTATTCAGTAATGTATTTTAAACTTATTTTAACTAATACAACTTATTTGCCTCTACGACGACGACGAGAATCTGGCAACACTGTTAAATGTGTAAAAAGTGCGGTTCTGTTATTACTTTGAATTTTTGATGCATTGTTTTAGCCATTATTAGCTCGAATATTTAGTTAAATTATTAAGGTACACTAAAATGTAATTTATTATAACTTATTGATATTAAAATTGCAAAATGTAGTAAACTTGTATAACTTCAAGGAAGTGGAATCTTGGATTTTTAATTTATTTTTAATGTTGTGATAAGTATACTTGTTTCTAATAGAGGTAAATCTATTTTATAAACTTACAATTAACTCACGTCCCTTTATTATTTTTAACTTGCATAATTAGGTAAATTAATTATTTCCAAATGTTTTGAAAAACAAGGCAACCAAAGGACCCCGCACAAACCAAATGAAAACTGGGTACAGTCAAATTTGGCTGAAACTGATGTATGTTGTAGTTCATGACATCTTGATCAAAAGTCCTCATGACATAAAGTATGAAAATGGCCAGTATTTGAGTAGTTGTGAAATTTACTTATCAAATGATTACACGCATACAAATGCATGTGTTAGCATATGTATACAGTGCTATTAAATTAAATTACAATATGTGCATATCCCTATATCTCTATATTGCATTTGAAAATAATCGAATCAAATCATTATGCGCACATTGGCAACTGATTATACAGCACGTTCTATTATCCGCTTCATATATTATATTGCATGGTAAATAAATAGCACTGTATAAGTGCGTGTATTTGTTTGCACCAGAGGAGGATTATGTGCATGAATATGTTAACACATTCGGATGATTTGGTTAACCAACTCTAAACTCTACTTCATATTCTTGAGCGTTTGATCAGTAGACTTTGATGCTTCATAACTCAAAAACTGGCAATTTTCAGACTTTGTGCCCAGGAGGACTTTTGATCAGAATGTCATGAACTACAACATACATTAGTTTCAGCCCAATCTGACTGTACCCTTTGTTTTTCATTTGTTTTGTGCGGGGTCCTTTCTCCTCGCTGAAAGGAGAACGTTATGATGGTAGACTTCATTAGAGAGAATAGAAAAACCATGCAGTCAAAAATTGTAACTCCATAAATAAACAAAAAAGACCTGAAGCTTGGCGGCAACTTTCTGAAAGGATAGTTGCAACAGGGTTTCATAAACACGAACCTCATATTTTAAAGAAAATGTATTAAGTCTGCATCTTCTTCATTATAACATAAAAACGCATGTACTCTCTCCTGAAAATGCCATGGTCGCACTACTCAACGTGCATAACGATTTTGCACATTTCAAACTAAATTTATTTGATCATTCTTTCTAACTTAGGGCTGGTATTATAAAACTTTTTATTTCCTAGATAAAATTTACTTTGAGAACAAATTAATTTATTCTAAAATTAATCTAAATTTTATCTAGGAAATAAAAAGTTTTATAATACCAGCCCTTAATTAAATAAAATAGCTTCTGTCAAATTAAAGGTGGTACTAGGCATGTTTAACTTTTGTTTTGATTTTATAACAAAATACAGGTGTTTTAATACTTAAAATAAGTTTAAGAATAGATACTTCGTAATACACCTTTTTGTGCAAGTTATATTAGCATTAAAATAGGTTATAGAATAAGGCCCATTGGCATTAACCTTTTTAAGTATTTTAAATATACACACCATGTTAGCTATTTTTAATCTTGATTGACATTTTGGCACTGTAGTACATTCAACATTTATTAAATGGGCATTCGTTTATTGCACCTAGGTATTACTCTCATCAGAGCTGTCACGACGAATCATGATTTAAATCTTTTTCGATTTAAATCACTATTTAAAATCATTATTTGAATTAAATCTTTTGTCCAGTAACGATTTTTTATTTATGATTTAAAATCATTTTAGGAAGTATCTTTGATTTTCTTTCAAAAAAAGATCAGATTTAAATATTTCAAAGTGATTTTAAAATATTTGTAAGGATTTAACTCTTTTCTAAATATTTAAACACTTAAAAACTATCTTAAATTATTTTTAAGGATTTAAATCTTTTCTAAATTTTTAAATGCTAAAAAATGGTATAACCTTTGTAGGTCTCATTATTGTTTACGTCTCCTTTGGACTGTTGATTACTCAGCAGCAGTGATGTGCCATATAATTTAAAACAATTCTTTACGAATTTTATTACGCGTCAACAATTAATTCTTTACATGATTTATTCTTTACGTCAAAAATGTAAACAATGTAAAGAAACTAAAGTACATATAAAAACGTAGAATTTGAGTTTTTAAATTTTTTTATTAGAATCAAAACTTTCAATCTTTTATTCTTTATACACATTCAATACAAGCTACATATTTCTTCTTGTTTATTTTAATTAAAGAAAATTCAAATCCCACATACAGATCAGTATTTTGTTTTCTACCCACCATATTTATCTATACCTGTTATAGATAAACAACATAAACCATTGATTCATTCACATCACAAGTTATGAATTACCATAGCTAATAACACATGAAACTAGATTGATCGATATAAAAACATAACCTATAACTTTTAGTTTTTTACATTTTTTACTAATTATTTACATTCTTTACTGATTATTTACATTGTTGACATTATTTACATATTATTTACGCCAAACGTAAAGAATTAATTCTTTACGCGTAAAGGCACATCACTGCTCAGCAGCCTTGCTCCTATTACAATTTTTACCGTATTAGTTCTAGTATTATACAGTTTATGAAAATCTATTACTAGAAACCGCGAGTTGCGGCTGTATGTTCAGATCTGTAATTCAGCTATCCCACATATTTTTCTTAAATTATAAAATCATCAACATAATTTGAAATATGATTAAAGCAATCGGGAACTATTTTATTACCAGTCAACAATTTGTAACTGTTTATAAACAGATATGTAGGTACCTGCCTGTTAATAGCATAATCTAAAATGAGACATTGCATAATTTGATATTTATCTACTCTCTCAAAATAAAGCAGTTTCAGGTTTCAATTTCTAAAAAGTGTCAAGAAGCAATTCATAATTTTTGAGTTATCTATCATACATGATGCACCGTTATCAGAACAATTTTTTCATGTAGGTTTCGATGTAAAGTTTGTAGCCCTTTTTCTGAAAAGAATTAAACAAATATTTGCAAAGCATGGGCTTTTACGGGAATTCTAAACTTTAACTGCCCGCAAATTCGTTTTGGATCCTTCAAGATTTAATTCATTTTAGGGTACTGTCGCATTTATCAATTCATATCTCAGAAACGAAGCCTTTAATCGAAAAAAATCATTCTTATAAAATTGTAGAACGCGATCTTTCGCTTCCAACGGTGTCACTTTAATATTTTTAGAGATTACAATAATTCCGTAAAAGAATAAAATTTAACAAACACAATTTAAACTGTCTCGACACGATGCCGTCGACAACCCGCGTCTAGTATGTTCTTGGGCTAAAAATACACCTATTATCAATTTTTTTCAGTAGTTTTGGAGCAATACGGTATCAAAGTCAGAGGACTCTAGAAAAAAAAAATGGATAGTACATATTGATTTCGTTTTTCTTAAATTAGTGTATATGTGACTAATGTAATTTAATAAATAATAATAATAATAAATTTATTTCTACAATTTTACAATTTATAAAACATACAATCAAATTACAGGAATACAAAAATTGATATATGACCAAAAATGCAGGAACAATTTAAATACACGGTGATTCAGTACTCAATGATCGGACTTTGAGGATAAGCTTCTCTGGTTATTAAAAACATAAAACCTTAGTAACTTTTTTTGATTAAATGAACTTGAAAATTTCGAAAATTTTGACTGACGTTTTCAGAAAAGTACATATAATTGATGCAGGTCAGTGTAGTTAAGTCGAATAGAAATAAATGCAAGATCTTTAGAAATTGACACCATCAGTAAAAACGTGACATCTGTTTAAACAAGGATGCAAACGTCACACATTCCATTTTAGATGTTAAAACAAAACGATCTATTAATCCGGGGGATTCCCCTTTATTCTAATAGTAAACGCAGACAGAAATGACATCATTTTAATACTGACTCATTTAATGATATCATTAAATTCGATGCGTTATGCGTTAATAAACAGATATTAGTTTTAATTAAGTAAAGACATGTTTAGCTAATTTGATCCATCCATCAATAGGTATTGTTATTTTTATTGGAATTCTAGAATGTTTCATTATGAAAACCTTATTATTCTTTTTGATGTTTTAATTCAACGACCCTGAATGATTGATGGATTTGTTTACATAGTCAAGTACAAGTACTGTTACGTTTTATTACTAAAAGCTGCAGTGTAAGGGGTTAGCAATTTGTTATCATTTGAGAAACCAAATAGTATTGGGTATCTCCTTGATCTTGACCTCAGAATATGTGTCACTATTACGAGTACTATAATTGTTTATTCACAAACCTGCAGTATTGTATTACACATAGGGGTTAATGTGCCTATTAAAAGAATTTGAAATTGTCTTAGTAATCAGAAACAACACAAAACAAAAATACCATTTTTGAAACAATATCCATCGAGAGGTCGTTCTCAACATGCTTTGTTTATTTAATTCTGTTTATCTGTTGTTATTCTACGAAACACTTGGCCAAAATAAAGACGTTTTTATTACTTTATTACACAATCCTTGCACATTCTGGTAGTATTGAATATCTGCTTGAACTTTTAAAATATGTGTCATGTGTATTCATACTATTAAATTTGAAAACATTAGGCTGAACTTCGATGCCTTTTTTCTCCAAAAGTATAGAAATGTTGTGTTTGTCCAATATAAACCGAGTTACAAAAAGAACAATTCAAATGGTAAATGCCGGATTTCATGATATCTTGTGTTTTGTCTTTAGCATTGAATAAAAATGAAAAGGTGTTGGTGTTAGTTTTATAGGTTATTTTGTAACTGGTGGTTTTTCTTATTATAGTTGCAATTTGTTCTGATATCTTGGCAAGATATAGGACACTTACTTCACGCCAAGGGGTCTATCATGGCAACTTTGAAAGACATTACAGGTAGACCTCGGACAGACAGGTAACGAATATAGGAAGGTAAACGGAGGATTATTCATTCAATCTTTCTATTGTCTAATCCGAAGAAAAAAAGAGGACATCATTCAATGAGTTCAGGTTTATACCAATATTCTAGTTTTTTTAGAAATTCAATTATAAAAGAGTACATTTATTTCGCGTCATTCACGTGGTTATCATAATTTCTTACTGGTGTTGAATTTAGAAATGAATTTTTCATAAGTTGATACACTACTTGTGTTGTTTCATTATAGCTAGTATGAAGCCTCCAAAGAAAATAGACTAGGCGCTATGTTATATTAATGCTCTAATGGTCCTTCGCGTGGCATTTTCATTGCGTCATTTGCGTGGATTTATAATTCCACATAATACAATTTGTCCACGTAAATGACATACATACATTCATGTTCATACATTATGAAGTGCAAAGAAAATGTGGAAAAGAAGAAGAGAAAAAATTAAAAATGATCCAAAAAAGAAACAAATGGAGAAGCTAAAACATGATGACTGTCATATCTCGTAAAATAAAAATTACTAATTTTTATTTTGTTATCCATTACTAAGCCATTATTAAGTATTATCGTGTTAGAAATATCTTTTTATTATAATATTAAAGTTCAGTTTTTTTATTAAATATAATCTTTTCTGTCATTTGCATATTATTTGGATCATTTACGTGGATTTTAACACTGTAAAGGTCGAAAATGTCTAGATTAAGCTCTACTAATCAACAGTATGTGTTATATACAATCAATTAATCATACTATTTCTTAAAAAAACAGATTTCAACATTTTTCTTTTCCGAGAATTCTTCACATCCAAATTGTGGATTTCGGGAGAAACACCCATACACTCCTAGATATTTAATTTTGTTAACAATTTCAATTCTTTCACCTTCAAATAATAAATTAACATTTTCAAAATTTATATTCGTTTAAATGGTGATGATATAACCATAGCTTTGGTTTTGGATATATCTAATTTTAATTTATTACTCTTTAGATAATTTTCAAGTTTACTTAGTTCACAATTCATTTTTGGATGGCACTCACTGCTAGCAGTGTATCGTCTGCGTACAAATTAACAAATTCACAATTAAGAGTATTACTCATATCATTTAAGTATAATATAAAAAGCAAGGGAGCTATAACACTGCCCTGTGGGACACCTATTTCTATTGGGAGCTCTCTAGAAAGAGTATTATTAATTTTTATAATTTGCTTCCTATTTGATACGTAACTTCTAAGCCAGGCTAAGACCTTTGAATCAAAACCTTAGTATTTTAATTTTAACTGTAGTATGTTTATATTAATTATTTCAAATGCTCTCTTAAGGTCTATAAAAACTGCAACAATATATTTACCTTCGTCAATAATATTGTTCTATTTAGTTAGAGTAAGTTGCAAAGCAGTTTCACATGAGTATTTATTTTGAAAACCTGATTGATAGCCGTTAAATATATTGTTACTTTCTAAATATTAATTTATTTGTTTATATGCTGCATATTCTAATACTTTTTCTAAAGATGGTAGTGTATTAATAGGTCTAAGATTAGTTGCATCATTTGTATTTTTAATTTTAGGAATGGGTATTACTATAACTGTTCTAAGTTTTTCAGCGAATATTCCTTTTTCAAAGGATGTGTTGATTAAATTCAGAAAATGATAACCGCATGTATCAAAAACATTTTTTAGTATTCTACATTTATTATATGACTTATTTATGATTAGTTTTTAACTCCTTATTGGTAACTATTCTGAAACTATCAAATCTTGAATTAATAATAGTATGGGGAGGACTCCATTCATGTTGAGTGATTATCGAATTCTGAATTTCTTCAATACTGTATA
The DNA here is from genome assembly GCA_929113105.1 of Agrypnus murinus. Classification (NCBI taxonomy): domain Eukaryota; kingdom Metazoa; phylum Arthropoda; class Insecta; order Coleoptera; family Elateridae; genus Agrypnus; species Agrypnus murinus. The sequence continues at coordinate 130,168,688 of OV816023.1, read as the reverse complement.
TAAAATGTTCATTAAAGTAGTTTGCAATGCTATTTTCATCAGAAGAAGTAATAACTGTATTATTTAAATTGAATGTTATTGAGAAATTAGAAAATGATGAGTTTTCAGTATGAATTAATTTCTTTAGAGTCTTTTTTGGAGTCTTTGGAATATGCATCAACAGTGTTTTCATAATACTTCTGTTTTTTAAGTTTAAGAGTATTTATAACTTCATTTCTCACCTGTTTATAGACATTCCATAGATTTTGCTTCTCATCTGCATTATTACAATTTCTAAATCTTTTATATGCATTATCACGGTTCATGGCTTTATCTTTGATTTATCTATCATACCATGGTAAACTATTAGTTTTGTTAGTAATAACATTTAAAGGGCATATGTTACTTGAATTTATTGACCATTCACATTCTAAATATTTTCCATTAACTAGATTTAGATTACTTTTATTAAGTTTTCTAGTATAAGATCTTGTCTGTTTAATGACTGTCTTACTACTGAAATAATCAACTGTTATAATGTCATGATCCGTAATTTTGGGAGCTTTATGCACTTTTGCCAAAACATTTGAATCATTAGTAAATACATAACCTATAAGCGTTTCTCCTGTTAGTGTAAAATGATAATAATAATCAGAATTAAATATCTAATACTTCCAGTAACGGAGAATTACTGAGCTCAAGTTGTTCATTCATTAAAGGTACCCTGAGTTTGTGAGCTCAGTAATTCTCCGTTACTGGAAGTATTAGATATTTAATTCTGATTATTATTATTATTTTATCTAGTTACCTATTTTTGTATCTACCTTAGCAACGTGTTTGTTTATAATTATATTACCTTTGATAATGACATCATAGCTGTCAAAACAATATTGTCAGGTTATATTTTAATAAAACTGTGAAACTTTTACTAATCTTTATTTATTTCATGATTATGGAGTTCCACAAAGTAAGGCTGGAAACAATAACCAACAATTAAGATGCGCCCACTTTTTGCACATAGTTCTTCACAAGTGTCTTCAAAAACATTTAAAAAATCAGCACTACTACCACTAGGGGAATGATACACTATTCCTAATCTCACTTTGAAAGAACAACTCTGAACTAAGAGGAAAATGCTCCAATAATTACTTTCTTCCACAAATTTTCTTACCATTGATACTTTTAACTCATGCCTAATATACATAAGTATGCCTCCTGTAATGCTATTTGAGTCGCATCTTATTAAATTATACTCTGGAATTGCTAATTCAGCTTCCTCAAAATCGTCTGTTGTTCTGGTTTCACTTAATAATAAAATTTTAGGTTTATAACAAATTAAATTGGTTATTTGATCTTGATGTGCTAAAAAACTTTGTGCATTTAGATATATTCCAGTTCCTAGACCATATTTCCAGTTCCATATTCCTAGACAGTTCCATATGTAAGTCGGCTCCAGCCGCACTTAGGGCCTACGTAATAATAATAATCGCCCCCTCCCTCCCGCACGAGCTTATAGCTTCTGGGGCCTGGTTTCCAGGCTATGGGTTGTAGCAATTATTATTATTATTATATTATGTCAGTACAGTCGTGTGTACACGAGCGTCGCACAGTGTGGCCTTTTCATAATCTTGTGGAACTTAATTAATAATTGCCATATAAATGTCCATATATTGTTATACCATTTATAGATTGTACTTTTATATTTTTACAGTATATGAAGAATAATTGATATCCAACTTTGATATTAACATCTAAACTGACCTTTAGGTCATTTTAAAGTTATTTGATCTTTTGTTGTGAATATGTATGATTTTCTTCATAACGAAACGGTAATTACACAGTTTCATCGTAAAGCAAACAAAAAATGAATTATTGTTAAATACATACTATAACATGTGAAACCTCCCTATAAGCCTTAAGTGCCATAATGGAGACACTATTGACCCTGTCAAATATACAATCCTTAAGTATATGAAGACATGGTAGAGACAACTTAAAATGATCCCTCACAGTCACACAGTATGTACAATTTTAGTTCTAGCAGAACCTGCGGAACAGATATAGTTTTATAACTGTTTATTTATAATTGCTATATTTTTCAAAATAATGCTCGTATTTCAGTAATTCTTTAACTTTCCGTTTCTGAACTTTTGGCGTACATTCTTCAAACGATTTTTGGGGTCGTCCAATAGAAGTAGTAGGTTTACGTTAGTTAATGGGAAGGTCATCCTGTGCAGTGTTCAGTGGTATCATGAACGAACTCTTGAGCCACGAAACATGTCTTGATAAAAATCGACTATTATTGTGACTCGACTTAAATTTCCAAAAAAATAATACATGTATTTCTTTAATATATTCGTTTTACGTTCATCTAGGTTGGACAACCCATAAACGCTGTCGAGCATCAACCGTTTTACTTTGTTTCCAATCATGTAGGTTAGAAAATAAGTACTTTTATCGTCACAGTTCGTCGCAGCTAATTTTTTGTAAATTTGTATTATAAACAATAATAATTAAGAATTTTATAGTTAGAGAATAAAATCTCATAAAATTTATAAGATATTCCTTTATAAAGTTTGAATTTATATAAAAATGAAGGTGGTTAATAAACAAATATTTATTGTTTAAAAAAATGGTTTATATTAACCTGAATTGACAGAAGTCTTTGCAAAAATGTATATTTTAAATAATGGCCACAAAAAAACAAATCTAACTCGATGTTACATCAAGAATATATCAAATCGACTTAAACATCTTAAGGTCCAAGGGTACCCAAAAAACGAGTGTTGTTTGTTTAATAAATATTATAATAATGTGATAACTTTGGTTTTAAGTTAATAGTCTAGGAATGTTAAAAACTTGCTTACCTAACTTGTTTTGGAAAAAAAAATTTTTTAATTAAATTATTTCAAATGTTATACGTGAAAAATTAATTTTGGAGAAACTGTACATTCAAAATTAATCAAAATAATACCACTTAAGTTTCATAGTATTTGAACTATTTTCCCAAAATTTTAAGAAAATCGTATGTCTAGGGACTAAACTATTACCTCCTTTTTGCCAAAAAAAGCAGTTTTTTTTGGCAAAAAGCAGGTTTTTTGGCAATAATTTAGTCGCTAAACATACGATTTTCTTAAAATTCTGGGAAAATAGTTCAAATACTATGAAATATAAGTGGTATTATTTTGGTTAATTTTGAATGTACAGTTTTTCTAAAATTAATTTTTCACGTATAACATGTGAAATAATTTAAATAAAAAATTTTTTTTCCAAAACAAGTTAGGTAAGCACATTCCTAGACTATTAACTTAAAACCAAAGTTATCAGATTATTATATTATTTATGAAACCAATAACACACGTTTTTGGGTACACTTGGACCTTAAGAAATATATACGCTAGTAGATATGCTAGGCGGGTTCTGCGGCAAAATCCTATGTTATTTCTTATGGAGGTCCAACATAGAATTTTTGGTCAATTTCAAGGTGATCCGCGACCAGTCTCAACGCGCGCCAGCGCAACGTATACGCATTAACTCTACATATTACGCAGTGATTGATGCAGTCGTCTGAGATCATAAAGATTTTATAATGACGACATCACGGCATTCTAGGGCTTCACCCCAGTAACAGGGCCCCATGGCAAGTGAAAATGATTATACTTCTACGCTCACATCTAACTACCCACGTGATCAAGATCTTGTTTAAGCATTTTCTAGCCGATGAGATCATGAAATTTAAAGAAACCGACAGTCCTTGACACAACTGCGAGGTTTGCAAGCTCGACTAACCGTTATATCTATGTCAGTAGCTGCCCTTCGTGAAGGGCTTTCGGATCTCAAGCTTAAGAAAAAATATTATTATTGAAATATTATATAATTACTATGTTAATAAATACTAATCATGTGCTGACGGCATCAACTACACGCCAGAGCTGGCTATCTATTCTCACTCGACATGTAATACTTATATGGCTATACATATATTATTTAATAATGAGCTGTAAATAAAACACACAAATATGGTTTATACACTTTTTATTTTATTTAGCTATTGTACATTTCAAGCTAAATATATACTCAACTAACCATAATTAAAATGTTATAGTAGAAGATCATCATTTGTTAAACTAATCTACCTATTAAGAAATACTAATTATCAACCCTGAGTAAGAACTTTTAGTAATATCTTACTGGAAAAAAAAATAATATAGACATTCATTAATGTAGAAACATCAAACTAAACAAATATAGTAAATATACAATAGTAAGTAAATATACTTAATTATAATTAAAATACTGGATGATATGATTAACAATATCTTATGCTAAACTACTTATTAGGAAACAATAATTACGGAGCACAATGCTTTCATAATATCTTACATGAAAAGAAGATATCATTTAACGTTTATCATCATACGGACTAAGAGCAATCTTTTGCTGCGTAATTGAATGGACATTATGCTTATCGGATCGGATTATATTTTGATGTACACGTTTTTCTATATAGTTTTCAAGACATTCTACGTAGTCTTCGAAGGTAATTTTTGTGTGAACTACAGATTTTTTAACTCCTTAGAATATATATAATAATAGACTTACCTCGAGGTAGGAATATTTTTATAAACACTATTAAATTAATTCAGAAAACTGCATATTTTAGACACTGATTAAAACACCATTCAAGCCACTATAAGGTAGTTTCTAACACATATGTAACTGTAATTATACGCAAGTAATTTAACCAATGAAGCGCACGTATTCTGTATAACATTCAATGTTTAATTTCAGCTAAAAATAGTTTAAACAATAAACTACGCCCCGAACAAAATAATCGCCCAATGTAAAACATATCGGCAGCAAAACTAATAATGAGGGCTCTGTATTACAACCTAGCCTTTTATATAATACGATATACAAGTTCTGACAGAGCAAATTCTCGCACCAACCTGTCTGTATACATCCAAACTTAAAGGTGGTTAACTCATTATAATTTACAAACAATTAAATATGATGCAGGTAAGAACGCGGGGCCATATTTCAATAAATGATAAAGATCTTACCCTTTTTAAAATCGATATATTTATTCTTAAGGTAGATATACAGCGTTTAAAGCTGTAAATAATAAATAATATGAATTCAATATTTTAATGACAGCCAGTCTGTTTGTATAGATCGGATAGTCAGATAACTGAGAGCATCTTAAAATGTATTACGACATAAATTAAAACAGCTCATATGTATATGCCAACCATCAGATAGTTAAATTCAGCTTGAAATTACAGATGTACCGCTATTTTAAAAAGGAGAAGATCTTTCTGATTAGGTGGTCCTTAGTATTATGCAAATATAACCTCTGGACATCTCGGGGAAAAGACAGAGAGACCATATAAAACAATTCTCCCAAGCGAAACCTTAATTAAGATTTATTATTGCATATAATTCTCCCCGAAGAAACAAGAATAACGGTATAGTTGTACCTATGTTAAACAGATATCAAGGGGCGATAAAGATAAGATCAGTCCTACACTAAGCAATTTCCAGGTAAAAACTCCTTTCTGTGTAAAAACAAAATTTCTCTTTCCGTTTTAACTACCCAACTTAAAAGCTTATATATATATTAACTAGAATAACCAGGCTCTAATTATGAATAATAATAAAAGTGAATGTCAGTAGCAGACTATAATAATAATAAGATATTTTAACCTGCGAAAAAAAAACAGAATCTATTCTACGTTAAGCTTCACTATTACTAATATGGATATAATATTTCCTATATAGGGGGTATTATAACAGTTTTGTCTAATATAGAAAATTACTAATTGAAATGTATATTCGTATAAGAGTAATATAATAAAAATCAAAAGATTAAAGTTTCACACACACACAAGTTTTTAATAAAATCTCAACCTTGCAATTGTTTCGATACTAAATGTCATTATCAAAGGGTAGATAAGATTAATAAAAATACATCGATATCTTCCTCTGTTGAACTAGGAGAGTTTATTCCCCGTCTTTTAAATTCATAAAAAACCTTTTCTTTGAAACGAGTTTATAGCTATGTTGTTCAAAAAACATATACAACAAAATAAAAAAAGAAATTGTTTCTAATTTTTATCTCAAAATGCAATAGTTAATCAATAATACATTACAAAGCGCAACAGAATTTAATGTCACTTATAAAGTTTAACAAAAATTTACATTTATTTATGTCAATATAGGGTTACATTTGTTACTGTAGAACGACCTTCTAAAGCAATTTCCAGGTAAAAACTCCTTTCTGTGTAAAAAAAAACTTTATTTTAAATGCTAAAACCAAATGCAAGAATTTAATTAAATATCTCTTAGAGCATTTAAAAGAATACACTTTTCTGCAAATTGTTATAGAATTTTCTTTAAACATTTTTTTCCTTTAAATAAACGCACACAATTAAATCAATTTACAGAATAGCAGAGGAGCTTTTATTAGTGGAAATAATTATACACTCCATATTCAAGTTGAATCTTGTCCGTCACACCTGCGTTCAATAAAAAACGATATGACAGCTGACAGATGTTTATCACGCAGGTAGGCGGATATCATAATATCAACCTTTTTTACCTCAATACAACAAATGATGCATACAGATAACCTCTGGACATCTCGGGGAAAAGGGGCTGAAAGCGATCTATTTTTATGAAAGTTATTTCTAAGAAAGCAATTCATTTATCCAAATCACACTTTAAGGGCCGTTAATACCCTCGTCTCTATAATACTAGATCTTAAAAATGTAATTTATGCCGGTATTGGTTATTTGCATCCTCAAACGAAGCAATCATCCGATGTTGTATCGAATATTATGTTAAAACATCAAAATTGAATAAGAAATAATGAATTATCCATAATGCAACACATATCTATCAGATGCATACGAAATACGAAATTAATATTTATCGATGGATACAATAAAAAGTATAGTACTATTTATTATACCTGAGCTCGGATACAAAAGCCCAAATACGTCGCTCCATTCTATCATTGTAACAGCTTAAGTTAATTATAAAAGTTCGATTTTACAACTCTTTTCAACCGGAATTATTAGTATAGTATTATGTTTTTCTATTTCATAAAGCTCTAATGAAGCTAATATAAAACAGTTCGAATTTTGATTCCTGAGTCTCTATAATATATTTTATAGTTGTAATGTTTAATAAGTTGTACATGTAGACTTAACTAGCTTCTAAATTATCATAGTTAAAAATATAAGAAAAGGTTCTAGGGGAAAGAGCGAGATAATTAAACACTTCTTAACATTAAGGAGCAATTTATTCATATCAAGTCTTGCATTCCGCAAACAACTTAACCACCGAGTTTATAAAAGCGCACCCCCAGAATTTCTTGTAAACGACCTAAATTTAAGATCAATTCGTTCAATAATTCCTGTCTTACCTGTGTGTGTGTTTTAAATATCTACGTTCTAGATAATTATCATTTGTTTTGTATAACAATTAAATTTATCAAGTGTTCATATAAAAAAAAGAAGGTCAGGCAGGCAGCTAATAATTACTAGCTTAGAAGGCTTATATTTTAGAGGTCGGCGGCAGGCTTCCCAGGTGTTCCAATCCCGCACATATGCTCTGCAGGTCAACCTCAATTAATTAACCCTGAGGTTATACATCCTTGCAAACAGTCTTGAAACAAAAAAAATGGCAGAGTCCGCCCTGTTGGACAAGAAATCAGAGTATGGGCGTGATATAAATAAAACATATAAAGATATTTTACAAACATTTATTTAGTATACACAGCATAATACATGTATATAGATCATAAGTTGTTTTCTATGACTATTGTAGTTCTACGGATCTCTGATTCGTCGTTGTATGCCCTCGCAGAAATACTAATACGTATAAAGTCCGTGGAATAACTTGTTGACTCTGTAACCTTTCCTAATTCTTCATTACTTCCATAGTTGGCACGATAATCATCCGGCTGCGTAGTTGCGGTCATATCTTCTGTCTCAACGACGGCAGTGATTGCTCCCGTCCCTCACACACATACATTATCAAGCATATTCACATACAATTTCAAACAGATACACGCGCAATTTGAAGCATATACACGCACAATTTAGCTTATATACACGCACAATATAGCTTATTAGAAACATCACGTGTTCTAACCTAACCTATTAAATCTGACAATTTTGCATCTGTCATTTTGAATTTGTCATTTGAAGGAGCCATCTTGGATTTCCCTTGCCCCTAGATTTGAATTTTAGCGCTAACTCTGGGATTGGATCCTCCTTTCATTAAGCGGGAAACTCTGTTCAAATATTTTTGTAACCTATTTCTAAGCTGCGACAGATCATGTAACGCTAAAACAATAATACAATAATTGATTAATATAAGCATAAACATACAAAAGTTTTAAACATCTTACCTAGTTCTCGCTGTACTTGTCGGTACGTTTTCTTTGATGTTCGACGCGCTATCGTTAACTATCTCATAGATGTATTATTTGTCATATTATTAGCCTACGTCTATGCTCAGTATTGCAAGAACAATAAAAGTTATAAAGGAAAACGTAAACGCCTACATGCTCAAAATCACTCATTTTTGTACACTTTAGCCGTATTTTCATGAATATTTGCGTTTTCACCATATAGGATTAATTTTTAGCTCTAATTTTATATAAATGGCGTTTTGTATAGATCTCTCACGATAATTTATTATCATATACTGTTTTTGAAATTACATATAAGACTGTAAATCATAAGCAGTTAAAAATACACATTAAAGATATAAATTGGGGACGCTATTTAAATATGATATATTAAATATTAATGTGGATGAAATGGCTAATGAACTTACAGATTTGATAGCAAAAGCAATAGATTTGTCTACAACTACTACAATAATTAATCATAAATATTTTAAAAGAAAAGCTTGGATAACTGATGGGTTAGTTAAGGCTGTAAACAAAAGAGACAAAATGTATCAAATCTTCTAAAACATCCTTACAAGGTTAATTTAGGAAATGAATTTAAGGTATATCGACAGTAAGTCTTTTAAATAGATGAAATATATAAATTTTGTATGACAAAAGGAGCTAGCTATTGGTATAGAATATAACACGATGATTGTAAATTGCGCGTGTATATAAGCTATATTGTGCGTGTATATAATTAATTGAGGTTGACCTGCAGAGCATATGTGCGGGATTGGAACACCTGCGAAGCCTGCCGCCGACCTCTAAAATATAAGCCTTCTAAGCTAGTAATTATTAGCTGCCTGCCTGACCTTCTTTTTTTTTATATGAACACTTGATAAATTTAATTGTTATACAAAACAAATGATAATTATCTAGAACGTAGATATTTAAAACACACACACAGGTAAGACAGGAATTATTGAACGAATTGATCTTAAATTTAGGTCGTTTACAAGAAATTCTGGGGTGCGCTTTTATAAACTCGGTGGTTAAGTTGTTTGCGGAATGCAAGACTTGATTGCATTAACATTAAGGAGCAAATTGCTCCTTAATGTTAAGAAGTGTTTAATTATCTCGCTCTTTCCCCTAGAACCTTTTCTTATATTTTTAACTATGATAATTTAGAAGCTAGTTAAGTCTACATGTACAACTTATTAAACATTACAACTATAAAATATATTATAGAGACTCAGGAATCAAAATTCGAACTGTTTTATATTAGCTTCATTAGAGCTTTATGAAATAGAAAAACATAATACTATACTAATAATTCCGGTTGAAAAGAGTTGTAAAATCGAACTTTTATAATTAACTTAAGCTGTTACAATGATAGAATGGAGCGACGTATTTGGGCTTTTGTATCCGAGCTCAGGTATAATAAATAGTACTATACTTTTTATTGTATCCATCGATAAATATTAATTTCGTATTTCGTATGCATCTGATAGATATGTGTTGCATTATGGATAATTCATTATTTCTTATTCAATTTTGATGTTTTAACATAATATTCGATACAACATCGGATGATTGCTTCGTTTGAGGATGCAAATAACCAATACCGGCATAAATTACATTTTTAAGATCTAGTATTATAGAGACGAGTATTATATGATTTATATTATAGTGATTTGGATAAATGAATTGCTTTCTTAGAAATAACTTTCATAAAAATAGATCGCTTTCAGCCCCTTTTCCCCGAGATGTCCAGAGGTTATCTGTATGCATCATTTGTTGTATTGAGGTAAAAAGGTTGATATTATGATATCCGCCTACCTGCGTGATAAACATCTGTCAGCTGTCATATCGTTTTTTATTGAACGCAGGTGTGACGGACAAGATTCAACTTGAATATGGAGTGTATAATTATTTCCACTAATAAAAGCTCCTCTGCTATTCTGTAAATTGATTTAATTGTGTGCGTTTATTTAAAGGAAAAAAATGTTTAAAGAAAATTCTATAACAATTTGCAGAAAAGTGTATTCTTTTAAATGCTCTAAGAGATATTTAATTAAATTCTTGCATTTGGTTTTAGCATTTAAAATAAAGTTTTTTTTTACACAGAAAGGAGTTTTTACCTGGAAATTGCTTTAGAAGGTCGTTCTACAGTAACAAATGTAACCCTATATTGACATAAATAAATGTAAATTTTTGTTAAACTTTATAAGTGACATTAAATTCTGTTGCGCTTTGTAATGTATTATTGATTAACTATTGCATTTTGAGATAAAAATTAGAAACAATTTCTTTTTTTATTTTGTTGTATATGTTTTTTGAACAACATAGCTATAAACTCGTTTCAAAGAAAAGGTTTTTTATGAATTTAAAAGACGGGGAATAAACTCTCCTAGTTCAACAGAGGAAGATATCGATGTATTTTTATTAATCTTATCTACCCTTTGATTATAACCTACAGAAACACAAAGGCTATTTTTATATAAAGAAACACTTAACCAACCAAAATGTAGCTGTGCTGGAAGTATCAGCTTGATCCAAATAACACTGCTTTAGTTTTTGCCAGCTAGCCCCCAATAAGTCGGAGAGGGGCGGGGTAATACAAAATATAAAAGATAAGAAAAACAAGCGCCACTTCGTTTAAAAACAATGCTTATTACTAAAGCTTCAAGCTTATCAGGCAAACGAAGAAATAGATCTACTAAAATATGGGCAACTTCCAATATTTTGGTCGTACCGTACATATATACTTACAAATGACGAACTGGAAAGTAATATTAAAATCACACAAATAAATAAATAATAAATAAATAAAACGCACGTAGTGAAATGTAAACGTTCTAAGTAGGGCTTTATTTTACTTGCAACTATTTTCTATTGTGCAGATAAAAAAAATGTAATGTTTCAATGAAAAAAAAAGGTGAATGGTGATTTGTATCACAGTTGGTTGTACTTAAAACTACCCTACAACAATTCCAATATTCGAGATCTCGTTTTATCCTTAAAATTAACATGCATGCATAAATTGTAAACACATTGAATAAATATATACATATACATAAATAAAATGACACATAATACATACAAATTTAGACAAACATCCCACCATTCGAAGACCCACGGCTGTATGTTTAAAGCCTTGCTTAGAGGGTTTTCGCTCCACCCTTCGATATTTGGTTGTTTTTCTCCGACCCGGTATATGTATAGATGTAGGTACGGACACAAAGGGGAAGAACCTTCCAATTAAAATACACGGTCAGACGGGCAGGAACAAGAATACACCAACGAACAACAAAACCCAAAACAAAAAAAGACCTACAAAGAAATCACCCTGTATATTGTATTATTTTTAAATATTTGAAGATTTTTACCTTTCTATAAACTGAAAGGTCTTTTACAATACAATTCCCTCAAGGTGACGGCTAGGGAAATAATAGTACCTAAAATAAAAAGACATTTGTGAGATTTTTAGCGCAACGAGGTTTTAACGAACAGAAGTTACCTAAAATGGTTTGTACCAGAACGTAATCCGTCCAATTTGACGATTGATCGCACACAAATAACCAAGCGATCGTTCTGTTGAATGTGAGATTTATTCCGCTAAAGCGAATTAATATTTAAAACCAATTTCTAATTTATATCTCGCCCATTCAACTTCTCGTACCAAAAAGCCATTTTGTTACTTCACTCTACTATTGAGCAGGGAGCTCAAACGCGCAGGAGCGACTTCACGATAAACCGAAAGAAAGGGAAAACCAGTGACAACCAAACAACGGAGAAGCTTGGTTTTAAACAGTGACCATCAAACAAATAATGGGTTGTGAATTTCAACGTTATAATTCCCCCCTCAACTCCCAGTCGCGAAAACCCTTTCGCGGCTTAGCATAACCTAGCCTTGCTAAAATCTAACTTGCCCAAAAGAAATTGAAAGAACAATCCACCAGGATAAAAAAAATACCATGACAAAAAAACATGGCACCAAAAATTAACACCAGAAAGGTGATCCAAAAAAAAATCCAAAAAAAACAACAAAGGACAAACACAAATTGGAGGTGGAGGTAAGGAAAGAACAGAGGAACAAAAGGTTCCACCCCGAAGCATGAACAATGGTCGGGCAAGCAGGGTTCACTGCAAAGACGCGCTTCACACACGGTACTGGGCACAGTGGTATTCCACGTCGGGAAGGGACCACTGAGCAACTCCCAGTGCCCGAGGCTTGGCAACGACTCACAACAAAACCTACCAGCACGAACCACTGAACATGGCCAGCAAAAGAACTGAACAGAGAGCCGCCGACATACTCTCTGCTCGCACCCAAGAGAGGGTAGTGTAGAGGAAAAAAGAAGAAAAAGAAAACAGAGTGAAAAAGAAGGGCTCGCCCGGACACATGTGAAGTGGGCAGATGGCAGAGCCACCGAGGAGCACAACTTCACACACGATGCGGGGCACTGCCAGTTCCAACGTCATGGAGACTGAACAGCGCCAAACCCCCGCATCCGAGGTTCAGAAGCACTACTCAGCAACACTAACCATCCGGACACCACACTCGTACCGTTTGAGACAGAGAACAAGAGAAGAAGAAACCAGGGGTTAAAAAGGGAGTTCAGCCCAAAGAAACCCAAAAGAACCACGGTCTTGGGGATCCAGCCCAAGCCGTGCTATTGCAAAAATGGAGTCAAAATCGGCATAAGAAAGAAGGAGAAGGTAAAAAGGAGAAGAGAAATTGTCAAATCCGGTATACAAAAAAAAATAGTTTGGCTAAGCCAAAACAAAAGTCGAAATTGCTATATCAAGAATCTTGGTATAAAAGCCAAAAATAGATATTCGCAAAACAAAGACCTAAATAAAAACTAATAAGCCCTAACAAGTCGACAGATATTAGGTCGAACTGAGCGTATCACTAAACGCTCCAAATGAGGACAGCCCCAACCATCGCTGAACTCTGTGGAACCCAAACCACCAAATGGTTCCCCCAAAAAAAAAACAACCAAATGACCCTAATCTCCGACATGATTCGGAACATACTCTTTCAAATCTTTGGCATGAAATTTACCGGCTTCCCTACCAAGTTCATCAGCTAAAATATAAGTCCAAGGAGACACCTTTTTGTGAATGGTAAAAGGACCAATATAACGAGGAGCAAGTTTATGTGAAAAATATTTACTCGCATCAGAAAGAGCAAAATTTTTCCTTAAAACTTTGTCACCAATAACAAATTGAGTATCTCGCTTACGTAGATCATAGTAACGTTTATTGCGATCAAAAGAAGTTTTTATTTTATTACGCACTACCTCAAAAACTCCCTGCAATTTATCAGGAATAACAGTAGCAGACGAACGATCAACTTGCAGATCTTGAACTTTATCAGATATTTTATGATCAGTGCCTTTTAAAATATGTTCCCTACCAAAAGTTAAGAAATAGGGAGTGTAACCAGTAGTCTCGTGACGACCAGTTCTAAGGGCACACCCAATCTTTGTTAATTCATCTGCCCAAGAACGCTGATTCTCTTTAACATAGGAACGAATCATAGTTTTAACATTTCTGTTCGCTCTTTCTGTGGGATTTGATTGCGGGTGATAATGCGCATTAAAACGAATTCTTACTGAATAGTTACTACAAAGAGTGCGAAACTCACGACCAGTAAACTGGGCTCCATTGTCTACCAACACCAATCTAGGTACTCCAAAAACTAAGAAGACTTCATCTTCAATTCTTGAACAAACCATCTTCGCTGAACTATTCCTAAGAGGAAATAGCAAACAAAATTTACTAAAATAGTCCACGATGACTAAGACATATGAATAACCTTTTGTACTCCTCGGGAGAGGACCAATCAAATCTATACTGACCATCTGCCAAGGGCGATCAACAATTGGTTGCGGAACTAACAGTCCAGCAGGAGGTCTTAAATCTGGTTTACATTTTTGACAAATTTGACAAGTTTTAATATATCGAGCTACATCGGCTTGCATTTTTGGCCAATAATATTTGGGAGTTAATCTATGATAGGTTTTATATACTCCACCATGACCGGAAGTAGGATGATCATGTGCCTGACGAAGAATAGCAAGTCTATTTTCTTTAGGTACAACAAGTTTCCAAACGGTATCAGAATCATTTTCGGTTTTCATAGATTTATATAAACCTTCATTAGTAATACGCCATTGAGAAAACTTAGCAGGTTTAGCCCGAACCCTATCAACCATACTATTATACCACTTATCGGTTGAAACTATAACAGGCTCATCACCTGACTCAATACTGTCAAGAATCGGTACGGAACGTGATAACGCATCAGGTACCAAATGGTCTTTACCTTTACGATGGACCACCTCAAAGTCATATTCTTGGAGTCTCAAAGACCACCTAGCCAAACGACCTGTCGGGTTTTTTAAATTATGTAACCACACCAAAGAATAGTGATCGGTGATCACCGTGAAACGACGGCCTTCTAAATATGGTCTAAGTTTTTCTACGGCCCATAAAACTCCTAAACATTCCCTCTCAGTCGTAGAATAATTTCGCTCTTGACGAGTGAGAGAACGACTAAGGTAACATATTACACTTTCCTCACCATCAATCTGTTGCGTCAAGACAGCACCTAAACCAAAACCACTACTATCGGTTTGAACAGTAAATGGCAACTCAAAATCTGGACAACGTAAAATAGGTGCCCTAACCAAAGCTTCTTTCAAAGTCCGCAAACTACATTCACACTCAGATGACCAATAAAATTTGACACCTTTCTTAAGAAGGGTTGTCAACGGCTGAATGATATCAGAAAACTGTGGTACAAAACGACGGTACCATGAAGTCAAACCTATCAGACTTCTAACTTCAGTCACATTCCGAGGAGGCTGAATATTCATAATGGCCTGAACTTTCTCAGGATCCACATGAATTCCCTTCTGACTAACTACATAACCTAAGTATCGTAGCTCAGGAACACAAAATTTGCACTTATCCGAACTTAAAGTGATACCAGCCAAAGACAATCGATTAAAAACCTCTCTTAATATTTCAATATGCTTTTCAAAACTATCTGTAACGATGACTATATCGTCCAGATACACCAAAACATATGGTTCCAAAGATGGACCAAGAACATTATCAATAAACCTTTGCCAAGTTGCAGGGGCATTATGTAACCCAAAAGGCATACGAGTAAACTGGAAAAGGCCACGATTGGGGATTGTAAAAGCCGTATATTTACGGGAATCCTCAGATAAAGGAATTTGCCAATAGGCAGACTTAACATCCAACGATGACAAAAATTTGGCATTTCGAAGTTTATCCAAAGTAGCACTAACATAGGGAATAGGATAAGCATCCTTCTCAGTCACACGATTAAGACGACGAAAATCTATGCAGAATCTGTAGGTCCCATCTTTCTTTTTGACCATTAGGACTGGGTTGGACCAGCCACTAGAAGACGGTTCAATGACACCTAAGCTCAACATACGATCGAGTTCTTCATCGATAAGACGTTGCATAAACGGACTAACCGGATAATATCTCTGCTTAATCGGTTCAGAATTTGTACGAATAACATGCTCAACCCTAGACGTACAACCTAACATCTCACTTGGAAGTGCTTTAGACTCATTCAAAATTTTCTCTAGCTCTAATTTCTGTTCAAAAGTAAGTGTAGAATTACTAAGAGGCATAACCTCAATAGATTCCAGTTCAACAGACGAATTGTCAGAATCTTTTACAAATCGCCAACTGCCTTGTCTCAAATTGGGAACAATACCCATAAGGTTCCAAAAGTCAATACCCAAGATCAAAGTCTGTGGAAGATCCGGAACTACCAAAATAGAAATAATATGCATTCGATCCTGAAGTTGGATCGGTACATCAACTTGACCAATGCTCTTCACAGTTTGACCATTTGCTACACGACAATCAGTCGCTCCAAACTTAGATAAACCAGCACCAAAACCTAAACTACATAAAAACGACCAACCTGGTTTACCAACTATAGTCCGAGAAGCACCGGAATCTAAAAGACCTAACAAATCATGACCCAAAACTTTTATAGACAAATACGGGCGTTCATCTCCTTCGGCATGAGCAAGGATAAAATTTAATAATACAGTGGTTGCTTGAAAAGAAGACTCGGTACTAACACCACCCATTAATGCCGAATTAAAACCGTTTTCCGAATTATTATCCCTAGGAGAACATTTCTTACAAGAAGTCTTAGTGACCCCCATCTCACCACAACCAAAACAACGTTTAATCACTGGAGAAGAACATGCAGAACGCAGGTGTCCTGTTTTCCTACAATTAAAACACAACCGTGACGAAACATCTGAAGCAGCACTACTGGAATTACTAGCAGTCTCAACAAAAGCTAAATCTGGCTCTAAGTCGGTTTTCCTTCTAGTTGGAGGAACATAACTGTCAGCCCTCAACCTTGAAGCTTCAAGCTGCCTACCAAATTGTAGTAAATCAGAGATAGAATTAATTTCTTTAAACGACAAATGAAATTGGTAAAATGGAGCTAAGTTCTTTAACAGTAATCTTAATTTAATCCCTTCAGAAAATTTTGTTGATAATCGGGAAAATAAATTATCCATAGCTACTAAATAAGTCCCTAGCGGTTCATTAGGACCTTGAGTCCTCCTACGAATTTCTTCTAAAAGCTTATCATCATAATCTAAAGGGAGATATTCCTCTTTCAAAAGTTTAACCAAAGAATCCCAATCAGATACTTCATTTCTTCTAGATCTATAAAACAAAAGTGCTTGGTCTTTAAAAAGATCCAAAGCAGATGCAAATAACTGGGTCTTTGATACATTCCGAGCAATAGACAACTCATCCACTTGTTGCAAAAAAGCATTTAAAGAAATCTTAGATTCATGTCCTGCAAATTTATCAAGTCCCCATTTAAAGACTGGTACAGACTTCGGCTGACCACATTGAGGATCAGGAGCAGCAAGGGTAGAAGAAGCTGCTGGGTTGCCCGCAGGAGAATTAACAATAGCTTCCCCAACGCTTAAACCTAACCCTAACTGAACAGCTCCTTCATCAGTTACCTGTGGTACTGAAGCTTTATCGTGAATATCGCTCATTAATCCAAGAATGGATTGAATGAACTCGGCCCGCTTTGATGCAGAAGCCTCATCTTTGGCTTTCATGGCCGCAGCCCTACCTAATAGGTGACTTAACCTACTTTGCAATTTTTTATACGGATTAGAATCCACACTATCATCAAATGACTCCAAAGCCGTATTAAGTTCAATAATAGCTGTAGAAATAGCATCTGAATCTTCTTCAAAAGTAAACGGATGAGCTGGTAACTCAAGCACGGACTGATCTTGTTCCATTCTCATTAACTGTCGAAGAGACTTTCGCATACTATCAACATTAGAGTCAGGAAGACCTCTAATAGCTAACTCATAAGATAGTTCTGATTTACTTAACCTATCTATATGGATCTTCCGTTCCATAATGAACTAATTAATAATCAAGGCTAACAAAACAAATAACCAATTTATAATAAGATTAATAATCCATACTAATCAAATAACTTGTAACAAGAATACAACAAATTACAAAATACAATCCTGGAGTTGGTTCTTTATCCTAAATTACTAAATACTTAATCTATCAGGCAAACTATATTCCCCAAAAATATCCTAACATGCAAGAACAACAAATGGTTTTAACAAAGTGGAATATTCAACAAAAGGCCTCACGCATGGGCGCTAATTTACTATAACCTACAGAAACACAAAGGCTATTTTTATATAAAGAAACACTTAACCAACCAAAATGTAGCTGTGCTGGAAGTATCAGCTTGATCCAAATAACACTGCTTTAGTTTTTGCCAGCTAGCCCCCAATAAGTCGGAGAGGGGCGGGGTAATACAAAATATAAAAGATAAGAAAAACAAGCGCCACTTCGTTTAAAAACAATGCTTATTACTAAAGCTTCAAGCTTATCAGGCAAACGAAGAAATAGATCTACTAAAATATGGGCAACTTCCAATATTTTGGTCGTACCGTACATATATACTTACAAATGACGAACTGGAAAGTAATATTAAAATCATACAAATAAATAAATAATAAATAAATAAAACGCACGTAGTGAAATGTAAACGTTCTAAGTAGGGCTTTATTTTACTTGCAACTATTTTCTATTGTGCAGATAAAAAAAATGTAATGTTTCAATGAAAAAAAAAGGTGAATGGTGATTTGTATCACAGTTGGTTGTACTTAAAACTACCCTACAACAATTCCAATATTCGAGATCTCGTTTTATCCTTAAAATTAACATGCATGCATAAATTGTAAACACATTGAATAAATATATACATATACATAAATAAAATGACACATAATACATACAAATTTAGACAAACATCCCACCATTCGAAGACCCACGGCTGTATGTTTAAAGCCTTGCTTAGAGGGTTTTCGCTCCACCCTTCGATATTTGGTTGTTTTTCTCCGACCCGGTATATGTATAGATGTAGGTACGGACACAAAGGGGAAGAACCTTCCAATTAAAATACACGGTCAGACGGGCAGGAACAAGAATACACCAACGAACAACAAAACCCAAAACAAAAAAAGACCTACAAAGAAATCACCCTGTATATTGTATTATTTTTAAATATTTGAAGATTTTTACCTTTCTATAAACTGAAAGGTCTTTTACAATACAATTCCCTCAAGGTGACGGCTAGGGAAATAATAGTACCTAAAATAAAAAGACATTTGTGAGATTTTTAGCGCAACGAGGTTTTAACGAACAGAAGTTACCTAAAATGGTTTGTACCAGAACGTAATCCGTCCAATTTGACGATTGATCGCACACAAATAACCAAGCGATCGTTCTGTTGAATGTGAGATTTATTCCGCTAAAGCGAATTAATATTTAAAACCAATTTCTAATTTATATCTCGCCCATTCAACTTCTCGTACCAAAAAGCCATTTTGTTACTTCCTATTGAGCAGGGAGCTCAAACGCGCAGGAGCGACTTCACGATAAACCGAAAGAAAGGGAAAACCAGTGACAACCAAACAACGGAGAAGCTTGGTTTTAAACAGTGACCATCAAACAAATAATGGGTTGTGAATTTCAACGTTATATGATAATGACATTTAGTATCGAAACAATTGCAAGGTTGAGATTTTATTAAAAACTTGTGTGTGTGTGAAACTTTAATCTTTTGATTTTTATTATATTACTCTTATACGAATATACATTTCAATTAGTAATTTTCTATATTAGACAAAACTGTTATAATACCCCCTATATAGGAAATATTATATCCATATTAGTAATAGTGAAGCTTAACGTAGAATAGATTCTGTTTTTTTTTCGCAGGTTAAAATATCTTATTATTATTATAGTCTGCTACTGACATTCACTTTTATTATTATTCATAATTAGAGCCTGGTTATTCTAGTTAATATATATATATAAGCTTTTAAGTTGGGTAGTTAAAACGGAAAGAGAAATTTTGTTTTTACACAGAAAGGAGTTTTTACCTGGAAATTGCTTAGTGTAGGACTGATCTTATCTTTATCGCCCCTTGATATCTGTTTAACATAGGTACAACTATACCGTTATTCTTGTTTCTTCGGGGAGAATTATATGCAATAATAAATCTTAATTAAGGTTTCGCTTGGGAGAATTGTTTTATATGGTCTCTCTGTCTTTTCCCCGAGATGTCCAGAGGTTATATTTGCATAATACTAAGGACCACCTAATCAGAAAGATCTTCTCCTTTTTAAAATAGCGGTACATCTGTAATTTCAAGCTGAATTTAACTATCTGATGGTTGGCATATACATATGAGCTGTTTTAATTTATGTCGTAATACATTTTAAGATGCTCTCAGTTATCTGACTATCCGATCTATACAAACAGACTGGCTGTCATTAAAATATTGAATTCATATTATTTATTATTTACAGCTTTAAACGCTGTATATCTACCTTAAGAATAAATATATCGATTTTAAAAAGGGTAAGATCTTTATCATTTATTGAAATATGGCCCCGCGTTCTTACCTGCATCATATTTAATTGTTTGTAAATTATAATGAGTTAACCACCTTTAAGTTTGGATGTATACAGACAGGTTGGTGCGAGAATTTGCTCTGTCAGAACTTGTATATCGTATTATATAAAAGGCTAGGTTGTAATACAGAGCCCTCATTATTAGTTTTGCTGCCGATATGTTTTACATTGGGCGATTATTTTGTTCGGGGCGTAGTTTATTGTTTAAACTATTTTTAGCTGAAATTAAACATTGAATGTTATACAGAATACGTGCGCTTCATTGGTTAAATTACTTGCGTATAATTACAGTTACATATGTGTTAGAAACTACCTTATAGTGGCTTGAATGGTGTTTTAATCAGTGTCTAAAATATGCAGTTTTCTGAATTAATTTAATAGTGTTTATAAAAATATTCCTACCTCGAGGTAAGTCTATTATTATATATATTCTAAGGAGTTAAAAAATCTGTAGTTCACACAAAAATTACCTTCGAAGACTACGTAGAATGTCTTGAAAACTATATAGAAAAACGTGTACATCAAAATATAATCCGATCCGATAAGCATAATGTCCATTCAATTACGCAGCAAAAGATTGCTCTTAGTCCGTATGATGATAAACGTTAAATGATATCTTCTTTTCATGTAAGATATTATGAAAGCATTGTGCTCCGTAATTATTGTTTCCTAATAAGTAGTTTAGCATAAGATATTGTTAATCATATCATCCAGTATTTTAATTATAATTAAGTATATTTACTTACTATTGTATATTTACTATATTTGTTTAGTTTGATGTTTCTACATTAATGAATGTCTATAATATTATTTTTTTTCCAGTAAGATATTACTAAAAGTTCTTACTCAGGGTTGATAATTAGTATTTCTTAATAGGTAGATTAGTTTAACAAATGATGATCTTCTACTATAACATTTTAATTATGGTTAGTTGAGTATATATTTAGCTTGAAATGTACAATAGCTAAATAAAATAAAAAGTGTATAAACCATATTTGTGTGTTTTATTTACAGCTCATTATTAAATAATATATGTATAGCCATATACGTATTACATGTCGAGTGAGAATAGATAGCCAGCTCTGGCGTGTAGTTGATGCCGTCAGCACATGATTAGTATTTATTAACATAGTAATTATATAATATTTCAATAATATTTCAAAATTAAAAAATCAATTAATTATAAGTAATTATATCATATTTCACGAAGGGCAGCTACTAACATAGATATAACGGTTAGTCGAGCTTGCAAACCTCGCAGTTGTGTCAAGGACTGTCTGTTTCTTTAAATTTCATAATCTCATCGGCTAGAAAATGCTTAAACAAGATCTTGATCACGTGGGTAGTTAGATGTGAGCGTAGAAGTATAATCATTTTCACTTGCCATGGGGCCCTGTTACTGGGGTGAAGCCCTAGAATGCCGTGTGTCGTCATTATAAAATCTTTATGATCTAGACGACTGCATCAATCACTGCGTAATATGTAAAGTTAATGCGTATACGTTGCGCTGGCGCGCGTTGAGACTGGCCGCGGATCACCTTGAAATTGACCAAAAACTCTGTTGGACCTCCATAAGAAATAACATGGGATTTTGCCGCAGAACCCGCCTAGCATATCTACTAGCGTATATATTTCTTAAGGTCCAAGTGTACCCAAAAACGTGTGTTATTTGTTTCATAAATAATATAATAATCTGATAACTTTGGTTTTAAGTTAATAGTCTAGGAATGTGCTTACCTAACTTGTTTTGGAAAAAAAAATTTTATTTAAATTATTTCACATGTTATACGTGAAAAATTAATTTTAGAAAAACTGTATATTCAAAATTAACCAAAATAATACCACTTATATTTCATAGTATTTGAACTATTTTCCCAGAATTTTAAGAAAATCGTATGTTTAGCGACTAAATTATTGCCAAAAAACCTGCTTTTTGCCAAAAAACCTGCTTTTTGCCAAAAAAAACTGCTTTTTTTGGCAAAAAGGAGGTAATAGTTTAGTCCCTAGACATACGATTTTCTTAAAATTTTGGGAAAATAGTTCAAATACTATGAAACTTAAGTGGTATTATTTTGATTAATTTTGCCGCAGAACCCGCCTAGCATATCTACTTACGCTTACAATGGTGGTACCGTTACATTGGGATGTATTGTGTTTTTACCAATACCTTTAACACCCTCATTCGCACTTGTGTCCCTTTAACTTGAATTTAACAGTTTTACAGAATTTGTTAAAGTTTCCATTGAAGCACTTAGTACCGCTAGATTCTGAAAAAGCCACGCTGTGCGTTGGCACGATAACCGTATAAACAGCTCCACTACGTAGTGTGGAAAATAAACGTATTTTTTAATGAAAAAGAATCTTTAAATATAGAGAAGAGGTTGAATCGATAAATAATTGAACAGCGAGTGAAGTTAACAGTGATTTAATTACGTTATAATTGCATTTACACAGTGTAAAAAGTAAAAGATCGGTTAACACGGTAACGCGTGTTTATCTAAAAACGTGTTTACACAGTGATTATCTAAAGGTGAGTGTATACGGGAAATAAAGAGTGTTGTTTACAAATAAAAAGAAGGGAAATTAAAAAAGGAAAAATGGAAGCAGTATTATTAAAATTGGATGAAATAGAAAACGAACTAAAAAAGGAATATAATAAAAAGCATGAAGAAATAAAAGGAGAATTACAAAAAATAAAAAATGAATGGGAAGAAAAGGAAGCTAAATGGGAAACAGATAGACAAAAATTAGAAAAGAGAATAGGAAAATTGGAAATTCAACTAGATAGTCAAGAAAAAGAAAAGAAAAAATCAAATATAGTAATCAAAGGACTTCAACTGCAAGATGTTAAAGTAAAGCAGAAAGTCAAAATATTCCTAAAAGAAAAACTGGCCGTAGAACCTAAGATAGAAGAAGTTTTCAAAGTAGGAAAAAACCCAAACAATCAGATTGTGGTGGTAAAGCTGAAACATCTTTTTTTTCCGTGGAGTAGGGGAAATCTTCATAGACTCCCATAGCCCGCACTACTGGGAAGTGTTGGATTCCCTCCCTTCTCAGGGAGGACCTACCAACTAAAACCCTCACCCCCTTTCCTCTTAACCAGCACCAGAACCACAATGTATTACTTCAGTGTTGGTGGAGGTTTCCATTCTTCATCTTCTTTTCTAGTTTTCCTGTTCCTCATTTCTCTCATCTCTTTCCTTAATTGACATGATGTTTCTTACATATTTGTGTATTGCATTCCAATTTCTGGGGCTATCCAGCATTTTGTCAGTTATGCTGTCTATATTTAACTCTTCTCCTAATTCTGTATTAAGGTGCATTCTTTCTCTTGTCCATTTATTGCATTCAAAGAACGTGTGTTCTGGCGAGTCCGTGTTGTTGCAGTATCGACATAGATCACTTTCACTTAGTTTAAATTTCTTTAAATAGCTGCCAAAGCATCCGTGGCCACTTAGAAATTGGGTTAGATGATAGTTTACTTCACCGTGTTTTCTTGATATCCATCTCTCTATATTTCTAATCAGGATTTTAGTCCATCTTCCTTTTCCAGTGTTGCTTATCCATTGTGTCTGCTATTCTTGTAGGGCATTTGCCTTGATCTCGTCTCTAGCTTCCCTTTCTACT
This sequence comes from Agrypnus murinus, assembly GCA_929113105.1. Classification (NCBI taxonomy): domain Eukaryota; kingdom Metazoa; phylum Arthropoda; class Insecta; order Coleoptera; family Elateridae; genus Agrypnus; species Agrypnus murinus. The sequence goes on along the minus strand of OV816023.1, from coordinate 130,144,613 downwards.
CCATACATGCGCATTCTTTGTTTTACCTGCAGCTCCATTGGTAGCAGGCCCGCTATCACTAGGATTGCTTCGGTAGAGACCGTACGGTATGTACTGACTATTCTGATTGCCATCCTTTGCAGTCTCGTAAGGATGTCTTTATATTTTTGTGTTCTTATATTCTTTCCCCACTACTTATTAATTCCTTGCACGTCGGGCAACTGCAGATGTCAGTCCCAACTTGTAAACAAGTAAGGAATAAAAGTGTTAAGTGAAAATTTAAATTAGTAAACAGTGTGTTAAAAAGAAGTTTGAAGTGTTAAATTTAAGTGAGTGCGGTAGTGCATAGTGGAAAGAAGCATATAAACGTATCAGACCCACGTAAATAATTTCAGAAGCAAGGTCATACAAAGAAGTATCATTACAATAAGGTCGATTTTAGGAATATCAACTACGCCCAGAAACGTGACGTGTACGATGTCCAAAACGTCACACAAATGGCGAACCAAGATTGGACCATCGTAAAAAAGACGATTAAATTTTAAAGTGACACATAAGTTAAGAGGAAATAAGTCAAAGAAAACGACAACGGACAACAAACGCGTAAAAACGCGAGAATATTTAACGAAAAATGGAAGGAACTACAGAACTTACAGAAATCGCGAGAAAGTTCAATGAACTACAATTAAAATACGAGGTAATGGAAGAATCTTTAAATGAAATTAAGCTGAACAAGCTCAGCTGAGAGAAATAATCCAAAGTCAAAACAAAAAAAAAGCATTAGTAAATAAATTGCGGAAAACCAATGAATCAACCCACGGAGAAATTAAAACGAGAAAAACAACAAACAAATAAACAATAAGTAATTTGAAACAAATAATCAACAATGTTAAGATAGAGAATATAAGTGAGGAGATCAAAGAAAAGACAAAAAAAATAAATATAAATAAAATACGTAAAAAACCCATAAAAGAACCGCGGGAAAAAGAAAAAGAAATAAAAATCGGCACTTGGAATACACAAGGTCTGAATAAAGAAGGGAAACTAAAACAACTGGTAGATGAAACAAAAAAATATGACATAGATATACTAGCAGTCCAAGAAACTAATATAAAAGGAACAAACCAATCTACCCTCGGAGATTATATTTGGTTTTATGGAGGAACAGAAGTAAACAGGTTAGGAACAGGTTTTCTAATTAAAAAGCAACTGAAAAAAGAAGTGATAAAACACGAAGTAATAAACGAAATGGTGAGTCTGATTAGATTTAAAACTAGATGTAGAAAAATTACAATAATAAACGTAACACGCACCGATGTTGCGGAACAAACGGTAAAAGAGTAATTCTACGGACAGTTAGAGACGATACTAGATGAGATCCCCTCGTATGATATAAAAATTATTATAGGAGACCTTAATGCTAAAATTGGCAAAGAAGGAAGGAACAAAGACATAGTTGGCAGTGAAAGCTTAAATGAAGAAACAAATGATAACGGACAAAAACTAATAGATTTCGCAGCATCTAGGAGAATGGTAATAAAAAGTACTATGTCAAAAAGAAAGAACATATACAAAGAAACGTGGATTAGTCCAGATCAGAAGACTAAAAACCAGATAGACCACCTACTAATCCAAAAAATTCACGCAACCAAAGTAAAAAATATAAGAACCTACAGAGCTGCTGATATAAGTTCAGACCACTTTCTCATAATTTAGAAAATTAGACAGACAATAACAAACACCAGAAGAATAAGTCCAAAAGCAAACAGATGGAATACATAAGTACTAAAAGAAAAAGAAGTAAGAGAAGAGTATGAAATTAATACTAAAATAATAGCCAACCAACAAAAACTAACAGGAAGAATGGAAAGCACTACAAGAAATAATATCAAAAAGTGCACAAAAGATAGAAAGAGAAACAACACAAGACAAAAAGAAGGTTTGACGAGAGTGTAAAAAGCTAATCAATCGAAGACTGAAAGAAGAAGTAGAACACAAAATCGGCAAATATCAAGCTGGGTTTAGAAGAGGGAAATCAGTAATTGACCAAACCTTCATCTTAAAACAGAATCACGAAAAGTGTAGCAAAAAAATATTCCTATCCATGCGCTCTTCATCGATTTCCGCCAGGCGTACGATAAGGTGAAAAGAACGGAAATCTATGACGCCTTCAGAGAACTGAGGATTCCAAACGAGCTCATAGACCTGATCAACATGACACTAAAGGAAACAACAAATATGATAACCTTCAAAGGACAACAATCCAGCGAATTCAAAAGTAATATTGGTCTAAAACAGGGAGACCCACTTTCTACAACGATATTTAATATAGTGTTAGAACAAATTATGAGAAGAACTAACCTAAACCTAAATTATAATATAATAAATGGGTCCTATCAAGTCCTAGCTTACGCAGACGACCTGGTATTGTTAGCAAGAACAAAGGAAGAACTCAAAAGAATCACAAAAGCAATAGAAGATGCAGCAAAAAAAGCAGGACTAGCAATAAACGAAGAGAAATCTAATTATATGATGCTGGGAAACAAAAAACAAGAAGAGGCTCAAATTTTGACAGTTAAAGCAAAAAGCGGAAACAAGACTTACAACTAGTAAACTTACAAATTAGTAAACAAGGTGGTGTACCTAGGCACAGAAATTAATAGCGAAGGAAATCATGGAAGTGAAATCAAGAGGAGACTAACCACGGGTGCAAGATGTGCAGGAGCTCTCCTAAACCTATTGAAAAATAAAAACATTTCAAGAGCAGCAAAGTTTAGAATATACACAACAGTGATCAGACCAGTGGCTACCTTGGGAGCGAGACGTGGGTACTCACAAAAGAAATAGAAAACCATTTAGAAATATGGGAAAGACAAATTCTACGAAGAATATTGGGAGGACTAAGAGAAGGAAATAGAAGGAGAAGAAGAACGAATTCAGAAATAAAAGAAATGTACAAAAGAACCTAGCATTTCCACCATAGTGAGACAAAACAGGCTAAGATGGTTAGGCCACATAGAAAGAATGAGTCCGGAAGACAGTGACAAAATCATACTAAACAAAGAAGCAGAAGGAAGAAAAAGACAAGGAAGACCCAAACTATGCTGGTGGGACGATGTACAAAGAGATATTGAACACTACAAACTCACAAACTGGAAAGAGAAGTTAAGAGATAGGAAAAGATGGAAGAAAGAAATAGAAGCTATAGGCCTTAGGCCTGGAATGTTGTGATATATATATATATATATATATATATATATATATATACACATACATACATACATACATACATACATACATACATACATACATACATACATACATACATACATACATACATACATACATACATACATACATACATACATACATACATACATACATACATACATACATACATACATACATACATACATACATACATACATACATACATACATACATACATACATACATACATACATACATACATACATACATACATACATACATACATACATACATACATACATACATACATACATACATACATACATACATACATACATACATACATACATACATACATACATACATACATACATACATACATACATACATACATACATACATACATACATACATACATAGATACATAGATACATAGATACATATATATATATATATATACAGTGAGAATTTTATTTCACTGTCATTAGAAAGTGTCAAAACTGTGTTTTTTTTTCAAAGTTTTTACCAAGACAGCTGCAGATCCTGACCTGACCTGAAGCTGTCTTTGGCATCAGTGAGGACTTTATGCCTTTATTATGATTAATTAATGAATATTCGTGTCGATAATTATTGTCAAGGATTACAATCATGTCGCAAACATTGTCGCTGGGTAGGCAACCAAACTTGCAGGTCTGCTGGTAGCTGGTGTTTTTTTTATTGTACATTCTTTTGACACAACTGAAATTATTTAGTTTTAGGTTAATTATTTTTAAATTAGTAATTTAAATAAAAGTTTAAAAGTTTCTGTTTAAACTTGCTATTTGGATGTAATTATACTTAACCTAAAACTAAATAATTTCAGTTGTGTCAAAAGAATGTACAATAAAAAAAACACCAGCTACCAGCAGACCTGCAAGTTTGGTTGCCTACCCAGCGACAATGTTTGCGACATGATTGTAATCCTTGACAATAATTATCGACACGAATATTCATTAATTAATCATAATAAAGGCATAAAGTCCTCACTGATGCCAAAGACAGCTTCAGGTCAGGTCAGGATCTGCAGCTGTCTTGGCAAAAACTTTGAAAAAAAAACACAGTTTTGACACTTTCTAATGACACTACGAATAGCAATTGTTTTATAGGTTGCTTGGATATGTTTTAATTGCTCGCAATGCATTGACTTGGCTTTTTTAAAACTGAACATAGGGAATGTCAATAGTCCTATGTTCAGTGAAATAAAATTCTCACTGTGTATATATATATATATATATATATATATATATATATATATATATATATCTACAAGAAGAATTTAACACACTTAATAAAATATTATTGTCTACAAGCGTTGTTCTAACTTTTATAGCCGCGTCCAGGACTTCTTCGGCAAAACATTCGTAATTGCGATGCATAGTTTTAATACTATCAATCTTTTTTCCATAAAAGGTTTTCATCGTGTATAATCTCCCTAGACTTAGTTCGGAAATGTAAAGTTCAAAACTTTGATAATTTTTTGACCTATTGTACCTATTCTTTTCTCTCCGTTTGTATAATATAATATATATATATGCCGCGTCAGACTGATTAGTATCGTCATATGTACCGATTGTTATATTTCCGTGAATATTTGAGTTTTCACCAATACACAGGATAAATTTTTATCTCTAATTTTATATATGGCGTTTTATATAGAGCAGGAGTCTCACGATAATTTATACATATATTGTCTTTGATTTGTATAATATAAAATATATATTCCGCGTCAGACTGATTAGTATCGTCATATGTACCGATTGTTATATTTCCGTGAATATTTGAGTTTTCATCAATACACAGGATAAATTTTTATCTCTAATTTTATATATGGCGTTTTATATAGAGCAGGAGTCTCACGATAATTTATACATATATTGTCTTTGAATATTCTAAAACAGATAAATAACCCTGAACCCTTGTTAGGAATTTTAAACATAACGAAATTATTATTGAATAAGCTAAATAGATAGTGTACTTATAAGTGAATCTCTAAATAACGAATGCGTTAACAGAACTCCAGCATTAATATACATATCGTTTCATCGTGTTTTTCAAAACACATTTCATTGTAAAACGATAAGAATAATTTCAATTTTATTTATCAGGCGATATACATTATATTATTTTCATATATTAGTATGCAAAGTTGTCGTTTCAATAAAAAGTAAAATATTTATCTGATTTATTTCTCCAGGTTGTCTTCAGGGTTCTCATAACTGTAGATATTGCAAGAGGTAATTACCCTGTGTTTCAAAGTTATAAAGACGTATTACAAACACATGTTATAGACTTATATTTCGAAGGTATCGAAAATGGTTACAGATTATTATTAATCATACGAGTTTACTATAGAAACGATGAATATCCTACAAGAGTATATAGTATATTCTTACATATCTGCGTATTTCGAAGCTATTGAAAATGTATGATATATTGTAAAATAACGTTTAAATATGGCGACGAATGTCTATATGATGTATAAACAATAAGAACACATATGTAGAAACAGTTTACAAGGTAGTAGATATAACGAAAAGGCTAAAATCTGTTCAAAACTACATTATGTCTAGAAAATTAGAGAATTGTAGCATATGCTTGTTAAAGAGTCGGTAACAACTCATGCGACTTCGATGTAGCTACGGTCTATATACATTAATAATAATAAGAAAATGCTTTTGAATCCTAAGATTTATTTAAATAAAACTTAAAGAATAAAATTTGCCATATTATTAGGTATATAATCTCAGTAAACCTTTATTGTCTAGTTAGAATACCTGTATAGGATTTAGTTGATAGCTCTGTATGACATTCTGAGTTAGACTTAACTCTATCAAGTTTTTCATTTTGCTGATCTGAAGTTGTTGAAGCCTTTCACTTCTGACGGGGTATTCTAGATATTGCTACCGTACGTGCTTTCATATACGATGAATACGTATAACATAGAAATAGGTGAAAAACTAATTTTGTTTTATCGTTTTATTTATAAAATTTTAATAATAATATGGAAAGTTTGTATTGTACGATATGATGATGATAGAGTAAGTGAATTGTGAGCATTTAGCAGGATTGAGTTTCTAACTGCAGATCTATAGGTTAGAAAAATCATAAAAGTATTAGCATTGTACATTGAATAGATTCCCTGCTTCATTTCATAACTTATTTGTTTTAATAAATAGACATTAGTGAAACGATGGATATCCTCATGTCTTTACTCTACCTTCGATATATAATATATTTATTTATGATATCTAATTAATGATATATGTTATAATCTTGATTGAATGTAATCTTTTTTCCTGTAAGAAGCTATAAAAGCCGTAATTAATATTTCTTAATATATAGATTAGTTTAATCCGTGTATGATAGCAATTAGATGATAACCGTTTCTTGTAAAACGCTAGACTTGATATTAATTTCAATATGGCTACTATCTTTTTAATAGCTTACACTAACAACGCGTTTATGTACATATAACCGTATAAGGTTTTCATTAAATCAATTAAACAATCGCTTATTAATATTTATAAACACTTTTTACATTATTATTCCTGTACACGTATCAAGCTAGCAAATACGTTTTTAATTTAAACATTAATGATAAATATATGTTTTCATCCAAGTTGAAACTGACGCAGGGTTAATCCGTGTAGAACCTAACGATGCAGAATAATTGATATCGTAATAAACGTGAAACGCAAGACAATTTTAAAATATCAATATTTAAACGTTATAATTCTATAAAACCGAAGTTAGATGTTGACTCGATCAAGTTAATAATAATAGATATTTATAATTGATAAAGATTTATCTTTGTAAAACCGATAATATTGGAAAGGATCATGAATAATCTCAAACCTGCATATACTACACATATTTAAGGAATGTTCTTCTATGAAAAACCGGGTTATTAATTAACGTGTACGTAATTCAAACATTAATAATAATACTGAGGGTTGAAGTAAACTGTTTAATGTATCTATAGCAATTATAAATATTTACTGAAATATGTTTTGAATTTACAAAAGCATTGCGCAATATTCCTTTTCTCTATAAATAAATAAATTATAGTTGTTTTAAACATAATGGACACCTTTCAAGCAAAGGAAGCTAATCGGTTAATAAATGTTTGTCGGTCGTTGTATGAAACAATACATTTGAGAGATGTCTAATTAGGGAAAATCTGCAAGCTGAATAATAAGATAGGATTTTTATATTACATAACGGGTTTCAATATGGAATATAATCATTTATGATATGTAGTTAATTCCTATTACATATAACCGTATAAGGTTTTCATTAAATCAATTAAACAATCGCATATAAATATTTATAAACACTTTTTACATTATTATTCCAGTACACGTATCAAGCTAGCAATGTTTTAAGAAATCTGCTGCTTAAAATTCCTTTGCTGTAAATTTTAAATAAATTTTTAACTAAGCATGTGACTATATTGAAAGTAATTATATTTGCATTGTTTTGAACATAATGGTATGTTATGATAAGAAATATTTGACGGGTATCGGATGAAACAATACATTTTACTTGAGGTTTCATGTTGGCGTAGAGATAATCCTCATAGATCTGGTTCTGAGAACTGAGGTGAAATCAATAATGAGAAATGACAAGTTTCTACATGTTAATTATGTTACACATTTTAAATGTTATGACTAATAGATTTATATTTTAGGAATGTCTGTAGTTGAAACGTTATATGCAGATGAGATATAGAAAATGAAATGCTCGATATGAACAGTCGTATGATATGATCCTGATTGATTCTTTACTATAAGATATTACAAAAGTTAGAGTGTACGACATGTAGTTAAACCTAAAAAGAGAAAAATAACGGTTAAATGCGGGCCTTGTTAGTCGTATTCTATTTAGAGTGTTTTCAGGAATTTAGTTGAATTCATTATCAATATAAATGTTAATTAATTATTATTATAAAAATATTTATTTTTATCGGGGGAGTTGGATAACTAAACGATTGTTATTTGCTGTAAAAGAAGCCGGTAACAGTCTGAATGAAAACGAAATAATTTCAATTATTTCCGAGATAAAAGAAGAAGGTATTATTGAATAAGAAGCTCTAGAGTGCCGAGATGTCTTTATTATAAAATCGTTATGATCCCCCGGATGACTGCATCAATCATAATGTAATATGTAGAGTTGATCCATATATGTGGTAATATCGCATGCTGGACCGTGCTAATCCGACAGGTGATTGACAGTAACCTTTCGATGAAATCATGTTTAACGATGTCTGGAGCATCCTTGAAAGCATACATCATTAAAGAAGGATCTTAGTATGAGAGATGAGATATGCAAATGATACTGTGAATTAAATTAATTTAATTAATTAGATCAATATAAAATTGTTATGATCCCCCGGACGACTGCATCAATCATAATGTGATATATAGAGTTGACCTGTATTCGTGGTATACGCTGGTCCGCGTATAACGCGAGCGCGGTGAGGTTATACGCTAGACCGCGAATGACCTTGAAATTGACCAAAAATTCTATCTTGGACCTCCATAAGAAATAACATGGGATTTTGTCGCCGAACTCTCCTAGCATATCTACTAAATACAAAGATTAATTAAAGTTTCACAAGTTTTATTAGATTCTTAGCCTGACAATATTGTTTTGACATTAAATTATAAACTTTATTCGAAACGTACAGGCAAAGCCTAATTACATGTTTCTATAAACTGTAAATAAGTAAATAACAATGGACTATACAACAACAAAAAGAAAGACATTATATTTGATGTGCTGTTTCATTAAACTTAACTATATATTACATACATATGTATAACAATTCAAGAATGCAATTGAAATTGTAGATATTACAAGAATATAATATATTATATTATTATTATTATCAGATATATTTAGTTTAATATTATTTACGAATTATATTAACTATATGACTGTTACAGTACGAATGTGATCACTTTCAATAATATTTAATGTAAGTTAATTTGTCTTAAACTGCTTTTAAAGATAGTTAAAGTTACTCCAAATAAATTCAACTGAGCATAGAATTTGTTTAGTAATCGAGCAATAGTAAACACTGGGGATGGAGTACTTGTGCTGTTTATAGTTCTTGGAATAGAGCAAGTTAAGGTAGGGTGAATACCATGTGGAGGCACCCCGAATAGCAATATCAGACAGTAAAACAGAACAATCTACATAATAATTAAATAACTTGAATGCAAAAATCAGTACATGAGCTATTCTCCTGTACAATAGAGTTTGAGTATTAAATTCTATTCGTAAGGGTTGGTACGACTCAAATTGGGGGCTAAATCCGTATTTCTTATAATGTAAAAATTTAATAAATTTATTTAGAACTCTTGCTAAGTAATGTTGCAGATGTAGAGTGTGTGGGTACCACACCACGCATGCGTATTCTAGGCGAGATCTTATATAAAGGTTATATAAAATAATGATCGATTGCACGTTATTAAAATATTGTGTGTTTCTAATGATAAAGCCCATCATTTTCATATACTGATTTGTCACGATTTCTACATGGTAATTAAACAAAAGATTTTTTGTGAAGTGAACACCTAGGTCTTTCACTCCCGTAATTCGTTGCAATCCATCATTATCCATTGTATACTGACTAAGTATTATATTCTTTTTTAAAGTATATGTCATGATAAAGCATTTACTAATATTGAACGGTAACCTGTTTTTATAACTCCACAGATAGATACTGCCAATTCATGTTGTAACAGGAGAGCATCAAGAGCATAAAGAGTTTTAAATCATCTGCATATAAGAGGCACTTAGAGTTGTTGATAACTTGAGGTAAATCAGTTATAAATATAAGAAACAGAGGTCCCAAATCTGAGCCTTGCGGTACCCCCGATGTGGGATAAAAAGATGATGAATATGCTCCCTGAAAAAATACTGCTAGTTCTCTATTAATTAGATATGACTTTATAAGCTCTAGTAGTGTTGGGGATAAGCCAAACTTTTTTAGTTTTTTTAGTAGTAAATAGTGGTCTACCTTATCAAAAGCTTTTTTAATATCTGTTTTATGACATCCATTTGCCCACCTGTGTTAATTTCTTTACTTACTTCATTTACAGAAATTGTTAAGTTGGTAACAGTAGACTTTCTTTTAACAAAGCCATGCTGCGCTTCAGAGAGGCTATTCTTTGTGTGATCATACAGTTTTTCGCATAATATAGATTCAAAGATCTTTGCGGGTACAGGTATAACAGCAATTGGTCTGTAATTTGTTACTTCATTCTTAAGACCAGACTTAAAAATTGGTACTATATTTTGGATTTCTTCCATGGAGTTGGGAATTTATTATTTTTTAGTATTAAATTATATAGAAATAGTAATGGAAGTAACAAACTATCTGAACATCCTTTGTATATATAGCTTGGGATTCCATCGATGCCGCAACTCTTTGAGGATTTTAATCTTCCAATTAAATGTCATTATCAAATTTTTTTAATATAATTTGTGTTATGATAAATAAAGGACCTCAACTGCCATTGTAGGCAATAAAAACGGTATCTAGAACTTCATCTACTATAGTAGTGTAAAAGCTTGAAATAGTACTTTCCGGACTTGGAACATCCTTCTTGTATTTAAACATGCCGAGTTTTTAAGGTAGATAGTTAATTGTATAAGGTGTTTTTCGTCGCTGCATGCAAGTATGAATCCGATAATATGCAACTTACTTCGCTGGTGTATTGACGTGTAGATTTATTTAAACTGAAAAGTATGTACATAGATATTTATGACTACTCAAAACAACCACAAATAGTAAGATTTGTGGGGAAAGCCAAGTAATTTTTCTAGCTATTACCAAAGTAGTTAAAGTTCAAACCAATTTTTCAAATAATACTTGGTGGACTGAATGGTTGTATTCCGGTAAAACATTTTTTGCCAGAGCTATGAATGACTTAAAACGTGTCGACAAACAATTAACACTAAACAGGAAAGATTTTGCCATAAAAGAGAAAAAAAGAATTTTATGATGGGAGAATTTATTTGTGTGCCTGCTGTGCGTTCGTTAACTTGTAATAGATCAGTGGCGTGCGGTCCGTGGAAGCAATGCTTCCCTAGAGAATTTATTAAAAATAAAAACCAATGCTAACAAAAATATTTTGATAAAATTATGGTTATCGTTTATTTAAATTTGTAATATTTAATCAACTTAAAGCTGAATATCGATTCCGTACAGCAAAAAGTATCATTATTTAGAGTACGATTTTAAATTAAGCTCATTAAACTTGCGCGGAAAGGTAATACCGATTCAAATGTCTTGCATATACTGCATATAAGAACTGATTTCGTTGCTTATAACTGCTCTTCTCCTAGCCTTGATTAGCGGGCGTGGTAATACGCTGATAGAATTTCTCCCATCCCCCCCGTGAATCCGCGCCTGTACCTAGGTATATTAAAATTAAAATCGTGGTTGCTTCCCTAGCCTAAATTCTCACCGCACGCCACTGTAATAGATACCTTTGGGGGAAAGTGATTAGAAGATTAAGTAATTAAAGTTATTTTAGAGAACCAATTTATGAATCTTTTTAGTTTCCTATTACCATTACCATTACCATTACCATCAGACATTTCTGGGAATAGAAAAATTGTCAAGACTCAGAAACCATAATTATAACACATGCTAATGGGATTACTTTTAGTTTTAATGGAAACACCCCGTGTTTAATTACCACTTAGGAATCGCATATTAAAGCAAAATAGAAGTAATCTTTTCACAACAACATTATCTTATATCTGCTAAACTCATGTCACTCTTGTTTATAAAATAAAATTCTAATTTGTTATATTATGTATTATATTGATTCTCTAAATCAGATCTAATCTAAGTGGAAATTTAATTTTAATTGTCGTTATTGAACTAGGTACCTACAAAACAGTTCAAGCATTGGTAAAGAACTGTACGAGGTGTGGCTATTAAATAACGAGACTGCGCGCACAGAAGACGTCCTAGAGGAGAAGGGGGGAAAACGAATGCAGCGTTGGATAGCTGGAAGTGTCTACTATGCCAGTTCGAACACGTTTTTGTCGCTGTAGTAGTATTTTTTCTATAGAGGTTAGAAACGAACGTGTTTTTTTCTCGTGCTGATAAAAATGTTTGACAAAAAATACGAGCAACGGATCAATGTGAAATTTCTCGGTTAATTAAAAAAAACTCCGACTGAGTGCTATAAATTGTTGAAAGAGGCCTATGGTGAGAATTCTCTATCTCGTGTGCGTGTTTTCGAATGGTATAAACGGTTTTCTGAAAGCCGAGAGAGCACCGAAGATGACAAACGTCCAGGTCGACCTGTCTTTGTTTCAACTTCGCAAACAGTGATCAAAATCAATGAAATTGTGCGCGGAGATCGTCGTATGAGCATTCGGATGATTGCTGAGACTGTAAATGCCGATAAAGAAACTGTCAGAAAAATTTTACATGACGAGTTGAACATGAAGAAAGTTTGTGCGAAGTTGGTCCCAAGAAATTTGACCCCTGAACAAAACCTCGTCCGTCAACAGATCTGCTCAGATTTTCTTGAGAGGTTAGATGAAGAGCCTGAATTGATGGAAAACATCATCACTTGCGATGAAACATGGATACTCCAATACGATGTTGAAACTAAGCGGCAATCCATGCATTGGAAAACTCCTGCATCGCCAAGAATGAAAAAAGCAAGGATGTCGAAATCAAAATTTAAAGCCATGCTAATCGTTTTTTTTCGACATCAACGGCATCGTGATGACTGAATGGGTGCTACAGGGCCAAACTGTAAACTGTAAACCAAACTATTTGAAAGTTTTGGCAACACTGCGAGAGCGAGTTCGTAAGAAACGGCCGGAGTTGTGGAAAAACAAGTCGTGGATCTTGCACCAGGACAACGCACCTGCCCATAACGCGCTGTCTGTGAAGCGTTATTTAGCCGCTAGAGGCACACCAGTGCTCGAACACGCGCCGTACTCGCCTGATTTAGCACCCTGTGATTTTTTCCTGTTTCCGAAAATCAAGTCTGCCTTAAAAGGAACCCGGTTCGAGTCGATCGAAGTGGTGAAGCGAAAATCGGCGGAGCTCCTAAGTGCTCTTACAAAAGAAGACTTCCAGCATTGCTTTGACCAATGGAAAAAACGAATGGAACGGTGTGTAGCGTGGGGAGGGGAGTACATTGAAGGGGAGCATTCGATTGTAGAATAATTTTTAAAATAAAACTCTTTTTCATAAGCAATCTCGTTATTTAATAGCCAGACCTCGTATTTTGACGATTATTGTTAGTTGAGATAAAAGCGATGCTCCGGTTTTTCGACTTTTACACTACAGTGCGCCGGTGGTGGTCATTTCAAGCATTTAATACGATGAACTAAGTTTACGACGACAACGTATGGTCACAGTATAATAACATACAGTAATGTGACTCGCGCAAATAATTACCATCCGCCACACCACAAGCTGGCATGTGTCGGTAGTACGTAGAGAGCAGTTCTGTTTCAAACACGCGACTGAGCGCATCGAATTGGCAAGGGCCGGATCACCAACAATTGTGCAATGCGAGTGCTCCGTAGTACAAAATTAATAGACAGTCGTTGTGCCGCCAAAGGCTGTATAAATACGTCGGAACAAACTGTAGTTAGTTTTTTTCAGGTTTCCGATGGATAATTACCGGTAAGTGTTATTTTTTCCTATATACTATTATTTTTTAATAAATACGCTCGTAAAAACAATGCCGTATTTAAGAATTCACTTTTGTATATATTTATCAATTGCTTAAAATTGAATTTCCAACACGTAATACAACAAATAAGCGATTACGAAATCCTACCTAATAAAATTTTTTATGCTGACTTCTTAAAAGAGTTCAACAATGAAGAATCTAGGTCAACGCCTTATCAACAGGTGTGAACACATCGTTTTTTGTTACTCTCGGCTGTTAAAAAAAGTCAAAGCGTGCGTTAGGATTGTACTTTTTAGCATTTCGTTTGTCATTATGTCTTTAATTTAATATGGATGAAAATAAATTTTATTACTATTAATTATTATTATTATAGTGTAAATTGAGTTCATCTCCCCTATTTTGTACGTATGTGATTTCGGTGACCTAGATTCTCCGTTTGTTTGTTGTACAGGTTTTCAAATTGTATACAGCTATGCAGTAATTATATCTATCATTTATATGCTCGACTAAGAGTGTATTACACATTAAAAGACAAACAGAAATTTTAAATCAGCCAAAGGGAGTAAAAAGATTATTATATTGAAACATAATTAACACTCAAGCTTTCGTTTTGTAAATTCTTATTCAATTATGTACGTTAATTTAATTTCAGTTAATAATAAACTAATTGTTCAAAGGCGTCAATTAATTTTGTTGATTCACATATGTTGTATTATCAGATTGTAATAATTAAATTCAATATTTTATAAATCACTTTTTCTGTCTTTTTATCAAAATGAATTGTAAAGCATATCATCTATTTTCATAATGTAAAATCATTACGTTGTATTTTTTTATGCACTGGCATCCTTAACTCCACGTGCATCCTGTGGACCATGATATTATGCGTTCCATGATAATCGCAATATTGCATTTTAGAATAGCAAGCAACTCTTGAAAGAATAATGTAACTTTAGTTGGTAATTAACGATGTAACAAGTAACAACTCTTTTAACTTAGTTTAATAAATGTTTTGAATATCTAAATTGGTTATCGCTTTATTTATTAGATTCGATAAGTAAAACTTCAATCAAGTGGTTCACTATACATAATTCTATTTCATATTTTACTATACTATTATGGACAAAAGATTTTGTTTACATATTTGCTCGACACATAATTTTACTGAATGCGGCTCTGCGTGTTATTTACCAGCATTCGTAGGCGATGCCGACCGATAAACTTCGGTGCACTGCTTCGTTTATGGGCGTGATATTCGAAGGTGGATTAATGAAATGAAAGGTACCGCACACAAGTAAACCTACTGATTGTTATATATACTGTAGTATGGTCAACGAATGCCGTATTATAAGAAGTGCTCCAAATGTGAAATTAAATTAGAATTTGTACTGTTTCCTTGAATAGCATTTTCGCGGAATCCAATACCCGGAATCCAAAAAATAAAAATACTACTGTAAAGCAAATTCATTGAGCTTTCAAATGGTATGTCTTTTCCCACCTCGTGCCATTTAAACATTTTAGGGTAAACCTAACCCCTATTTTAGGGTTGAAAATGGCTGAACGGAAATAACCATATGACATGTTCCCCTTTCTGATAATTTTTACGTGTCCGGCCGTTTTTCAAAAAATTGCGGGTTAGTGGCTCCAAACGAGCTCAATTCGTTTTTGGTGGGCCACTCTTCATTGACATCACCTTTGATAATTGTCAGATTTAATTTAATAAATCTTTATCAAATGATGATGATTATCGAATCTTTATCAGATACTTGAAAAAGTTGGTTAATTTGTTTATCCATGAAACTTATAGAACTAAATATAATAATACAATATAATATCGATACTATAATATACAAGTTGCTTTTGCATAATTAGAAACTATAAAAACATTGAATTTCAATTCATTGTATAATTTAAAAATAGTTTAAATATAATTATGCTAATTAAAATCAAAGTTAAAATAAGGTAATCTCTTGGCTAGTTTTTTGTTGAATTAATTAAAATATAATTTACATTGCAATCTTATCTACAAAAACTGCATGCAAAACTTTCCAAGACAAATATTACTTGGATATGAAATCATCTATCTAGATGATTCCAATTATATGATGCAACACATCTGTGTTGCATCATATACTTACATCATAAACAACGAAGAATTGATCAAAAACTTACTGATTCAATCTACACGAAGTATTCATAAATTCAGCGTTTCTATTTGAATTCAACATGATAAGGCAATACACTGGCAAAAATTAATGCGATTAATCTGTACAGAACTATAAATCCAACGTTACGTCGCACGGTGGTGTAAAAGCCACAAAAAATCAAGATCATAGAATTCTTAAATTACCTGTCAGGTGTTATTCAGCAATCAGCATGTCTAAGTACACCTATAATAATAATATAATAATTGCTACAACCCATAGCCTGGAAACCAGGCCCCAGAAGCTATAAGCTTGTGCGGGAGGGGGCGATTATTATTATTACGTAGGCCCTAAGTGCGGCTGCAGCCGACTTACAGATGGGACAGAGCAAATCCCACATTTGTGTCACGGCTAAGGAAAACTGCAGAAAACCTTAACCAGATCAGCCGGCACCGGGAATCGACCTCGGGCCGCTTGGGTGAAAGTCCAGCACTCTAGACATTACACTACCAAGGCTAATATGCACTACATTGGAACTAATACGTATCCACGTACCCTCAGTTTTTATTTTTTGTACCCTGTACTAGATGTATCCCCAGTAAAACAGAAGCGGTTGATTTGCCAGTTGGAAATATGGATTTAGATTTTCAAGGTACCTAAGTAGTTTTAGCCTATGTTACAATTATCCTGCTTCTATTTATTACGATGTATTAAATAAGGTACGAAGATTCTGAGTTTTTTTCTTTGGAATTTTAGTAATAATCTGTCCTAAGTGTCGATTCCCGTCAATTTCTGCGTTCTAAATTATACTTAAAGAAAAGCAGAGCTTCGGTGAAAATTTCCTAAAAATGTCAAACCCTTCTCGATCCCCCTGCCTGAGTTAGTAATTTTTAAAGTTACTACTTACTACTTTATGGTTTAATTAAAAATTAACATAAATGTACAACAGAGCATTCTTTAGATATTGGAACAAAAATTAAATGGTGTTCAGGTTTTTTCTTTGAACAAACGGGGAGTTTCACGTGTAATTTAATATAATTTGATTTGTGATAAGTAAATTGAGGAAGCTTAGCGTCCATTGTAGGCAATATAGAAGGTATTTAGAAATGCATCTACTATAGCAGTGTAAAAGCTTGAAACAGTACTTTCCGGACTTGTAACAAGTTTTCTGTATTTAAATCTGTCGAATTTTTAAGGTAGAATAATTAGTTGTACAAGGTCTTTACAAGTGTTTTTTATCGCTGAAAGTACAAGGCCAATAATATGAAACTTAGGGGAAGGTGGGGCAAGTGTACCAATAGTAACATATTTTTCACAAAAAAATCACATAAAAATCTGATAGCGTTTACTGTCTCCAGCCTTACTGTGTAGAACTCCATAATCATGAAATATAATAAAATTAAAAGACTAATTCAAAGTTTCACAAGTTTTATTAGTTTATCTTAACCTGACAATATTGTTTCGACATTAAAATGTCATTATCAAAGGTAGATAAGATTGATAAACAAACACGTTGCTAAGGATAAATACATACAGAAAATAGGTAACTAGATACAAAACAGACAAAAACTAAATATCTAACACTTCTAATAAAGGAGAATTACTAAGCTCAGTTTGTTCATTCATTAAAGGTACTGTGAGTTTATGTTTGTATATTTCAAAAGCTTCTAAAGTGTCTAGTAATTTGTGTTTGTTGTTACAAAAATGTAAAGATTTAATGTTGTTTTGAGGTGTCATTGGGTGGTTCTGTTCTAAAATGTGTTTGGCATAATTCGATTTTTCTGGATCTTTAAGTCTATAAGAGCGTACGTGTCCTTTGTATCTTATGTCGAAATTTCTAAGTGTTTGTACAATATAAACCGAGTTACAAAAAGAACAATTCAAACGGTAAATGCCGGATTTCATGATATCTTGTGTTTTCTTTAGCATTGAATAAAAATGAGTTTTATAAGTTATTTTGTAACTGGTGGTTTTTCGTATTATAGTTGCAATTTGTTCTGATATCTTGCCAAAGTATGGTATTGATATATAGTTTGTGTCTTGTATTTGAGTGTCAATTGGAAATATTCTTTTGATAGCTAACCTATAATCTTTTTGTTGAATTAAAGTGTCAATCATGTTATGGTTATAATGGTTTGCATGTGCTAATTGTTTGATGATTGAAATTTCTTCATCAAAATGTGATCGTTTCATTGGAGTAGTTAAAGCTCGGTGTACTAAAGATCTATAAGCCGCTAGTTTATGCATTTTATGATGACATGAATCGTTAGGAATAGTGACGTCTCTGCTTGTGGGTTTTCTGTATATGGAAAAATCAAATTCATTGTTTGTATTGATTGTAATAGTTAAATCCAAAAAATTAATAGTTCTATTTTGTTCTGTTTCTAGTGTAAACGTGATGTTTGTGTGAAGACTGTTAATAAGAATTAAAAATGCATTGATAACCTGAAAAGAACTGTCAAAACAATCTAAAATGTCATCAACATAACGAAACCAAAAAATAATGTGTTTAGAAAGATCTAATTCAAATATCTGATCTTCGAAATTATCCATAAATATGTAAGCTAATAGAGGACTCAGAGAATTACCCATGGGTAAACCATCTTTCTGTAAATAAATTATATTATTAAAAGTGAAATAATTTTGACTGATACAAAGATCAAATAATTGAATTAACTCCAATCTTTTTACTAATTCTACATTACTATTAACTAGGAAATTATCTAACAAAGGAATACAGTCTTGTGGTGGAATCTTTGAAAACATGTTACAAATGTCAAAGCTTACAAGTTTTGAATGTGCTGGAAGATGTATGTTTTGTAGTTTTTCTACTAATTCTAATGAATTTTTGACAGAGTATTTCGATTTGTATCCTATGATGTTAATAATATGGTTGAGTTTCTTGGACAAGGTGTGATTAGGTGCGTTGATATATGATACTACTGGTCGTATAGGCATGTTGTGTTTATGTGTTTTAATCAGTCCATATAGTCTTGGTGGTTGTGGGTTTTTATGTATGATTTGTTGTTTTTCTGATTCGTTAAAGCAGATATTGCAGTTTGCTAAAGCTTGTTTTATTTCTTTTTGAAATCTTGTGGTAGGATCTTTGTTTAAAACATCTAAATTTTCTTTTTTTTTTAAATAAATAAAGATTATTAAAAGTTTCACAGTTTTATTAAAATACAACCTGACAATATTGTTTCGACAGCTATGTTGTCATTATCAAAGGTAACTTTATCAATAAAATCATTAACCTTTTGTGTGTAAACATCTTTCGAAAGGATTACCAAAGTGTTACCTTTATCTGCTTTATTCTGCTTTAACAGAAATTTACAAAAAGATGGTTTACCTATTGGTAATTCTCTGAGTCCTCTATTAGCTAACATATTTATGGATAATTTCGAAGATCAGATATTTGAATTAAATCTTTCTAAACACATAATTTTTTGGTTTCGTTGTTGATGACATTTTAGCTTGTTTTGACAGTTCTTTTGAGGTTATCAATGAATTTTTAATTCTTATTAACAGTCTTAGTAGGTAATGGGTCACCTGGCCAGCCCCCTACTCCTACTACTTTTGGCCACGCCTACTGCACTCTGATTGGCTATCCCTAATCCTGTAGACACGCCTACTGCTCTCTGATTGGTTGCAGCCATCTTGGATGACACGCCTACTATTCTCTGATTGGTTGACGGCGGCCATTTTGAAAACGCTTACTATTCTCTGATTGGATGACGGCCATTTTGGAATTTCGGGCGCCATTTTACCACATCCTATGATGCCATTACGGGAATCTGTATTACCGGCAACATGTATACGTCTAAGAGATGGCGTCATGAAGATCTCTGTATTATCGATTACGTATGTACCGGTGATACAGGGCGCCAAGGTTTATCATTTTATATTTTATACAATAAATTTCACCGATTTCTCAAATAATTATCGTCATTAATAAGATAATTACATATAATAATAATTATTTAAGATAACTAATTCAGCATTAAAAATTTTAAATTCAGCTTTAAACGGAAATCACTGACCTGTGCGATATAAACGAACCGTCAGTTTTGATAACCGATCTATCATTATAAATTTATACCTTTTAAAATTTCTAATATAATATTTACGTCAACTTGAGAGATTCATTGATCATATAGTTGATATATTCATTAGCTACATTTTTCTCTTTCACAGCTGATCGATAACGAAATAGGTCTAAAAGATGAAGTCATGAAGGAATCTGTATTGCCGACAAAACTGTCAGTAGATGGCGTCATAGTAGGGAAGGAATGGGGTTTCTAAACCTCCCCCCACTACTTTCTGCTTTCTGCCAAGATCAACCTTCAAGGCTAAATTTTCTGGCGGTTAAAGGTCAAGGCTTCTCTGACTTTAAGAACTAAGATTGAGAACTTGATTGAACTAAGGTTAGATTTTAGATTTTTAGACTAAGGCTTCAAGGTTAAGACTTTCTGCTAAGGCTTCTCTAATTTTAAGGTTCAGGTTTTATAAAAAAATGTTGTAGATCAAAACAATGAAACAATTTATTAGTTGTTTATTAGATTGCTTAAACAATATCTCGTAAACAATTAAATACATAACAATTATTTGAATTCATTTACTTACAACAATATCTCGTAAACAATTAAATACATAACAATTATTTGAATCCATATCTCTCGTCAGGTAAGGCGTGACTCCTGAAGGAAAACGTTTTTCACGAAATCTGAGTTCTTTTTCATCGTTAAATTCTTTTTCCGGTAACCACTTTGTTGCAGTGAACGTTACCCAATTCGGTTTATAAGGTTTATTACACCAAATGTTCCGTTCAGGTTCATCACTCAATTCATCCCAATCTGAAGTGCAGATGCCTTTGAAGAAGATGAGGTCGCATTTATCAGGCAAAAGGTTAATAGCGTGGCGATGTTCCAAAGCACGTTCAATACATATGACTCCTTGAGTATTCATAACTTCACCATCTTCTTTTAAATATAGAATTTCTAAACCAGAACACGAAGAATAACCTTCATCGGCTTCACTCAATATAACTATAGTATCCGGAAGTCTTCTTCTTTCAATTAACAAAGCAGTGTTGTGTGTTTTATAACGAGAAAACACGATTTCACCATCATCAACAGTCGTTTCCAGTGTCCAAAAATGCAACCAACCCATCGATGTGTAACTGAGTAA
Source organism: Agrypnus murinus (assembly GCA_929113105.1). NCBI lineage: Eukaryota > Metazoa > Arthropoda > Insecta > Coleoptera > Elateridae > Agrypnus > Agrypnus murinus. The sequence continues at coordinate 130,123,366 of OV816023.1, read as the reverse complement.
TACAGAATCTTAACTGAGTAATACAGAATCTTGACTGAAATCAAACTCAAACACCTCACCAGAATTTGAGAAGAGTGGGGAAAGCAATTGTTCCATTAGCCACACCCTCAGCCTATACATAACCTCAAACTCTGGCTCTCGGAACTATACTCGTCTAAGAATGTTATGAATGGCTTTTGTTATTCGAAATTAAAACACCCCAACATAATTTTTTCTATTATAATATTGAAAAGATAAATTGTAAGTAATATCAAATACAATGTCAGTGTCGCGATACAGCATAGAAACTTACATAGATTGGGATATAAGTGCAATAACACAAAACTTTTCTAGCATATGTTGTTTATTTAAAGGGATATTAATAAAAAACTCTTATATTATGTAATTTTTATTATATTGTATACATAATAACAGTTTAGATAGATAATGTATAATTTACTTTATCAAAAAGCGAATGATGCAGATGTGAGAAAATTCTACATCCAAAGAAGCTAAATCTTCAAGACACTTTTCAACCTCGTGACAAGTTGGTTCTATTACATTAAGTTGAAACCAATCTTCTAACAGTTCACTTACATAATGCGGATTTGTTGTTATGGTGTGCGAAATGTCCACGAAATTGATCAGTGTTCCACTAACTACGAAAGTGACTTCTGCAAGTAATTCAACATGTGTATTAAGAACATCTTCGTTCTCAACGGTTTTTAAAAATCGAGGAAACTGCCGTAGTAATTGTTCCCGCACCTCCTCCATACCTTGGATCACGTTGTCGTTCATACTTAACTTTCACAACAGACGAATTTGAAATTAAACCGATAAATGGTTAGGTACACAATAAGGGAAAGTAAAGTAATAACTGCGAATATAACTGTTATTGTTGTTGCTATTATACAGGAGCTCAAGGGGGGATCGGGAATGTGACAAATGGTAGGATCACGATTAGTCTCGAGAGATTGCCAATTTGATTCGATAGAGTAATTAGGATAACTATATTTAATTTTGAAGGAAGAAGGTTGAGAAACGTTGCGTAGGGATATGATGTATACGTTAACACCGTGAAGAATATCACTGGTCAATGCGTATCTCGTAGGATCTCGAGAAAACACAATGGACCCAGAAACAGATTCCGATGGTTGAGCAACATACAGAATACCGTCGTACACCGCACTAAGCACCACCAACAACTTAACAGGTAACACTGGCATTGTATTAGGATCGATTGAGATATAAGCTCTACGTAAGAATAACGTAAAGATCTCCCACTCCAAACGGTAACCTTGAACCATACCCCTCCCCCCTCACATCAATAACCCTGATACCTCAATTAACCTTGAAACTCCCCCCACTAATCAATAAGGGTCTATATAAACTGGATGGTATTGGTATGGGTTAGTTGTGTTATAATGGATTTGTTAAAGAAAGCATTTGAAACTGTAAAGAACGTTCCGATAGCGTTCAAAGATCCGACTCCAGAATTATCCCGAGATGGTTACGAACACTCCACCATCCAACATCCATGCATCCATCTAATGTCATCGAACGGTTGCTACATTCAAAATCCATTGTTTTACGCTACAACGCATTATTTAAACAAATGAAGGTGTAAACTACTCAGCATCGGTCTCTGCCCTATAGAGTTAACACCAGAAGTGAGATTGTCGGGATTGAAAAACGACTACATTAAATTTAACCTGGAAGAATGGGAAAATTTCGAAAATAATCACGCAATTATCAAACATTTCTTACATAGTTACGACTACTATGCACCGATACCCCTTCTGTACAAGACGATTACGTTTAAAAATGTACAAGATAAGAGAACTATGAGAATTCAGGATCGTCGTAACAACACCGAAGTATGGTTAGGAGTCGAAAGTGTAGTTAAGTTAATGGAACTACTTACAATGGTCAAGTCACGATTGAAGCTGTTAAAAGGAGAAAAATTCATAGACTTTTATCGAACTTTGGTAAAAGGTCTTGCCGAAGCAGAAGGGGATGTGTATGAGAATTTGAAACAAGTTTTAACTTCCTTACCAACGAGTGGAAATGTCATAAGCGGTTTAGAGCTATTAGCAGTTCAATCCGATAGAATTGCGAACGATGTTAAGGGTTATGTGTTATAATATCATGGACAAGCTAAAGAAAAAGGTGACTCAATGAAACGAATAATTCCGTACGGTATATGCTAGTGTGGGAATATGCCCACAGGCAAGCGCGAAGATCGATGTGGATGAATGCCGCTTTAGATCGGTATAGATTTCAAAGACGTATAGAGAATTGTGGTCGAGTGTTAAATAATATTTTAAGTGAAGAGCACAGACATTTTATTTACCTTGAACGCTTTAGTACTTAAGTTTTGTATTCTTATAAACTATAATACGTAAACAACAAATAAAATATTAAAAAAATATATGCATTTTATTAAACATTACTTCATTATAAATTCATTATATAATCAATAAACATTAGATAAAGCACATACACATAGATTTTTATTATGATAGAAACATGATACTTCATTAACTTCCGGTAGTGCTGGATGTTCTGGAAATTCAACAATCGACGTTGAAAGATATTTTTGTAAGAATTCCTTTTTTTCACGCCCTTTTACATAAATCACTTCAGCTGATGTCGTCGCGTACCGAAGAATGTCTGGAAACATGAACGCTGGAGTCTCGCCTTTAGACCAAGCAATGCAGTGGTGATTCTTTATTAACCAATGTGCTTGTTTTCGGAGTTCTGCAGGTAACGTTGGAAATGGAAAAGGTGGTTTAAATACATAATGAGCTATTTTACAACTATCGTAAATAGCTAACTCTTTAGGCAAAAACCTGTTGTTAGCAATCTTAAAGCCTTGAATGTCTACTACAAGACGCATAGCGGCTAACTAAACGAGGTTCAAAATCTTCATTTTCATATATGTAATAATTCGACAATCGTCGTAAGTAGTCGTTTACAGTTGTCGTACTTGCTTCGTCAGTGCGTTATACGTAAACATACGATCATGCAAAATTAGACAATATGCAGTAGTACTAGCGGCAATGCTTTTATGAGTTTCGAAAGTAACTCGAAGAACGACAACTTTCCCTAGCAAGGATTCTTTCTGTCGCGAACAGTCGATGACGATTAGCGGTGCAATGGCTTTAAATTTTGATGGAGCTAGAATGGGCTCGTTTGGCTTGTCATAGTAAGATCGTTGGAAATTGGCATACATTTCATACAAGGTAGCAAAACGGTTCTCATCATAATTAATATTCAACTGATCGTATGGATATCTTTCAGTATTTAAAAATACGGTCACATTTTGTATATCACAAGGATCGAATGCACTCATATCTTTCTGTAACTGTCCATCGCGATTAGTATGAAAACCTAGGATAATGTAACGAGGTGTTTCTAGACTGGTGGATGTTTTAATAGACCAACTATGTTTATCGGTTTGTGGTATAGCTGGATAGATATGCGTTTCGCAACTTCTAAACGCCACCTTAGTATCAATATTTTTTCCGATGTATTTTGTCAATGGTAATTCTTCTGCTAGCCCTGGTTGAATATGGGGAACTTTCCAATATATTTTTTTCAAGCTAACTTTAAGTTTTTCATTAGCATCCGTGGATATGATAGCATCAATATCGGAATTGCTTCGAATTAAAACCAATTCTTGACGAATGTTCATAATAATTTTTCCATAGTCTTAAAAAATTCCCAATAACATTGACAGAGGTATACAGGCGCTAAAATGACCTTTGCTATCCATCACAGTGCTATTACCTTCAGGAAACCATCCAGCATTTTGTAACTTGACACTATTGCTTGCGTTGTAGGAAAGGTAGCCTTTCATGGTAGACGTGAGTCCCACTTTCGTTACAGAATCTACCACAACACCATTCATTTCATAGCGAATATCACTAAACAGATATGAAATTGCATTGTTAATAAGTTTAGCCGTAGTAGATGGGGCACCATCTTCTTTCAGTAAGTTGCCTTCTACGTACAGATAACTGCGAGAGGGTAATGTGGACATGTCTTCTTGAATCGGTATTCGAATTTCGTCATTCTTTTCAAAGCGAGTTGTATAGGGTTGATGGGTGTGGAATTCGGCACCTACGATCGAATTATCGACGAAAACTTTTTCGTTCACATTTAGTATACTCATTGTAGAACAGTAAAACCGAGACGTTGCAAAAATAAGAGGTTGCGCTGTGTCACTTGATCGGCTAGCGATTGCGGACTAACCTGTTTTTGGTGACAACAAGTTTTTTTATAATCCGAGCGAACAGTACAAGCAGTATTATACTTGAACACCATCGCTAATGCTCTTCAAATGCAATCATATCGTCACGGTTTCTCCACGAAAATTAACCAGGTCACCATCTTGATCAACTATTTTAAGGGTAATGTTGGTAATTGTATTGACGGTGATTGGTAAGTAGGGTACATGGTCAGGCGCTTCAATTATTTTGAATCCAGCAGGAACACTCGGGAAAAATTGATGTATGACATGATTCGGAATTCCATTTACGTAATTACCAGTGGTAATATTACACGTTATAAGTAACGAGTTGACTTTAATAATGTTAATAGGAACATCAACTTCAACGGCTTAAATCGTAATAAGGGTCCAATAGAGTGTTTAACCGAAAAGTCTATGACTTCGTCAGCTCGTATCATTGTTTTTAAAGTATTGCGGTTTGGCTCTATGGAGACAGTTATAGAATTTAATTGAGAATTAATGTAAGCTGCTATATCGGCTATTTCATAAGATCCGGTGGGTATATGTATAGCTTTCTGTCCAATTTTAAACACATTATTTTCCTCAGTAACGTTCGGAATGCTATTAAACGTTTCGAAATTGATCAGTCCTATAACCCATTCTTTGGTAGTATCTAAATATATTGGTGGATTAAAATCAGAGCTTAATACGGAACTCTTATCGGATAAGATGAAGGTCAACGACATGTCGGAAGTCCAATGCAGACTGTAAACTTTTATCGAGCGTTATCATATAAAAAGTGTAGCACCAAGTGTCCACAATTGAATGAGTTGAGCTTTTGAAAAGAATCATAATTGTATTGAATAACGTTTCCACCATCGTCACTCTTAAAGTAATGAACAAGTTCTAGTGGAGGTTTCATCTGACCAATACTGTCAAAGTACAGAATTTGTCTACCACGTTTTATATACGATGTCCAATGCGTTCCCTCTCCTTTCCCACTATCTAAATTTACAATACCGGTTTCGTTTTTATGGATTCGTTGCGGCAGTTCATTTCGCATAAAGATACCTCTAAAACAGGGAATATTTAATTTATGAATATACTTGGAAAGATCGACATTGGTCAACGCACGGCGTGGTAGTTTAAAAGGTAGTTTTTTGAACGTAAATATATCTCAATCCAGTTTTGTATGGTTTAAAATATAAACCTTTCCCTATAGAAGCGGCTTCCATAGCCTTATTGTGTCGACGTGTTTCTTCTAGGGTCTCCTTAGCCGCCTTGGCTTCGTTAACGGTTTTTGCAACTGCCGCTGCCCCACCGCCCAGCGAGCCCAGAGCTCCCAAAGCAGCAAATAAGGGAATGAGGGGCAGTATACCACCTTTTTTGGGGATGGGTATAATTCGTGATCGAGGATTGACAATACGTTTCCGTTTCAAAGCTGACAGTGCAAGTCGAGCAGAGCGTTTTAAAGAGAACTTTTTTACTTTACCACCAATATGCTTTCTGGCAATGGCAACAGCTTTGTTAAACGTAAGGAAACCTCGTTTCATCGCTGAAGACCGTTTCTTTTTTTTAATCCCCATACCCAACTTCATTTTTCCCTACATAATACCAGCCACGGTAAGGGCTGCGGCTCTTTCTCCAAACGTAGCGTCTTTAGGACGAAACCTCTCCCACGCTCTGTGTCTTAGGATTTGGTCCGTTTTATGACGTTTACTCACTTTATTGGACTGGGAGTAGGCTATGTCGTGTTGTTTACATGCATCGTCTAATGGATTTATACCGTGATCTCCACGAGCAAGTCGTTCTCGCAATCGAGTGCCAGGTCCGCAGTAGTTATATCCAGGTAAATGCAATTCCACTGGTAACTTATTGATGAGAGTGTTGATAACAACTTTACCTTTACGAGTTGACGAAGGAGTTGTAGATTGTCGAGGAGTATGTTTCATAGCACTTACCCCTAAGACCGGAGAAGAGTGACTGGAAGTTCGCTTCTAGGTTTGTAATATATATGCTAAACTCATATAGGATCTATCACAACGTTGTTCGTCATGGAACAGCTAAAGTTAGTGAGAGAGAGATCGATTACCAGTTATAAATCGTGATACTTGTTCAGCAACACCGGCAGTCTTTAAGCATAGTGTATTATTGGGAGCAGGATGCAAGCGAGGACTAATCGTAGGTAGTTCCGGCTGCGGTAAAACCAACCTAATGGTTAGTTTATTGGAACATCCCAACGGTTTACGCTTCGCAAACGTATATATATATATATATATATATATATATATATATATATATATATATATATATATATATATATATATATATATATATATATATATATATATTTGCGTGATCTGTTTAAATCGTTACCCATGGGATATTTCGAATACGACTCCTGCGAAACTATACTACCACCCACGGATGCAAGAACAAACTCTGTAATTATCTTCGACGATGTGGTCTGCGATAGTCAGAGCACTATAAGAGACTATTTCTGTTTTGGAAGACATAAAAATATCGATTGTTTTTATTTATGTCAGACATATTCCGCAATTCCAAAACAACTCATACGGGATAACGCAAACTTCATCATTATTTTTAAACAAGTTAAAACATATCTTTAATGATCATGTCAGCGGGGATATGACGTTAGAGAAGTTCAAGCAGCTCTGCATGCAGTGTTGGAATGAGAAATATGATTTTGTAGTTGTTGACAAAGAGTCTCAACTTAACGAGGGACGCTATCGTAAAGGGTTCGATGCCTACTTCACCATAAATACCGTAGGCATTAACTAACAGCATTAGTAACCATGGATAAGCGTATGGTTGAAGACCTGGTTAAGGCACGACACAATGTCAAACAGAAATATCAAAGTCTTAAATCCGAAATTGCACGCTCCGATGTAGAACTTCAACGTCGCTATAAGCCCATCACACAACCTTTGCGAGAATTTATAACGGGTGTTAAAACCGAACTCCTAACTTCAAAAGAGGGGAGCAAAAAAACGGGGAGCTGGACCAATGCGCGTGCTAAGTTACAATAATAAAAAGGTAGAATTCGTACCATGGAAAGATCCAAATAAATCATGAAAAAGGTTATGCACTTTTGAACTCCACCAACTTCGATTATGTCGTTCCTCTAACAAAAGGTAGCAGTAAACAAATCAAATACTATCCCACAGATGCGCAAATCTTTTTAAACGATAAGTTATACGATGCCGAATCACTCATCGGAGTGTCATTGAAGAAAGGGGATAAGTTTAAGGCGAAGAAGCATGAATCAAAGGACATATTTATTTTTGAAGCCGTTATTAGTGTTCCAGCATTTTCCCAATGAGCATAAAACGTCAAATAATTGAGGAGCTGCATAAACCAGCTCGCAAACGATTTCGAAGAAGACGAATAAATAGTAAAGGGATTATATAATTTATATATGGCGGATCTCGTGGAAATGATACCGTATGCCAAGACCAATAAAGGATTTCGATATATTTTGGTATTGTTAAATATGTTTAGCAAAAAGGTATGGGCATGTCCTATTAAACGCAAAACCGTAGAAGAGGTAACGCAATGAATGAAGAAGCTATTACGGTCTGCGGGGGATCCTCCACGAAATCTACAAACAGATATGGGAAAGGAATTTTACAACACACACTTTCGCAAGTTAATGCAAAGTCTGAACATAAATCATTACAGTACGTTTTCCAGTATGAAAGCAAGTCCGGAGGAACGCGTAAACCGAACTCTCAAAAACAAGATGTGGAAGGAATTTTCCATGCAAGGATCCTATAAGTGGCTACAGTTGTTGCCTCAGGTAATAGCAAAGTACAACTCAACTGTACATTGAACCACCGGATTCAAACCTATTGACGTCAGACAGAAAAACTCCAAAAAACTTTTACAGACAACCTTCAAGTTTCCAAAGACTGTTGACCCGCAACGTCTTAAATTCAAAATTGGTGATCACGTGCGAATCAGTAAGCACCGGGAAGCTTTCGCAAAAGGCTACACTCCAAGCTGGAGTACGGAAATTTTTAAGATTAAAAACGTTCAACTAACAAATCCTACAACTTATATTTTGGAAGATGTCAAAGGTGAGGAAATTCGTGGAGGATTCTACAATGAAGAACTGCAAAAAGCGAAGTTTAAAGTTACTTATTTAGTGGAGAAAATTTTACAAAAAAAGGCAAATCGAGTATTAGTCAAATGGTTAGGATTCGACAAAACACATAATTCTTGGATTCCAAAACGTGATATTATTTAGAGCATTTTGTAACTTTATAGCATAAAACTAAATACCAATTAGCTTCTAGGCATATTATTACTTATTACTCGAAATGTAATGCATAACCAAATAAAGATTCCTTTTTTAACATTTTATGACTTATTATTTCAAGTTAGTTATTCCATAAGGAAAGAACAATACAAATACCAAAAATAATACTTTTATTGTATATTATACATATAAATGTTAATTTCTCCATAAGGAAAGAACAATACACATAGCAAAAGATAAACACATTTATTACACAGAAATAAACTATACATAATAAACTACACATTTATATACATTTATAAACATACCATGGATTCACAAATTCCAAACATTTAGTTATGTAAAGATAATTTAACGTTTTACGTACATATTTATAAATTTGTATACTATAATTACAAATCATCGACTATTGCTTCCATCAAATTAATTAGTTTATCTAAATTTCATTTTTGAATATCATTTTCAATGATTTCCATTAATAAATCTAAATCATCATTTTTTGCTAAAATCTCGTGATGACCCCAAGCTAATGTTTTAGTTGTTCCCGGTATAAGAAACCGCTTATCGTCGTGAGCAGATAAAGCTAATTTATTTCGCATTTCTGTATACACGTTATGCATATCCGACTTAAAAACGTACATTTTGCAAAATATTGTTTTTACTTGATTAGTAGCAACCGCTTCATAGTCGCTTTCTTTCAAAACTGTTTTTATAACGTTTTTTCTTACACCTTTTGCTTTTTTATGTAACTCATCCGCGACGTTGACGCAATAGGCTTTAGCACTGGCTCCGAAATAGATTTTGATGGGAACACCTTTATATTCATCTTTCATTGCACCTAAAACGGATTCGTTGACGGGAATTCTATGTGGGTTATCATTAGCTAAATTTGATGTATCAAATAGTTCAATATGTGCTTTAATATCATTATAAAAATTATCAGTACGAATTTCAATCACTAACGAATCCGTGTCTGTATACAATAAAGAAACATTATCTCCATACTTTGGTTTCAAGAATTCATACAAAAATTTATAAATAACCGTTTTCGACATATCCAAAATACTAAAACCAACATAGACCGGCTTATCATAACAGATCGATAATCTTTCCATATCAATCGCTACCAGATCTTCCGAAAAAATGGTCACACTTTTACAATTAGGTCTAGCGATGTATGTTTCCGCACCCGGCTTTTTCCAGATTTTTTCAAAATGCGATAAAAGTTTGATATCAATCCAATTTCAACGTTTTCCATAGTCTTTCCAAATACACTGTTAACCATCAATTTAAAAAAAGCCTTCTCAAATGAATTGGTTGCCTTATTACGTAAAGAGGTGTTTAAATCAATATACGGTCTTAACCAAGGTGATTGATCAAATTTTAAAACTGTGAATTTTTTTCAAAATCAATCCATGATCGAGACATTGTTTTAAGTTTCGATAATGAATCAGATATCTTTCCTTATCATACAAATTTTGAATCAATTTTTTTTTGTTTTGCTTTTGGAATCGGTGGAATTAATGCCTCAGGCATAAAGGGAAGATCATTATGCAACGTGTGCAAATTGCTTCGGGTATTCAACATCCACTTCCAGAACGAACCCTTGAGGAGATTCGTCGGGAATGTTAAACACATCGAACTGCTCGATTTCATCATTTGATAACCAAGTAAAATTACTTCGAGGCAGATATTGACACATAGCCCAACCGTATAAATTTGTAGCATCCAAGTACATTATGAAAGATGTAGGTTTCTTCGGATCATAATTTGGAATAAATCGATTGTTTGCAAAACTTTTTCTACCACAACACATACTAACTCCTCCTCGAATTCCTTTCCTGAAAAAATGTAACATGTCAACATCTGTTAAAAGTTCTAATTCAACTTGAGTACGTCTAAGCATAGCGTCCCACGCCAAACTTGGAGAACTATAATATTGGCATGGGTCCAGACCGTAATGTTGAAGGCAAACGGATCTAAAGTTTTCAAAAATGTCAGCTAATAGCAGTACATCCGCAGTTAAATAAACGTCCGAATAATCTCCTAAAGTTTTGCATTGAAATAAATTCCACACTTCACAAGCGCGATTGTACTCGTCTTCAGACACGGTTGTTCCTCGTAACTTATCAACGAATTCGTTGCGGGGCGGTAATCGTGGCTCATTCAATTTGGAAAAGTCATCTATATAAGAATACGGGAAAATACCTTTCCTGCGCATACATATAAATTCTTCATTCAGACCAAACTGCTTTCTAATATCCTTACACTGATCATCCGATAAATTTTTAGCCAATTTTTCAAGAGTCACCCATAAATCTAAAACTATCCAAAAATCGTAAACGTACAAATACCTTTTCCGAGGTCCCCCTATCATTAACAATATCATCAACCAATAGCAATTTCGAGAAAGATACGTATTTTTCTTTATTTTGAGCAATTACTTCCAGCTTTTCTTGTTCTAAAACTAATTGTTTAATAAATAAGTGAGCATCATAACCAGACAAATTATGAAAGAATACAGGTACAAAATTAGGTAATTGAAAATTGAGATTACACTCATTGTGTGCAGCATTACGAAAACAACCGATTAAATGACAATGATCTGTCACTTTAACCTCACCTTCTTCAAACCTATTATTACAAATATGACAGACGGTGGCCGCCTCAAAAGCTCTTTCTTCACTAGGTGTTCTAGGGTTCATTCACACATTTTCAAGCCTGCTCAACCCGATCTGCAACCTCCATGAGGACGTTATCGAAACCATCAGCGAATGGCAGATCTGATTGATGACTCACATCACTTTCATCGTTCTACTCTGGTTCAGGAGCATATTGAATTGGTTGGTGCATGAACGACGTCCCTGGAAGTTGAAACTCAGAACGTGTCCGGAATCCAACCAGTTCAATAGGCTCTGTAACAGAAGGACCTGGAGCGTCTTCAGTGAGTTGAAGCAGATCTGTAGTAGACGTACTCGGAACTTCTTCAATCTTCAAGCAAGGATCTTCAAGCAATCGAAGAAGTTCCGGAGTAGAAGTACCACCGACTTCTTCAGCGGGGTGCTTAGTAGTGGATAGATCATTCACCCCCACACTTTCAACCTGATTTGCTACAGCTTCCACTCCACAATCGTCTGAACTATTTGGAAGCTGTAGCATAATTTCATTCACTACCCGTTTCAAAACATGCAAATTTTCCTCATTCAAATCATCATCAATTATTTGACTCAAAACATTTACCTGATTCAGCTCTAAATCGCTCCGATCGATAAGGCAATCAAAGTTAAGGGTGTCCTCATCGACCAAGGGAGAAATGGAAGCAGTCCACATATTCTCACCTCAAGCACGAGATGCGTCGAAATTATCGCATAGGGAGCTCCTAAACGAATCATTGTCGCTACCATCATTAACCACAACACCATCTCCCACAGTAGCGATTATGGCGTCTTTGAGACCATCGTTACCGAGGGTCTCAACATCGCTATCCACATTCGACGCACTAAGTACTTGGTCACAAACACACAAACTTTCAGAAGGTCTCGTGAGAAGATTTAAAAGAATCGGCGCGGAGGAAGGTTCTGGAGAACACAAGTCCACTGTTTCAATAAAATTCTCGCGAGGTTTAATTAAGATATTTTGTAAAATATTCACACGGGACCTTTCGAAAGTATTAATTTTAGAAGGACCAGCTGTATTATCTACAGCGGAACGTTTCAACGAAATATTTGGTCTTAACGAGCACACTGTTTTAGACATTTCACTCGACATTTTAGGATGTGTAATGTAAGGATGAATAATGCAACGTACGTACGTTAGCAAATGATCTTCTAAAGCGAACGTCTGTTAGCAAATAATCGAATAAAGAGCTGAGGTGGTCATATAAATAACCTAAAGCAAAGCTGATATTCCCACGACAAATGTAGAAAGCTCTCACGGTTTATTATATGTTATTTCAACCGTTATAAGCAAAATGCGACACATAAATTTACTTTAGTATCCCCCTTATAGGGTTTGAAGCTAATTTCCTACGATTTGCAAATTGAATTTCTTATGTTTATGTCTTGGTCCCGCTTGGTTAATTGTACGGTAAGAATTTATGTGTAAGCTCTCACGGTTTATTATATGTTTTTTTCAAATGACTGGTTAAAAACCCTTATATGTAAAATACAAAAGTTTACTTTACTTCCCCCTTATAAATGATAATTGCTAATTTCATTTACAAGTTCAATTTCTTATGTTTATGTCTTGGTCCCGCTTGGTTAATTACATATAAGTTTCCCACGCACTACCCCTCGGGTTGTTTAAAGCTAATTGCCTGCGATTTGCAAGTTTAATTTCTTATGCCCGTTCTTGGTTCCGCTTGGTTAATTGCATTTAACTTTCCCACGTGCTTGTATTTATTCATGTTTTAAGCAAAACTAAGTAGCTAATATTGAGAATTTATAAGAAAATAAATTTTTATTGTTTATAATAGTTTGGTGCGCATTTAGTCATTCAAAATAAATTTACAAATATTTCAAAAAATAGTTAACTATGACCACATCGGTCAAATAACTAGGCTGGTATTTTTTAGCGGTCAAGGATTATGTGAATGACACTGCTTCAACTTCCACACCACGTACACTATAAAAGAGGATACATTTGATTGAGAATACACAGTTCCAGCTGAAATTTAAACGAGAAAATTGTTAGATTTTGATTGTGGAAGAAATTGCGGAGAAAATGGATTGTGGATATGGTAAGATCAGTTGTATTATTTTGTACATAGTGAGTAATGTATTTTCTTCTTTTACAGAAATTTTAGAGCTTCTAATGGGGGAGCTGTGGATGGAACGGAGGCCAATTATGCAGCTCGTGTTAATTTCTAATAGGGACCAGGTCCCGTATGCAATGGTGGTTGTGCCCCCTGTGGGACAAGTTAAAATACGTAGGTTTGGGATAGGACCAAACATTATTGTTAGGGGTAACAAATACCCCGAAATTTGTATTAAAAATGAGTAATGTAATATAAACAAAATACATTGAATATATTAAATGAATATATTAATAAAATACAATGAAATTCAAGGCTTGTTTTCTTAGATTACATTAAATATATAACCATATGAATAACTATAAGCTAAAGAGAACTTAATGTATTCCAGTAGAACCAAAAAAACCTCCTGCACAGAGGGCCAGAAACAAAATCTAACAAGAAAAAAATAATATTTCCAAGGCTAACCAAATGTGGTTTATTTGTATTTTAGTGTTCTACCATAACCAATACCGTACTCGCATAGCATACACAGTAAAAAAAGTGGTAAATTTTGTTGAAAATAATCCAAATATATTATTTGTATTTGTTAGTTTAGAAATTTTAAAATTGATAATAATACCTAATAAGAATACAGAAGATGAGTTATAAATAAGCAGGAATTATTGTGAAAAATTTTATACTTACATATTTCAGTAGAGATTTAAAAAATTATAAGCATGTATAAGTTTTAATTCATTTATTTTATAACAATAAAACACTTTTTTAATACAAAAGATGCTCAAAATGTTTTCTGTTGACGTCTACGAGCGTTTTTCGTCTTTATTTCAAATAAACGAGATGAACTGGGAGCTAACACTTAATCTTGGCTGTGTATAATTCTTTCCAGTCAGATTCGCTATTTGACCCTCTGTGCGCTGCTCGCATACATTAAAACGAATAAAGTGGATCCTTTAGAGTTAGTTTTTAACGTGCAGTTGTATGGTGTTGATCTATCAACGAAAAAATTACGATGAATAATCTGCTTTTATCTCTTGATGACATTACACAATTACCCATTGATTTCCTGAAACGATGTTGTGCTCATGCTATAGCACAACATTTCCGTCAACTGCCGAAATATCTACAACAGGATCTGCAACAATATCAATACTGCACTGTTCACTTTCCTTAGCAGGGTGATGTTCTAGATGGACCACCACTTTTAAAAATCAATTGTGCACGTTGTAAAACATGTAGCTAAATGTTTATGCAACTTTATTTCTAATAAATGTTTATTCTTTAATTTTTATTTATAATACAAACCTTAACCTTAAAACCAGAGAAGCCTTGACCTTGGAAGAAAGTGGTGGAGGGAGGTCACCTTAATATAATGACTGCAAAAGGCCTTGACCGCAATTCCTAGTATGATGCTACCAGTAAAAAGTACGTAGTAAGTATAAAAGACGTCTCGATCCTAGTGGAGTCAGTCTTTCATCGACTTAAGTAAACATACCTTCTTTTAATTAAGTACTAAAAGTTGTGATGCCAAAGGTATTATCCAAGAGTTTCTACGGCAGACTTGGGAATGGTACACATGGGAGTCGCCCATATATCAATATTGATCAAGAGGGTATTCATGGTCCACTAGCCGAATCTGCGTGTGAATGGTTAAATGACTGTCGCAAGAAAAAGAGTGTTGATGGTGAAATACTAACTAAGGTTATTGGTAATAAAGATACACCTATTGCTGTATGTAAACCTCGACATATAATGTATAGAAAGAGTATTAAGAAAGTATTATGTCATGTGTGTAAAGTAGATTATGCCAATTATGTACGTAATGAAACGTTTGATGTTGTTCGGTACCATAATCTAATATGTAATAGCTGTGCCAAGAAGAATGATGAATCTGCTACAAACGTGTATTCCGATTCCGGTAGTAACTATAGTGCTATTGATTTGGATGATATATTAAATTAAAATACATATGCTACTTAATGTATTTATAATAATAAAGGTTCATGCACATTCTTTCATTTTTATTTATAATAAAAAACCTTAAAACCAGAGAAGCCTTGACCTTTAACAGCATAATAAACAACTAATAAATTGTTTCATTGTTTTGATCTACAACATTTTTTATAAAACCTGAACCTTAAAATTAGAGAAGCCTTAGCAGAAAGTCTTAACCTTGAAGCGCTAAAATCTAACTTTAGTTCAATCAAGTTCTCAATCTTAGTTCTTAAAGTCAGAGAAGCCTTGACCTTTAACCGCCAGAAAATTTAGCCTTGAAGGTTGACCTTGGCAGAAAGTAGTGGGGGGAGATTTAGAAACCCCATTCCTTCCCTACTCGTCATGAAGGAATCTGTATTATCAATTACGTATGTAGAGGACGCAAAGAAGAAATCTGTATTATCGCCTAACAATTTACGGATATTTGCTAATAGATGTCGCGTATGTACTAGCATGAATACCTCGTAGACACGCCCATTCGTGATTTGATTGATCGATAGCTTTTATCCATGCCCAGCTGGTCGGTCGATCATCTTGAAACACGTTCTGGATGGTTCGGCCATCTTTTTCCCTACCATAGGCGATCATCTTGAAATACCTTCTGGTTGTTTCGGCCATCTTTTATCCCTACCCCTAGCGTTTAATGTCTTGCGTACCTAGCTATCTCTCTCTCTCTCTCCTTCTCGCTCTCTCTCGCTACTACTACTAATACCTACAAGTTCTGCTGTTGACTACCTTTCTCTCTCGCACACACTGTACTCTTTCTACCTTTTCTAGAAGAAATAATAATGCCAAATAGGAATTAAAATTATGTTTCTACTGAATGTTAGCTGTCGGAAATCTTTCTCCTTATCCCCAATCATGCTAGTAAATGAAACATCTATGTTTAAATATATTATTTATTTAGCTATCTCTCTCTCTTTCGGTAACTTTTCGAATATATCCCTCTCTATTCTAGTAACTTTGGCTATCAGCAGGGATCGAAGCAAAATACCGTCACGCGACTTCAATTAACCCAACAAAGGGACCTGTGTATTACTTCAAGGTTTCCACAAGCAAACATCTATTAACTATTCTAAACAACAAAAAAGGTCCTTAAATCATGCAACGACGACGACGATAGTTCGATAAAACGTTTAAAATTTTAAATCTATCAATTTTGAATTTGTCATCTTGAATTTCCCGCCCTTGAATTTTTAGCGCTAGCTCCGGGATTGGATCGGCCATCTTTCATCCCTCTACCCTTCTATATTTCACATCTGCCTAACCACGTGATCAAGACCGTTGTATTCTAATGAAACTTTCTACCCAACGTGATCAAGAAATTTAAAGAAACCAACAATCATCGATAATATCGGCGAGTTTTGCAGGCTCGACTAACGGATATATCTATGCCGGTAACTACTTTTTGTAAAAGGCTTTCTAATCTCAATGTTAAGAAAATTACGTTAATAAATACAGGCTCTTGAATCACGTTTAGCGATCGGATTATTATATTATCACCTGCTGAATTAACTATTTAAAAAAGAGAAAAAACTAGTTCTAATGCAGAAAAAATAACTTACCATTTCCGCATTGTAATACCAGATATCACTTTAAATTAAAACGGGAAAAACAATAAATATTCACACTTTAAAACCGGTTATTATTATTAAGCTTTAAAACATTGTTACAACAAAAAATATTAATACAACCACATTGTATAAGGTATCGAAATAAACTGGCCTTATTTTCAAATATTTAGCTCACGACGACAAAAGGGAAACGCCTAGGGGCTATATGCATTCCTTTAAAAAAGCACGATTTTACTTGCAACGATGACGTCATCACTAGAAATATGCGGCTACCTGCTTCGAACCCAAACAGGTAATTTTCAATGGTTCTTTCTTTAAAAATTCTCTCTTTTAACGTAATTAAGTAAGTTCCGATGCTCGTTGTGAATAATCTTTTCAAATTTCTTTAAAGACGGTATTGTAAACTTGACAAAAATAAATATAAAAATGCTTGTTTTAAATGTATTTTTTGAGTTACTATTTTTACATGTAGTTTTTACATCTAGATTTTACTGTAATCAATATTATCTTAAAACTTTGTCTACCTGAGAAAAACAAGAATGTACAGTTTACCTAAAGAATCGTTTCTCTCTTTCTCGAATTTGGAGAGTCTAATTAGTATAGATTCTTTTATTATTATTTTAAAAAAGCTATTATTATTTTTACATGTAGATTTTACTGTAATACCAGTATAAACATTATCTTATTTATTCCCATATATTATATTTTGAGTTTATATAGTCGAAATGTAAAAAATTTTAAAAGAATGAACCTTCCTGCAAAGAATTTTACCTGCGTTACCTGCGTTTACAGTATGTCTCCCACATCTATCATACACAATTTTATCTACGACTGCCTTATTTGCCATTCATTTGAGTTAGGTAATAATGAATTTCATTGCCTATGTCAAATGAATAGCAAAATGCGTTATTTTTTTTATTTTGCTTTTCTATAATAAAGCTATTGAAGCACCCCATGTTAGGTGTATAGTGTTAGGTGTTTCATGATAGGTCCTTCATGTTAAGTGTTTCACTTTGCGTGTATAAGTGTTAAGTATTAAACGTTCTATTTTTCATCTATAATAAAGCTATTAAAGCACTCCATGTTAGGTTTCATGTTAGGTATTTTATTTTAGGTGTTTCATTTTATGCTTTACGTGTTAGGTGCTTCATGTTAGATGTTACATGTTAGGTGTGTCATGCTAGGCGTTACATGTTAGGTGTTTTATTTTAAGTATTTCATTTTCTGCGTTAGGCGTTAGGTGCTTCATGTTAGTCGTTTCATATTAGGTGTTTCATGTTAGTCGTTTCATGTAGATGTTTCATTTTAGAATTTCATATTTGGTGCTTTTATGTTAGGTGTTTCCTGTTAAGTTTTCCGGTTAAGTGTTTTTGGTATTTTATGTTAGGTGTTTCATGTGAAGTGTTTCAGACTAGGTATTTCAAATTAATCGTTTCATGTTAGGTGCTTTATATTAGAAGCTATATGTTAGGTATTTCATGTTAGGTATTTTATGGTTGGTGTTTCATGTTACGTTTTCACGTTAGGTGTTTTATTTTTGATGTTTCAATCTGGTGATGTTTCAATTTGGTGTTTCATGTAAGGTGCTTCAGTGTAGCTGTTTCATGTTAGGTATTTCAATTTAATCGCTTCATGTAAGGTGTTTGGTCAGGTGCTTTATTTTACGTGTTTCATGTTCGGTGGTTTCATATTAGGTGTTTCGTATTAAGTATTCCATGTTAGCTATTTCATGTTAGGTGTCTTATGTTAATTGTCTCATGTTAGGTGTCTTATGTTAATTGTCTCATGTTAGGTGTCTTATGTTAATTGTCTCATGTTACGTGTTTCATGTTAGTCGTTTTATGATAGGTGTTTCAGATTGGGAGTTCCATTTTATGTGTTTCTTGTTAGGTGTTTCATGCTTGATGTTTCATGTTACGTTTTCGATGTTTTAGTTTTGATGTTTCATGTTAGGTGATTCGTACTAGAGTTCTATGTTAGGTGTTTCATGTTAAGTATTTCAAGTTAATCGTTTCATGTTAGGTGTTTTATAATAGAAGTTCAATGTGAGGTATTTCATGTAAGGTGTTTTATGTTAGATGTTTCATGTTAGGTATTTCATGTTAGATGTTCCATGTTAGGAGTTCGATGTTAGCTATTTCATGTTAGGTGTTTTAGGTTAGTTGTGTCATGCTAGGTGCTTTGTTTTAGGTGTTTCATATTAGGAGTTTCATGGTAGGTGTTTTATGTTTGGTATTTCATGTAGGGTGCTTCATTTTAGGTGTTTAGGTGTTTCATCTTAGGAGTTCCATGTTAGGTGTTTGATGTGATACGTTTTATTTGGTGTTTCATGTTAGGTCTTCATTTTAGGTGTTTCATGTAAGGTGCTTTATTTTAAGTGCTTCGTGGTAGGTGCTCATTTTAGGTGCTTCATGTTAGGTGTTTTATTTGTATTTATCTCATTTGCCATTAGGCGTTCAACAGTGCGTTTATAGCTCATTTGAGTGATGTAATAGGCCAACTTTTTGAAAGTTGTTAGCAATCTTCTAAATTTTGAAATTGCATTTTTTTAGTGAAAAACGTCGCAAAATAGAAAAAGTAGCATAAAACACTCGTTTCATAAGTGGTTACGATAAGGTTAGGTGAGAGTTTATGGTAGTATAGTTACACTGGGTTTAAAGTTACCTTAGAATCTAGGTTAATCTAGGCGAGGATGGGTCAAAGGTAGGGGATTAAGTTAGGGTAGGAGGATAGGTTAGTTTATGACGGAATTAGGTTAGGTAAGAGTGGTAGGTTAGCTAGATAACAATAGGCTGCGTTAGGTGGCATTAAAGGCTAGGTTGAGCTAGGCTAAATATTGAGTTAGGTTAATTGCTAGGCTAGATGATGTTCTTTAGGAAAAACGGAAATTGTAAGAATTATTCAAATAGAAATACCTATTAAGATTCTACTTAAAAATGTGATAATAAAAATTCAATGTAATTTGATTAAACCTACATACATAAACCATGCAGAGGTTCAACATTCTCACGATCATGAAAACATTTTATCTGTATTTTCGTTAACCGAAAACAGAAGATCTTATATTCCCTACAATATCTTGTGGATTCCAATTGATGATAATATAGATAAAATCAGTGAAATAAATATTAAAATTACTGATTCAAAAGGAAATGATATTGAACTATTAATAAATACAAAAATATATCTACAAATTATAGTAGACAACAAAAAAGAAAGAAATGAAGGATTTTCTCACACGCCTATACCTGTTTATTTTGTGCTAAAGTAGACGTCTTATTAAAATAAGCACAAAATCAACAAATGACTACCGTTTTCTTAGACCCGCGGAGGCGGGTCCTATTTTCTCATTAAAATTAACAAATGACTCTTATTTTTAGAGGTGTGCCAAATAGGCCCACTATAAATCAAAATAAAATAACCCTTATTTTAGCTAACTTATTAAAAATAAGCATAAAAATTGAGAAGATGACCCTTATTTTTCATCTTGTGTTAAAGTGGTCCTCTTATGTGTACCTTTACTATAAAAAGCACAAGAGAAACCCTGTTTTGTTTCCTATGATTACATTAGCAAAGAATTTTCCGTAATTAAGTTAAATATAAGACGTGATGCATCTCTCCTGAAATTTTTGTATAAAGTTTTTAATAATTACATTGATAATCCTTATCTCTTGTCTCTCTCTTTGGACTGCATATCCCTTATTATAGTACAAGACCTGGACCACCTTTTCATCTTGACAATAAAACTTTATCTCCAGTAAATACAATATTAAAATATTATAATAATAACTATAAAAAGACTGAAATATTTGGAATATCATTGAGGCAATTTAAAACTTTAATAAATAATAACTTATTTAACAATACTTGACTTGATAGCCATAAGGTTCTAAGTAGCATATCTGCGATTTTGGAGTACTTCTGCATTACAAAGTTTATCAAGGTCTTCTACATCTTCATTACTTACCATTTTGTCTTCAAAACCTACCAAAACTTATTTATTTTACAATGGAATGTGATGTTCAATTAATCTAATATATAGCTAGATCGTTGAAGCATTTTCCTGAAAAATTTTGGAAATGTTGTATGGAGCCAATAAGCAATGAGAGTTGGTACGGGGAGATCGGTTAATTTGACTTTGAAATAAAGTAGAACTTGTAAATCTGACCACCTGTTTAAACTGACCCTCTGGTCATATTGACCACTTTTTTCTAGTCCCTGCAAAAGTCCTATTACTTTAATGTAATTAATACTGTATAAACTGACAACTTCTCTTTTGTGACCATTGACCACATTTACCTGAAATATTTGTTTAAAAATGTTTGTGTAATGTGACCATTAGCCAAGGGATTACTTAGAACAGTTATAAGTAATCTTCTAGAAGTTTAAGTAGGCATGTACATGTAAATTGCATTCAGAGAATTTCTAAAAATGCATCATAATCCCTTAATAGCGACCAGTTGGGTTCAGGTATTTCCAAGTTTTAAGACTTTATTTTTGCTTCTGAGAAATTCATTACCTGCAAACTTTCACATTAGTAACCCTTGGATAGTTTTAAAATTGTTTTATAAAATCAGTCTTGTTTCATCTGTTGATTATAACCATTGTGGTAATTAGTGCGATTAAGATGACTTTAAAAAAAGTTTACAAAGAACTAAATTTGCAAGAAAAACAAAAGGTGTTAGAGTTTTTAGAAAACCACAGTGAAAGAAATCGATTAACTTTAAATTGGTTTTTAAACATGCGCAGTGTAAATGCAAGACTTTCTGGACCAATGTTACAAGAAGTAGCATTAAAATTTGCTCAGCAGTCAGATTTGCCTAATTTAAAGCATCGTCGGGTTGGCTCGAATCATTTAAGAAACGAAACATTTCCCAGGAGAGTTTAATTTGTGATGCAAATGAAATTGATTCCGCAACAGTAAGTTATTTTCTTATTCGTTTTACAGAGTTTGCAAAGGACTTTATAGCAGAGGATATTTTTAATGCTGACGAGTGTGGGCTATTTTAGGCAAATTGTAGTGTATAAAGAATTCACACTTTCACAGTGACCACCTGCTTAAATTGACCATTTTGGGTCAGTCCCAAAGGTGGTCACTTTAGGCAGTTTCTACTGTATATCTTGAATTGCGTATAATTTAATTTAATCCATTTTTATTCATTTTCTAGCTTACTTTTATAACATGTATATTAGTGTGTTCCTTATTTGTACATGATATTTTTGTTTGTGAAAAACAGGTTAAAAAAACCTGTTTTTCACAATTTAAGAGCCTGTAGGCACGGGAAGGAATTAAGTTATGTCAATGAAATTGTTTGTGTAGTGTGCTTATACAATATGTACACTTTTTAGGGGATGAGACCTAGTAAATTCGAAAAACAAAATTATCATCTACAAATAAGGAACACCCTAATGTGTATGCATACTTATATCTGTTACGCAATTTTAATTAAGTTTTTAGTTTAACTGAAATTTTAGTCAAGTTGTTTATATTACAAACATGTAATAAGGCATAGCCTGTTTGTTTGTTGATAATTAAATAAATAAATAAAATTAACAGGTTCTCATTTAAAAAAAAATCGGAAAGGCTTAACTCAAAAACAATTGAAGAAAAAAAATTGAAGTATTCTCAAATGTAGATAAAAGTTTCCTAAAAAGTTGTGTATGGAACATTATTAATGAATATTAACGACAATAAATCGCCATCTCCATACTTTTAACTAACCCTGTATGTAGTGTCAAGTACAGTATTAAGTTTATGTTTGCAACACAGCTTGACAAAGCATAAGTGACTTAGGTCAAGGGTCGATTTAATTACCTCAAGTAAAAATAAATCCCGAATGTGAGTAGCTATAAAATATGCCATTTCTATTTTACTTCCGCAAATTGGTCACACCGTTAACACAGTCTATTATTAAAAGTATTGTTGTTAAGATCTAATGAGACTAACATTTTACAAACTATATTTCTTCTTTTTAAAGTAATTCTCTGTTTATACTAATATTATAAAGAAAAAGAATACACAGGTTGTTGGAATAAATGTATTTATTTATAGCATATAAACAATATCCAGTAGAACGTAAACAATGACATATTTACAAACAAAAAATAGAATACATTAATAACAAGTGTTACATCAATTACAATTAATTAATTACAAGTGTGAGATCAGTATGCATTTGTACATGAGTATAAAAAGTGCAACAAGTTATGGAAACAAAAAAGGGAGCTGCAAATTCTTAAATAGATTAATAGGTAATGAATTAATTAAATTATTTAAATAGTAATACTGCGCAAAATAAGAATAACAATACAAAGATGTTATTTTATTTTTTGGAAAGTCGCTGAAGATCAGGGGTAGGTAACTAGTGGTTATTTGGTCAATTCGAATACTGAACTTACTATGTAGGGCATTGCTACACTAAAGCATCGCGGTGCTTTGGTATAGTAATGCCATCGGTTACAAGGCTTAATACTGCGCAAAATAAGAATAACACTACAAATATGTTATTTTATTTTTTGGGAAGTCGCTGAAGAACAGGGGTAGGTAACTAGTGGTTATTTGATCAATTCGAATACTGAACTTACTATGTAGGGCATTGCTACACCAAAGCATCGCGATGCTTTGGTATAGCAATGCCATCGGTTACAAGGCTTACATAGTAAATCCCAGAGATCGTGTCTTCGTCTTGCAAATAATCATTCATTAGAGTTTTTCAGCATATGTGGTGGTATCCGCCACCCTTCGGACTAGTTATACCATAAGAATGTCACATTAACAAAACCTAAACTCCAACACCATGAAAATTCCGCTGTTAATTAAACGTAACTCCGACATTTACATTATTTTGAAAGACTTAGGCACTTATAGTTGTATTTTTTATAGTTATTTATTATATGTGTCTTATTAGGCATTTAAAACACGAATTAGCCCGAATGATTTCGCTTTTCTTGAGTGTTCTTACTGCCCTTTAAGACACAAAACACAACCGCAACTGACATAAAGACAGGAGGTAATGAATGCGTTGCTATTTATTTTTGATTGTTAAATAAATTCATTCCGTGTCTTATTTATAAGACACTAATGCCTTATGAATATAAAACAACTAGTGTTTTATAAATACCATAAGACGTTTCAAAACAGTAGAATTATGGCCTCATAATATATAGGTTGTAGATAAAATTATTTAATGCCCAGTTTTAGCTAAAGTTCTTGCTACAAAATTTATTATGCCGCTTTCGTTATACAAAACAAAATCTTACTATTCTTTATTTTCTTTTTCCATCTAGGAGACGATTCTTATGTAATTATTTCTTGGGTGTATTATGTTGCCTTGGGAGTTAATTACATTTTATTTTTCAACAAACAGTTCAATAACTAACAGTATTTGTAATTTTATGGTTATCTTTGACTTTTGTCATTCATTTTTATAAATCGTAAATATTTATTTTTTTTATACATTTTATTTTTTGTTAGATTGCTACAAGCCTTGAAATAAGAATGCGGTACAAGAATATTCAAAAAGGAACCTCTTTTGACGAACAACAAAGTTTCCCAAACAGCTTATTGTTTGTTTATTTAACTCTCATAATCACCAAAAAACACACTACACATAAACTGTTTGTCGCAATATGGGTACACTTTCACGGAACACATACGAAATAACGAATTGACTTGACAGGTATAAAAGAATGAAAATAAGAATCCATCTTTGGCATTTCTGTGCTCCAGTCCAATGGCATCGCAACAAACTAAGAGCGAGCCGAAAGTAACCGAGAATCGGCGATGGGCCCTTTAAAGCGGTTTTTGTATTCTATCTCTCTCGGAATTGAGGTTTCTCCACCAACTTTCGCCTCTTATAATATCTACTCTTTGCTCTGGTCTCATACTGGCATAATATTGGCTGGATATCGCTTGCACATCAGTGTATAATAATGATCGTTATTATGTTTTTAATTATTTTCTATTATACACTGAGAAAAATGGTTCGTAAAAGTTATGTTCGCGTCATCATATTAACGTTCTTGACCGTTATTTTGACGGCGCGGACGCCCATTCCCAGCAGTGGCGTAACTACCGCCCCGCAGACCCCGCGACGCGGGGGCCGCAACATCCGAAGGGCGCTACTTGCGTGAAATTTTATTTCGTTTGGAATAGAAATTTTAAAACAAGACTTGGGGTAAAAAACATTATGAAAACAATCAAAGGTAATTATGGATATACACTGCTTAGAACAATTAGAGCATATTGTGGTAGAATAACATTAGGTGTTCAAATAAGAATAATTAAATTATTAAGTAGTGATTATTTCTCTTCCTTGGCGACGTCGCTAACAATAAAACAATTTCGTCGTGCGTGCTCAATTTGGGGGAACAGTAGTTTTCGAAATAATCGCCAAAGACTGTTTTGGATGGAAAACTGTAGCCTCCCATGTTAATTTCCCCACTCTACATGAAAATGCATGTTTTAATGCACATGCGACCTAACCTAACCTAATCTAACCTAACCTAACCTAATATAAGTTAGATTTAGTTATTTGTACAATAGATGATGATATCACATGCACCTTGAAGAAATGTGAACCACCACTCTTACAAGAGGATGCTTACCATCCTGCGCTAGTGTGTTCACTTCAAACAAAACAAAATTGTACATCATCATTTATTCATAAAAATTTCCAGTTGAACAATCAATTTAACTTTAAAAATGTAACTTTCTAAGTCTCTATAATGAAATACTAAATATAAATTGGGATACAGTTCTACACACCAGTAATGTTAATAACGCTACTGAAATTTTTTATGAAAAGCTAAATAAAGTTCTTAATAAAGTTGTACCACGATACCACTGTAAGACGTCTAAATACCCTGCGTGGTTTAATAAAACTGTAATTGATTCATTAAAACTGAAAAATTATTATAGGAAAAATAAACTAGTCAATAATTATAAAGAAGAAAGGAAAAACTAAAAGTCTTAACAAAAAATGAGGATGAGGATTACATTGCTGGTGTGGAAGAAAATATAACTACTGACATAAATGGATTTTGGAATTTTATCAAGTCAAAAAAGAAATCAGGTCAATCAGTAAGTTATACTTACAATAATAAAATTATTGAAGAAGCTGAGGTCGCAAATACATTTGCTAAATATTTTCAATCTATATATGCTGACCAACCTGCCAGCTATAATATTGATGAATACAATACAAATTCCTTAACTAATGATTGTTTTAAAATAGATGAAATTTCCCATGATGACTATGTCAATGCCATTCATAAATTAAAACCTAAACGTGCAACTGGTCCAGATAAAATACCACCGTATGTTATAAAAGCACGCGCTCCCTTACTAGAAGTCCCTTTATTACATATTTATAAGTTAGCCATAACAAGTAATACGTTTCCTGACATATGGAAAGAAACGTATGTGTGTCCAGTGCATAAAAAGGGAGATAAGCTTCGGGTTGAAAACTACAGGCCCATATCTATTTTATCGGCTCCAGCTAAAGTATTTGAGCAAATCCTATTTACAAAATTATTTAACTATATAGGCAAGTACATAACTGATAATCAACACGGTTTTATGCCTAGCAGATCAACTGCTACAAATCTGTTAGTATTTTCTAATGAAATATATAATGCTTTGGAGGAAGGTACGCAAGTAGATGCAATTTACACAGATTTTGCAAAGGCATTTGACAGTGTTGACCACGATATACTACTGAGCAAACTGTCAAACTATGGGATTCTTAGCCCCACTCTACTGTTATTATCATCTTATCTAAAAAATCGATCTTTTTATGTTAACATTAACAATAGTGTATCAAAACAATTTAATTCCAACTCAGGTGTCCCACAAGGTTCCAACCTTGGGCCCCTGTTTTTCTTAATATTTATTAATTATATTGCGCATGTGATTAAAAATGTAAAGTATTTATTATTTGCTGATGACATAAAGATTTACACTGCAGTGAATACACCTGAAGATGCTATCGCATTACCAAATGATGTTAATAATATGTATGAGTGGAGTTTAATGAACAAATTATATTTTAATACAAGTAAATGCTCTACAATCACGTTTACAAATAGCCTAAATCCAGTCAAAAGTGACTATTTCATGAACAATGTAAAGTTAAAAAGATTAAGTACAATTGATGACCTCGGTGTTACCTTAGACACAAAATTAACTTTTAATGATCATATACAGAAAATTACCAACGCTGCTAGAATGGCACTGGGTTATGTCACACGAAATTCATTTAATTTTAAGCATATTACAACTATTAAAGCTTTGTATTGTGCATTAGTTCGTTCAAAGCTCGAGTATTGTTCTATTATTTGGAATCCGCATACTATTAAAAACATTAAGCTTATTGAAAAAATACAAAATAGATTCTTAAGGTACCTCTACTTTAAGCAATTTGGAACCTATTCAGATTATAACATAGTAAGATCTAATCATCTAAGGAACTCTTATAAAACTATGACCTTATCTAACCGAAGGCAATGCGCCCTCTTAATGTTTGGATTTAAAATATTAAATGGTTTGACAGATTGCCCAGACATCCTTTGCCTTTTTAGATTTAAAGTGCAGGGACGGTTGCTTAGAAATCCTGTATCATTTAAGGTGCCTACTGCTGTTAGAACACTTCATTCGCCGTTGATCACTATGCTCAAATTAATCAATTACATTCTGTCTCTGTTAAACTGATATTTTTTTAATAAAATTTAGTAATTATAAAAACCTTATATATGAATACTTTCAAAATCATTAACATCCTCAAATATTTTGGTAATTTTATATTATATAGGCACAAAGTAACCTAAAATTATAGTAATTAACAAATCAATATGTTCAAACTCAATGTAATTTATGCACATCTTATATTATTTAAAATTTAAATTTATTGTATATTACTTCATGCGATTCTTACGATTCTTCAATTTCTGATAATTAGTCTTTAAGTTTATTAAATTTCATATTATAATTGTAATTTAATTCCATGTAATTAGGCTTTATGCCTGTTTGGAATAAATAAATAAATAAATAAATAAATAAATAACCTAATCTAACCTAACCTAATCTAACCTAACCTAATCTAACCTAACCTAACCTAACCTAACCTAACCTAACCTAACCTAACCTAACCTAACCTAATCTAATCAAACCTAACCTAATCTAATCTAACCTAAACAAAACCTAAATTAAACCACGTATGAATTGATGAATAACGCAAGCCTAAGTTAGGTTAGGTTCGGTTGGATTAGATTCGGTTAGGAATCGAATATAGAAATTGCGGATGGCGGACCAGAATGTAAAGTTTTACCAAATATATTAAGAGAGTTTATAGGAGAAATAGTAAAAACAATTGATTTTGACAGTTTAATTGCCCAATTCACCTGCGTTAAAGCCCGGAGAAAACTGTAATTGGTGTTAAATTTCATTAATCACATAAAGCAAATTCGTTAAAGAGAGACAAACAAATGAAATGGTAACGAATTATTATTAGTTATTGCATATTTTATTTTTATAAAAGTTAAACCTACATATAATTGTAAGGTGTACAGTGTGGTGATAAAGTAAGGAACAAAATTCATAATTGCGTTATTTAATGTTTTCAAGCAAAATGCTCAGACAGGTCTATTTTATTTTTTAATTAGCCGCCTTATGACATAAAAATTTTACTTATGACGTCATGTATTTTTGCACAATGACGTCATCATTGGTTTTTTAAATGACAACCCCAATTTTTTTTGCTAGTTTTTATATATGGTCCAACTACTTAAATGATGGTGTAAAAAACTGGTACCTTAGATAACTATTTTTTTTGAGAAAATAACACCCAAAATTACACAACCCAAATAATTTTCAGAAATATTTTTCATTATGCAATGACTTGTTTGTTTGCTATAATTTTAGTTTTCTTCCTAACGTTAATATATTTTTGTTTTTATTTCTGCAAATTCCATTAATGACATTAATGCAGAAAATATGAATTGTGCTAAAATGACATTCCTACCCTGAACCAAGAGATATCGATCTAATCCTGATCCGAGAAGTTGAAATTCATGTGTAAAAAGATCTGTCAAATCACCTCACTTCCAACCATACAAGGACGCTTAGATGTTAGATAAAGCTTCTGCTACTAAAGTATAAACATGAAGTTTCAATTTCATCATCCGTAGAGATCTACAAGAAAAAACAAGCTAGCATAGAATTGCAAAAGGGATTAACATAATTAATCAATCAATCATTCGATTAATAATAATAATTAAGAAAAATACCTACCCAGGAAAGCTTTAGTCCTACTTACCACTATCTACAACAGTATCCTAAGATTGTGCCATTTCCCGATACAATGGAAGTATGTCCAAGTGATCACGATTGCCAAACCTGGAAAACAACCCACATTACCTGCATCCTACAGACCCATAAGTCTCCAACCACTGATGTCAAAATTATTCGAAAAATTACTCATCAAAAGAATAAAAAAACCATAGATCTATACCTAATCATCCCATCTCACCAATTTGCATTTCAAGAACGACACTTGACAGTTCAACAAGGTCATCGAATTGTTACCAAAATTATGGAGACTTTAAAATCAAGATGGGTGTGGGCAGGACTATCCTTGTGTGCCATAAAACCTTTTTTATAAACCCAAACTCCACTTTCCGAGTCAACAGTATATCAAGTTAAAATTAACAACGCAGTACCAAGATATCAACAAATTACTGCTGGTATACCTCAAGGCAGCGTTCTCGGACCGAATTATAAACCAGGAATTATAATTCCGTATCCGCTAATCTTCTTTTAACTTTTGCTTTATTTAACATATTTAATCAGATTTATCTTTTAAAACATGCGTCCTTTGTTTGGTTCATTTTTGTCAGTTGTATTGGAGGAACGTCTTCACGAGGATCCGCACGCCTTGGCTTGCTTGGCGTATCGTGCTTTTTGCAGTTTAGGAAGTTATTATTAAGTTTAGGAAGACATATTATTAAATGTATCACATAATAATCAATAATGTTTTCATTTTTTATTAAACATTTACGAAAAACTCATATTTTGGGAATTTTATAACTTTCAAGATCTAACTTATCAAAATCTACCTATCGAAAAAATTCGTATAATTGGTAAAGAATAAAATTATTTGTTTAAAAGTTGTAATAATAATAATAATAATAATATTCATTTATTGCCCAACAGGATACCAATTACAGGACAATTTTAGACAAAACATGTAATATATAATAATAATAATAATATGTAAAAGTAAAATAAATAAATACAATGCAAAGAGTAATATGTAAATATAAATATATAAAATTAACAACAGTGTAGAACAATTTTTATAACAATAGTAACAATCGTATGGATTAAACTCTATTCACGGAAACTTAGTTTATTCCATTAAAACAAAGACAGCTTCATATAATTTGTTAGCATTTTTCGTCATATGGCTTAACGGCGCCCTCAACCTGATGTTGGTTCTAGCTCTTATATCAGTGAAAGTATTTGTTGACCGAGAGGTAATTCTTGGTACGTGAAAGCAAACGTAACTTAGTAGTTGAGAACAATCAATTTGGTTGTTAATAAGCTTTGCTAGAAACTCAGCACTACCACGCTCACGTCTTGTCTGAAGTGAATCAATATTATGTTCACTTAATAAGAGAACATAATCAATGTTGCGTGCTGGAAAAGTACCAGTTTTCTTAAATGACAAATACTTTAGGAATTTTCTTTGTATTCTTTCGACGCAGAGTTGTTCCGATATATAAAATGGATACCAAATAACTGTAGCATATTCGAGTTTGCTTCTTACAAAAGAAAAATATAGTGTTGTAAGTACATCTGAATCTTTGAACATTTTAGAAGTTCTAAAAATAAAACCTAGGGTTCGTGAAGCACAAGAACAAACTTCAGCAATCTGCTTCTGAAATGACAGCTTTGCATCAAACCATACACCTACATCTTTTATCTCAGTAGTACGTTGTAAAGCTGTTTCTTCAACGTAGTAATCGACGGCTAGAGGATAAACTTTACGTGTGTATATGACTGTGAAGCACTTGGAGACATTTAGGTTCAGTTTAAACTCAATGTAAGTGATGTAATGTAAGTGATCAGGTTGTAAATATTTTTCTTGGCATGTTTCTTTAGGTGCATATTTTTCTTGTAATAAATTTGCAAAACGTGTCTGTTGCATGTATTTAATTTAAAATATAAATACCATAAACATTTCCAAACAGTAGCGGATCTAAAATTTTAGAAAATGGGCGGGGGGGCTACAAATCAGGTTAGTTAAGTTTTTTTAACAGAAAATTTTTACATGTTGGATCAGTATTTGGTAAATTATATAGAGTAGTCGGTGGGAGTACAAACTATGTAAATGCGTGTAATTAAGATGTTACTATGCAGAATGAATGCAGAATTAAGAACATGCAGATGCTGTTATTGAAACATAACGTATATCTTTATTAAGTCGATAGCGGCACTAAACAAAAAATACCAAATTTGTTGTTGCTACAAAAACACAATTTCTATCCTGAAAGAAAACACATATATTTCTGATTATGGCAAAAATATCTTATCTGCGACACAAAAATCTTCAAAATTAAACAATGGAGATTTATTAAAACTACATAAAAATCACATTTACACGGCTGTAGTAGGTATCCAATAAAAATGTTACATCATCAAATTAATTCTATTTTTTAAGGAATGCAACACTCACAAAAATATAAATACATACATAGAAATAACGCGGATAACAGAATTGGCGCCGAAAGGTATTTTCGCCGAACAAGCCAGTGCCGAAACGGTCTGCCTAAGTCTAAGTCAATCAATAACTGCGAGATATAGTTTGGCTAGCAGACGAAATGTAATATTATTATTTGATGTTTTGCAAAGCGGTGATTTCATTGGGTCAAAAACGAACTTTCCATCTTTAATGAAAAGTAATTAAAACATAATCTTGATTATATTTGTGTGTTTAATGTAACCGTTTGTATCTTAGTACTTTCTGTACTTATAAATAATAAATGATGAACGATGAACGGTCAACGACCAACGAAGAACGATGAACGAGGAAAGATGCAAGATGAAAGATGAACGATCAACGGCGAACGATGAACGACTAACGACGAACGATCAACGATCAACGACGAACGACGAACGACAAACGACGAGCGACGAACGAAGAACGATGAACGCCGCACGACGAACGACGAACGGCGAACGACAAACGACAAACGCCGCACGACAAACGACGAACGACGAACGATGAACGACGAACGATGAATGATAAATAATAATTAATAATGGAATGTAGTAAAACATTACATTAACACCCCGGTATAAAAAAACTGAATTATACTTAAAAGTTCTCGAGGAGAAGGTAGACAACATAGACTGCAGAGAAAAATGGGATTAGTATCATCGCAATGATGACCGATAACACGTCCCAACTACAAAAGACTATGCGGAAAGGTAAAATTTTTTAAATGACCCTTAAAATTATGTTTTTAAAAATTATGTTTAAGATATTGATAGGATAGGATAACTATCGAATTTTAAAACTAAAACTAGTTATAATTATAAGGCAGTGGCTGAAAATATCACCACGTAGGGTAGGGATCAGCAGGTTGCGTGTTCAAATCACGTCGGGGTCACCAATTACAACAAATCTCTTGGACTCTTGGGAGGCTGTCGCTATATTTCTTGATTGTATTTATAGATAATTTAAGTAATTATCTACAAGCACATAAAAAGTGTATTTTTATGATCTGTTTTTTAATAAAATGTTATAGCTACTCTTTATATGTTTAGTACCTTCTAGATTTATAAGGAATGTAGTAAATCACTACATTACCTGCACTCCATAACTTTAATATCATGGTGAATCTTTCACCCAGCTCTTCGCTGACAGCACCAAGGTTTTGGAGAATATAGTCGATATGGATTTAAACCTGCTCTCGCCAGGCAATCTTTTTTGATCCAATGTTGGTTTCTGTTTCGGCTATCCCACACACAAGAAACAGAGGTATTTTGTGTACCCTCTTTGCTACCCAAGGCACATGCTCAAAACTCTTAAGTTACCTT
The DNA here is from genome assembly GCA_929113105.1 of Agrypnus murinus. Classification (NCBI taxonomy): domain Eukaryota; kingdom Metazoa; phylum Arthropoda; class Insecta; order Coleoptera; family Elateridae; genus Agrypnus; species Agrypnus murinus. The sequence continues at coordinate 130,090,447 of OV816023.1, read as the reverse complement.
ATACAGTTTATTCATGATTACGATAATTTAGTTTTTTTAGTATTAAGTTCAACTTTTCATTCAAAAATTCTCTAAGGTGCACAGACTACCCAACGGGTATTGATGCCAATTTGCCATTGTGTAACAATACTGTGTTTAGATTTCTCTTTGAAGAGTCTATAAAACGTCTACACTTGTTTGTGAGATATTCTACATCAAACATTTTAATTAAACCGGAAATATTACAGCAATAGATTAAATCTCCTTCTTGTCTGAAAAACGGAACAATATTTTTTCTCTGTCTACCGATAAAAAGAGGTACTTGAGCCTAGTAAGTTTTTAAAACAGTCATGTTGCTGAAAAGTACAATGTTTATGAAACATATAATAATAGCCAGTTCCGATGTCCGAGACTTAGTAAGCTGAAACTTTAGAGGCAGGTGAGCCCCACCACAAAGGAATGCATGAGTATATTTTTAATCTTAAAAACTCCAAGGGGGTCGTAGGGGAAGGCATTTTTTTAAAAATCATTATGGCTATAGATCTCCTGAATGGCGTAAGCTACGAGCTTCAAGTTTTCATTGTACCTAATTCGGGTGTTCGGGAGACCACACGACGTTCACCCGTAAAACTGGCTGTCTTCTACCCTATCCTTGAAACATAGAAACATGACTGGGCAATGGATGAAGCAGTCAGGTCGCCTTGGATAAGGTCATTTATGGTCACCGAACGGAACCCGCTGTTTGACCAAGGTCATCTATGGTCACCAAAGGAACCCGCTGTTTGACTGAATCTTAAGGAGGAGAATCGAAGTGAGGTTTATCCCGGTATTGAAGGAGTTCATGCCTATATGAAACTGCATGCCGCCAGGTAAATGAGCTTAGGAGCTATCCCGACCACCCTATGATCCGGACTGCAGCTGGGTACAGTGATTGGGAGAAGCTCTAAAAGCCGTTACACTTAAGGAAAGTTGAAGCGAATACATAGCCTCTCACAATCAAGACAATTTCACCTTACTGAGGTACACACTGGGAGTCTATAACGTGTAGACTTACGAACGAAGCTCTGTCGAGGGCCCACCAAGCCTATATATTGGTAGATCGGGGTGGTGAACCCACTTAAAAACCAAGTCCCGCCACATTTGAGATTGGATTCGATCGGGCAGTGGCCCCAACCCCTGTCTCGGGGAGGAACTTGTGAAGATATGAAATAGGACTGGAGGGTTCCCTCAATCAACTGAGTTATGTTGGGGGAATAGTCCTATTGCTGGACTAGGTACTTCACCCCGTATGAAAGAGGACGGAAGGGTGCCGGCGGGTGAGCACGTGTTAAGTCAATCGCTGCGGTACTAGCCTGGATAGCTAGTAGAGGGTGACTAGTGAGAGGGAACCTCGCTCCGACCAGTGAGTAACTGATTGAGCGTATTTCAATTACTTCCTCCCAAGGGAAGGAACGTGGAGGTATGTTTACACGGGGACTCCACGTAAAGCATGCAGTTAGTCTGTACCTAATTGGGCAGGGTGATCGGTCAAGCAGTTGTTCGAGATGTCGGACTTCACTAGTATCCGAGACTAGCCCGAAGACTGAGGGAGGGCAGTCGTTAAAGGTGTCGGGAAGCACTAGGATTCGACACTAGCTTGAGGACAGACCACACGGCGTTCACCCTTAGAACTGGTCGTTGTCTACCATATCCCAGGGTTGTCTGGGCAACGGATGACGCGATCAGAATCAAATGTGTGGTAGAGTTATGCCGAGGTGTTGCGTTTACCTTTCACCAGAGTATTTCTCGACGATGACCCTAAAACGTTGCGGAGGAAGCTCTGCTAACAAGGGGGTCCGGTGTGGATGGATTGAATCTTACCTGACGTAGGGCCTTTTAAGGAGCTAAGTATCCCGCTGTCTGGCCTAGAAGAATGGAAGAGATTCAAGAGAGGTTTATCTCGGTTAGGGAGTTCGCTCGCTAACCCATGAGAAACAGCATGCCACCAGGTAGCGTTTCGGAGGTGACAGTACGGGAGTCTGACATAATATGTCAGACCCCCGTACTGTCATTATATACACGTACAGCATATTATGCTGTCAGTTCCAGCGTCGGATTCCCAGAAATAGTCTAGAGACCTACACTTAAAGGACGTTTAAGCGAAGATACATCGCCTCGCACGTTCAAGACAAGTTCACCTTAACGGGTACACACCGGGACGCTGCTTTAGAAAGGGCCCTTTAAAGTAACCTCGAAACGAAGATCTGTCGAGGGCGCACCAGGCCTATAACTGGGAGATCGGGGTGGCGAACCCATTTAAAAACCAAGTCCCTCCACATTGAGGTTGGATTCGATCGGGCAGTGGCCCCAACCCCTGTCTCGGGGAGGAGCTTATGAAGGTATGAAAGAGGACTGGAGGGCTCTATCTATCAACTGAGTTATGTTGGGGGAATAGTCCTATTGCTGGACGCGGTACTTAGCCCCGTATGAAAGAGGACGGGAGGGTGACGGCGGGTGAGCACGTATATGTTGATCGCTCCGGTACTAGCCTGGTTAGCTAGTAAAGGGTGGATAGGCAACCTCCTAATTGCTAATCGTACTGTTCCACTACTCATTGATACGGGGGCGACAAAGTCCATCATACGCTCTAACGTTCTACGAACAAGTATGAAGCTGTTACAGACAACTATTATACCAACACGCGGAGTGGTAAAGATGAAGATTGGCATTGGAAGTGAAGAACGTGATCATGAAGTGCTGGTAGCCGATATCACTGATGACTTCATCTTGGGAATGGACCTCCTGAGAAAATTTGGTTTTACGTTGAATTTGAAGGACGGTGTTTTGAAGGTCGGTAACGAAGAACTTCCGTTGCACCCACGAAAAGATCCTGTTGTAAGGGTTTTGCTGATAGAAGACGTGATATTGCCGGGTCAAAGCGAGATGGTTGTCGAGGTTTGGATGGAGATCTTCGGGTAGGATGTGTGCGAATGATGGAGCCAGTCTGTGATAAGAAGATCCATAGAGGCATACTGGTGGGAAAAGCGCTGATCAAGGTTGGAAAGATAGTACCGGTGAGAATTATGAACGTTAATATGATTTATTCAACATATATTTTGAAATGGTAGATACTGTTTGTGTAGCACAAAAGCGATTACATTTTAAATATCTCAACGTAAAAAGCAGTAAGTGATAAAAACTGGCAAAATAAGAAAATTAAAAGGCTTCGGCAGAATATTAATATCAAATCCACTACCCACAATGGGTAGTGGATTTATAACCCAAATGGACCCAAATTTTCCGTTTTCAAAAAATATTTGAAGGCTTTGTTGCGTTTCCCACCTTCTCCGTCATGTCTTCGACTAACAGAGGTCACAAAAACGTTAGAAGCTATAAAAATACGCTTTTATAACCAATTAATTTGCTAATATTGTTCGTTAATTGTTACCCAATGGCATTTATCGAAATTATTGTTGCACTTCCGTTTGCAGTGTTTGTCAGTTTCTTTCATTATGTATCATTTCATCATGTATTTCTCCTTTTTTGTCATTTTTTATTTTGCCTATGAGTAGATAAAAATTGAGAGTTCTGAACCCACCCCCCACTCCTGACATTGACCTTGAACCTATCTCTGTCTAACACATGGTGACCTTGAATCTATCTCTGTCACGTAAACGTGGCAACACCGCATTCTCAAGGTCATCAATATGGCAACACCGCATTCTCAAGGCCATCAATATGGCAACAACGCATTCTCAAGGTCATCAATATATCAACACCGCATTCTCAAGGCCATCAATATGGCAACAATGCATTCTCAAGGTCATCAATATGTCAACACCGCATTCTCAAGGCCATCAGTATGGCAACAATGTTTTGACCTTGAACTCAAGACCACTCTTCAAGGTCAAGCTTTAGATATATATAGCAGGTTGCATGTATGGGAAGAGTAAAGCGTTTGCAGTTGCAGTGTACAGTGCAGTGTTACAATGGAAAGCCTCGCTAAATCAATTGAGAATGCGAAAGCGCAAGCTCTAGAAAAGCAGTTGATGGTTCCAAACGAGCTTCCTAAGGATGCTAAATTAAATTAAAAGGATCTCGTTTGAGCGTGTTAACAGAAATTACGATAAAACAAAAATCATAAAGATAACTGATGCAGGAGATGATGAATTGTATTTAGCGTGGGAGTCCTTATATGAGCTGTGGCAGTTAATACCGTTACTAACATATCGATTAAACCTTCTGAAGGGTTTGGAATTTTTCTATTTCTACCATAGCATAATAGATGGTGTTGTAGACATGCCGGGTGACTGCATAGTGAACATCACAAACATATTGGAACCATTAATGAAGATGCAAATCCCAAACGTGTTTGGAATGCTAGAAGTTGTGCATTATCTACCAGAAAAGGTAATAGTGGATGTGGAAGTCAAAAGGTGTGTTGCGTAATGGAAGAATGAAGAGGGGGAAAGGGTGGGAGCGGGTGAATATAAGAACACACGATCTATGCGTAACGTAGTGAAACAGAATGGGGACGCGTAACAGTGAAGACGTATCAAGCAAAGGTATTGATAAACTGAATGCTGTGGAGAAACTACGGTGTGAATTAGAAGCGCTAGAGGAGGATGCGGCACACGAAGCTGTTCATGGTACGGGGATATTCGGTCCGGAATATTGTCAAGAGTTATCAGAACGATATAGAAAAGACGTGCAGTTATGTCAAGACTTCATTAGAGGCGTGATTTGTGATGAGTGTTTGGTAAAAAAGCTCATTGAGCAACAGCTAAGGAACTTTGCATATGACTTAATAGAGGAGGGTTTAAATGGGTGGTTTAGTGACATTTGATGAAAGTAAAAACAAAATGCATTACATGTTAACATGGGAGTATGCACATCGTCAAGCACGCAGAAGTCAATGGGAAATAACAGCAAGGGATAGGGTACGATTTCAGAGCTGAATAAGCTACGTGGAAAATGTAATCGCTCCAGTTTTGAAAGAAGAGTATAGAGAGGATATCTATAATACACGTTTTAAAAGTGGTGGGGGTATAGTTTAAATAGTCACATCAGTCGCTTACCCCCAGTTACAGAAATGGGTTCAATCAAAGTGGGTTGGCAACATTACTGGGTTTTTGAAACAACAGATAAGGGTGAAATTAAATTTTCGCGTTATAAAACGCACAATACCGGGTTGTTAATCGAAAGAGCTAAACTATCGAACACTGTGGTTGTACGTAGTGAAAACGATTATCGACACACTTCGTGTGCAGGTGTAGAAGTCCATTATTTGTTAAAAAATGGTAAACTTATAAATATACAAAATTCCACATGTACAGAACATGGTTTGTTCCAACATCGTCATACTATTAACTTGTTGCCTGATAAATGTGATTTCATTCTTTTCAAATGTAAATGTGTTACACCGTATAGTGAATGGATTGCTGCAACTGAACGTGCACGTGACAACCTTACTGCTGGTTTTCCTGCGGGTTTGGTGCGTTATCTGGATTGGGAATTAAAGGGTAGTAATTGTTATATATTCAATTGTGAATAGTTATATAAGTTTGTAATAGACAATGAATAGTTGTAATCATATGATGTTATCTGGATTGGGTATTAAAGTTTAGTAATTTAGTAAGCTAGCACCCCCACTTCAATTACATTCAAAGATTTCTAGCCTATAATTAAGTACTAATTAAAGGCTAACTTGTAGCAACAAGAAAAATGGCAGTAGTTGAAGCTAGTACACCCACTTCAATTAAATTCAAACATTTCTAGCCTATAATTAAGTACTAATTAAAGACTAATTTGTGCCAACAAAACAAATTGCTACCTATCCCCGTTTAGCCGCAATTTAAGTTTTAAAAATGGGGGTACTGGCAGAAGCTGAAGCTAGCACCTCCACTTCAATTAAATTCAAACATTTCTAGCCTATAATTAAGTACTAATTAAAGACTAATTTGTACCAACAAAACAAATTTCTACCTATCCCCGTTTAGCAGCAATTTAAGTTTTAAAAATGGGGGTACTGGCAGAAGCTGAAGCTAGAACCTCCACTTCAATTAAATTCAAACATTTCTATCCTATAATTAAGTACTAATTAAAGACTAATTTGTACCAACAAAACAAATTTCTACCTAAACGGAGGTTTGAAGACGTAGTGAGACACGTGATGTCCATCAAACACGGCTAATTCCTTGGGCACAAAGTCTGTGTCGGAAGTCCTGAAACCTTAAACATCGACAAACAGCATGGTCGATGCGTGCTGCTATACTAATAAATGTATATACTGATTTCGTTTATAGTTGTCGTACTTGCTTCGTCAATGCGTTATACGTAAATACTCGATCGTGCAAAATGAGACAGTAAGCAGTAGTGTTCGCTGGAATGCTTCTGTGGGTTTCGAAAGTAACTCGAAGAACGACAGCTTTCCCTAGCAAGGAATCTTTCTGTCGCGAACAGTCGATGACAATTAGAGGTGTAAGTGCCTTAAATCTATCAGGAGCCAGTACTGGTTCGTTGGGTTTGTCATAGTACGATCGTTGAAAGTTAGCATACATTTCGTATAAAATAGCAAATCCATTTTCGGCATAATTAATATTTAATTGATCGTAAGGATACCTTTCCGTATTTAAAAATACCGTCACGTTTTGAATATCGCAGGTGTCGAATGTGCTCATATCTTTCTGCAACTGGCCATCACGATCGGTTTGAAACCCTATGATAACGTAACGGGGAGTTTCCAGAGTGGTCGATGTTTTAATAGACCAACTATGCTTATCCGTTTGCGGTACAGCGGGATAAATATGAGTTTCCCAGATTCTAAATGCCACTTGAGTGTCAATATTTTTCCCAATATATTTTGTTAATGATAATTCTTCCGCCAATCCTGGTTGAATATGTGGAACTTTCCAATATATTTTTTGCAAGTTAACCTTAAGCTTTTCATTAACATCGGTGGATATTAGAGCATCGACATCCGAATTGCTTCTAATTAATACCAATTCTTGACGAATATTCATAATAATCTTTCCATAGTCTTCAAAAATCCCCAACAGTGTTGATAAAGGTATGCAGGCGCAAAAATTACCTTTACTATCTAGCAAGGTGCTGGTACCATCCGGAAACCAACCAGCGTTTTGTAACTTAACGCTTTCGTTCGAATTGTGGGAAAGGTAAGCTTTCATGGTGGTTGTTAGACCAACTTTTGTTACCGAATCCACCACAACTCCATTCATTTCGTACCGAATCTCACTAAAAAGATGTGCAATACCATTGTTTATAAATTTACCACTCGCTGATGGTTTACCATCTTCTTTCAGTACAGTACCTTCTACATATAGATAATTACGCGAAGGCAAAGTAGACATATCCTCTTGAATAGGTATTCGAATTTCGTCATTATTCTCAAAACGAGTGGTATAAGGTTGGTGAGTGTGAAATTCAGCTCCAACAATCGAGTTATCGACGAGCACTTTTTCGTTTACATTTAGTACATTCATTTTGGGATAATAAAGCCTAAGGTTTGCAAGAATAAGCAGTTGCCCCTTGTCAATTGAGTAGTGAGCGATGCTTGACTAACCATTTTTCGCTTCGAACACGATCTTTTATAGCCATATCGATCAGTGCAACATCGAGGAGTGTTATATTTGAGCACCATCATCGACGCTCTTCAAATGAAGTCCTATCGTCACGGTTTCCCCTTGGAAATTAACCAAGTCCCCGTCTTGATCCAATATTTTAAGGGTAATGTTTGAAATAGTGTTGACATTAATTGGTAAATAGGGTGCAGTCTCAGGTGCTTCTATTATTTTGAATCCAGGAGGAACACTGGGAAAGAATTGATGTATCACATGGGCCGGTGTGCCATTAATATAATTCCCTGTTATTATATTACATTCTATCATTAGCGAGTTAACCTTGATGATCTTAACTGGAAAATCAGATATGTGACGTTCCTTAGCTTTTAAGATTCTATTCTTAAACCCTAACAATGTCCCGATAGAGTGTTCAACTGTAAAGTCAATGTCGTGATCGGCTTTTATAATCGATTTTAGGGTGTTATGATTCGGTTCGATTTTAACAGACTCATCGTTTACTTGAGAATTAATGTATTGAGCTATATCAGCAAGCTCATATGACCCTGTAGGTATCTTTATTATTCTTTTACCAATTTTAAACACGTTGTTTTCATCCGTTACGTTCGGAATAGTATTAAACGTCTCGAAATTTGTCAAACGCATAACCCATTGTTTTTAGCATCCAAATATATGGGAGGGTTATAAGAAGAAGTTAAAACAGAAGTTTTATCGGAGAAGATGAATGTTTGAGACATCTCAACATTCCCAGTAAGACTGAGGAAATGTTAAGGAGTGTTATCATATAAAAAGTTCAGCGCTAAATGTCCACAATTGTACGAATTTAGCTTCTGAAAAGCATCGTAGTTGTAACGAATTACGTTTAAGCTACCATCACTTTTAAAGTAATGAACGAGTTCTAGTGGGGGTTTTAACTGACCAATACTATCAAAGTATAATATATTTCGACCAAGTTTAACATCCGATGTCCAATGTGTACCTTCCCCATCTGCATCATCCAAATTCACAATTCCACATTCGTTTTTACGGATACGTTTCGGTAATCCCGAAACGCACATTCGACACCTGCGATATTCAAAACGTGACGGTATTTTTAAATACGGAAAGGTATCCTTACGATCAATTAAATATTAATTATGCCGAAAATGGATTTGCTATTTTATACGAAATGTATGCTAACTTTCAACGATCGTACTATGACAAACCCAACGAACCAGTACTGGCTCCTGATAGATTTAAGGCACTTACACCTCTAATCGTCATCGACTGTTCGCGACAGAAAGATTCCTCGCTAGGGAAAGCTGTCGTTCTTCGAGTTACTTTCGAAACCCACAAAAGCATTCCAGCGAACACTACTGCTTACTGTCTCATTTTGCACGATCGAGTATTTACGTATAACGCATTGACGAAGCAAGTACGACAACTATAAACGAAATCAGTATATACATTTATTAGTATAGCAGCACGCATCGACCACGCTGTTTGTCGATGTTCAAGGTTTCAAGACTTCCGACACAGACTTTGTGCCCAAGGAATTAGCCGTGTTTGATGGATTTCCTACATGGCTTTCTATTTTAATTTAATTAATTTTTTTTATTTAAAAACCGCTTTAACAAGTACTTTCTCGACTAAGGGCCGGTCTATTCACCTTCAGGTAAAGTTCTCAGTAGTTACTGGTCAAATAAATTAACAGGTAGCAAGTACACAGTTTGGGTATATTCAAAGGATTATATCTTGAAAGTAGTTACTGGAATGTTTATGAGGAAGGTCAACTTTTTCACACAGATAGTACATGCAAGAAAGAGATGGGTAATTGACAGAATAATGTGTAAGAGAGAAAAATCAAACCCATTCTCTAGTCCACTTTTTAAAAACTGGCGGAATTTAAAAAAATAGTTATTTTTCAGAAATATCTTCTAAAAATTCAGTTAAACATTTATTTATGTTCTGGGCTTTTCCAAAAGATGTTTCATTTAGTTTTGACTATCTATATTTGTATACCTAAACCATAAATATAAGCAATGTGTCAGTACAAATCATCTGGGCAACAGCAGGGGACTCCCAACACTTTATTGCATTCCATATAGTGTTTTTTCTTAGTTCGCAGTTATTTTTTAAGTAAAGTTTTTAATGTTTCATGATTACTGCGTGTGTTTGTGTAAAATAGTGATTTCTTGACTTTATTCAGTACATTTTTAATAATATAAACATGGAGAACTCTCCAGCAATTGATAATGGTAAGTCCTAGAATAGTTATTAAAAAGTTATAGCAATAATTGTGCAATGCTTATAGGTGAAAAGAAAAGAAGGCAAAGATCCATCAACTTTTCTTCTACTGAAACAGTCACCCTTGTGGAAGAAATATTAAACCAAGCAAATGTAATCGAGTGTAAACAAACCGATGCAATTACGTGGAAGAAGAAGGATGAGGCTTGGGAGACTGTAATTTCCTGAAATCCCATGTATTCACATTACACTAACATTCATAATGCTAGTTGTCAGATTAATTCTTATGTATTTTTTGTTACATATTTATTAAAAATAATTATTAATATTGTTTGGCTAAAAACGTAAAAATTCTAATAAAACGAACAAATAGATAAAAATAATAAAATCTTACTATTATAACAACTTTATTCCTCATCAGAAATTTGAAATCGTGTATTAGGATAGCAGAAAAGCCTGAGGATGGAATCCTGGTAGCTACATTGACATATTGAATACCCCCCGTATGTAGCCATTGTGGACACCAGTTGCAATATCATTAGTAGTGCTACTGGCTATCAGATGGCGTCCAGTTTTACAGATTTTCAAGAATGTTTCAAATTTAACTTTGTTATAAGTTAAAAACTATTTTGAGTTATTTCATAACAATTTTTAATAAGTATATAACAGAAAATGCGTAAACCATAACGTAACAATTAGCATTAAGAACATTAATAAAAATAATGGAAGCAGGAGTGTTTCCAGGAAATTAAACAACAATTACCTTGTTAGATGGCGCGCAGTACATTTTCTTGGAGACACAACTGCTTCTCTATTTTCTTATTAATGTTCTTAATGATAAATAATTGTTACGTTATCGTTTATAAATTTTCCGTTATATACTTATTAAAAATTGTTATAAAATAACTTAAAATAATGTTTAACTTTTAACAAACTTATATACGGGTGTAACCAATATGTAAATGTAGCTATCAGGATATCAGCAAACCACCCTCCGCCTTTTCTGCTATCCTAATACACGATTTTAAATTTCTGATGAGGAATAAAGTTGAGTAAAAATATTTTTATGTATTTGTTCGTTTTATTAGAATTTTTACTTTTTTAATCAAACAATCTTAATAATTATTTTTAATAAGCATGTAACAGAAAATGCATAGGAATTAGCCTAACAACTAGCATTAACAATATTAGTAAACAATTAACTGATGCAGATTGCGGGATATTGTGTTACAGGGCCGCACCAAGCCTAATGAGTGCCGTTGTGCTAAGAACCCCACGCGTTTCTTACGGATATTGGATACCGGTCAAATTAGCTGAAATTGTGATACGTTTTAGTTTACATTATTCTGATCAAAAGTCTCTGAGGCTACAATGCTCTATAATTAACAGTTTTGGAGTTACACAGTACGGAAAGCAGGAAAAATTCATATTTTGGTATATAGATTTTTAACACGTACAGCCTTGGTAACATCATTTTTTGTGTATATTTTTTGTTTTTGTTTTGGTTAACATAAGTAATAATGTTGTGTTGTATTCATGTGGAATTATACCGAGTGTCCCGTTATATTTTGACTCTTTATATACCTATATAGCTTTTGAACTAACTGAGATAATGTAATGCGATGTTCGCCAGTCTGCTTCTTAATTTTTTAAGTTTCTTCTGAGTAGCGTTTTTTGCCCACTTCCGGTTTATCCAGAAATGATATAGCGTATTTTCGGAGATGTAAATAACATGCAGTATTCACATTAAGAGCTGATAAAACCATACCCTGTATAATAACCATGATAAGTATGGTCCTCTTGGAAAGGAGAACCAATGGACTTTCAAAGGTGCGTGGTTAACGCTCATTATCTCTTCGAGCTCACCACCTACAGGCGGTGGCTTTTAGGAGGTTATTTAACAGCCCTCAAGGAAGACTTATGTAAAAATCCAATGACTTCAATTGAACTTTCCTACGCTATTTTTTAATTTGACTGCACTGGGTGTAATATTTTTCAATATTTATGTTGCAATTAAAACCAATATTTCTATAATATTTATGCAATATTAAAAAAATTGTGCAATATTACTGCGATATTACAAAATATCTCATTAACATACCTCAACAATGGGTGTGTAAAAATCTTTTGTTTTCGTTACAGATCTCCTCTTTCACATGCCCTACATGATGGCTGTTAGAGGCCCCCTTAAGTCATTGAGGTGTATTTGGGTTATTTATGTAGTGTTTTAGTTTATTTAGCAGGTTATAAATAGTCAAAAATAAAAGAAATTGATTTGTCAAAATGGTCTGTTTAAAATACATATCGTTACAAGAGAAACGCTTGTAAACATGTTGTCCTGTGGGGTGATGACGTAGTTGCTACCAGTCAGGAATGCATTAGACAGAACATAGCCACTCCGACGCCGATGCCCCGGTTGTATTGGTAGAAACGTCGTTATTAAGATTTTTCTAAATGCTCATATCTCCCTTATTTTGCATGATAAAAAGTGCGATTTTTAATCCGAAAGTATAGGTGCGTCCCAATTGTTTAGCCCTTAGGTTTAGCCAGTCTCGATAGATTAATAGTTTGCATGATTACTCCATAATTCAAGGCTCGTAGGTTCATGGTAGTCCTTCATAGCTATGAAAATTGTTTTTTCTCGTCTTTTATATTAATGAACGTTGTCGAAGGGTATCTTATAAGAACATAACAGTAACATCTCAAATGCCAAATTGGCACAAAAGCGTCATTTGACTAGCTCTTTTGCGAAGGATATTGGTCGGTCTCATTTTTTTGAAGAGGCTATCACTACCAAAAGATACTAGAACACCGTTCTGAACGGACAAGCAGTCGTTGGAGATCTCGAACTCCCGTAGTATCAGAGACTAACCCAGAAGACAGAGGGAGGGCAGACCACACGGCGTTCACCCTTAGAACTGGTCATTGTCTACCCAATCCCAGGCTTGTCTGGGTAACGGATGACGCAATCAGAAGGAAATGTGTGGTAGAGTTACACCTAAGTGTTTCTCGACGATGACTCTAAAACGTTGCGGAGCAAGCTCTCGATCGGGCGGTGGCACCAACTAAGGCTTAGTGAAGGAACCACCAAGTTTTTGTTTAATTTGTATTGTTTCCTAAAGAATAACATAAAATCCATGGCCAACTTCTGAAAACTATGTGGCTATATTTTGTTTTTAACATTAAACACAAAAATTTGAAAACTTTTTGTTTTTTATGAAATTTTGGGTTTAAGCTTTTTGGTCAATTATGAACAATTTTTGTTAGTAAAAGTCTCCGATGAGAAAGGGCGCAGATGATTTTGCATTTGAAGGAAGGCAAATCTTTTTTTCGTTACAAGTTGACCATAAATGTGTTCTATCTCTGCGAAAAATCTGATTCAAATTGGATAAAAAATAATAAAAATATTAGAGTGGTGTCGCCTAATTTAGGACATATTGTACATGCAAATAGGAATGCTAGATTCCTTTCATAGGATTCTAGCTCTTGCTATGTACATACATAAAATAATTTTTATAATTCTTCTACATTAATTTTGTTTGTATTAGTATTACTATAAGAATTAATTAAAAATTAATTATCCAAGTCTCTTACAGTATTTGTTTTATTTTTAACATTAAATTCTGCATAAAACCTATGCAAGGTTACTGATTATGTAAGTCACGGTAGGCATCTTGTGAAACATTGTGTAAATTAGTTTTAAGAGAAACTGCTGTATCTAATGCTTTTAAATAATACGTAAAAGGTTTTACACATGTTTCGGTTCCTTAGATCTTATCAAGAGTGTGCATAGAAGCAACTAAAGAGGAATCAAAGTGGCTGACTTAGGTAGAAAACCCACCCTTAAATAGGACATCCACGGTCTCTCCCCGACGACGTCGGCGAAAACGTCGTCGACGACGTCGGGGACAAGGTCGAAATAATGAGGTAATGTTTACATTTACTGTAATTTAATGCATAAACAACTTGTATAATAAACTTATGAATATCGAATTTCTTAAAACATCAAAATGAAAGAAAGTAGTATTGAGCATAATAAAATGCGTACTTACTGAATCTCTTTCTTTAAAGTATTTCGAAATAGCTTATGCGATTAACAAAACTTTTCATAAGCGGAATAATATTGATATCCATCGGTAGAATTACAAATCAACTCTTTTGTTTTTTATTTATTTCATTCTTAATTTAGTTTGAAAATGGATATAATTAACGCAGGATTTAGGATTCTGAGTTCTGGTGCGCAAACGATGTACAATAATTTCCTATAAAGGACTTTCAGTAAAAGAACACTGGTAAAAATCTGCTGATTTTGGTATAGGAGAGGTCAATGGACAAATTATTATATAGGTATCAAATATCATTTTTTCGTTGTTCATCAAGAATGTGCTGATTCTAGTAAAATAAATATTTTGTTGCATTTGTAGAGACCGTTTAATAAATTCAACCGAATTTGATATAAACTGATTCTTAATTTTACAAATCATGTTTACAATATGGGTCATAACCTGATAACCTTGGAAGATAATTACAGTCTGTACTACTAATAATTGTCACCTGAACACTTGATGCCATCTATTTTCTTGTATAATAGGAAATAAGTACTGAGAATTTTATACTTTTTGAAAGATTAATTTTATTTATGTAGGTACAATATTTTATAAATGTTGAAACTACAGTAGGTATTATTTAGCCAACTTATAAAATGTAGCAAATGCTTTTACTACTATTAATAAAAGATGACAGATATGATAAAAATCAGCAGATTTTACCATTGTCCTTTGGTAAGTGATAATCTTCCTTTTGGTTTCGGAAAATTGTACATCGTTTGCACACTGGAACTCGGAATCCTAAATCCTGCGTTAATTAATTATATCCATTTTTCAACTAAATTAACAATGAAATAAAAAAAAACTAAAGTTTTCGTTTCATAATAAAAGATTGATTAGTAATTCCACCGAAAGGTGACGTCAAGGTTACTACGTTTATGAAGACTTTTGTTAATTGCATAAGCTATTTCGAAATACGTCTAAATAAAGAAAGAGATTCAGTACACATTTTATTATGAATGATTATTATCAATAATGCTTTTTTTCATTTTCCAGCTGGAAGTTACAAGTTGTTTATGCATTAAATTACAGTAAATGTAAACATTACCTCATTATTTCGACCTTGTCCCCGACATCGTCGACGACGTTTTCGCCGACGTCGTCGGGGAGAGACCGTGTATGTCCAACATTAGTAATTGTTACCACTTGTTTTTAAAGATTGTAACTGTTATTTCCGTTTGAAGTTGTATGTCCCAGTGATACTGCAATACGCTATAGGAATCAAGTAGTTTACTTCATAGACAGAAGGGATTGATGATATTGAATTAAAATATCAAGAGGGTAGAAAAAAAATAAAAGAAAGAAAAGCAGGAAAATAAAAGAATTTTCTTGAAAGAGAAAGGATTTTTTTAGAGATTCTTATTTATTATTAAATATCCGTGTGATATTATAAATAAAACGATATTTAATAATCGTAATATGAAAAGGCCCGCAATTATGGGGTAAGTCGAAAATATATTTTCTTTCGAATTTTGGTCTATTAGCAACTTCTGGAAGGATGTCAATACTAGAAGGATGTAACTACTGGTTGGATGTAATTTCTGGTAGTATGTAACTTCTGCTAGGATGTAACTTACGGTATGGATATAACTAATGTATACATCTTCTGGTAGAATATAACTTCCGCAGTATATACCTTATGGGATAATAGAATTATGGTAGAATACAACGTATGATATAATAGAATATATGGTGGAATTTAACCTATGAATATCTTCCGTCGAGTACCACTTATGGAGGGCATAATTGAGGTCATACCGTGTGGAGAGCTTAATGGCCATATGGTCTAACTCCCAAGGTGTAATCCTTACACACAGTTTTCTAAGGACTACCTCTTGGAGGATTATTTATACCACGTCGGTAATAGTCTGTCTGGCAGGTTTCTTATGGTCCAGATATTGGTCACCGGTTGTGGTGGTTAATTTGTTAATTATTTCTTTTAATGTTTGGTGTATTCAAGTGATTAATAACCCTTATAAACTTAAATAAACAGCAAGAAATTATAAACTTTGCAGCTTAAAGTAAAAACAAAGACATTAAATACCAGCTATATATAATTAACGAAATTTCAACTTTTTTTTTATTACAACCAAAGAAAAGAAAAAGGGGTTTTCCTTTAATTCTCTCAGATTTTACCATAAAATGCCGCTTTAAATACATGTATTTAAAAAGGTAAGTGGTCAATTAAGTACTTAAAACTGTTATGGGTAAGAAGACCTTTTTTTTAATTAATTTAATTTAATTTGTCATTTGTGACATTTAGTTTGTCAAAGCATTATTTAATGTCAATTTAAACTGAACCTTTTACTATTTAATCTATCCATTTGTAATTGTGTTAATAAACTTGTGACTTTGTTGTTGGTAATTTGCATTTCCTTTCACGTACAGCTTAAGGTCAATAAGTTACCCAACATCTATCAACCTCATTGCAGCCCTGGACCTTTAACTACCGAGCCGAAGAGCTCCCTTTATATAACCGTTCAGATAAGATAATACTAATAATTGAGTAAATATCATATGCGGTACAAGATTTCATAGAATATAAATCTACTTATTATGGCGGTGTTCATGAAACTTTTCTGATCGTTTACAATAAATGTGTTACTATTATAAGATTTTTCATTTCTAACTGTTATAGTAAATCTAACCTCTTACCTTTCTATTGCATATGTAATAGATCTATTTTATCTACGTCTATGAAATGATTGTTACCAATACAATAGGCGGTTATTCAAGACCATATCTTATTATATAAAATAAAGTAATAACGTGTTCCGCACGTTTTTCTAAGGTTCTACACTTTGCAGGATATAAAACGCTGTGCAGTCTTTACAGTAAGTCTTATACACGCCTGATTTGTCCAATTAATATCCTTTTCTTGGAAATTAAGGTTGTAAAATGTGATAATTACTTTTAAGAATTTTATTACTTTACTTTTAATTTTACTTAACTTTTATTTTACTTTTAAGAAGTTTATTTACAGAAAACCTACCTTTACGATTACTATTGTGCATGCTAGTTCGAGTCAAGCCTGGAATATCACTAGTTTCCATAGCTGAATTCACCGTTTGGAAACGTTTTCAGTGGATAAAGAGGATTACGTTAAATAATTAAACATTATTAAGCAGATAGCTAGAAACAACGGCTACAAGAATAACTTAATAACGGCATGATTTCAAAGGATAAAAAAAGTTGTAAACAAAACTCTTTATAACTTTTTATGTTTGCGTGTCCTAATGGCTTCATTAGGACACGCATTTTGCGTGTCCTAATGAAATTTTTTAGAATACTGGAAACAGTAACATTTTATTTTTTAAAGTTGATATCACTGTTAGACAGCTGTTCTTAGAATGTCAAACTTATGTTATTTACGCAGTGAACTCTTATAACTGGAATGCAACGCTTGCGAAACTAGTATTGCAGCATAAATGCGCCGAATAATAATTAGTCTTAATAAGGGCGTAACAGTTTTTACTTTATTATTAACGAAATTGTAAATTTTGATACTGACATCGTAAGGATGCATGTGTTGTGTATCTGCAATTAATAGCTCACGATAAACTTAACGTAATAAATTTAAATTTTATAAAATTATACATATATCTTTACCTTATAAGTTATAATATCCAAAAGATCCAATGAATAATTATTTTGGTTAACAAAAATCATTCTTTGCTGAAAATACTATTGCATTTATACCTCATTAGTTTCTTTAACAAACAAGGTATTTATTCTATGAAATAAAATATAATTATTCTTATTTCATCCAAGTTTTTAATTCATTAAGTAGCAATTATTCATGTCACAAATATATTGGCATACATTCTACTTTGAATTTATAATAATTTTCAACAGTACGTATAATACACCTGGCAAATTTGAACGAGGTCCTGCTGCTTAGCAGGCGTTGTGTGTATGAGATAAGAATGGGAATTTCTACGTCGCGCGGATTACCTAAAGTTAAGCAAGGTTATGTAAAAAACAAAATTGCATAATTTCTAGTGTTGCCAACTTCTATGCTACTTACCAAAATATCCCTAACAAATTTTATTAATTTTTTAATTATTTAATAACGAACTAACGCAAATAGAAAAAATAGTATAAAGTATTCGTTGCATAACTCCCCGCTAAGCGGGTCGTTTTCTAAACTCGGGCGCGTGCGCTAAAAACGTGTCTTATGAAACTAATACTTTAATATACTATTATAACATCAATCTTTAGGTTAAAGAAATGTATAAATTCGTTAACTCTATCCTCTAAATTAGTGATAGGATAATAAACGAGCTCAGGAAAGCAAACTGTAATATAATTTGTGCCAATAAAAATAACAAAGCTAGAAAGAATTAAGAATTAGTATAAAACCGAAAAGATGGACATAACCGGCGTATATAAAATGTATTATAGAGTTTGCGCAAGGGGATGTTTTCCCTTATAAAACTCTGTCCTTATAGTTATATCTATAATGACACCGAAAATCATACCGTACGAGCAATTTCTTTCCGCTATTTTATAAAATAACGTTGACCAATCAAAAAACACAACGGTATATTAATTCAAAGTTGCCAACCAAAGGCACGCGAACTCCCTAAAGTAAACACGTGAAGCCCAACAAACATAATAAAAACATAACCTCTTTAAATGCGTGATCGGTTATTGTTTTTTCTGGTTGTATCGTGTAAAATGTGTTCCCAAAAGGAATGGGAAAAAGAAGTTCGGGGTTCATTATCCCCAGTGGAAACGGTGTCCTCCAAGCAAAAAAGATTTCGTTTTTCCGAGACCGAACGAATTAAAGCGTTAAAGGAATTATTTAACATTTTGTGTGAAGATGTTGTAACAACGGAAGAAGAATTGTGGGGAAATCTTCATGCAGTGTTATGTCATGATGAGGAAAGGTAGGTCCTATTGAAAACAATTCAAAGCAAAGAGTTAAAATGTGCAATGTTCATTTTAAAGGTTCAAGAGTTGCAGTCTACGGCTTTTGAAAGAACATATGTTAGAAAAAATGTCCAAATTTCGAAAATATGACTCGGAAGAAGCCACTGAAAGTGGAAAGGAAAGGCTGAAAATAGAATGGGGAGACACCATGCGTCTACTTCAGACAGTGTGGTGCAATTATGAGCACATTGTGCGCACAGCTCAAGTAACTAATAAATCTGGTAAGGGTGGTCGCCCTAGAAAAGAAGTTTCGCGAGAAAAATCAGATGTAGCAGCAGCTCAGGCCATTCGACAAGCAGCTTTACAAACAATTGAAGACGGGGACACAACAATGGAGTTTTCTGTTATAGATGTTGAGCAGCAGGATATCATTGCACGACCATCTAGTTCAGCCTCAGAAGATGTGACTGTGGTAGCCACATCTGTTGAGGTGCCTTTTGAGTCGCCATTAGAAACCCATAATTATGCCCGCCCCATAAATGAGACTGAGAAACAGAAGTTCAATCAGAGAGAGCATACGGAAGCAGCAAGGAAGCGTAGAGGTCGAGCCAGTGATGTATTTGGTTTTTTGTCAGAGAAAACTGCCATAGAGCAAAAGCAGCAAGCAGAAGAACTGCAGTTAAGAAAGAGGCAGTTTGAGGTTAGTACCAATTTGCAGCAAGAAGAGATGGCCTATAAGAAAGCAAAATTGGAGTTTGAGGAAAGACAGTGGAAGGACCAGGCCGAAGATCGCAACCTTGAACGCAAAAGAAATGCAATTCTCAATACTCTGCTAGAAAATATGCTTGTGGGAAATGTCAATAAAAACGTTTAGGTCAGTTGTGTCAGTCAGGGGTCAGTGTAATTTTAAGAAATAAGTGGTCAGTATTGTTTTTAAGAATTTTGTGTTTATTATTCGTTTTTGTATTGAACAGTGTAGTGTTTATTATTCGTGTTGGAACAGTATTATTGTACAGCTTGTTTCATTTTCGAAATATTAAACTATATTTGCATATTGCGTTTTTTTTATTTATTACAAAATCTTTACTGAAAATATTCCTCAATATTGGGTGATTCAATAATGTGATGTAATAATGTGAAGTAGTACTTCCATAAAAACATGTGTGAGCATTTGTAAGCAACGTAGCAATGAAATAAAATTTACCAACAGGTTGTAAAAACAGTTTCTGATTTTTTTTAAAATCGACAAACGCAAATTGTTGAATAATTTTTCCGAAACTCCATTCTACGCACTGACGAACCTTCGCCATCTATTTATTAAACTCCGTCTGTTGATCTGTCAATCGTACATTAGAAAATGGGCGTATGAGTTGCCTCCTTAAAGGGTATCCTTCATCACCATATACACAAAAGCGATCACAATATAACCGTAGCTGTTCCATCATAAGTGTATCCCTTAAGATAAATGCGTCATGGCGTCTGCCCGGGTATGGGCTACTTAAGTGTAAAATTATTCCATTTGGTAAAGTGATGCTCTGGAATTTGAGGCAATGAAACCTCTTATGTCCACTATACACCTCCTGCTGCATGGACTGTGGTCTACAGATTGCCCTAGCAGTCCCATCAATAAACCCAATACAATTAGTTAGTAGGGCCCCTTTGTTATGTACCATTGTAGCAATTTCCTGCAGATACTCATCAGTTAACCATTTATTTTCCCCAAAGTCTAACAATAACGTGCTCCATCTTCTGTAGACAAAGTTACATATGTGTTTCAAAAGCTTACTGAGGGAGGAATATTGTAATCCAAATTAATTTTGAAGATCTTTCAATCTATTTGGATAAGCGAAACGTCGCAGAAGCAAGCACAATCCTGCAACTCCTACAAATCATAGCTGGTGCAAATATATGAACACTACCTATGTTTTATACAAACCTTCGATCACATGACGATCTGGCGTTTCCCATCGTACAGGCATTTGTAAAGCTCCATGTAACCTTACAATATCTTCTTTGTCAAACCGAAATATGTGTCGGAAATTTGCTAGAGGTATTGTATCAATACTGAATGACGCACAACTATACAACTGTTCTTTTTCTTCCAGTTCATTGTTCAGGAATACGTACATTAAATACTCCTTTACCTCTTCTGTACTAAGACATGCCACAAGAATTTCCAAAGTATTATTGTCCATATTGTTAGTCGTTTCTACGCTGTTCAATCCAAACAATTTTACAATAGCGAGGATTGTAGTTCTTGTTGTAATACATATACCTACATAAGTATTTTTCTAAGATAACCTCAATTTTATTCAAGGGGTTGACGGTTGTGTCTTCTTAACTGTCAAAATATAACGTAAATACTGCATCAAGCGCAAACAACGAAACGGAAGATCGCTTTTACGATTATGATTCCTCCGCTATAGCTCTATAACTATAACGAAAACTACCTTGCGCAAACTCTCTGTTGTAAAGATCGCCCGTAAAATTATGCACGCACATGGGCGCTCAATGGTCTAGCTATTCCACTGGTTCTTTATTAAGTTACTTCGGCTACATTAACAAAATTGACATCAAAGTATACTTGATCACATACTTTTTTGTCCATATGGTACGTATTACTTTTCTTTTGGTTTTAATAGTGAATTATTTTCTTCTTCAAAATTACGTTCTGGTTCGGCAAGGTAAAATAGTATTCTATTATAAATGACTTTTAAAGAATAAAATTAAAGCTATTTATTTAAATAAATTATGCTCGTGTTTATTGCATATTTATTTGCAATACGTGACAACTTTTTAACATGTAATTGCACATACTATATCATCAGTAACTCATCAGACGCCGCAGTACCAACAGCTCTTTAAAAAGTTTTATTATTTTATACATGTTATTTAGTTTAAGTTTTATTACGAAGTCACCTTGGGTGAATAGCTTTTGATAACGTTTAATCACCGTTTCTGATATTGCAAAATTTTCTATTATGTTATGCATTAGCTACTAGAATGCTTTTGGTTGGAATTGTGTAAAGTTTTTTGTGAAGATTTGCAATAGAAATATCAAGTAAGTTACTTATTTTTAGGTCTACCTTTTATTAAGTAATGATATATTATATTTCACTTGATTTAAATAATTTTTTATTTATTATTATTATTGATTAAATGATACTCTTTAGCTTAAAAACTAAATAATAGGTAATATTACATAGGTAATAATAGGATAAGCCTTATTGGTCAAAATCGTTGGTTCAATCATTCCTCTTTTACAAATAGTATAATCCATATAAGGGGTGGAAAGGTACCATTAAGCAAGTTTAATTTCAATACGAATTATAGTGCATCGATGAACCTTACTTGATTACTTAATGTTGTTGTTTATTATCTTTCGAACTTGATTTTAATTATTATTACAATTGTTATCATTTTTCTATTATTAGATATTTTTGCTACACAAAATCTAACGGTAAACCCTTACCGTTAGTATTTGTACAAAATGAGAAAAGCAGATGAAAAAATGGCATAAGACCAATAATAATTGTAATAAAAATGATTTAAATTCAAGTTCTAAAAATAATAAACGACAATTAGTAAGTAATACAATTAAAAAAAAGGGTGAGCTCCAAACCCGCAATTTCTGATTATGAGTCTGATATGTTAACCGCTCCACCAATTCCTTTTAATTACGAGCTTTAAAAAGCATAAGGTATGGTACTTCACTTTTCAACTACAAGACTTTTTCTTTTTTTGTGAGCTTGTGTAATCTTTATGCTGTGGTATTATCTTCTTATAGTATTTGGATAAACTCATCAGTATGGGTATACAATAACTTCCACATTAACTTCTCAATAACCACCTTTTCAATTTTTCATCTACTAGTAGTCGTTGAGGATTTTTTTTATTTCCTGGTATTTAAATGACACCAAATAATTCTAGCCAAGATAAGAATTACATAAGAACAGTATAATTTTCAACAAAGATACCTGTTTATTGTTTTTTTATGTAAAGGTTGTTTTTTATATCTAACATATAACAATAAGAATCATTTTAAACTCACAACCCATATAAAAGTCAAACTTACGGAGAAATCACTATCACTACATTTTTTTTCGATAAAGTGTAAATAGAGAAATTTATGTATATTTATTAGTAAATGAATTAACTAGCGTAGATATTAGATAATGAGTTTAAGGTTATGAGATAAACTTTAAAAAGGAACAAAGTTTGATAAAAATGTGGGAAGAAACATTGATAATATTTCCTTTATAGTAGTAATCACGCTACGAATCACTTAATCCAAAACTCAAAGTACCTTTAGCATTTATTGGTGGGAGTGATATTTTGACAGTATTTTGAAATTGGTGAGTGCGAATGTTAATTTTTCTTGGGACTTGTTTTATTTTAATTTAAATGAAAAGTAAGTGCGCAGCTAATTTCTTTATATAATACCTATACGTAATATATAAATTATTATTTAGATACTTATTTAGTTGGCTGAGAGACTTTTATCAATTCAATTTTATGTTGCTTCTAATGGTTTAACAATTTTTTATATAGAAAATATAGTTTCGCATAGAATAAGTATTTGTCCTGTATTAATTTGAAAATGAACATGAAAAATACTATTTAAATAATTGCTGTGTATCATTCTGATTCATAATAATCAGTGTTCAATGCATGATTTGCTATGAAAATATTCTAAGGAAATAGGTACTGCAACGCTATTATTGTACTTTACCAATAAATGATCGAATCAAAATTTTCAATAACTTTAAATTTACGCAGAAGATACTTAAGTCAAGTTTTTTTTAATAGATAATATTTGTAATATTTAATCAAATTTGTATTTTCAATCAATATTTATTAATAAGTTAATAATATCAGTTAATAAATTTATTAAAACAATTAATATATATCTTATTAAAATAGGCTGACAACGAGTACAACCGAGTTAATTTAAACCATTAATAAAAACGTGTGCTTATGTGCAAAAAGAAATTGTCATTGTAATAACCAGGGGCAGCTAAATGGGTAGGTAAGTACACAATTTCGTGTAATCGATTGTATGCGTATCGATTGTATGCGTAAATATAAAAAGTAAACTGTTCAACAATTCTCTATCATAAAATAAATTACGCAAAAAATCAACGCATAAAGTTTAATATTTTCCATATCTGGTATGCATTTCGGATGTGTAAACGATAATGCCGATAATGAAACGTATTCTTTGTTCTACACTGTTTCACATTAGTCGACGAGACGACGACGCCAATTCACGTGTTTTAAATTATTGTATCTTTGTTAAAACAAAATGTAGCGACATGTTTTTTTAACTAACCTTTGTAATTCCAAAGACAGAAATGTTTATTCTCAAAAATTGATTTAAATTTTAAAATTTATACATCGTAAAGCATTCCTGCACTTATGTGCGTGCAAAAGGTTGAGGAGGTGGATTATAATTAAATTATAATTTAAATTATAGATATGGAAAATATTAAACAGTATACGTTAACTTCTTGTGTAATTTATTCTATGATAAAAAATTGTTGAGCAGTTGGTTTACTTTTATATTTTATTACAGTTTGAAATCCTGGAATCGCCATAATTTTATATGTTATATTAACATAGTCGTTATTAAAAAAAAGCATTTATATGTTTATTTATTTATCTAGTGTGATAAAACAAAGAAAAGTAAACAGCAATATCAAAAAATAATACATAATTTCAAAAAATTAAGTTGGAATTTTTTGTGTTTTATCTACTAATGTGTATACGGAAGAATTGGAAAATATTGAGATTTGCTATTATTTTTGCGACATATGATGTTAATATATTTGTGTTTATATATTAATGTTACTAAAGTAAACCCACCACCTTTACTAACTACATAACTTTTCTAATTTTTCTTAATAACTATTTTTGATAAAACGATAACAAAGAATATACAGCTGTGCGTAGCTGCTCTGTAAGCAAGTAAGTAGGATACACTGTACATAGAATATCCTTATTCCCTGTAAACTTCAGAATTATCCAGAAATGTCACTCTTCCGTGAATAACCCGTTCGTTGCTCTTTAAAATGAAGGGAGCAAGTAATATAAAGGAGAAAATAACAGAGTTTCTAATTGTCTCAGAAGTTCAATTTGATTACAAGTAATTTCAAAGTAAAAATGGCAGCGAAAGTTTAATTAAATATTGTATATTAAATATGAAATTAGATTAATTCTGCATTAACAGCCTTACATTGTCTATACGTATTTTTCAGCACTGAATATTCTCCATTTCTAGCCACATGCAGTTATTTTAAATTTTAGATTATAAAGTAGCTACCTACTATCTCGATTGTAGGTATCGTTTACAATAATGTTTCCAAAATTGTGGTATTTTTGTTGTTGTAGTCACAAATTTTCATCTTTTACTCTAGATTAGTTTTTAAATTATCGTCGATTCTGAAAAAGATTCTCAGTGGAGATCGTTACTGAGCGGTTCTTAAGGTTATCTAAAGTGAAAACTCATTCAGTTTGATTTTAAATTTTGAATATACTGAGTGAACTGCTTTAGTTGATGGTGGTTATAAGTAAAATTAACAAGCTAAACTTTTAATTCTATTTGTTCAGAAGAAAATTAATTTCTTGTTATTTATTATTATCTGATTGTAAAGTGAAACTAAGAAATCAGGGACTGCGGCGTGGTTTTTTTAAATTTAAACTTAACAGTTATTATTCAAATATTTTTGTTTTGTTTCAAAAGATAAAAATGATGATTGCAAATTATCAGATAATGCATCGTATGTAACTTTCCACCCAAAGTGTCAATTTTCTCTGTGCAGAAACACCCGATTTGTTAGTGTTTCGTGGGTCGTGTTTCGTGCGGAACTGTAAAATCTTCTGGTTTCGTGCGTCAACCAGATGGACAATCAAGTTCGGTACTAATGACTTCTGGTTTCGTGCGCTCACCCAAAATTTATCTGCTGACTTTGGATACTTTTTAAAATAAGATTTCTACATACAAATTGTTGATTTTCTTTTCAGTATTTTATTCATGTATGTTTTCACACCAAATACAAAAATCTAAAGTATTATAAAAATTATTAGTTTAGACCAGATACGAGTAAATAATTATTCTCATAACTTTTTAGATAGTGATAAATGTGATTTTTTAAACCAGTTCGATTGCTTCATCAATTATATTGATTTTCTAAATTCAAGCTATTTATTTTAACTACTTTTAGATCCTAATTAATAAAAGGGAAATAATAATGGATAAGTACATATAACTAAGAAATTTATTAGATATTAAGAATAAAAATGTATCAGCTTTAACAGATGTCAATTTACAAAGCATCCACATCGACACTTAAGGAAAGTAAGGTTTTCCCATATTAGTTTGTTGTTTGTTTTTGGGCGAGGAATCAGGATGGCGGAACATCCTTCGTACCTCATGGAACCGATTGATATGATCATTTGGCCGACCCTACTTGAATTTAACCGAATCTGGGGGAATTCCACCCCCAGTAGGGATTTTTAACGTGCGAAACATCGCATTGACATGGGACCTACAGTTTTACTTTCTATCTGAGAAGAAGGCATGTTTTTAATTTTTCTCCGCTATGAAAAATTACCAGCTCGACCTTTCCCATATTAGTGTTTTTTTAAATCCTGTATATCATGAATTGCTGTTTCACATTGCAAATTTAGTTATGTTATGAATTTCAAAGAAATTGCAGATAATATTAGCGGTACATAACAATGTAGGTATGTAGATCTGTATTATGCATCAATATTCTAAATTGAGTAAAGTTTCCGTTTGCTTTTTAGCGCTACTAATGGTAAACAAATGATGCTTAAAAGAAACTACCAGAGAGGAATTTGCTTACTTTTTAGCTTACTCTGTGAAATGTAGAATATTAAAGTTGATATTATACTTGATATTCAAATAAGATCAGGTAAACATGTGCAGGTAATAACGCACGAAATAAGAAGTCATTAACGCCATCATTTTAATTTCGCACGAAACCAGAAAGTTTCAGGTAGATTTTCGTCGGCGCACGAAACCCGACGCACGAAACAAGAATATACCAAAACACCCAGTATAATTGTTTATCCCTATCTATAATTACAAATAAAAATACTTATAAGAGATTAAGTAGTTTTTAGTATTTTAGGATATATCTTATCAATCAGCTGCATGTCATCACCTCATCACATACCATTGCTTAAAATCGTGCGTTAAGTCGATGATCAGCTTAGCAGCTACCAAAAAAGTGATTCTGATAACAAGAATTGGCAAAAAATAATAAAACTTAATACTTGGTAACAAATTTTGTAACTGTCTTTCTAAAAATAGAATATTCATGACAGCAATTAACCAAATAGTGCACTTAAAGGTACTTTCTCCAGCTATTGAGATAAGACATATTTTTTCATATTTGTCCTGTTGGCTTATTACTGGTTTATTGGAGGTTATTAAAGGAAATGTTGGAAAATTTGGAAGTGAAAAAATCTATAGCATCCATTAGACTATCCTACAGTGTTATTTAGAATATCTAACAGAAACGCACAACAGCAAAATAGTGCCACTGAATCATGATAAAAAGTGATAATTTCCTTGTTAACTATTATTTAACCGATTAAACAGATTTTTATCATAAATACAACTGCAAAGGTCGCTGAAACTTTAATTGTACAGATTAGATTTAGATAATTAACTCAGCTGAATCGGTAAAATGCGAGCAGTATTAATGAATACAAACATTGATTTCAAACGAACAGCACTAATAGTATTTAGGACTGCTTTTAAATTCATTACATTTCAAAAGACTAACGTTAAACAGTTTTCTTCAATATCTGGCCCATGTACTTAGTAGTACTTAGTTGGTTACACATGTACAGCTTTCTTAATCATCACCGCAATAGATTCTTGCGACTGTTTGTGACAAGCTCATAATAGAAGAAACACGGTTGGCTTTTAGTATTATTGAAAAAGAAGAACCGGGAAAAACTTGAGGAATTCAAATCTGGGAAATGTATAAACAGAGAGATACAATTGTGTCATTTTTTGAACGGTTTTTAGGGTTGCTCATTCATTTTCTTAAATGTATTATGTACATTAGTTGTTCCTGAAAATACGTCAACTGCAATAGTTGACATCTTTTCGCCCCCCCCCCCCTTTATTCATAACATTATCAACTGATTAGCTGTTTTTAATATAAGTGCCAGTTAAGAAAACCAAGTACATAGTTGTTTTTCTTACACTAGCGTATTTTTGTTGAACTTGCTTGTGTTTTATTATTTTGTGCTACGCCAGAGCTTAGGAAAATAATAATTATTTAGCATTCTTATTGGTGAGTCAAAGGCTTTTTTTATATTATAAACTTTTGCTAGAATGAACTACTGTGTAATTGTTTTCAATTTAGCAGGGAAGATTGATTCATGAAACAGTAGTTAAACTGCATAACGAATTAAAGATCGCTAGATGTTAATTCGTGCAATGTTCTATTATTTCTTGTTTTGTTTTGCTTTTATTCTGTGCACTGATAGGTTTTATTTTCTCAGTTCCTGTATTAACCTACATACCGGACACCCCACTATATTTTGACTTATTACTGACTTGGCTTTATAAACCTATATAGCTTTTGAACTAATTGAGATAATGCAATGCGATGTTCACCAGTCTTCTTATTTTTTAAAGTTTCTTTCTGGGTGTCCTTCGTTTTTGCCCATTTCCGGTTTAACCGTAAATGATATATAAAAAAACTTGAAAAAAATAAGAAGAAGACTGGTGAATACTCTCAATTAGTTCAAAAGCTATATAGGTTTATAAAGGGTCAAAATATAATGGGGCACCCGGAGAACTATTTTAATAAGCCTCATAACATAATGAAAATAATATGTACTACATACTACCTTATCTTATCCAATAAAAAAGTTTAAATAAAATTTTTTTGCATAGTTTACTGTTTCTAAACTACTTTTTTGAAACCAATTCCAATAACACAAAATCTCAATTAGGTAATGAAGGCAAGAAAAATGGTTTACCAAAAGCAGGCAGTGAAGCAGACTCGGAATTCTAAGTATTCAGAGTGAATGCGTTTACTCAGTTTTTCTATCTTAATTTCTTTCTTTCAAATAGTTAATAGATAATTACACAATATGTATTTTTAATCTGAGTTTGAGTTGTCTTTGTAATTTTATAAAAAAATCCACGAAAAGAGGTGTAAGTACCTAAATATTTCCATGATTTTATTAAGAAATAATTTTAAATCCAATATGTGATTTTTTTTATTTTGCCTTTTCTTAGTTAACATATTTAACTTATTACATAGAAATCTTCTGTTGTTACATACAAAGTACTGCTGTAATATAAGTGTAGCTTACTAATTGTAAGTATGTAAAACCACAGATGATATCCTAGGACGGCTTTTAGTTATTGAGGAATATCTTGGCTTGTATGAATTTAAGAAAGAAATAATAAATAAATACGCCACTGTGTTTGATATGCAATGTGTAAAACGCATAAAAACATGTTAAAAAAATATCTTAAATGTTTTTTTACAACTTAAATATCGATGTAACCATTTACAGTTTTGCCACAACATAGCGAATGATGTTCCGCAACAAATAACATAAAAATTAAATTTCACCCATTTTTTACTAAAACCCCCTCTCCCGAGCCCCGCACAGTTATTTTTTTAACAACTAAATTCTGCTTAACTTAGGGATAGACTACAACATAAGCTAGGTTGGTACTTTTTACAAAAGGTATACCCAACGAAAATAAAAACTAAGGCACTTTCTGGCTAAATAAAATTCTACTAATAATAAAACTACTCAAAAATTGTAAAAACTTATTTGCAATAAAAAAAAAGATAACATCAATTAAGATTAACATTTTTTAATTCAAATCTGTACAATACGCCTATTATAAAAAAGAGAATCAAATCTGCCAAAATATCTTTTAAAATTGGGAAATTAATCTGAAAGGTTACATCTTTAAAAGCGAATATTTCGGAAATGCCCGGATAATCCTATCCGCAACTTTTTTTGCAGAAACAAATTCTACTAGATGTAAAGTAAAATATCTTTCCCGTATACAACAGGGTGATATAAAAACCTTTAAATCCTCCCTATTTTATCAGGATTTTAGATTGTTTTTATTTTGTAATTTAAAGAAAATATTACTACTAAAGAAATAATTAAAGTCGCCTAACAAATTTCAATTTTTTTTGTTGGCAGTTGTTATTTTATATACTGTACACCAATAGTTCCCAAACTTTTTTTTCCGCGGAACCCTTATACAATATTTTACATATTGCGGAACCCTAGCCATATTTACAAATTCTAATTTAAACTGGGTAATATAAAAAAAAATAAAGATTACCTACAAATAATTTGTTGAAACATGCACGTATAAAACACACAAGATATGCAATAGATAATTTTACAAAATAGAATACAAAAATATAAATTGAACAAAATAAAAACCAAATAAAATAATATAGAAAAACTTTATGAAGTAAAAGTAAATGATTAATTATTAAATTAGTACGAGGGTGGTCCCAGAAGTACCCGACCCAACAAAGAAAACACAAAAATTTTGGAAAAAGATTTATTTATTTTTCAACGTAATCTCCTTTCAGCTCTATACACTTTTCCCAGCGGTGTTCAAAAAGTTCGATACCCTTTTTATAATAAGAACTGTCTTGCTCCTCAAAATAGCCATTAACTGCTGACATCACTTCTTCATCGTTGGAAAATCTTTGACCATTGAGCCATTTTTTCAAGTTTGGGAACAGAAAATAATCCGAGGGGGCTAAATCTGGTGAATATGGTGCAGGAGGTAGCAATTCAAACTTTAATTGATTAATTTTGGCCATTGCAATAACGGATTTGTGAGCTGGCGCGTTGTCGTGATGAAACAACACTTTCTTTTAGCCAAATGCGGCCCTTTTTGCTTGATTTCTTCGCTCAAACGTTGCAATAAGTTTGCATAATACTGGCCGTTGGTAGTTTTTCCTTTTTCGAGATAGTCAATAAAAATTATTCCACGCGCATCCCAAAAAACCGACGCCATAACCTTGCCTGCAGATGAAACGGTCTTCGCCTTCTTTGGAGCCGGTTCTCCCTTTTGAGTCCATTGTTTCGATTGTTCTTTTGTCTCGGGTGTGAAATGATGGACCCATGTTTCATCCATTGTTACGAAACGGCGCAAAAATTCTGCTTTGTTGCTGTGAAACTTCGCTAAACACTCAATTGAAACATTTCCACGACACTGTTTTTGCTCGAGTGTGAGAAAACGCGGCACCCATCTTGCACACAGCTTTCTCATGTCCAAATTTTCAGATAATATGCGATGTACCGCACTTTTTGAAATGCCCGTAATGTCTGCTAGCTCGCGCACTTTCAGTCGACGATCATCTAGTACCGCTTTGTGGATTTTCTTCACCATTTCTGGAGTCGTCACCTCATTTGGCCGACCACTGCGATGCTCGTCTTGGCAGCTCGTACGGCCTCGTTTAAACTCAGCTACCCAAAATTTAACTGTTGTAAACGAAGGAACACTCTCACCCAGAGTAGAATCCAGTTCAGCTTTTATATTGGTTGGGCTGAGGCCTATCAAATAAAAATATTGTATCACATAACGATGACCAATTTTCTCCATTTTCACAAATTCACTGACAACGTTCACTATTGATGGCTGCCAAACAAATACTGAACAACGTGGCGCTTTCAAACTTGAAACATATGCTTTATAGACTGCGTACTTTCCAATACAGTGATATTTTCAAACAACTACCGCCACCTCTTGGTCAGGTCGGGTACTTCTGGGACCATCCTCGTATTTTAGACTTTTCTGACAATTTGGTTTAATATTTGGTAGTGAATTCGCATATCTGGTTCAGCAACCACTTTATTACGATATTTCGTTTTTGCATTTACATATTTGGAAAATCCATAAATATGTGGTAGCAAAAGGCAACAACAAATAAAATAGTAATTAGATCGTTATTGTAGGATAGTTTAAAGCTTTGCAAGTGGAATCATTTTGTTGTATTACAGGACTTATAATTTCATATTTCAACCTTAAGTTAATATAAAAATTTATTTTATAAAACTACGTTTTACCCTAAAATATTTTCACAGAACCCCAGGGTTCCCCATAACTCTTTTCAAAGAGTGTTCCGTTACCGAGTTCCCAAATGGGAACCACTGTTGTACACTATTCTTCTAATATAAACAAGATTAATATATAAAGAGAAAATGAAAAAATAGGCAATAGTTCTCAGTTTTATAATCAACACCTGATGATATGAAAATATCATCAGTTGTGGTCTAATTTTTACATACACCTACAATTATTTTTCATCCTGCACAAAGAGAAAATATAATTTAATGTATAGAGGAGCAAGAATATACGCATTTGTAGGACAGTCACACAAAATATCACGATCAAAGTGTTTGTCTTTGGCATCCTGTGATGCATACACGAATGTTGTCCGCATACATGTTCGTAAACCACAATAATAAAACAAACAGATAAGCTATAGAAGGCTCTGGTCGGACCGTTTCCCTTTATGATCATGCAAATAAATCATAAGGTTGCATAACAAAAATTCTGAGAAAAATCGATCTGATATATTGATACCATATTATCAATAACATTAAATGTTCAGATCGATTTTTCTCAGAATTTTTGTTATGCAACCTTATGATTTATTTGCTTGATCATAAAGGGAAGAGAAATCACTATCAGATTCCACTACTAAAAATCTATATTGTCATTTAAATTTTTTGTGATGACGTCATAACTAACAAACATTTACAAAGCTCAGCTCGATTTTCCTCAGAATTTTTGTTATGCAACCTTATGATTTATTTGCATGATCATAAAGGGAAGAAAAATCACTATCGGATTCCACTATTAAAAATCTATATTATTATTTAAATTTTTTTATGATGACGTCATAACTTAGAAACAAATGAAAGTCGGAAGGTGAATCGCACATATTAATGTGTATTTTTAAAAAACAAAGTCGACGTGTTTCGATGTTTTTAAAAAAACCCGTTGAATTCGCTTTTTTTTAAATATTTCATACTTTAATCTCATACTGTATATGGTCCGACATACTATAATCTGTTTTTGTTTTTGGATGTTAAAAATTGTTTTTTGTGTAAGATAAAAAAATAATATGTACAGCACGACAGGAAAATGTTTTTTTGGTTCATAAGAAGTATACATCAGATTTCTTGCCTAGTAGCATTTAAATTCTAATTTTAAATAAACTTAAAATGCAATACTATAATACAGTCCTCTAACGGAAGATATTTTGTTACCTCACACAGTTCCAAAGACGACCCACTGTTGGTGCTAATGTAACACCATGTTAGAGTGCTGTATTACCTGTCATCTTACGCGAGTTTGAAAGATGCTTTATTTTCAAGTTTAAATACCCAGAATTTATTAGGCAAGGGAAGCAACCATGATTTTAATATTAATATACCTAAGTACAATAAAAAACAGTGTTATAGTATTATTAAGTTTAAAGGTTTTTCAAAGAAGAATCGGAAGTTCATGTTCGCCAAGGTAACAAACAATGTCAATGAGTCTTTTTAATACTTCTTGATTTGTTTTACTAATTGATTGTGTAGACTATGACTTATCTTTAACTGATTAGCTAGATGTTCAATTCGTGATTTTTCAATTGAACATTTTTTCGTTAAGGACCGCTTGTAGATGATTTTAAGATACTTTGTGGAAATTATTTAAATCAGAAAATCGAGACTTATTCCAAACGCCTTTTTCATTAGTAAAAATAAGGCAGGGTCAACAAAATAACTTACCTAAATTACTACAGGTTGTTAGCCAGTCATTATGTTTGTAAGCGTCTATTTTAAAATACCTGGTGCAGGTTTTAATTTTTGTTGTTCAATTTGGAAGTTCTGGTTTTGGTTGAGACAGGCAGACAGCTTTCTCAAGAATTTGTATTTTCTCTCTAAAACCGTATGCAGAAAATTCTTTATCTAATGATTTACAAACTGAACAACAAAATCCTCGCGATTCGAATGCATCGCAAATACTCGAACTTTCTACCGAAGCAGCCGAATTTGCAGTCATCTCGATTAGGCAATTTTAAATGTTGCGTACAGGGCAAACTAAATAGAATTGCCTTTAAAAAATTCCAACTTGACTAACTTATATAAATTGAAATAATAAAATGTAATAAAATACAGTGTCATTCGCAGATTTACATTGCTTTTAAGTAACATTTAATAAACACTAAATCGAATAAATAACCAAATTATAATAAATGAATCATCTGAGCACGGAGCACACTAAAAATAACTTGGCCTTACGATGGTAACCGTATCACCACAACGCACCGCCCAGTAACGAAAGCAGAAGTGCACTAAACAAATGAATCGGTTGCTTATATGCAGTATATATGAGTATATGTAACACATTTGAATCTTTCAGCGCAGATTTAATGACCCTAATTTAAAATAGAACTCTAATTATACATTTTGCTGTACGGAATTGATATTGAGCTTTACGTTGATTAAATATTACAAATTTAAATAAACGATAACCATAATTTTATAGAAATATTTTTGTTAACATTATTTTTTATTTTTAATAAATTCTTAAGGGAAGCATTGCTTCGATTGCTGCTAATTTAAAAAGAATACAAAAATATACAATAAAAATAGTAACAGAGCAAACGATTGAAAAATGTCACCTAAGCACCAGGACTTGTATATGACGCTATGTTACATTATACTATGATATAATGTTATACAAAAATATCTATACTATGATATAATATTATTCAAAAATATCTATACTAAATATACAAACAAAACACTATATATACTAAAATTACGTAGAAAAAAAACAATTTAAAATGAAAAGTAGGCTAACAAAATAGCACTTATAAAATATAATAAGATTAACATATAAAATTTCCAAATACTAGATAATCATACTTCAAATATTATACAAATGTTATACTTAACTTAAAGTGGTGTAAAATCTTTCTGCAATGGTAAATTCAAAAGTCAATGCATTGGCTTTCATCAGTGCCATCTAACGGTGACTAGATCGGTAATGTTGCATTTTCTCATTTGTGGCGGTACCTAGTTTTTTATATCCAATAGCTTTGGCGGAACTTGCTCAAGGTGAAATTCGGTTTAAATTGAGGAGAATTTTTAAATTAAGTTTTTTCTAGTAAATTAAACGTGTTTACAAATTTCGCTTATCCGAAAATGTTTTTCTAACCAAAATAATCGAATACAAAAATTTAAAATAATACGCACGCCTTCCCCATAGTCCTACATAGATTCCTCTGAATAATAAGTTTACTGTACTGATACTACTAATGATTATACATATACATATTGCAAAAGAGCTACCCTAATTTCTTTCAACAACTTGCCGAGAGAGTGCAGATCAATCTTTGGCGCGTCCCAATTCTATGTCTCTGGCTCATTCAGAAGTCGTGTTTTGTGTATGCAACGCTTTCAAATCATCTTCGAATATTATCTCTTTTAAATCATTTACATTTACTGTCTTATCGATAAATGCAATAAGAAAAGCAAAGCTAAAGAATCTTCAAATTTTTCATGTCTAGGTAACTAACTAAAACAAATTATGGAGAATTTTCGTATGATATAGATAAAACAAGTATAAACAACCCATTTAATAAAAGGTAAAAGAAATAACACCACCGAACGTCTAAACGGTGGAATTTCAAATTCTAGTATACTGTTACTGACTACACTCGATACAAAAACACAATAAAAGGTGATCATTATTCTTGTAAACCATTATTACAGCATAACATGAATTGGTTAATAATGGTGTAAGTTATAACATGTATTTCCACGGCAATTCTAAGCAGGTAATAATTAATTAAAAACAGTTATTTCCTTTCGCAATAATACTATATTATTATATAATTAATGCCTGTAGAGTTTATTCTAGTTTTTAGTATTAATTTGATAATTATTATTAGTAAATGTGTACCATTTTTCCATAGTCACTATATACAGGGTGTAATGAGTTGATAAGTAAAACTCTTCAGTACCGTATTCTACGACAAAAACTGAGTTAAAAAGTCTAGTAATAATTTTCTTCTCAGATGGTTCTTTTAAGAGGTACAAACACTGTTAATATGGATTATTTTTGAAAAACTCGCTCCTTCAAAGAAATCTTTTTGTTTCTCTCCACAAACACATGTATTTTTTATAACCACAATTTTATATTATTTTTTTTAATTTGGATAGTAACAGAAACATCAATTTTTCAGTTATTAATTATTAATTATCAGCTATTTAAAATAGGCTACTTTATTTAAAAGAAGAAACGTCAAACACAAACTATTTTTCATTGTAAAGCCAAGAAATGTCAAACTATAATCAACTACTTTTTTACTTATAGCGTATTTATACGTATAGCCACGTACTATTACATGTACCATAATGAAATAATGTATAAAATCTGCAATAAATTACGTTTTTATGAAATATAATAAAGTGTTGGATAAAACGTTAAATGGAACACGTGATTTAAACACTTAGAAAAATAAAATATATTATTTAATAAAACATCGTTCATTCATTCATAACTTTTTAAGTGGATCAAAGTTTAAATACTTCCTGTAAATGGGTCATTCTCCAGAAAAGGTAAAAAAACATGTTACTGGTAAATTGCGTATTTAGCACTGTACATATCAACAGAAATTTTGCAAGACTATTTTGTATGGATACTTTAAAAAAAAGGTCTCACCTAAACCTTGAAGAAAAAAAAAGTTTTTTTGTTAGTTTTGTTCATCAAACTTTACTTTTGTCATACTCCGAGGCTGTAACCAGCTGCGTTTACGAGTGTATAATGTTACAATATTTGTATCTGTTTCGAATAACTTTTAAATTGAAGCAGTGATACTTAAGCTTGTATCTACAGTTTTTATAAAATGATTTATTTATTATATATTCTTTGAAGATTTTTGAATTATAGCCATATTATAGGTGTAACTATTTTTGGCGTCATTTTCGAAGCACCAAACAAAAACGTAAAAATTTGGCAACGTGGTGTTGTATTTTGTCTGCACATACCGGGTGTGCATTCAGACATGTTTCTTTTAGCTGGCAGCAGTTAAAGTTAGCGGAAGTGGTTTGACTCCTAGAATAAGAAGTGTCTTGTTAATTGAAAAACACGTACGTACATTTATTAACCGTCATACCCGTAGATAACTCAAACATATATAATTGATTTTATTTTTACAATTTATATAATTGATTCGGCTTTGTTATTAGCTGTGTTTGTGTTTCAGAAAGTTAGGTTAGGTTAGCATGCACCGTTTAGAGGAAATTATTTAAAAACTGTAAAATTTTCATTTCCGAAGTCGTCATCCCCAAAGCGTTTTCCAGCTTCGGTAATATAAGAATAACATTTTTATACTTAATAAATTAATAACGATTTAAATGTGTACCTCGCAACCCTTAACTCCTTAGAGAAAAAACCATTTCCGAAGTTCTCTTTTACTTTTATAAAACATTACACTGGTTTTAACGGTTTTCCGACTTTTTGAGTTAATTGACATTAATAGGGACTAGATGTTCATAAAAATTGTTAGTTTTATAAATAAAATGTGTACTATTTGAAGAAACAATCCTTTTCATCAACTCTGTAGTTAATTAGCATCATTACTATAGTACGCATGTTCAAAAATTGAAATCTTTAAGAAAATACTACAAAACTTTTACTGCCAGGTGTTCTGCTGTTTTCAAAACATATCAAAAAACCTGAAAGCAAAAACTTGCAAAAAAACTACAACTTTTTTTATTTGTTTTTGTTTGTTTCTTAAATTGTCCTTTTGTACGGAGAATGACCCAAATTTAGTTAAAATTTTGTTTCACGCAGGTAAACAGTTAATATACTGGAAATCCATTTCAAACGGGATTTAACCACTGCGTTTCAAGGTATTCTCTCCAAACTGAATTTGCTTTTATTAGATTTATTTCTATCATTTTCTTGCTTTTGTAGAAAAAGTACAGACGTAAAACAGAAGAAACAATTCGTACCTCTTCGGACCTTTATTTTCGAAGCCAAATCCATCTCTATTTCGGTATGTTGAAGAAGTGATATCGAAATAATATTATATGCTTCGAAATTTAAGTATTAAAATTACCGCTTCATATTTTTCACTACTTTATACGATCTAAATCGAACACGTCGCTTATCAACTCACTTTGCTGACTAGATCAATATAAAACAAGAACGCATGATATTCGTAGTCATTATTTTTTTGTGTACATATTGACTTTTATAAGTATACTTTTATAAAAAAGATGTCAACGCATTGTTTTAGTGCTAATTGTAAGAGGTATAGGAAACCGACATTGCACATAACTAATAGAAAGAGGTTATTTCTTATAGTGACAGGTTATGTTCAATGAGTATCATTATGTTTGCGAACGAAACGCGAAATTATTTGAATATCAAAATATTTTTTATATTTTACGAGTATTTGTTGTTTATACCGGTTATACGAACTACATGAACTAGTCCATAACAAACGACATTATAAACGGGCATTATCGTTTATAACGCCCGCTCAGTGTTTACTTGATTGTTGTGTTTACAATTTGCAATCGGAGCCGGCGTTACGTTCAATAGTAATTTGGATTAGACCAGAAACTGCATGCCTGAGTACGAGTGTGTTGCAACACAACAAATAACAACTATTTGCAACGTAGTTTCCGGGCGTGTGATTCACAAATTCTTTTTTCTCAGCTAAAATTGACTTACTCTTTAGATGACTTGTACTATTAGATTTTTTTTTTGTTTTCATGTGGGTACAACCAACAACAAAAACATTTAAATTTAAAATTTCAGATTTCTGTTTGACTTTTGTAAATTTAATAAAAGTTGTTGCCATCCGACAAACATAAAAATTCCTAATTTTATAAGTATAAACCTGAACAATACATATTAATAAATCAATTTTTAAAGTTTATACTGTTGTGTGTTTATACAGTTTATTATTATAAAGTTTTTTATATATATAAACAAATAAAACCAAAATCTCTCATTGACATAAATCAATCCAAAGTGATGAAATGAAATGCAGTCAACCATATGGGTTTACGTATAAACTAGAAAAGCTACAGACATGACAGTTTAAAATGAATTTACAAGAACTACTGAACAGTATTTATCTAATATTGAACATAGCAGCAAATACTTTGTGACCAGACATTGTCTTTTGACATGACGTTAGTTTTCACATCAGCTACAGGGGCACATACCTAGACAAGCAAAAGGAAAATAAGCACAGAACAACAAATATATCACATATAAAACACAATAAATCACTTACTTAACTCACTAGTACCATAACAACTATTGTTACTAGACCCAAGGAAAATGAAGAATCTAGATGAATGCGTGATCAATGCCCTTCATTGACTTAATACCAAGTGACAACAACAAAGAAATATACAAAACATGCTAGACGCGAGATAACTCAGTGCATGCGATGTCAAGAATTTGGACATACGAAGAATCTTTGTAGAAATATTACAAGATGCGTTAAGTGTTCGGAAGAACACCTAACCACAGAATGTCCCAGAAAAGAAAAAGATGCAAATGTCAAGTGTACAAAGTGTAATGAGAACCATCCAGCGAATTACAGAGGCTGTATAGTTTATAAGCAAATACTGCAAAAAATGCATCTAGCACTAAGACAACGTAAGATAGAAACTAGATTCGTCCAAGCAGGAGTAACATACGCCCAAAAATGCAAGAACAAATGGGAACACAACAAATTCAAACAAACACAACACAACATACAAATGACTTAAACGAACTAGAACAGATGATGAAGAACCTTATGGATCAAATGAGCACACTGTTAAAAATAGCAGTATAGAATGCCAATGGCCTGTGCCAGCATGCACAGGAAGTGAACCAATTTATGAAAACCTACGATATAGATATCATCTTAGTATCAGAAACTCACTTTACAAGCAGAAGCTATATTAAAATACCCAATTATAAGATATACAACACCAACCACCCAGACAAAACTGCACACGAAGGGTCTGCCGTGATTATTAAACAGAAAATCAAACATTATGAAAGGGAGGAATATAAACAAAACAACATTCAATCCACTAATGTAACTATTGTAGACAGCCAAGGGGAAACAACAATATTAGCAGTATACTATCCACCACGACACAACAACAAATACGAAGACTATAACAGATATATTAAAACACTAGGAAACCGATTCCTAGCAGGGGGAGATTATAACGCGAAGAACACGTATTGGGGATACAAACTCACTACTAACAAAGGAAGAGATCTGCTAAAAGTTATGAAAAATAATAACTTAAATTACTTCTCAACACATCAGCCCACCTATTGGCCTTCCGATCCTGAAAAGATACCCGATCTCGTGGACTCCTGCGTAATCAAAGGTCGCAACTCCAAAACTATTAAAGTAGAATCGTGTTTAAAATTAACCTCTGATCACACACCAATCATAATAACATTTCTAACCAAAATACAGGAAATACCAAACAAACCGTCACTTTATAATAAAAGAAAAGGTTGGGAATACTTTCGCGAAACACTAGATGAACAAATAACTCTCGCAATACCACTGAAAACAGAAATGGATATCGAAGAAGCGATAATAGGATTAACCAAAACAATACAAAAAGCAGCATGGCAAGCAACTCCAGATAGCGGCGAAAAATGTCCGACAATAATAAAGCAGAAAATATCGGAAAAAAGGAAAGTCCGAAAACGCTGGCAAATTCCAAGAGCCTTACCTAACAGATAACGATACAACAAACTAGCTAAAGATCTCAAAAAGCTGCTATATAAGGTGAAAAACGAATCTGTCCAAGAATATCTTAGAGGCCTAACACCAACTGAAGTAACAGACTAATTCTATATGGAAGGCAACCCGAAAATTAAAACAACCAGTACAACAAATACCTCCGATAAGATCAAGCCAAACCACCTGGGCACGAACGGAAGACCAAACAGCTAAAGCGTTCGCTGAACACTTCATCACAGTCTTCCAACCATTTCCACACCGCTATAAAAGAAGAAGAAATTAAAAACCATATCGCAACTCCTTTTCAGATGAGCTTACCAATAAAAAAAGTTATCAAGAGCGAGCTCGAAATAGTAATACGCAGAGAAATAAATACAAAAAAGGCCCCGGGTAACGACCTAATTACGGGTAAAATACTTCAAGAACTGTCCCAAAAAGGTTTAAAAGCTATAGTACAAATCTTTAGTGCAATTTTAAGAATTGAATACTATCCGTGCCAGTGGAAAATAGCACAAGTCGTATGATACCCAAACCAGGTAAAGACCCAATAGATTATATTAAAACGATTAGCTAGCATCATAGATGAAAACATGCTGATACCCACTAATCAGTTTAGTTTTAGAGAACACGGAACCGTAGAGCAAGTACATAGAATTCTCAAATTCGTAATTAATAAGGACATGGAAGAGAAACGATATTGTTCAACTG
Organism: Agrypnus murinus; assembly: GCA_929113105.1. Taxonomy (NCBI): domain Eukaryota; kingdom Metazoa; phylum Arthropoda; class Insecta; order Coleoptera; family Elateridae; genus Agrypnus; species Agrypnus murinus. Next base: position 130,049,134 of record OV816023.1, on the reverse strand, counting down.
CTTTCATCGACATAAGACAAGCTTTCGACAAAATATGGCATTTAGGACTATTCTATAAAATTAAAAACTCAATTCCACATCCCTTTTACCCCATTCTTAGATCTTACCTTTCCTACCGGACAGTCCAAGTAAAACATCACGAAGTATATACTGACCTATACCCTATCAAATCTGGAGTACCACAGGGTAGTGTTCTGGGGCCGATCTTATACTCACTGTACACAGCAGACCTTCCACAAACCGATTCAACGATGATAGCAACGTACGCCGACGACACAACGATCCTAGCTTCACATCACGACCATAATAGGGGAAGAGGGGAAACAGTGTTACACAAAAAACATTTTTTGATTTAATTCAGATCCAAATAAAAATTTTAAAATTTATTTCTTTTCCTAGTTTAAGAGTTACGAATCTTGTTTCTACTTTTACATTTAACTTGCTTTGATTATTTCAACTTTTAGAGAAATTAAGATTTATTCAACTTGGTGCTCTGTGTAACACTGTAATCCTGATAGTGGGGTACAGAGTTACAAGGAAAGTTGCGTGCGTTGTACGTACGAATTTATAAGTTGGATTAACTTCTGTATCCGTTTTACGTGTAATTTCCCTAATTGACAAAATTATGTGTTTTATTCTAGCCTCTTCTTGTATCACCACAAAGTTTCCAACGTCGATATCATTTGAATGGAATGTATCTTTGTCATAACCCCACTATCCACTGTAACAATGTACCCCAATCAAAAATCTACACTCGATAGGTAATAAGGGCATAAACAGTTTTGAGGTTACGTTTGTACTTCTCCGGCGTAAATAAGTTTACAAACTACTTATAAATAAACTTTTAATAATCTAGCTTTAATTAATTTAATCCTGAAGTAAATTGTATTTTACTTGAAATAATTACTTTTGATATTAAAAAATATACATACCTTAATTTCTTAAAAACCCATCAGTGAATATTAACCAAAATGCACCTACACTTCAAATTCAGTGTCAAACACAGGGAGAAACTGGCACAACACCCAAACGAACTTGCAACTATATTGCTACAAGAAAAAGAAGAACCAAGAAGATTGAAACGGTTTAAGCCATCTGACCTACCAACTAGATTCACATAAACATTATGTACATATATCGATTAGTACTAAACACCCAAGTCTTGTAAAATTATAAAGAATGTGCAATGGGACATATCTTATCATGTCATGATTATAGTGTAGATTCTTAGTTTTAAGCACACATAAGTTGTACTGATAGTCCATAAAAGGACTGATTCTATATAAAAAACGATATAAAAAACGCGTGATCAACAGCTGTAAAGACATTAAGATAATAGAAGAGAATAACCAGTATCTTGTGTTACCCTCGGCTGTAAAAAAAAGTCAGCAGCGTACGTTAGGATTGTACTTTTTAACATTTCGTTTGTCATAGTTCAATACATACACCCTAATAACGAGTTATAATTAAAAGTGTTCAATACGTTTTAAATATCATAGGGTAATAAAGATATTTAAAGAAAAGTAATTGGATAAATTTTAGTTATAACCCGTTAGAAGAAAAAAATAGGGAAGATAGGACGTTAAGATGAAATCATTCAGCTCACCTGGTGTTTGTTTCTCTTGTTAGTTAAATTACTCGAGTCAAGCACGTGATCGCCGAGTCTCGCCGCGTGATTCGCGATGCATTTTGCAATTTCACCCTCGTGATTTCTGTAACCCAGATTCTTCATTTGTTTGTTTGGGTTGTCATATAACAAGTACAAGGAAAGGTTACTAAAAATCTAAATACTAGTCAGCCAACAGTTTTTAGGCTACTGAAAAATCAGCTTTTTGTATCCATATCACATTCAACAGGGTACAGGCACTTTGCCCAGACTTTTTGCCCAGTTTTTGCCGATAGATGGAAGAAAGAATTAGACAAAATCATTAGTTTTTAGAACAAATACTTTTCACCGATGAGGGGTATTTTTCCAGGGACACCATAATGAACTTTCTTAATAATCACATATGGACAGATGAGAATCCGTAGGCAAACATTGAAAACCGCCATCAACACCAATTTTCAGTCAATGATGGTTCGGAATTGTTGGAGATCACTTGATTAGCCCATTATTTTTACCGGGGAAGCTAACTGGACAAGAGGACTTTCTTTTCTTGAAGAGGAGTTGCCGACACTATTGGATAAGACGTCCCATGGCCTATTCCATTGAAATTTCAGTATGTTGACCTTTGCCAAAAATATCAGTTGTATTATCTTACTAGTAACTGTAAAATAATATTGGACATTACAATGATATACAAGATATTGTCTACTGAACGTTTACTAAATGTAGGCATAATATATACAAATTATTTCTTACTACACTATTAAATTCACTACTCAGACATGTTGTATTTTATTCGCAAATATTTTTCAATCTCTGCAGTTTCCTTTTCCTGAATAGCATGCAAGCGAGCTGTTGATTCAATAGGAAAAGGAGGTTCAACTGCCATAAGAGAGTTATGCAGTGGTACTAAACGCTGATGATCACTTACCTTTTTGGAAAACTGGTAACCTGTGCAGGGACCATGAGATAACATAAATGAATCAATTAGCTCCTTGAATTTAAAGTTAACTTCTCTGATCATAAATTACAGAAACAAAACTGCCTTTCTTGAAATTATGGATACTGCCAGCCTTAGTTTTTTTATCTGCATTAATAAACTTAACTACTTCAACAAGATGATCAGCTGTTTTACAAATGTACATATAGATAGTAGTTTCTTTCGTGACACCCCCTTAAAAAGAACTTGCAACTGCCTTGGAGGGACAACCTAAAGTGAAAATCAAGAAAATAAAGACTTGAGTCTGAGGATGATACTGTTATTGAATCTGAAAACGGCAATCAGTGGTGTCAAATATCAACCAATCAGTACATGCCTGTCAGAACTATCAAAAAAAGTGCATATCCTCACTGTCGTACCAAACATGTTCTTTGAAAAGCAAGCATTCAACTGAACCTCCAAAAAGTTACAAAATATGCAATTTCGAAAGACAAAATATGTTTATTGCCTACCAGGTCCATACAGCGAATATGCCCTAATATCAGACTGTGGAACATATTTTGGGAGAGCTTGATTCAGAGAAATAAAAATTACCACGTGGATTTACGTAAATAAAGGTAAGTACGGTTAATCCGTCCACGAGTAATTGAGGTTTTCTAATGAACCAGTACGATGATGCAACTGGTATTTATGGAAAAGATAGTTCAAGTGTATCAGAACACGATATTAAAATTTCAGATTTTTCGAAAGTGGCTTTCTTGAGATACAAGAGGTTAGCCCTGTTCAAAAATGAACGATCATATAGCTTTCTTCAAGTTGATGCTACAAAGATAATTTACGTGTCACAAGTTAGGGACGAAAATTACCTTTCAGGCAAATCAAACAGCATTAAAATATTCCTATTAGATTTCGAAACATTAAAAAAATCACTTTTAAACACTAACAATATTCGCGATCTTACCCTTAACTTTCATGACCTGTAACTTGATCCAGATTTTTTTTGGGCCAAACAAGAATAGGAGTCTTAAACTTTAACAAAGATTAACATACTAAGATTTCATCAAAACTGGTGACTTTGACTTGCCACCACCTGTCTGTTTTGAAATGTAATAGGTCCGGGTAGCAATTAAGACTTGAAATGTATTTTATGCAAGATGGTATAATGCATTCAATGCTGCCCCAATTGAAAATGTCGAGGAATTAAAGAATCGCATTGTCGCATCGTGTGAAATAATCCAGCATACCCCAGGGATTTTGAAACATGTTCGCCAATCAATGCGTCTCAGGATCGAAACATGTATTGCAGTTAAAGGTAGTCATTTTGAACAACTTTTATAACTTTATTTATTCGCGGGTTTTCATTAATTTAACCAACTTCATTAATTTATTCTAACAAATTATTTTATTGGCTCACTGTGTATCAATACCTGGAATATATAAGTATACAACAACGGTTATTTTTTTTCGAAAAGGAAGTGAGATAAGAAAAAAATTCAAAGAATAAAAAAGTATTTTTAATTACCTTATCGAAAATATTAAACTTAAAAAAAAGGAGTGACGTATTCTATTTTTTCTCATTAAAATATTAAATGAAATGCCTTCTGAAATGCCCCTGGAATAAAAAGTGAAATGTAATGACACAAAAAATGACTCATATTATTAGAAATAAACCTGCCAATATTCAGTTAAATTGGCTAGAGGACTTTTGAAATAATTAAAAGCCAATTAAAAAACATACAACCTGTATCTCGGAAACGAAGCGTTTTTAGACACATGTTCATTAGAACTTTCTTTTTGTATTTTTATCCAAGGAATCTATTTGCAATATTAAAGAATCATCCTGTATATGTACTAAGTATGTCATTTATAACATATTATCTGGATTGACAATATTGACATCCTAATAACAAGTGACCTTTCTAATAACTTTTAGGGTATTTACAATTAAAACTATATATTTCAATTACTAAGTAACAATTACATAACAGAGTTAAATAGCGTTATCTATTAAATTGAAATTTATCTTTTATGACGCATTGACCGAGGCCGAGGACAATACGCTCTTTAAAAACTTTCAAGATTTTTAAATGGAAATGCAACCTTTGAAAAATATAGATTATTTACATAGGCAATAGCTACACTTATTATTTTACTATTTATTTGGTTGAGAGCGCTATATAGCGCATTGGATATTACAATGGCAACAAGGGCGTATCTAGCTCAAAACGAAGGGGGCAGCTTTCTAAATTTAATTTTTTTCATCGGGGAAGGGTAGTCCATTAAGGGGATGCTATGGAATAATACACAATAACCAAATGAAGAATAAAACAATTTATTTTAAAAAAATTTTGTTATTAATCAAAAGAAGAATTCATTTTACGTCAAAAGCATATTACATTTTATGAAGAAAATCAAAAACCCTGCAGAAAAATGCTTTATTGCACATATGGTTTATTGCACAATAAGTTATAAGAAGAAACCTAGAGTTGAATCGCACCCTCGTAAACTCAATCAATCTAAGTTCAGTTCTACTTCTACTTACTTTTGCAAGGGTACAAATTTAGGAGAAAAATAATAAAATTGTATTGGGTTTCCTATACATGTCATCTTTTAGAAAAAACAAACTGTATATAAACTAGGTATTAACAATAATAAATAATATTTGTATAGTATTTACTAGTAATAATATTAAATTAAATAGTATTTGACATATTTTAAAATCCTAGACTTACAGAAGTGAAACAATTGAAATTGATTTCTAGTTTTTATATGTGAAATTAATCACAGACACATGGTTGATTAAAAAAAATAGAGAATAGATTGATTGCATGCAGGTTAGAATAAAATGGAGAGATCTACCAAACTCTTTGATATGTTTTTTAATCTACAACCTACATTTATTGGGTATGACTATATCGTGTTTAGTACATCTATGTTATTTTGTAATAACTTTCTTTCAAAATGTATAATCTTTAATTTTTCAAAAATTTGTTATTTATATTTTATTTGTTTTATTTTTTTTTATTTTTCCATCTTGGAAGGCGCATTGTATTTAGAGTTTCCCAGAATTCATTTCTAATTTGTTTTGTGAATATTTTAACTAACCTTAGCTCATCAAATAAAATTACTTTTCCTAATAAGAATAAATGTTTTTCAACTATGTTACTTACCATAAAAAGAATGTTAAATTGTTTTATAGTTTTCCGGGATAATCTCGTACAAAACAGTTTTTGATAAATGAATGGAAAGAAAGCTATGATAACAATGAAGTAGTTATAATAGTGTTCTTTATCTGAAACGGACTTTCGAAACTATCGACCGAGAGAAATTCTTAATATAATTCAAAAATTACGGGTTGGGAGGAATTGTGTTAAATTGTTTTGAAAGTTATTTAGTTAATTATAGGAAACAGCATGTAAAATGTAACCAACAGGTATCATCAAACAGGGATATCGTATATGGGTACCGTAAGAGAGTATTTTAGAATACATTTTGTTTAGTTTATATATTAACGATGTTAGTAATGTCATTATTATGTGAAATTCACAATCACAATACTAGGTTTAACAATAATTTTTATTTAAACGAAGAAATTCATCAAAAGCACAAAATGAACTTTTTTATAATGGAATTATTGTTTATAATCAATTGCCTGACCAGATCAAAAGATTAAATATAAAAATGTTCAAAAGAAAAGTGAAAGAATTTTTTATTCTAGCATCTAGTTGCAGCATATCTATTATCCAATGCAAAAGTTCTGAGTTTGAATGGGCATAGCAAAAAAACTAACCGCTCAAATTAATTCAAACAAAAACGATTAGATAGACAATTTTTGTATAAAATAGTAAATTTGTAAAATTATTTGATTTTTAGGTTTTTGAATTTTTGCGGAATATGTTACAAAAAGTCTGGTTTTTTGGGAGTTTTGACGTAAAGCGTATCTTTAATAATTAATCTTTCAACTACTCTACAGAATTGAGTGTAATTTTATATGCAAGTAGCTAATAGTGTTGTATGTATGTACAATTTTGTAATTTGATATCTGTATTATTTCTCAAGTCATGCTCTGAAATAGAGGTTAATGTATTCTGGTCTTCTGGTGCCGAGTTCGAGATCTTTTTGTTACAAAAGATAGTATTTTTTAATAAAACAACAAACACATTAAGAAATTTTAAAAATATTCACGAATTAATTAATAAATAATTCTTAAAATCAAAATCAGATAATTTTACAAATTTACTATCTTATACAGAAATAAATTATCTGTTTTTGTTTGAATTAATTTGAGCAGTTAGTATTTTCGCTACTCGCATTCGAACTCAGGGCTCAGAACTTTTGCATTCGATAGTAGTCATTCATAATACATGCTAAGGTATTGGACAATAACAATATTAGTTTAAGACAAATTGCACAAAACGTTGACGTTCATTTTACAACGGCTCACAGAATTTAAAAAATACACAACTTCAAATCCTTTAAATACCAAAAAAATCACCAGCTTTTGAATGGGATGAAATTCTGCGCATCGAATTCTCTGAAGTCATGTTGGAAAAGTGTAACGAGGACAGAAACTTTTTGAGCACTGTTTTATTTAGCGATGAAAGTAGGTTTGTCTGTGTTAGCATTCCTAATAGTCAAAACCACCGATATTGGAGTACGGAAAGGAAAACTTACACTTAACGAATGTAAGTCATACCCAGTATCGAAAAAGTGTAAACGTGTGGGTGGGCATCTTAGCACATCATATAATTGGGCCGTTTTTTTATTGACGGTGCCTTGAATGCAGAAGAATACTTGCATTTATTACAAGAAAAGGTAGGACCTGCCGTACAAGATATTGTTCCTGAAGATACAGTTATATGGTACCAGCATGATGGCTGTCCAGCCCATGACGTAAGAGAGATCCGGGAATACAATACCGTTTGGATACTAATCCTTTTTGGATGTTAATTAATCAATAATCAATAATAAAAAATACACACGCACACACTATAGAAATAAATATATTCTTCTAGTAATTTTTTTAAATAAAATATTTTCCAATTTTTGTTCAAATAAAATATGTTTCTAATTTAAAAAAATAAAAAAAATTTTCCAATTTTTGTTTAAATAAAACATTTTTCTACTTAATTTTAAAGTAGGTATCATACCTAATATTTGGTTTAATTAACTAATTGCGCTTCAAGCATCTAACGCTTTCCTCTGCTTCACAATTCTTTATTTTAAAATTTTGCAACGGTAATGGGAATACTTCCCACAGAAATCCTAGGATCCGCCATTCTTGGGAGTTTAAAAATGGTTTTGGTATGCACACTTCTGCTCTTAGTTCGAACCGGGGGGGCCGTTTGGCAGAGTTTTTTTATAGAAATTGAGCGCCTCATCGCCAAAATCCTCTTGAATAACTCCCCATTCTTCTAATTGAGAGGAATGTAACTCCGCAAACTTTGCGAACCGAGTTCGTCGATCTTTTATGTTTTTATCCATTCTTCTATCGTCAATCAAATCAATAAAACTTCTGATGTTTATATGTTTATCAAAGGACTTTAAATTTTCATAATTTGCGAAACTCGAAAAGATAATTTATTTTAATTACATTAATCCACAACAATTAACATCATATTAACTTACAAAATCTTTCATTAGATTGGTTATTTTCAATTCATATTCTAATTTGATTTCAGCTACACAGTAAAAAATGGAGTGTTAACTTTTACACTCAAATAACAGCCAGAGTGGTTCCTATTTATCCACACTGATGAGTGTAAATAACATTGGTCTTAAAAGTGGTAAAATATATAACAACTTTAACCTTCAATGCAGGTTAAAGTCATGGAGACTGAGTGTAAAAATGACAACCATATTGTTGTGTGAGAAAACATTTGTTGAGTGTAAAGTATGCACGAACTGAGTGTTAATTTCCCATTCTTTTAGTGTAAAAATTATTGCTTATAATGGTAAGGAACATTTTTTTAATGGAAAAGGAACCAATTATAGTGGTTACAATCATTTATTGGAGTGTACAAAAAGAAAAAAGTAAAAAAATAATGCACACAAATATTAGTTTTATTTTAAAACAAAATGCAAAATATAAATACATTCTAAATCTAAATAATCCAATGTAAATACATACTGTGATGATTTTCCTTCATTATTTGAAAATCATGAATTCTTTATTTTGTTACCCAATGTAAAAATGTTCAAAGTTGACTGTTTGTGTTTATCATTTGTAATTATGAGTTTCTGTAATTAAAGTTTTATTAAAATTATTTACACATTCTAATTTACATTACAAACCTTACCTGTAATTATAGAAACGACATTTAATGTCACTAATCACAATGTCAGTAATCACATGTTAATAATCACACGTTTTATAAACACATGTGCGCCATCTTTTTAAGCTGAGTTCGGCCGTCTCCAAGTACCGACCTACTATACCGACATATATTCTATATCATATACATATATCATATACGACTATACCAGAAACGATTTTGCATTTAAATTGTTCCTTGTAAACCAAAAATCTGAAAATAATTTTATCTATTATTTATCCATAATTCACGTAAACATTATTATTTATATTTATGCATAATGATGATTGAAATTACAAAGGATCAACATGGCTGCTAAAACTCTTACATAAGAAAAAGCTGAATAGACACAACCAGGACTGGAAATTATAGTCTTAAAATCTTACCTAATTGCACAATATCGTAGAAAGATGCATCCTCTTCTATTTTAGCATATTTACTTTTATTGGCTAGTTGAATCTTAAAAATCATTGTGACTTTCAAAGACAACTAAGTACATTCAAACACAAACAGTAAATAAAAGTCTCACGTCCAATCGTGATTATTCGCGTTGGAGATGAATGTTCGGTGGATGACACTCGCGAGGGTTAAATCGGTTTTGTTGGCAATCTCATTAACACTCTTTACTGCTGTTAACATGCTAGAATAGTGAAATACATTTTCTGAAAGACGACTCTTACACTAACGAGAATATCTTTACCAAATTCAAATGATTTGTACACCAAAAACATTATTTTTACCCATTTTTTTAAATTAAGATAACACTCATAAGAAAATTGTTGCTGCGTGTTAATTTTGGTTGTTAATTTCATTCACATGAGTGTAGAAATTCACACTCAGATATTTCACCACACCAAATATGTTTTTCACCACCACTGCATTTTTTACTGTGTACCTGTGATTGTAACTGTAATTTGTTTTCAGTTACCTGTGACTGTAATTTGTTTTCAGCTACCTGTGACTGTAACTGTAATTTGTTTTCAGCTAACTGTAACTGTAATTTGTTTTCAAAATCCTTTTTGAGCAACTCTTGTTCATACACATATTGTGTAGTGAAAGCTTTCTTGAAAATTTGGGAAAAAAATATTCTTCTAGCCTGAATATACATCATATTATTAAATTTGTTGTTAAACAATTAAAGAATTACCATTATTGGAAGAATTATATTCACTGAACTGAAATTGATTGAATGCAATTAACAAACTACGAATTGCAAAATCATAGATGATAGTATAAGAAGCAGCTGATGGTGACAACTGACAGATTCCAGATTCCACACAGAATACGCGCGTATTGCGAACATGAAAAATATACTTAAATGGGTATAATATTGGTTGCATACCATTCGATCAATGACAACGCTTGAAATACATATTTGATTTTTTATTTTAAATATACAGGTTGTTTTTTAAATTGATAGTACAAAAAAAGACTGGTAATAGGTGATGTGAAGTAGAACTCATATGAGGACTTATTTGTCCGAATTTGTTTGGACGAAACCGTATTCATAAATGTGCTGAAGTGACCCAATAGAAAAACTGAGAAAAAAAAATTTCTTAAAATTTTAACTTTTAAAAAAATTACCTTGAAAACAGGGTATATTTGGTAAAAAATTGAAGTGTACTGAAGGGGCCAAGATATATATCTTGGGTAAAATCCTTAAAAAGCAATACAAAATCGCATATAATCCTAATTTATTAATAAATACAGTTTTTACATCAATTTCACAGGACAGAATCCTTGAAATATCTGTTTTTTTTAAATATACCTTAAAAACAGGGTAAAATGCTTAAAAAAATGATGTGTGCTGAAGGGGCCTACTAGTACAAAATTCAAAAACAGAGCAAAATCTTTGAAAAATGTTAATTTTAAAATATACCTTAAAAACAGGGCAAAATGCTTAAATAAACAAAGTGTTCTGAAGGGGCCTTCTTAGTAGTTGCATATCTAAATTATATTGTTTTAATATCTACAGGGCAGGGCAATTCATTCTCTTTCGGGAAACTTTAACGTATTTTACTGACCAAGCTAATGAAAAAAGTTCCAATGAACACATACCCGAAAATGCACCACTTCCCAGATATAGGGTGTTGAAGTTTTCAAAAGTCAATTTCTAAAAAAATACTTATTTAATCAAATTAACAGTACTTAAATATTTCAATAACGATAGTATTACAATTAATTACTATCTAAGTAGATGTCGATCCACCAACTTTCGATACATTTCCTACAACGCCGAATTAATGAATCGATTGCGAATCGATATTTGCAGTGAACTTTACCTCATATCATTACAGGCTGCTTCAATTCGTAAAATTGATAGTTTTAATCGCGAGTGTATGTTACATGTAGATAACAGAAGGTCTCCTCATTTATACTCTCTTCATCATAAAATTCATTTATGATTAATGGTTTTTTAATTCTTCTATTGGAACTTTAAATCCCTGCATGTCGAAAATGGTGACTTTTCGGATACATGTTTATCTAAACTTTATTCATTAGTTTGGTCAGTAGAATACGTTGGTGAAATTTTCCGAAAAGAAAATGAATGCCCTGTATATACATACTAACCTTACGAGTAACTTGAATATTTCTCGATATGATTTTTATGAAATCAAAGTCCTGAATTAATGTTACCTAAATCCCTAAATGGATTCAAAGCTATCCAGAAAGATAGCTTTTCTCAAGTAAACTATTTTTTAATGAAATCTTATTTTACTTTTTATGATCGATGAAAAAATGCACTTGTAGATTTAATACCTTAATAATATACTATGTTTGTACACCAATCGTACATGAAGCTACCTTGTATTACACAATCATTTTTAATAGTAGCGTATAAATTAAAACGTTATACACATTATAAATAAAAACAGCATTCACATTTTTTTTTCATTGTTTTAAGGTCGTAACAAAAAGTTGAAGAGTTCGTAAAATAACTACCATGGATTTAAATACCACTCGTGATGGTAAGTCTCTCTTTTTTAAACGAAATAAAACATGTAATTGTAAAATTGTTTATAGGGCCAGAGAAGATACTTCCAGCAACGAAATTATCTACCACAAGACAACATGAACCAGTAGCTCTAAGAATACCAAAGCAGGGTAAAGCTATTGAAACCACAAAACCTATTTCGGTTCCAGGGTTGCTACGTCGTACAGCGTCCAAATATCCTAACCATCCGGCGTTATATTGGAAAGATTCCATCACTAAAGTATGGCAAAGTTACACCTACAGGTAAGTTGTTACTTGTTAGATCTTTTTGGCTTTTATGAATATAAATATTCTTAAATTGTTGTTTTTAGTGAATACGAACAACAAGTAAGGATTTGTGCAAAAGCTTTCTTATATTTGGGATTGGAGAGATACCATTCAGTTTGTATTTTGGGTTTTAATAGTCCAGAATGGTTTATTTCTTCATTGGGAGCTATTTATGCCGGGTAAGTACATTTGCAGGATGTTGAAGAATCTTTTGTTGGTGGCACCTGTGTCTGTTTTTAGAGCTTGATTGACATAGTATGTACTAAATATATTATGTTAGAAATAACTTCAAAAACAATTTTACAGTACTACTTGTAATAACATGGTAATTCATGTTTAACCAAATAAGCCTATACTGGGTGCAGCTATTGAGTACCTACTGTATAATTATGAGGGATTTACATAAAAAATAAAAAGTACCCAATATCTGTTCCCCTAATTATTTTATAATGTATTAAAATATTGAATTAGAAAACAACCGTTGACAGTAAATTCTTTGCCATTACGATTATATAATATTATAGCATAAACATAGACGTAACTAGGGGGGGGGCTAAGCCCCAATCGAAAACTATCCCCCCTCTCAAATGGATACGAACCAGAAACACTTTGTAGTTTTGTAATAAAATAGCAAATAATAACGGATTGTAAGGACTGTGGTTTATTCCAACACATATTTAACGGTGTCTCCTCACCACACATTGTATTTGACTAATTGCCAATACGTATTTCAATTTTTTTATAATTAGTTTGCCCTGCGTCTTAAAGAAGAAACTTAGAAAGTAAACTTCATATTTTACATAATTTAGCTACCCAACTTTTAGACAATAACGAAAGCAGAAGACAAAAACGTTTCAAACCCTCAGACCTGTCCACCAGATTTGATTAGCTTATTAGCATTTTGTACCTACTTAAATTATGTATCTATAAAATATGTAATCCTACGATTAGCTCGTTAACTACTTTTATAAGAAAAAAGAATTATCGATAGATTATTCTCGGCAAGCAAATAGTAGTTTAGTTAGTCAACTATTAATCAAAACATTAGTTATTGTTAATTTCTAACAGATTGTAAATAAACGATGAAACTGTAAAAAATATATATTTTAGATTATCAGAAATAAATATTATGAAATACTTTTGATGGACATTTGAATAAGTATGGAATAACTTCAGTTCTATAACTTCTGGTATAAACTTGAACAATACGTTATAAGATGGTTGAAAAACCTTGAAAACAAAACCCTCTGCATTCGTTACATCACTAAATCGTTTCTCGATATGCTAATCGGACAGTAATGACCAAATATGAATGTCATCATCCCAAATCTGCGATACAGAGAATTACTTACTACAAGAAACAAAGACGGGCGCGGTATAATAAATATATCCAATCTACACGCTAAGCAGGTGAATCGCATCAGGAATTTTTCAATGAAAAAGCGCTCAACTCTGAACTCCACCGGAGCATCATACAACAAGCAGACGAAAACTATGCACCACTGAAGTTGGCGTCTAATGCAGAGCACTATACATACCGTCCTCTGGTAAAAGAAATAGAACCATGGCAAGAAAAAGAACTACATGGTAAATACCGAGAATTACCGAACCAAGAACAAGTAGATAAAGAACAATCACTCAAATGGCTTACAAAAGGTACACTGTTCCCAGAAACCGAGGTATTTGTTGTGGCTCTCCAGGATCAAGTAATAGCTACAAAATGCTATCTAAAATACATAGTTAAAGATAACACCATAGAAAGTGATATGTGCCGAAGATGCAAACAACTTGAAACTATAGACCACTTACTTAACGCTGTACGCTGCTTACCCAAACAAAATATAAACAAAGACATGATGCGGTAGGAAAGACTATACACAATAGTATAGCTATGAAATATGGCCTTGTAGATAAGACAACACAGTATTATATGTAAGAGCCCAAAAGCAGTATAGAGGACAACATAAATCTTTATTGGGACAGAACTATTCTCACCAATGTCTCAATAACAAACAACCGACCAGACACTATTCTCATAAAGAAAGTGGAGAAATGGGCATATATAATAGACTATACTGTATCAGCATCTAATAACTTGGAAAAAACATATCGTTTAAATCTTCTTTGTAACAAACGGCAATCTTGTTGATTTCTTATAACTAAAAAGTTTGAAGTCATCGGCATAGATGAGATTTTCACTATTGTGAACCTGAGTCGATATATCATTTATAAATAAAATTAAAAAATACTGGGCCAATGATACTACCCTGGGACACACCGGAAAATGCTATATAATCACTAGAGCGATACCCATTAAAATAGACAGAATCTGAATTCTAGACGTCAGATAATAATGAACATATGTAGTTAAATTATTGGTGAAACATATTTTATTTAATTTGTTTGATTATGTGGTCAACAGTATCGAAAGCTTTAGAGAAGTCTGTATACAGTCTGTTTTTTGTAAACGATAATATAGGATTTTCAATGGAATTTTACCATTTTCTTCCTAAATTTATACCCTTGCAAATGTAAGTAGAAATTTTAGTATCAATCGAAAGAAGAATTCATTTTACGTCAAAAACATATTAAACTTTATGAAGAAAACCAAAAACTTTTTAGAAAAATACTTAAAAAGCTTATTGATTTACTGCTGTTGGTAATAAGCTATAAAAAAAGCTGGAAGCTGTACGCCGATTTGTGTAGCGGTTAACGCTTCAGATTCCTAATCAGAAATCGCGGGTTCAAGTATACCATCTTCGTATACTTTTTTTAAATTGTATTGCTTACTAATTATTATGTGTAGAACATTGTTACAATTATTATTAGTTTTTTATTATTACATATTTTTGCTACGGGGGTTTACCGTTACTGTTTGTACAATTTTAACTACCTATCAGAAAAGCAAATGAAAAAGGGCATAAAACTAATAATCGTTGTAATAAAGTTCTAAAACTAATAATTTGTAAGCAATACAATTAAAAAAATATACGACGACGGGGCTTGAACCCGCGATTTCTGATTATAAATCTGATGTATTAACCGCTATACCAATCGGCGTATAGCTTCCAGCTTTTTTTATAGGTTATTACCAAACGCAGTAAATCAATAAGCTTTTTAAGTATTTTTCTAAATAGTTTTTGGTTTTCTTCATAACATGATTTTGACATAAAATGAATTCTTCTTTCGATTGATACCAAAATTTCTACTTACATTTGCAAGGGTACAAACTTGGGAGGAAAATGATAAAATTCCATTGGATTTCCTATATTATCGTTTACAAAAAACATACATAACCCACCTGAAATATCTCCTCCAAAGCTTCCAAAACACTCTGGGCAAAAACTGCTAAATTAGTTGTAGTGGATAGCTTTGTTACAAATCCATGCTGGGTTGTGGAAATAATATTGGAAAGTTGAGGTCTTAACAAATTGTTCAAAGTAATTTCAAAGACTTTTGAAAAAGTGTTTAAATGGGTAATTGGGCGATAGTTTCTTATTTCGGCCTAGATCCACTTTTATAAATTGGAATGATCTTTTCATCTTTACACTTTGAAGGGAAAGTACTTGTTAGCAGTGATAAATTAAAAAGTTTGTTCAAAGGAGCTGTAAGAAATTCAGCCACACTCTTTTATAGTAAAGAGTGTGTAAGCCGGAATATTGTCAGGAGATCTAGAATTACTTAATTGGCGAATGGCAGTTAATATGTCATCATTGCTGACCTTGTTAAGACTAATTGTATTACTTATACCGTAAGGCAATATAGATAAATCAATACTTGCATTATTAGAATCAGCTTCCGAAAAGCTATCACCAAAATATCTCGCAAAAGCTTCAGCAATATCGAAACCGTTCGTCAATGGAGCACTCTCATTATCTACCATAGGTACCTGTATGCTATGTGTACCATTTTTAGAATGTATTTACAGACTACCAGAAATATTTTGTATCCTCTTTCAAGTTCAATTCAAGATCTCTTATTAAATAGGCAGCATGAGCTTAGTGAATGAGTATCTTAGTTTCGGATCTAACTTGCTTATAGTTATTTAAATAAATTTCGTTATTGGTGTTTCTATGTTGTTTTATACTTTTCTTTAAGTTTTATTTTACGCTTAATATCATTAAAAGTTTCCCAGAAATTTACTCGAAAAGAAACATTACCAATTAAAAAAAATCAAAAAAGGAAATTGAATATACGAATTAAGGCGTACTTTTAGAAAATCCTTTGTAAAATCTCCCCTAGTAATTAAGTTAGTACTATCATTCTAATCATAAGCTAAGTGCATCCAAAAAACGTGTGTTGCTTTTTTCATAAATAATATAATAATGTGATGATAACCTTGGTTTTAAATTAATACTCTAGGAATGTTAAAAACTTGCTTACCTTACTTGTTTTGAAAAACGATATTTATTAATTAAATTATTTCACATGTTTTACGTGAAAAATTAATTTTAGAAAAACTGTACATTCAAAGTTAGCCAAGAAAATACCACTTAAGTTTCATAGTATTTGAACTATTTTCCCAAAATTTTAAGAAAATAGCAAAAAGCAGGTTTTTTGCAATAATCGAGTCGCTAGACCTACGATAATCTTAAAATTTTGGGAAAATATTTAGTTCAAATACTACGACACTTAAGTGGTATTTTTTTGGTTAGCTTTGATTTTGAATGTACAGTTTCTCTACCAACCAAAATTATCACGTTATCATATTATTTATGAAAAAACATCGATTATTAATCGTTGCGGTTAATGATTTATGCACCGTATTTGGGTGTCTAAATGGCCCCTTTGTAATGATTTTTTAAAATTTGGTATAGTTATTCACAATATAAGTAAATCCACTGTGATTTTGTTTAGAATTTTTTAAAGTACCTTTACATTTTTTTTGGGTACACTTGGACCTTAAACGAACTTATATTCTTAAAATGCTAGAAAAACATTACATTCAGACCTTTTTTTTAAGAAAAAAATCATTTGAATAAGTATAACTTGCACTAATATTTTTTTGTAGTTCAATTAGTTAAAAGCGGGCGATAATTAACCAGATTCGCTGTTTTCCCAAGTTCGATTCCACCTGGCAGGTACCTTTTTAATTTTCTAACAACATACAAAATTCAAAATGACAATTTTTTTTGAGAAATATACTGCACGTATTTTAAAATTAAACAGTATCTATTAGTTATTTTCTAATGGTTAAAAGTAATTTTTTCAACCATTTTCCACGAAAACAATATTTCACAAATTTGATTATTTTCACTAATTATGTAATTAGATTTTTACTAATTTAATCTAGTCAGATTGTCAATGCAATAAGATTATTTTTACTTAATCGTTCAACATTTCAAATGGCATTCTGGTTTTATTCGTGTACAATATTGCGAATAAGAATTGCAGTTTTGAAATGTAGATTATGCGGAAAATATTTTCGAAAAAAAAAATTGTTTTAAATTTGTATTTTGAAAAAAAATAATAAAAGTTACTTGGCAGCTGGAATCAAACCTGGAGCGGCAGCGACTTTGGTTTATTATCACCCCGCTTCAACTAACTGCGCTACGAAGAAACATTGGCGCGCGTGCCACATTTATTTTAAAAGTAGGTTATATTCATTTCAATAATTTTTCTTAAAAAAGAGGGTCTAAATCTAATCTTTTCACTATTTTTAGGATATTAGTACTCTTTAAACTCATAACGATAATGATAAAAAAGAAATAATTTTACGTACTTGGAGTGATTTTACAGATGATTTCTTAAAAGCATGGGTTAATTCCTATATTCGATTTCCTAATGAGACATAAAGTATGTAGATACACAAATGTTTTTAGCCCCCCCCCAAACTTGTCCTAGTTACGCCTATGAGCATGAAATGTTTTAATCCCATTATTAGATAAACCCTTCCAGTGCCGTATCCAAAAATTTAATTTGGGGGGAGGCTTATTGTTTTCAGTATTTGATGAAGGATACTTTTTAACTTAAATCATTCATACTGACTTGTCCGCCCTGAACATTTTGAGACCAAGTTTGGCGTGATCGAGCTCGATCATGTCTTGCGGTAATCGTTAGCGCGGCTCTGTAGTCCGCAAAAAAATTGTTGACAATATACGGCTCACTACATAAAAAAGTTTAC
The DNA here is from genome assembly GCA_929113105.1 of Agrypnus murinus. Classification (NCBI taxonomy): domain Eukaryota; kingdom Metazoa; phylum Arthropoda; class Insecta; order Coleoptera; family Elateridae; genus Agrypnus; species Agrypnus murinus. The sequence goes on along the minus strand of OV816023.1, from coordinate 130,030,888 downwards.
CGACCTCTGTATTATAATATAGATGTATTGAAGCTGATTAATCAGTATGAAGTTTATATCATAAACACACTAAGTACCAATTATCAAACTTTCTTAAGATCTTAGCTTTCTGACTGGTTAAAATGTAAAATACAATATGTAGGTATTTCTTTCCAGTCTCACAGACTTTCACCCAGAAAGACACCTTTATGGGTGTGTTTCGAAAATCATAGGGTGCCATATTGAGATATAATGAAACTTTTTTATTCTTTATTTTCTTTTTTATTCTTAAATTCTATTCCACAGTTATGGCAAACAAACTCTAGGAATACAGTTTTGAGCAGCCCACGTGTTACATACATTAATTTAGAATCACATTTTACATCCATGTTTGATAAGACAAATATTGATACGACAAAATTTCAGATTTTATCAGAAGTTTAAAACACTCTCTTGTGGACTTTTCAAGTTCTAGAGCGCTGTCTGCAATTCAAAAAAGGGCAACACCCTCCCCAGGGGTTCTAGATAAATCTCTGCAATCTCATGATGCAATCTTTTTAATAAAAAAAGGTTGTTCCAATCTCACAAACTTGTCTAAATATAAATTAGTAATAGTTCTAATGTAGTAGACTATAGTTTCTTCAGTAGGTATTGTACATAACTATTATTTATTCTATAAATCAATGCAAATAATCTTTCTTGTTAACTTACTAGTGGAATTTCTGCTGGAATATACACAACCAATTCAAGTACAGCATGTTTTCACTGCGCAGAACTTGGAAAAGCTAATGTTGCTGTAGTTCAAGATAAGACACAGTTGGAAAAGTTTCTACAAATTAGAGACAAATTGCCTCATCTTAAAGCCATCATACAATATGAAGGGGAACCGACAAATCCAGGTGTTCTTAGTGTAAGTATCTATAACAATGAGCCAAGGAAAAGAGCAAGGAATGGTACATTCTGTTAAAAACTACTTATAGTGTACAGTGTCTCCCTTGCACTTGAAATAAATTTATTAAGCTATATATAACTATACATAGGAATTTACATAATAGAAGAATAAAACTGACATTCCTCATCTTTCTCCGTCACTCTTCAGATACTCTTATTTGTTCCACCTTATTTACTATCTGTAATATTTGCATATTCATTTTTCTATTTCAGTGGAAACAACTTATGGAAATAGGAAAAACTCAAAATGATGATAGATTAGATAATGTTCTTAAACAAATAGCAATTAATGAATGCTGTATGTTAATATTTACAGTACGTAGAGAATAATTAACTGTTAATTCATCATATTTAACATAATTTAATGATTTTTACAGTCAGGTACAGTGGGTAATCCCAAAGGTGTTATGATCAGTCATGATAATGTAACGTGGACAGCTCTATCAGCATCTGAAAGACTGTACGGTGATAAGGGAAAGGAGAGAATCATCAGTTATTTACCATTAAGTCATATAGCTGCTCAGATAGTTGATATTTTCACAGCTACCACCCTGGCAGCTTCAATCTATTTTGCAGATAAAGATGCCCTCAAAGGAAGTCTGGTTGATACCATGCTAGAAGTGCATCCAACTTATTTTTTGGGAGTACCAAGAGTTTGGGAAAAAATATATGAGAAAATGCAACATATTGGACAAAAGAGTGGAAGCATTAAAAAAACAATTGCCAATTGGGCTAAATATCATGGTCTTCAACATAATATGAACAAAATGAATGGGTACCTAATCCCATTGCAATAAATTATAAAATTTCTTATTATGCTTTTCAATTTCAGAATAAACACCAATACATGGAGTTATGCTTCTGCACGATGGTTGGTTTTGAAGAGAATAAGACAAGCATTAGGTCTAGATCAGTGTAAATATTGTATATCTGCTGCAGCTCCATTGTCGGCCAATATAAAAGAATATTTTTTAAGTATTGATATTCCCATAATGGAAGTTTTTGGAATGTCTGAGTCAAGTGGCCCACACACATTGTCTACCTATGATGCTTTTAATTTAAACAGTATAGGAACTACAATTCCTGGCGGTAAAACAAGAATATTTGGAGAAAATGAAAATTCAAAAGAGGGTGAAATTTGTATGTATGGGCGTAATATTTTTATGGGATATATAGAAGAACCAGAAAAAACAGCGGAAGCATTAGATGATGAAGGATGGTTACACTCGGGTGATATTGGCCACACAGATAATCGTGGGTTTGTATTTATAACTGGTCGTATTAAGGAGTTACTGATAACTGCTGGTGGAGAAAATATTCCTCCTGTTTTGATTGAACAAAGTGTGTTACAAGAGCTACCATACATAAGCAATGCTTTACTCATAGGGGACAAGAGGAAATTTTTAACAATTTTATTAACATTAAAGACTGAAGTTAATTCTGAAGCTGTACCTCTAGATACTCTTACTTCAGATGTAAAACGATGGTTGAAAAATTTAGAATGTCCGGCAGATACTGTAACTAAGGTTTTAAATGATGGACCTGATGCAAAGTTACTAAAAGCAATTAAAGAAAAAATTGACAAGGTCAATGAAAATGCTACTTCTAATGCTCAAAAAATTAGAAAATTTGCCATTTTACCAGCAGACTTTTCTATAGCAACTGGAGAATTAGGTGAGTAGTAAAGATATAAACTATTATCAAAGGTACAGATGAGATAGGTTTTCAGTAGTATGTATATTAGTAAATAATTGCTCAAGATATTCTGAAAATGGAAGGCAAAGCTTAGATTAGGTATATCATAAAAAAATACTTTTAGTAATAATCAAATTCTCTTTTTTGCAATAACTAATATTACCTACCTTAAGTTTCTTGATTTGAAATCATCAGCAGTAAAGAATTATCCTTTTGAAGAATAAGGACTACATACAGCAGGATGCAACCTTATCAACAGATTGGATTAAAATCAAATCTTATGCTTACTGATGTACACTTATCATGCTTATTCAAAAATTAGAGGGACAGTGCATAATGTGTTGTATTGCTGCAATGTTGGGTTTTCATAAAAACCATAAATGAGGATCTTCATACATAGAAACCTATAGATCAGTGGCAGCTGCTGTATACGTAAACCCGGGCCACACGTCAAACTGGTATATCGCTATCATGCTCGTACGCACACATTAAAGCAGGATATCATCATGTGTTGCACTGCGAGTGGCACGGGTTTGACGTATGCAGCAGCCGCCACTGCTATAGATATTTAGTTGTCTTAAACTTGACTTAATGAGACAGTGACTAGGTAAAATACGTAGGTTTAATTTTGCTATTCAAGTGAAAATAAAAAGTTTTGTTCGTAATTTATGTACTGAAGATCATACACTTTTGCCACAGATCACCAAGCTGGATTCTGTTCTATTAATTTAGTAGCATATCGTCGGTCTAATTCTAATACCTCGTAACCCCCAAATCTCAATTTTTCAGGAGAACAAGAAAATGTCACCAAATGTAAAACAAAACTTTTTTAAATGGTTTGAATTCCTGAAATTTCGTTAATTAAATTTAAACAGACAAATGTATTAATTTATCGCGCGATTAAGCATGCATACATTATTAAAAAGTGGGTTACCCATATCCCAAAAACCGTACCAGGTTGGGATACAAGGTATTTTTTAAATCGCTATAGAATAAAACTGGAAGACCTGTGGTTTACGAGGAGTATACTAATCGACTCAGCGCACTTTTTACCATGGGAATAGCTCATAACCCCGAAATCGCAAAAAAGTGGGTTACGAGGTATTAGAATTAGACCGACGATATATGATTGCAAATTTCTAAAGTCCTTGTTGATATTATGCTCGTGTAATTCCAAATATGAATGCTCAGTACACATTTACAGTCTCAAGTTTCATAAAACTTGACTAACTATTTCGCTAGAAAAAGACAAAAACCAAATCATTTTATTTTAATATTGATTTATTACACTGTAAATTTTTTATAATGGTGTTTGCATCACATGCTTTAAAAAAATTTTTTTTGCTAATACAAACCTTAAACTAATTATATAACATATAAAGTCAATTGCTAACTTAAGTATGCAATTTATTTGTTATTTGAGATGATGGATCAATCAGTCAAATTCAGTTATACAATAGCCTAATACGATATATAAATTGTCATAAACTATTATAAAGATTTGTGGGTAACAGATTTGTGGCTGGTTTCACAAAGCCTGATTAAGTTCTAATTAACTTAATCATGAATAAATTTGAAATCCAGAAATATCATTGGATAAAATTTCAGGTCTCTTAAATCTCAGCCAATGAAATTTCTGGATTTCAAATTTAATCACGATTAAGCTAATCAGAACTTAATCAAGATTTGTGAAACCAGCCATTAGTCTGGTATGCTAAGCACACAAAGTACAAACAAAGCTTTACAAGTTATTCAATATTAAAATTTAATAGTTTTATACAAAAAATAACCATTATTCTAATTAAGATAATTAGAGATGCAATAATCACACGTAACTATAACAACTGTAGCTTTTGGACATATACTGTACAGGTCAGCGATGGGAACTACGGAAGTATCCTTTTGGATGTTCTGTTAGCGAGTGGCAAACGTTGTATCCCTGTAAGTAGCCACAAAATAACCAGTCAGTATGCTTGCCACTCGCTAACAGAACATCTAAAAGGGTATGTAGTAACCGATGCTGGTATGGGTACCTTTTGTGCTTAGTAGTAATACAGTATTTTTGAGAAGGCATAGACAACTGAGTCATACTTCTGATAATTTCTTTATATGACATAATCGTAGCAAGATTACTAATTTAGATTTTCTAAATTCAAATTATACTAATATTTTGATTTTATAAGATAATGTAGCAATAAATTGAAGTTAAGTCAGACTTATGTAAATATCTCCCAACATTAAAAAGATAATTTTATAAATTCAATAAATAATAAGTTAATATAGTTAGCTTAGGTTCCTTAATTTATTTTAGTATTACAATTTCATTAAATACTATATCTTATGTTTCTTTTTGTAGGTCCTACAATGAAAATTCGAAGAAATATAATAATTAGCAAATACGCCGATATTATAGAAAAATTATATGCTTAATAAACAAATTTGTAAAAATACTTTAATTAAAATGTAATATAAATAATATCACTAAAAATATATTTCAAAATATATATATATATATATCTATATATATATAATATGTACTCGAAATGCAATTGTACAATGCTGTCTTTTTTCAATAAATAAATGAATTACTATACATACCTACATATATGCATTATGAACATGAATTAATATACATATTAAAGCTACTTTTATTATTCTAGTTAATTAAAAGGTAACAAAATGCTAGCTGTTTCTGTTAGATTCAGCTTCCGCACTACTGTCACTACTATCTGAATCTTGTTTGCAACAATGACACTGTTGTTTATGATGTCCACACTTATTAGTTCTTCGGCAACCTCCACATTTAGGTCTATACATTGGTGCTACCACTTCTACTTTAATATTAGCTGTTGCTGTAACTTTAGTTGTAAATGGTCCACTAGAACTTGATTCAGGACTGCTGTATTCTACAGTAACTTGTGGCTCCACAACAATACTTTGATTACAACTTTCTTCTGTAATTGTAGTAAGACTAGGTTCTCTTGTAGTTTTTGTTGTATTTCTTCGAGGTGGTTTTGTATATGATGGTACGCGAGGTGGAGGTGGAGGTGGAGGAGGTGGAGGTGGAGTAGATATGCGATCACTATGCTCCAAAGGTTGTAATTCTGATTTTGGTCCAATTAACAATAATAAGATTGGATAAAATACTAAGGAATTAACTGCAGATCCGCATACTGATATCAGTAATAGAGTAAATATCTGATACTGAATAAATTCAAATGGAGAAGTGGCTAATACAATGGAACACAGCAACAAGCCTATATCTCCTTTTAATATAGGTTCTGCATTTATTTCCAAGCACATCCGAACTCGTCTTTCACGAGTTCCAATACCACTCAAGAATCCAGTAATAAGTAACATCACATTTCTACTAATAATTACAAAATGAAATGCACCAAGGGTTCCACTGAGGGCATTTATGTTCATCAGGCACATGAGCATTAAACTAATTAAAGTACTAAATAATGAACACCACAGTTTTGTCCAATTCACTAATACACAAGAAATTATAAAAAACGCTACTACTGTTAGGGCGAGCTGTATTGCTAATAGTCTGTCTAACATTAGGAACTGGTTAAAAAATGAAAATATAAGTCCTATAGGGTAATTTTTAAGCCCACGATTATTAAAAGAGTTTGAAATCTCTCTGATTTCCTTTAAAGTCTCCACAATTTTACTTGTGCTTCTAAGATTCTTGAGGTAGAAAGGCATTTGTGTATATACAAGTGGTTGAGATTTTGGGATTTTCAGGTCAAACTCAGTCTTTGAACTGTAATACTGGAAAGGTTTTGGTGTAAGATTAGCTTGTGAACTAGAATATGACATCTGATCATTGCAGTTCCATACTGATAGATAATTGTAAAATGCTTTGGGATCTATAATTCCATTGACTACTAGTCTTTTATTAAATATCTGACTTTTATCAACCGGATACTCTACTACTCCAGTTTGTGCTAACAATTTAAAGGCTAATACTGCTTTTTCAGTTGCATTAGAATACCATTTTTCATTACTAACACTATGCTTTAAACGATTTTCATCAAATTCTTGCTGTAAATCAATTAAGTAATCTCTAAAATTTGCTAGCCAGAAATCGTTCATATTTAAACCACCATTGGAATCTTTTAATACATGTGCCACTTGTGTTAAAGAAGAATGGTATTCATATAGTAGTGGTTGATGTAAAGGATATTCTAGTTCAGTAGTAACCAGATAAAAATTATAAAAACCAAAGAAACGATTTTGTGCTTCTAGATATTTATATTCCTGCGTGTTCTTTGGAAGAAATGCTGAAAGACGTACATCATATTCCAGTTTTAGACCATTGAAAACACAAAATATGATCAGCACTGCATATGTCAAGCACAAAGCAATCTTCATAAATGGTTTAAATAATATCGAAGTTAAATACTGATTAACTAGCCACGTCAATAAATTCTTCTTCTGTTGACAAATTGTTTCTGATGTGATCAGATTTGCACCTTGTTCCTAAAAAAAAAGAAAAGAAATAATGATAAAGTACTTAACAGTAAATTGTTTTATATTATATAAATTTTATAACAGCAAAGTAGTGAGATTTATTTTGGTTGACCAAGTGCAATATTAAATATTGGATTGATTATATGGTAAAAAAAATCTAATAAGAAAAATAAGTGTTTCTTTATAAGACAAAATAAACAAATAATAATTATATAGCATTGATGCCTATGTAGCATTATAATTTTTCTATGTAACATAATATAATGATTTAAACTTAATTTTAACAGTAGTTTATTAACACCTTAAACCAATAAAAAAAAATCATAAAATAACCAAGTTGTAAATAGCCTGTTAATTTGTTACAGAGGATCAATTGATTGAGCTGCATAGGAAATAAAAAAGTGGTTTATTTTTCAGTTTGGTTTATTACTGTATAGTAGGTACAGTGGTAACTTGGTTTGTGAGCATAATTCGTTCCGGAAATGTTCTCGTAATCCAAAGCACTCGTACATCAAAGCGAATTTCTCCATAAGAAATAATGAAAACCCAGATGATTCGTTGCACAACTATTTAGCATTCATATAAAAATGATGCAAAATGCATTCAAACTCGCGATTTCTATGAAGCGCGGTGCAACGCGCAAATCGAGATTCCCCATACTATTGACTGGTGACGCCGCTTTAAGCGCTTGCATGTGTATGGTCGAGGGTTTTAAGTAACGCGCGTTCAACGCAGCGCAGCGTCAATCGCTTAATGTATACTGGGTCTTACAATTAGTACTAAAAAGCAGTGACTAACTAGGACACAAAATTAAAAAATGCTTTACGCACACGCACGTGGTCACAATGCTATAGTAAAACAGTAAACGCTCGCACGAATGCGATCTCGCGGATAATGTGACGCTCGGCGACAAAACGTATACGTACTACTTGTATTGCAAGACATCGCTCATTTATCAAATTAAAATTTATAAAAAGATTTTGCTCGTCTTGCAGAACACTCGCAAACCAAGTTACTCGTAATCCAAGGTTTTACTGTATATCAATTACATTTATAATCAACAGAAGAACATTTGTTTTTACCACACAGCTAATTAACGGACTGGAGGACTTATTACTTAATGTTTGTTAGCATAAAATGTATTTGATCATCATTGTACTATATGCAATGTCTTGTTTAAATCTTCCTTTTAGATCATTGAGTAAGGTAACCAGACTTCTCGCTTTTGGCGGGACAGTCTCGCTTTTGCTTGTCCCGGTGCTCATAAAATCTTCAAAATATCCCGCTTTTGGGATATGGATAATCACAATTTTACGCACATAGACAGCAAAACAGCTGCATTACGTTATTTGGGTTTAAATACAAACGCTTATTGACATTAATTACAACAAATAACCGTAGCGGCATCTATATAATGCCAATCCCATTTATTATATAACATCATACAACGATATTATCAAACAAAAGTAAAATTAGTAAAATAGGGGAAGCCCACTCAATTAACAAAAGGTGTTCTTGGCAATGATGAAGACGTGAAAAAGATGTATTTTTTACGTATTAATTTTGAACATATACCAGGAGGAACGTAGTTATTACATACCATTGAGCATCACTTTAGAATATTAATTGTGGCATACAAAAAGAATTAGAGGCGCGTAATTTTCATATGAATTTCTATTCCAGCGCTACTATGGCACAAAGCATCTCGCTACCGAGAAGCATAAAAGATATTTAAATGTTGCTGCCTCTTCTTCTAAGTTACAAGATTTTTTTCCGTAAAGTAATTTTGGAAACAAAGAAAAGCAATTAGCGTTAGCTGAAGGACTTTTTGAATTTCATACTATTAATACAAATCAGAGTTTCCGGTCAATGGATTGTACATCTAAAAATCATTCAAAAATTGTTCGAAAAACTTGGTGAATAAATTATTTATAGGGGGGGGGGGATCTCTAATGTCCTGCTTTATTGATTTAGAAATCTGGTCACCTTATCATTGAGTGTGGTGGTTTCAGTCAAAGGCTGCAGTCTTTGTCCCTTTATTTTGGGAAAAATTAAAATCAATAATTTTTTTATTAACCAAAGATGAGGGTGTTTGCTTACAAGGTTGATAGATAAGGTATTGAAATCCTTACTTCTTGATAAATAGTATCCATAGATTCCACAGGAGAATCTAATGATTTCTATCAAATTGTAGAACTCTAATCTGAGGGTATTTTCCATCTACTATTCACTACAAGATATATTGAAGTTAGAAATACACAGTTGAAGTTGTAGTAGTTATTTCAATAAAAATTTACATTGCATTTACATCTCAACTGATGAATACCATTATACACCCAATAGATCAAACACTTTTGGATACTATGTTTCAAAGTAATCATTACAAAGTAATCTTGTTTATTGTTTCCAGCCTTATTTTGTGGAACTCCATAATCATGAAATAAATAAAGATTATTAAAAGTTTCACAGTTTTATTAAAATATAACCTGACAATATTGTTTCGACAGCTACGCTGTCATTATCAAAGGTAATATAATTATAAACAAACACGTCGCTAAGGTAGATACAAAATAGGTAACTAGATAAAATAATAATAATAATCATAATTAAACATCTAATACTTCCAGTAACGGAGAATTACTGAGCTCAAGTTGTTCATTCATTAAAGGTACCTTGAGTTTGTGTTTGTATATCTCAAAGGCTTCTAAAATGTCTAATTTGCGTTTGTTATTACAAAAATGTAGGAATTTAATATTATTTTGAGGAGTCATTGTGTGATTTTGTTCTAAAAGGTGTTTGGCGTAATTCGATTTTTCAGGATGTTTATTTTTGTAATGACGTACGTGTTCTTTATATGTTATGTCAAAATTTCGAAGTGTTTGTCCAATATATACCGAACTACAAAAAGAACAATTTAAACTGTAAATGCCCGATTTCATGATATCATGTGTTCTGTCTTTAGCATTAAATAAAAATGAAAAAGTGTTAGTGTTGGTTTTAAATGTTATTTTATAATTGTTGGTTTTTCTTAGTATATGTGCAATTTTTTCTGATATTTTGCCAAAATATGGTATAGATATGTAATTTGTGTCTTCTGTTTGATTGTCAATGGGATATATTCTTTTGATAGCTAACCTATAATCTTTTTGTTTAATTAAAGTGTCAATCATGTTCGGATTATAATGATTTGCATGTGCTAGTTGTTTAATGGTTGATATCTCTTTGCTAAAATCTGATTTTGTTAGTGGAATAGTTAAAGCTCTGTGCACTAATGATCTGTATGCTGCTATTTTATGTGTATTGTGGTGACAAGATTCATTTGGTATTATTATGTCTGTTTGTGTTGGTTTTCTGTATATGGAAAATTCAAAAAGATTCTAGTCTGTTTCTAGTGTAAATTTTATATTAGAATGGATACTGTTTATAAGAATTAAAAATTCATTGATAACCTCAAAAGAACTGTCAAAACAAGCTAAAATGTCATCAACATAACGAAACCAGAAGATAATGTGTTTAGAGAGGTTCAATTCAAATATTCTATCTTCAAACTTGTCCATAAATATGTTAGCTAATAGAGGACTTAGAGAATTACCCATAGGTAAACCATCCTTTTGTAAATAAATTATGTTATTAAAAGTGAAATAATTTTGACTTATACAATGGTCAAATAATTGAATTAACTCTAACCTTTTAACTAATTCTATATTACTATTGATCAAGAAACTATCTAATAAAGGAATACATTCTTGTGGGGGTATTTGCAACATGTTCTCCAGAATACCAGAATAAGGTTTACTGACCAAAAGTTTTGATGGCGGTGGTTGGTAACATTTAAACATTTAAAGAAGGGCAATTTTTTGTTTATTGAAGTAACTTAGGAGGTACATATCTAGTTTTATCTGTTTTATCACCAGTGCACAATTCGATCGGGTTGGGCACTTCTCACTACTATATTTTTAATCAACATCCTATATTTTGGCGCACAGCCTACTATACTATAAAAAAATATTTCTGGCAACCCAAGTTACTACATAAACCAAATTGTGTTAACAGAACTGTACAAAAGGGTTAATTGCGTACTTAAATACTTCTTTAAAGTTTCTACATACACCTCTATTAAATTAAATTGCAATATGTGCAATTTACCCTTTGTTGCATGATTACATTCTATCTTTGTTGTGCTACCCATATTATTTATGTCTTCCTTGTTGCACTCATTAATTTTTGTATGTTTACACTCGTTATTCAAACTGAATACCTTTTTACTTTATGAATATTTTAAGTGCATAGAGTTGGAGGGTGATTATGTTGAATAGAATAAAATTACTCAGTGGCGTATCTATGGGCGGGGGGGCAGGGGAGGTGATCCACCTCGGGTGACACCATTCTAGGGGTGATACCAATTGAAAATTTGAATTTAAAATTATATAATTTGATTGTTTTATTTAAAAATTGCATATATGTAGGTATATCGTCACTATAATTTTATAATTTAATTTAATTAAGAATTTTTCTAATTATTTGAAGTTATTATTACAGTAAAGGGTGTAACTTCATTAATTGAAATAAATGTTATAAATAATACTGTTATATGGTTGGATGGTTGTTAGTAATGTGAAACCTCGTAATGGGGGGGGGGAGGCACTTTAATGATTTAGAATATATATTAAAATCGCATTTTAAATTTTAAGTACGCCCATTGTACTCACATTACATTAAAAATACCAAATAAGCAAGAAAAAACTTTTTAATTTTTTTATTTTCAATTTTTAATAAAGCCATTTATAGATTTCTACATATAATAGAAATTTTTATATTCGATTGAAATGGAGGGGGGGGGATATCATCAGTATTGCCCTGGGTGACACCAACTCTAGCTATGCCACTGACATTACTATAAAGATATGTGACTTCCTTCTAAGGTAGACCGGAAACATCAATGGCTAATTTCATGCCTTATCGACTACAGCCATATTTCAATGACTCAAATTTTGTTCAAATTTTGTCCTTGCATAGATACATATGAAATGTCATTAAATTATTTTTTCCAGATTTCGATTAAAAATAGCCGAAGTAGAAGTTTTTGAATATTTCGGTAATTGGCAAATTCTGCTACCCGTCGCTCTACATCATCTAACTGAACTTGTCATAACTCCCTTATTTTTTTAGTTATAAGGCTCATCCAGGTGTCAGACTAAAGCTAGTTCTTGGATCGTTCAGATTATATCAAGAAACGTGCAAAGTAACAAAGTTGCTCGTAACTGCGTCCCGTGGATTTCGGATAACTCTTGTTGCAGTGTTTACAGTGTATACGCACGGCTACAGAAAAAACTGTCTCAACGTCCAATTCTATTGAGATACCAAATTGAAATTTTATTACAATAATAAGGACATATCATGCAATAGTTCAATTTTTTTTGGAGAAAATTAATGGAACACATTTTGAGAGTCACATTCGCTGTTCTTAATACAAGTGCGTTTCAGAACATTTTATTCGCACGACTATAGAAGAAAATTCATAACTTCTGATTTCATAGAGATACCAAGTTGAAATCTTAACGCAATTATAAGAACATTACATACAATAGTGGTAATTTTTTTGAAAAAAATCAATGGAACCGATTTTGAGAAAAGTCAAAATTTGTTAAAAACTCAGATAATATACTATGTTACAAATGTTGGAAAACGAACAAAAATTACCGTAGATAGTCTATTTCATTCTCTTTCAAATGCAAAAACCCGACTTTCCTAACTAATATGAAAGCCGAGTAAATGGCATTTGAATATAGGCATGTACGTTTAAAACTGAAAAAATAAACCTTTATATCTCGCGAACGGTGTATTTATGGACAGACATATTTGAGCTTTATACAAGGCTTGGAAAGGGTATTACGTTAACAAAATATTAAAAAAATCTATGAGGCTACCGAACTTTGGTCGAATCGGCGCGGAATGTATCTCTAGAGGATGCAGTAACAAAAATGAATAGTGAACTCAGTAAAATTGAAAATTACCTAAAGATTAATAAATTAAAATTAAATATATCCAAAACCAAAGCTATGGTTATATCATCACCATTTAACTTAAAGAATATAAACTTTGAAAATATTAATTTACTACTTTCAGGTGAAGGAATTGAAATTATTAACAACATAAAATATCTTGGAGTGTATATAGATGAACATTTAAATTTTAAAGAAAATTTTCTAATGGCAAAAAAAATTTTAAAAAAGTTTTTTTTTCAAGAATGGCTTCATCACTGTCAATGAAAGCTCGAATTACAGTTTTTTTAAGATAGATTTATAATACAATCATTTTGCTTCATTTTGATTATTGTCCCACAATTCTCTATTTTTTAAATAATAATGAAAAACAAATTCTTCAAAAGCTTCAGAATCGAGGGATGAGAGTTATACTTAGATGCAATAAACGAATGCCCATTCAAGAAATGTTAAATGTATTACATTGGCAAAATGTCAGTCAAAGATAAAAATAGCTAACATGGTGTTTAATGTTTATATTTAAAATACTTAAAGGGTTGATGCCAAGATATTTTGATCAATTTAATTACAATTACATTTAACAATGATATACATAGTCATAATACTAGACCAGCAAACCAATTTCACTGTAAGAGAATGAATTCTAAAAAAAGGTATGAATACAGTACCTAATGTTTCATAAAGAACTAAACGAATATAACCAACTACCTGTTGACAAAAAAACTGCAACAATAGCAGGTCTTTAAAAGGATGCTTACTGACTATGTCAAACTATACACTAAACTCTGATTTTTCTACACTAAACTCTGATATTTCATATAGTACGAGGGTTGCGCTGAAAGTTGTTAGTTATAAAAAGACCGTTGCATTTTTCAACAAAAAATCTTTATTGTTTTTCAAAATAATCTCCATTCAGACTAATAACACTTGTGCATTCTCATGCATGAAACCACTTTTTAAAACATTGGGAAAATTACTTTTCTGAACTGCTGCATATGCGCTGAAAAATCTTTTACCTCGCATCATTTTTTTAACAGTTGGAAACAAAAAAAGTCGCACGGCGCCAGATCTGGGCTATACGGGGAATGAGTTAGAGTTACCAATTGAACTCCCGTATCTTTCAAAAAATCCAATGTTCTGGCAGCAGTGCGGGAGGATGCGTTGTCATGATGTACTAAGATGTTACGCAAACCGGTCCTTTGGCGACCTGTCTGTAATTTTGCAAATATCTATGGTAAAGCCACTTCGCAGTACCAAATGCGATCTTCAAGTGGAATAACAGCAACAGGACCACTTTGGCGGAAAAAACAGCAATCATTTTCTTATTGACGCTTCTGCCACGAATTACTTTTGTGGGCAAGTCTTCATCTTCGAATACCCAAACACTAGACTGCTGTTTAGTTTCAGGGTCGTAACTGTATACCCAAGATTCGTCACCAGTTACAATGTATGCCACTTGCTTGGAAGCTCCTCCGTCAAATCTTTGCAACATAAATTTACACCAGTATACTCGAGCCTGTTTTTGACTTTCTGAGAGCAAATGCGGTATCCAACGGCTTGCTAGCTTTCTTACCCCAAGATGTTTATGCGAAATGGTATTCACCGCCAAGGATCCAATCTTCACTTCCTCCTGAATCTCCCTATAAGTAGTATTTCCATTGGACTGAATCAAGCTTGCACACGATCAACATTTTCTGAACAGGCAGCTTCCGCAGGTCTTCAAGGTCTTGCTTCGTCTTCTAGCAGCTCTCGCCCTCGTCGAAATTCGCGGAACCAATGACTAACAGCGGATAATGAAGGGGCAGCATCGCCAAAAGCTCATGGTTTTGCTGGTATCCTAACTGTCTTTTATAGTCGTAGAAAATCATAGCTCCAAAGGCAGTTCGCGGAATGCTCATCTTAACTGAATTAAAAATGCACAATTACTTATCTTACAAAATTAACTACGTTTCACAAGGAAATCGGAACGTTTGACAATTGTGGGTAACGAATGTCAACTAATGCGACATTTAATTGTTAAAGTTTCTAGCCAATTGAGCTTGCATGCCCCGATACTAACTATTAACAGAGCATCCCTCGTATATTTATTTTAGTATATTTATTACATAAAACGTAATCTAAACAAATGCTTCTTACAATAGATATTTATTTGTTTTTGTTAATTCTTTCAAATATAACCAAAATAAAGTTATTTCATTAAACAATAGTTCTTAGATTAAACTATAATTTTCTGTCTACAAACTTTATAAATTTATAAATTATTATCTTATGTTAAATAAAAATAATAATAATAGTTATTTTTAATTTTTAGTAATGTATCTTTAGGCTTAGCAAGGTCCTTAGATAGGTACTGATGGTAGCTATTAGGTTCAGTCAATTAATTACTAGTTATTAATTTAGCATTGTACTATGTTGATTTGCTTACTCATTATTAAAAATTATAATTTTGGAAATGTTAATACTATACTCTAACAAACAAATGAAGGATCTAGGTCGCCGAAATCACGAGGGCTAACTTGCATACCGTATCGCGAATCACGCGGGCAACGTACGTCACTGACAATTTTAACAGCTTATATAATATCAGTGTTGCTTAAAATCTGATCTTAGATTTTATGTGTCTACCAGGTGGTGATCACGCGGCGACCTAGATCCTTCATTTGTTTGTTAGAGTATAGGATGTAACATGTAACCTATTTCAATAAATCAGTTTACTTACTTACTTACTAATACCGAATTTAAGAAAATTTTATTACTTTAACTTATATTAGTTAGAATTATTTCATAGACGGAAATAATTGTATTTAGTTTGATTCACTGCAAATTTAAAATATTTAAAATTGCTTATCGGGTGACTGCAAATTCGGCTGCTTCGGTAAAATGTCCGAGTATTTCCGATACCCTGAATCGCGTCATTTCTGTTTCTAAATTATTTATTAGAGAAAGAATTTTTTACACACAGTTTTAGAAAGAAATTATAAATTGCTGATAAAGACAGACAAGAACCAGAACTTCCAAATTTAATATATTTTTCTCCATGATTTAGTAAAGATTAATGTAGGCCACTCACAGTCGTCCCCGACGTGATGTGGTCGGGAATGTGGTCCTGAGAATGCCAGGAATGTTTACATTTGCTTAAATTTATTGCATAAACAACTTCGACGTCGAGCTGTTTTGTATATAATAAAATTATAAGATCGTATTTCTTTAAAACATCAAAATGAAAGAAAGCATTATTGAGTTCGAAATAAATTGTGTAGTGAATCTCTTTCTTTAATTAGAAGTAATTCGAAATAGCTTATTCAATTAACAAAACTTTTCATAAGCGTAATAACCTTGACATCATCCATCGGTGGAATTATACAAATCAAT
Organism: Agrypnus murinus; assembly: GCA_929113105.1. Classification (NCBI taxonomy): domain Eukaryota; kingdom Metazoa; phylum Arthropoda; class Insecta; order Coleoptera; family Elateridae; genus Agrypnus; species Agrypnus murinus. Next base: position 130,014,410 of record OV816023.1, on the reverse strand, counting down.
CCGTTATTATGGAACTAAAACTCTCTTCATTTAGTTTAAAAATGGATATAATTAATTAACGCAGGATTTAGGAGTTCCAGTGTGCAAACGATGTACAATGATTTCCTATACAGGACATTCCATACAATTTGGTAAGTTCCTTTTGGTTTCGGAAAATATCTTGTTTAAAAATGTAGGCTTGTTCCAATTTATTTTTTTGGTTTCACCGTCGCTTCCTTTTTTCAGGTTCCCTTGCATTTTGTCATGTTCTTCCAATAAAACAAACTGTATTTTACTTTTTTGTTTATTGTTTCCAGACTTACTGTGTTTACTTATTTATTTGATTGCATTTGTTTACAAAAAGAGTCAAATTATATTTATAAAACTTTAGTAAAGGTTGCATTTTTTTTTCAAAAATAATTTATAAAAAGCTATAGCTTATTACTAATTAAATTGCTTCGCTTCGTAAAATAGTGGTTTTTACTTTACTAATAAAATGCACGTCTCAATGATGACTAAATTGTAATACAAAACGTAAATATACAAAATTGTGTATAATAAGCTTTTAATTTTGTCTACAACGGGATTCTAATTTTATTTAATCGTGACCTTGCATATCTTTTTACTGTAAAATTAAGTAAAATACAGTTTGTTTTATTGGAAGAATATGACAAAATGCAAGGGAACTTAAAAAAAGGAAGCGGCGGTGAAACCAAGAAAATGAATTGGAACAAGCCTACATTTTTAAACATGATATTTTCCGAAAGAAAAAGGAAGATTTTCACTTACCAAATTTTATGGATAGCCTTTTGTACATCGTTTGTACACTGGAACTCAGAATCCTAAATCCTGCGTTAATTAATTATATCCATTTTTAAACTAAATTAAGAAAAAAACTAGTGTTTTCGTTTCATAATAGTGTTGATTTGTAATTCCACCGATGGATGATTCAAGCCATTCAAGGTTATTACGCTTATGAAAAGTTTTGTTAATTGCATAAGCTATTTCGAAATACTTCTAATTAAAGAAAGAGATTCAGTAATCAGTACACATTTTATTAGGAACTCAATAATGCTTTCTTTCATTTTGATGTTTTAAAGAAATACGATATTTATAATTTTATTATATGACACTCAAGTTGTTTGTGCAATAAATTGCAGCAAATGTAAACATTCCTGCCATTATCAGGGCCACATCCCCGACCTAGTCCGCGATGTGGTCGCGGACGAGCGTGAGTGGTGGGTTTATAAAACGTGCGACAGATATTTTAAAATTGAAGCCTACAAAAATTAGTGGCTAACGGCCCGCACTAATGTGTTATTCTGTTGTCCTTCCCTTCTTTTTAATTATGAAAAAGATGTTTGGCAAGTCTGAATTTTCCAATTTATTCACATATTTGAGGTGCATTAAAAATACTTTTTCTAATAAAGATTATAATCTGCTATCACAAATTTGATCAAGTATAAAGCGAAAAACTCTTATTGAAAAATCTTTTATAAGCCTAATAATTCGGATGTTTTTACTGCACTTAAGTATAGTAAAATCAAAATAATTGTTGCTTCCTTTACTTAGATTCTCACCGCACGCCACTGATAAATTAAAGTTATGTAAACAGAAGGCGTTTTCGGAAATTAACTTTGGTTAGGGAAATAAACCCATCAGGTTTATGACCGGGTTGGTGAATTTTCGAACGTGAATCTTGTTTACATTGTCTGACATAACCTATAAGTTCTTAATAAATGATAACTAAGGAAAATGAATTCGTGTATAATATGAATCACTGTTCCATATCAAGTAACGATATGCATTTATTGTTATGTAAATGCAGTGGTAGTTATAAAAATAACTTCTCCTCTTTGCGGTATGTGTAACTGACAAGGATAGAAATACCGTGCAAGTTGTTTCTTTCTTTCACGTCTGCCTCGCTCCACCCTCTTTCGAAGCATGCTAGACGTGTACAAACTCCATTTCCTTGGAGAATGGGACAGCTCGTAATCGCGCTCTCATAAGAATAACATAGGAATTGATGACGTACCTGTCACCTTCTCTAAGGTAACGGACTTTAACCTAACCTAAAATCGCAAACCAACCTGCGTAACCCTACTCAACGACTAGGGTTATTTGGGTTGCTTACCTGAATTAATTTTCGAACATAGAACATGTAACCTGGTGTAATACCTATACGAACGCTTTTTTAACAACCCAGTCGCCCCGAGTGAATTTCCGAAAACGCCTTAAGGCTGATTCTCACTATACGACAGGCTACCAACAGTCCCGGACCGGCAAAACATTGTACTGTACATTTTATATGGTCGCGACGGTCCGTGTCTATGATGGTTGATGTGAATACCTTCATATAAAATGTACAGTACAATGTTTTGCCGGTCCGGTGACTGTTAGTGGCCTACCGTATAGTGAGAATCAGCCTTTATTAGAAATCGTAAGGTTGTGGTCACTATTATGTAATTAAAAATGTTTGTTGGGTCTTCCTAGATTTATTACGGTGGCATTTAAAATTGGAGAAACATAAATATGAATGTACAAAAATAGAACCATAATAAATATAGGAAAACCGTCATAGTGTTTTAAAAACGGCGGCCTTAATAATCTCTGTTTACATTTACTGTTCTTTTATGGAAAGCCGCCGATTGCTACAACCAACGGTTCGAATGATTAATGCCGTCCATTGGAAGGTCCGCACTGGCGTTTAGAATCCAGTTGTAGTTTTAGGAATGACGACTTCATCATTTATAAGAAGAATTTCTTCCTACAAATCACGACAGTTTCATTGTGTAAATATAATAATCCTTTTTCCAGTTTCCGCCAAAACATTTAAGTACATTTAATTTAAGTAAAATATGGTTTTATTTTTTTTAATCATAATTGTATTCGTCAGATATATCATGTGTGTTAATTAAATGTGAAAGATACATCAATCCTTTTAGCCCCGTTTCACATGGACGCTGACCGTCAGCGTGCTGATGATCGGCGCCATGCAAGTACTGCAGTTTTAAATTGATCTCTTCACATACACGGTGACGGCCAGCGCGCGTAGTTGGTCAGCGCGGCCATACGCGTGGCCCGTGAACCTAGCGTACGGTCAGCGCGCTGACGGGCCATTGGAGAAATGCACCTTTGCACACGTATGCCGAAATTATTTAAAAAAACAATGTTGTCAGTTTGCAGCTATACACCATCTGGTGTATAGAAAGGAATAATGACACCCCTTTAAACCTAATGACGTCTGTATTAGTGATTGCACTCGAAACAACATTCATAAAGTACTTATAGAAAACACTTGAAATATTTCTTTAAAATTAATTTAAAAATTTTTTATACGTAGTAACAACATAAATCAACGGTGGGATTTGGGTTTTCTGGAATTATGATTTAGTCCCTGCTTTTTCAAACGGACAAATATCAGAAAAGAAGGAAGAGTAATAAAATTTGCAAACTGCTATATGTAAGTAGCAGATATGACAACAGTGGTTGATGCATCAGCTTTGATATCAATTTTCATCCTGATTATGTGAAAACAAAACGCCAGGCGTACCATCAGCGCGGCGTTGATGGTCAGCTCGCTGACGGTCGGCGTCCATGTGAAACGGGACTTAGTATTATTGTGACCTAGTGTTTTCATTATGGCTTATTATCTTTTTCACAATGTATCATTTTGAAAAGAAGTATATGCAAAGAGTCCTATAAATAAAGTCACACTTCTTAATGAAACAAAAAGGTGGCGTAAAGTCATATACTATTACGTATTACTACATTTTATGGAACATCGAATCGTACAAAAATAAAACAAATGTTTTCTTGGCTTATTGCCCAATCCATTATTTTATAACATTTATTCATGAATAACTAAACATGTTACGCAATACTTAATGTAAATTTGATGTTCAGAATATTCTGTTTTTCTTTTTGATCTGAAATTACTCCAATAGAACTTCTTATTTGTACTCGTTCTAAGTATCTAGGAGCTGAAAAGCAATGCAGATGATATAATAGATAGTCCGATATTTCAATGAGTGTTTGTTCATTGAGTAACTATGTAATAAACACGCAGGGAAAACACCTGTATATTTTAAAAACAAACACGTCTATATCGCAGAAAGTAACTCGATAGTAAACATTGAGGTCAGTTCCATATGCGACATTATTTTCATCGCACGTAATAATACGTATCGTATCGTAATAATGATGTAATCAACAAAAATATTCTTCTGCACAGTCTCAAATCCTAATCAAGGATTATTATTTTACCATTCCTCAGTAGAACGCAACATGATAACAGCGATACAGTGGCGTGCGGTGAGAATTTAGGCTAGGGAAGCAACCATGATTTTAATTTTAATAGTATAGCGAAACTAAATCATTGGCCCTTCTTACTAGACACAAAACATAAAGCTCAAAATTGTCTTTTAATGCTATTAAAAAGTTTTTTTAATAAATATCAGATACTACACTAGGGCAGTCAAACATCTTAAATGGATTGCAACATCTTAAAACCAATACTGCCGTGCTTAGCAAGAAAGCAGTATCTGCACAAACTGCTATCTAGAAATAGACTATGTGCAATTGTAATGAATGCTAATAAAAAATATGGTATATTTCTTAAGTTGTTGTTGTGGAGATACTGCTTTCTTGCTAAGCACGGCAGAATAGCAAAGAACTGAACAGGACTGACGTGAGTGCAATCTAAGTAAATATAAATTTAACTCACTTAGAAGCTGAAGTCTCCTTGATTCGAATTTGACAACACAGACAAACAATGATTTTTATGACAGGCCGCAATTATCTAATAAAGTAGTGAGGATGAGTTGAATATGAAAATCCTTCTTCATAATTTACGATGCGATTTTCTTCGGTTCGAAGGATAGGTCTTAAAACTTCGTGCCTTATTTTTTTAGAGACGCCTTCCTCAACCGTCAAAAGAGTACAGATGAAACAAATTTTTGGTTAATGACAGCACAGGAATGATAGTTGTGATGAGAGCGAAGAGTATCTATCTCTATTAAGCTAAGCATTTTAAAATCGCGATCGCGATATTCATTTCAGAATATCGCAGCAGAATTTCTGTATTTAACACACCTTGCAATGTTGTATCAGACTCTACCAATATCGATTCAGAAAGGTTTTTCGTCTTTCTAGGATTTTCTTGGAGCCGTAATGCTTGGCATCTAAGTAATCTAAACTTAAGCGATGGAAACCGCAGTACACAAATCGTCCCCTGCAGAACGAAAAGGCGTAACTCACATTTTGGCAAAACTGCGTTTATAATTGTTACTAGTTTGTAAAGATACACACTTTAATATAATCAAATGATTTATCTAAAAACCCCTTCGTTATTGATGAAATAAATATTAATTGAAATAAAATTACATTTTTGTTAAACGTATTTCGATTTATCTTAAATATTTTTATTACAAACCTTTGCAGTCGCTCTCCTTTAAAGTTATAAAAAATGAGATACGCCTTTTGGTTATGAAGGGGACGAAACACTATATAAAAGCTAAGATCACACACGACTACTTTTGCTGCAGTGCAGCATAAAAAACAGCACAGCACAAGTGAATCCTAGTGTGAACACCCCTGCAACCTTAATTATAATAAGCGCCGGAGAAGACATGCGGGAATTCCCGTTGCGGGTCGGGTCTGAGATACTATAAGCTAAATGGCGTAGTTCATATAGCTGCGGCGCCGTTGCAGGCCAGCAGCGAGCATCCTACGGGTGTTTTGTGGCGAAAAGTAGCGCATGCAAGTCGGTTGCATGCATGCAGTGTTTGTTTGCTGCGAGTAGTCTAAAAAGTAGTCGCGTGTGAACGGATTTTTTAAAAGTTGCGATGGCTGCAAAAAGATTTTGTTTGGCTGAAACTTTCGCAGCGGCTGCGCCTGTAGTATCAATCTAGTTCTGATGTGGAGAGTATGTTTTGTTTTTTATTAAAGGTGTCACCTTCCCCAATAAATATTCGAAATCAGTCGCTGCCATTCCAAAAAGTTTTTGTAAAATACATCACCCTTTCACGCAATATTTATAGCTCCACGTTCTTTTTTATCCAACTTTTACCCAAATTCTTCGTTTTGTTGGGCATCGTCTCTGGTTTATTAAGGAATCCAGTACCCATATACGCGCTATGCAAAAATTACTTTATTGCGTTTTTTTAACGTAATTACGTTTAAAATTAATGTACAGAACCTTTTGTAGTTGGAATTTAGTTGGTGTAGTAGATAAATGTTATCCGTTTTGTATGTGGTCATTGAAATTTCATGTCTATAATAATATAACGAAATATAGTTTAATGCAAAGTGGAGTCATTTTAATCAGATTTACTTTCATTTATTTAAAGAATTAACCAAAATTTCAAAAAATAAACACCCTTGTTCAACAGAGCATCATTTACTTTCAGAAAAATGTCAGTATTTCTTTTTAACTTCAAAGATGTCCCTGATTTTCTAACAAATTTAAGTCTATATTAATGCATTTTCGAATACTGGTAAGAATCCCCTTAATAAGAGAACAGCTAATAAACTGTTGCAGCTAGCTTTGTCTTGTGATTATAATTGAGCTAAGATCACACACGGTTACTTTTGCTGCAGTGCAGCATAGAAAACAGCGCTACGTGCGGTGCCGTTGCGGGCCCGCAGCGAGCATCCTACGGGCGTTTTGTGACGAAAAGTAGCGCATGCAAGTCGGTTGCATGCAGTATTTGTTTGTTGCGCGCAGTCCAAAAAGTAGCCGTGTGTGAACGGAATTTTTAAAAGTTGCGATGGCTGAAAAAAGATTTGTTGGTTGAAACTTTTGCAGCGGCAACGCCTGCAGTATCAATCTAGTTCTGATGTGGAGAGAGTGTTTGTTTTTTTATTAAAGGTGTCACCTTTCACAATAAATATTCGAAATCTGTCGCTGTCATTCTAAAAAGTTTTTGTAAAATACATCATCTCTTTCACGCAATAACGCAATATTTATAGCTCCACGTTCTTTTTTTATCCAGTCGTTTACTCAAACTCTTTGTTTTGTTGGGCGCCGTCTTCGTTTATTAAGAGGAATCCTCCCCGATGACAATACTCGTATATGCGCTATGCAAAAATTAATTTGTAATGCGTTTTTCTAAACGTAATTAAAATGTACAGAACATTTTGTAGTTGGAATTTGGTTGGTGTAATAGATAAATGTTTTCCTGTTTGCATGTGGGCCTTGAAATTTCATTTTTATAATAATATAGTAAAATATTTTAACGCAAAGTGGAGTCATTTTAATCGGAGTTACTTTGATTTATTTAAAAAATTAAACAAAATTTCAAAAAACAACCACCCTCGTTCAACAGAGTAGATCATTTTCTTTCAGTAAAATGTTAGTATTTGTTTTTAACTTCAAAGATGTCCCGATTTTGTAACATATTTAAGTCTATATTAATGCATTTCCGAGTACTGATAGAATTCCCCTTAATAAGAGAACAACTAATAAACTGTTGCAGCTAGCTTTGTCTTGTCACTATAATAAGCATCAGACGATCAAAACAACCTTTGCGTTATGAAGACTTTAATCGAGCAAAAAATTTACTTCCCAATAATACTTATTTATAGAGTGAAAAGGTGAAAACGACAGAACCATACTTAAGATTAGTGATGGACTCGGGCCCGAGCGAAACTCGATTCGATTTCGAGCCGAGTTTCGAGTCGAGTTCGACAATTCTTTATTCGAGCCGAGTCGAGCTTCACGTATGTCGAGCCCGAGTCGAGTCGAGTTTTTGAAGTCGAATTCTTCGAGCTTTTCGAGCCGGCTCGAGAAAATTGTACAGTTTACAGTATTTCCCCTATTTTGTACTTATTATTATAACTAAGAATTTGCGCAATTACTTTTCTTTAAATGGCTTCATGACACTACAACACTTAAAACATAATGAAATTTTCCAAAGTTGGTAGCATTGAAAATAAAATTGAAAAAAACAGAAAATTGACAAAAACTTTACCCTAAAAATTTGAATTTTCAAATGTCACATCAGTATTGTCAACTACTACAAAATTTCCTAAATTTTGAAATAGCGATTTTTTTTATTTAAAAAGGGAATAAAAGAGGCAAAATAGAAAAAAATAGCATAAAAAGCTCGTTTCATAAGTCATTATTGCCAGTGGCGTAACTACCGACCCCGCAGACCCTGCGACGCGGGGGGGGGGGCGCAGCCCTTTCATGGGCGCGGCTTTTGTGAAATTTTAAATCGTTGGGAATAGAAAATTTAAAACAACCATTGTAGGTAAAAAACATTATATGAAAACAATAAAAGGGAATTGTGGATATACTTTGCTCAAAACAATTAGGGGATATTGTGTTACAATAATATTAGGTGTTTAAATAAGCTTAATTAGTTTATTAAATGGTTATTATTTATCTGCTTTGACAATAACTAAAACACTTCCGTCGTGCTTCGTGATGTACTTGTAAATTGTAATGAAATTTGAAACTTGTTTAAAAACGTCAAACTAAAAGTACTGACTTGTGGGATCAGCGACAATAGATTAATAATTTTCGGAGAAATGTATGGCTGTTATCCAATTTAGGTCAGCCAACCGCAGCCGCTCATGCTACATACCGTTCGATGCTTCTCATCGAAATGAACAATAGTGTCCATAGTGAGATTTGGGGGGGAGCAGTAGTTTTCGAGATAATTGCCAAACATTTTTTGCAAGGGAAGCCGTAGACTTCAATGTTAAATTCCCAACCATACCTACAAATGCAGGTATTGAAGAGCATGCAACCTAACCTAACATAACCTAACCTCACCAAACTAACCAAAAACTAAGTTAAAACACGTATTGATGAAGAACGCAAACCTAGATTAAACCTAACTTAAACCTAGGTTAGGTTAGGCTCGGTTCGGTTGGGTTAGATTCGGTTAGGTTAGGCTAGGTTAGAACACTATTGTTCAGCTCGATGAGACGCATCGAATCTTATTAATTGACCCCATTAATTCCTACTAAATAGATCGTTAAATTTAATACCATTGGTAGAATGGTCAAGTTATAACAAACATTATTAATAAATTTCTCACTCTTCTTAGACTATTGTCAGAGTAAAAGGTTTAAACAATGAACACCCCTTTTTCAATTGAATAGTTATTTATGTTTATAACACAACTTATAGCACGACTTATAACGCAATTTCATTAAAAAAGTTAAACCTTCTACATTAAACAAACATATATCACAATTCATGCATTTTTTGAAATATGCATAATTTTAAATGGCCCTATGAACAGGTTTGGTGGTTATCACTCGGCATATAAGGGGCGCAAACGTAAGTTTCGCAGGGGCGCGCAATCTTACGTAGTTACGCCACTGATTATTGCACTCGACCTTCAGAAAACTCGCCGCAAGTTTTCTGACTAAGAGGAGAAAAAAGTTTTCGAGACTGCTATATGAATTTGGAAAATAACTATGATTATGTGTATGACATACTTTGAATTTTTCTTTTTGGTTCTTTTAACAGAAACGTTGGTTCATTATTAACTTTAATTTTTGTAATTTGGAAGAAAACATCAAAAGTAGTAAAACCAGTTATCAAATAGATTGAGGGACTAAAAGAACCTTTAGTATAATCCGGCTTTTTTAAATTTACGCTTCTTTACCTTCTTGGGTTTAGCGGCAGGAAACAGAGCTTGCTTAAAAACAGTTATTTCGCTTCCAAATATTTACTGGGTTGCAGCTACCAAGTCCATGACAGTTTTATTTATTCTTGGTAAAAAATACTGAACCCTATAGGCCTTTATTTAAAACTCATATTTGGTGGAAATGATGACTCAAATTAATTTACCTTTGTTTAGCATATAATTGCGTACTATATTGAAACATAACGTTTGGAGCGTTTTCTGTAGAAAACCTCTATTGTTTTCTTTATTTTACATTGCTACAAATGTATAACATACCAAATAAAACAATGAACATAATATTAAAAATTTATAGTACCCAGCGTTGTTCTATTGTTAATAAATGTGTAAGTGGGAGTAGAAATGTTCCACTTTACGCAGGCGATGTTTAAATTCTTATACCACACTATATTTATATGCATGTAATTAGATTTATTATTTGCATTCTTGAATAATACAGATTTATTATGCTTATTTTTCTAACCTATCAATGTATAATGACCATTGTTAAATAATCTGTGAAGATTTGTATGAATGAAGTATTGTATACATTTTATTGGAAAATAAACCATGGATGTAAATAATGATGGCTATTATCCGTAAACATACTACATACTACTTATTAATTATTATATATCGAAATCAGATTAGTTTGCTAATTCTGTTATTTCAGTAATAGATCCCACATTCCAACTTTAAAAAAAATCCACTATATTTAAAATTATAAAAAATAGTGTGATAGTAAACAATAGCACCAAAGTGCCCTATAAATAAGCCTCAATGTATGTAATGACAGTCTACTCATTAAATCTAGAAAATTGTTAATTGGAAATTTGCCAATATTTCAAGTTCAAAGTGTCCAACAAAGTACATATTTAGGTAAATGTTTTGTACGTTTTTTGAAGGAATTTAAATATTATCCTACCGATGATTTTTAACTGCTTGTTTTACTAAACATGTTCTTTCAAAACATTTAATGGCTTTACTAAAAGATTTTTAATTTTGATCTTATGATATGGTTGGTATAACTACGATTTATTAGATTTATAAATTAATAAATTCTTTATTATGAGAAAATTAAGTGTAGAGACCTCATCTTTGCTTTATTTCCGTTCCGTAATTTGCGGTAAGTGCAGGTTGCCAACTTTGCAATAACAAATGCAAAGACGATCGGTATTTTAATTAGCACATAACATAAGCGTTTTTAAATCATGGCTATATAGCTTACCTCTCATTCTAGTACTGTAATAGACCAAATTACATTTACACAATTAATTGCTCTGTACCCTAAATTTATCACAGAGAGAATTAAAAAAATCACGTACTTGAAAAATACAAAAGGAGAAATAGTATTTGTGTCAATCTATATTAATTTATTCATAGATCAACCCACAAGATTTAAAGAAATGTGTGAAATTCACAAATAATATCCTAGGACAGCACTGTTTCGACCTTGTTGTAGTCTCTTCAGTTATCGTTTGTGAATTCCACACACTTGTTTAGATTTTGAGTAGCCAATTATGTTTATCGCTAAGTCCAGTTTGGCATTGTATATAAGTCGTAACTGTAACACACTATGATTGGTGTTAAATCGGCGCTTGTATTTAAACCCAAGTGAGGTGTATAAGAAATACAGATGGTTAGTCCTAGCTGATGAAACCACAATAAAGTCGAAACAGTTTTGTCCTATGGTAGCGTTTGTGGATTACACACACTTCTTTAAATTTTCAGAGTTGGTCTGTGAATATAGACTGAAATAATTAAATATTATTTCTCTTTTGTTTAAAAATCTACATCCTGTTTTAAAAAAGAGATTATGTTGCAGTTCTACACTTAAAATTTTAAAAGTCAAATTTGAGATGCAGTTTTTAAAACATTTTTAAGTAAACAAGTTAAGTAATTCCGTTTGAATCGTTACAGAAAGTAAAACAAATTTCTCTTTGTTTTTATTTCTAAGATCTTGCCAAGGTAACAGAAAAAACTTGGTAATATTAAAATCTTAGGCATCTGATAAACAGCACATTGTAAATTCAAACACACACTTGTTTCAAATCTCACTCAATTATTTAATTCGCTTATTTAAATATAAAAAGGCAACTTACCGGATCTCCATTATTATTGTTAGTTGTCGTGATAGGCTTCTTCTCAGAGCGAAAGCAAGGAACATCTGATTTCTGACACCGGACATCTAGGGCCAGAAGGGCAGGCAGTACAAACAACACCGAAGCTGCATGGAAGAGGATAATCACAGCACACTGCATGCAGAAAACTCTTAAAGCTGGTATTGGCACAACAGCAGCTGCTAAAAATGCAGTAGAATTTGTTAATGTTGCAGATAGTACAGCTGGACCCATGCGCTGTAAAACTTCTGATGGTGTCAAATTGCGTGATTGCATTGATAAAAGCAAAAACAGTTCTCGCATTGCCAAACCAACAGTTAAAAAGGGTAAAACATGAGTGCTCAATAAGTTCATTGGAAGACCTAACAGACTGCAAACTCCCAAACCAGCAGAAGTAGACGAAGCTAGTAAAAGAACCCCCAAGGCTGCCAGACCTGATTGGGCAAGCCAAGCATACGCTGCCACTATCACAAGAACCACACTGTATTTGATAATGTCTATGCGCGAGTTTTCTGCCAATACCCGATTTAAAGTTGCCGTAGAGAAGGTGCTAAAAAGGTACGAAGTAGACATATTACTTTTTGTTAGGCGTTCTACTTCCTGAAATAAAATGAAATACTACTTTAGTAAGCGTATAAGGAAGAAGGTTTGATAAGTGCTTACTTGGGAGAAACGCTTTTGCCATGCATTGAGTATAAGCGAAGCCTTTTCTTGGCTCCAACCAATATGGTGAACTTTGTACGTTTCTGACCAGAATTCGTACAAATCGTGTTCACCCATTAGTTGTACAACAGTTTGAAGTGCTTTAGCTTGTTTTATGTGACCAGTTTTATTCTTTACGGCACCTCCTACAATAAGATCTTCAGGCCAATGCATATATTTGGCAGCAAAACCATAACATCCACTAGTCAGTTCGGCACCAATATCTAATGGATGACTAGAATTACGATTTGTGGCAGTGAGTGGGCATTCTGGATCACGTGGATCTAGACAGGGTTTTTCTTGATAGCCTGAAGTTATTCCTGCACGTCTAAAGTAATCTTCTAGGGAATGATAATCAAAGCGGGATTCTTTTTGTTTGATACGTGCCACTAATTCGCCAGGATTTAAATTGGTCCAGGTTATGTTGTTTGCAATACCGTACCTAAAAAAAAGGAATTGAACTGTTTTTAGAAATAGATACTATTTTTGATCTGTGCAGGGAAACCACGAAGAGTGTTCTCCATATAATGATAATTTTTATTTAAAAATTTTATTTTGCCAATAAGTTGGCAAAATAAAAATGATATATAGGTGTATTTGGTTTATTGTTTGATTATATAATTTCGTAAACGTTTAGGTATACTATTTTAGGTGTTTTATAAGTGTATTGTAATTACACGCATCAAAAATTAATTCAAAGAAACGAAATAATTGCAAAAAATAATTTTTGGCTCTTTTTCTGCACAGAGTAAAGATAGTTATGATTTTATAATGCCTATATCATTCCTATGAAAATATCTAAAGATTTAGAGGTGATATGTATAAAGACTACAAAAGGCAGTGTTTATTCATAATTTTGAAAATGCACAACTGACCGTCAGGTAATATTCAGAATATCGTATTTAAATTTTTACTTACTTTCCCTGGGAATTTTATTGTTCGTTATAAAATGTAAAAATATATATAAAATAGATACCAAATTAAGTAAAAGCACAAAAGAATTTTTGAATATACCACAAAAAGTGCATTTAGGTATTTTAAAGAGTTTTTCTCTTCTAGATGCAGTCTTTACAAGTGGCTTCCCTTGGAGCTTAGAAAAATTGAAACTTACAGCATAGGAACGGGATAATCAGGTCCCAGCAATTTAGATCCTTCCCAAAAGCAATCCAAAGGGGTAACTATAGAGCAGGGCATCATATTTTCAAACATTTGTTCGATATAATGTAAATCAAAAGTTGGTACGCTGGGAGATTGACAAATATCTTTCAGGCGCCAGGTAATATCGAACATGGTTACGGTGACTTGCGTAGCTTGTCTTATAAGAGATAAATGTTCCAGTAATCCACGCGGGTGCAGAAGTCCGACGTCTGGGTCTACGGCAGTCTGCACGAGCATCTGGTGCGTGGATAAGACCTCGACGGGAGCAATTTCTTCCGACGAGGATGGTTCTGCCCACAGCTGTTCGATACTGGTATGGAAACTGGCGCTTTTTAGTCCAACGCAGAAGGTCGCGATGATAAGTAGGCTGACGAAGAGCACCTTGCCGGCATGCACGTCGAGGAAACAGCCAAGGGAGTGCAGCTGTCGTTGAAGTCGGCCACGCACCCACAGCACACCGCGATCGCCGTTCGCCTTGCCCTGCAACAGAGTAGAGCATACAACTATAGACCACCCAAGTTGTGGCCTGACGTCACCCAGACCACCCAAGTGGCGGCGCGTTATAAACACACGCCAGGCTCCGCTTGCTGTTCTAGGAAGAACCGACAACCGTACCTACTATCTGCTAGCCTCTATGCCAATCACTCTTCTTCACAACAACACAACACGCATTCCATATTTCACAGCTGAGATACCTGCTGCTCCATTACTTAACAAAACCGCGTTACGCATTCTTTTTACTATTTTTTTACACATATATGGTTTTAATTAAAATAACTCAATTTCGGGCTTAAAATAAATTTTATGAATAAAAATAATTGATGGTTATTTTAACTAATTACAAACCACTTCCTTATATGAGTAGATTCATGTCATAAAATTCAGCCTAAGGTAATCGCAAATTTTAATAAAGTACTGTTTAGACGGTTTTCGGTGCTCTATAATCGAGATTAAGTTTTCTATACCAAGAAATTCGTGGTGTTCTACGGCATTCCTTTTGTGGAATTGAAATTTTATATCCTTCCAACGGGTGTCCATAAAACCATAAATCATTCTAAACAGAATCATCTTTTTGCTTTGTATTTTTTGTCTGCTCGGATCTTTTAGAAAAACTTTTACAACACTTGACTTTACAGGTTAGAAATAAGTACAGCTTTATTTCTCTACTGCCTAGACAGTTAATTACTTCAATTGATCATATAAATATAAAAAAACAAACAATCAATTACAATTATTCAGTGACTTTTACTCGAATTTGGTAATGGATATTATTAGGCTTCATTTTGAACCATGTATGAATGGGTTAAATTCAGTGGCGTGCGGTGAGAATTTAGGCTAGGGAAGCAATCACGATTTAAATTTTAATACACCTAGGTACAATAAAAAACAGTGTTATAATTATTAAGCTTAAAAGTCTTTTAAATAGGAACTTTTACACTTCAATAGTATTCTTTTAATCTATAATGATTCATCGGATTGGTAATTTTTTAGCACATCTCGTTCTTTTGAATACTGATTAACCCCCACCTAGTAAGATATTTTTAGCATGATTGGTAATCCCCTTACCCCTTTGAATCGTAGAAATTCTGTGATTGACATGATTGAAGCATAAAAAGTGCTGTGACGAAACTTGTAACTATTGCCAACGTTCTTTTGTGACAAAGCATTTTCAAATTTTTATTATTGTCACAATGTGCAAAAGAATACGTCTTTTATACTTATGGAATTTGTTGACTATTATTCTTTATTTAAACAAAAAGTACTGCTATTTATTTATAATGCAACTTGATTTTCCGTTTTTTTTTTTTTTTTAGCAAAATACCTGGTGCAGGTTTTAATCTTTGTAGTTAAATTTAAAAGTTCTGGTTTTGGTCTGCCTTTCTCAATAATTCCCTCCGAAACTGTACGAAGGAAATTTTTTATCAAATAATAATAATACTTTACAAATTGAACAACGAAATCGTTGCGATTCGGATTGCGGACGTACTCGAACCTACCACCGAAGCAGCTGAATTTGCAGTCATGACGTCATGACGATAAAGCAAGTTTAAATGTTGCATACAGAACAAACTAAATAGAATTATTTGTTTTTAAAAAAATCCGAACTTATATAAATTGAAATAATAAAATCTTCCAAAATACAGTCTCATCCGCAGATTTACATTGCTTAAGTAACATTTAACAAACACGAAAAATCGAATAACGAAATTATAATAAACATCTGATCACGGAGTAGGTACGCTAATAAAAATAACTCGACCTTATACGATATTAACTGTAGCCCACAACGCACCCGCGACTCGCCCGCTACCGAAAGTAAGAAGTGGAAGGTGCAGGTGCAGGTGCTGGAAGCAACGAAATCCGTGCTTATATGTATTACCTTTCCGCGCAAGTTTATTGAGCCTAATTTAAAATAGTACTCTAAATAATTATACTTTTTGCTGTACGGAATTGATATTGAGCTTTAAGTTGATTAAACATTACAAATTTAAATAAACGATAACCATAATTTTATAAAACTATTTTTGTTAGCATTGTTTTTTAATTTTAATAAATTCTTAAGGGAAGCATCGCTTCCCTTGCTTCCAGGGACCGCACGCCACTGGTTAAATTAGCTTTTTTAGTAGCAACTAATCTCAAATTAGACATCATCATCTCTTGAAACAATGTATGTAATTTATAATTTGGAACTGATTTATGTTTTGTAAATTGAAAATACATTAGGAAGGTACAAAAAAAATTAAATTGTAATTTCGGTAATTTTATTTTTTGGCAAGACTTAGTTACGTCTTGATTATTTTACCGAGCTTCACAGGAAGATAATCATAATATTTCCAACAACACATTGTATTTGACTTACGCCAGTACGTATTTCGGTAACGATGTTGCCTTTTTCACAGCGGAAAACCGTCTATCGTTACCGAACTACGTATTGGCATAGTTAAATCGAAGCCATTTTAAATACAATGTTTAACCTATAGACCGTTTAACACCGTTTAAAATATAGTGTTGTGATAGAGGATAGACCACAGTTGTTTAGCTTAAATATTATACAGGGTGATTCCATGAAAATGCGACATGGCAAGCTCAAAATAAAATGTAATAATCTAAGATACTTAGGTGGTTGGTAGCTTATGAAATATATTTTCCGGTAACACTTACTTCAAAGTCGAAAAAAGATTGCTTTTTGTTCAAATTCTGAAAACAGTTTCAACTTCCGCACAAACGGATTATTAATCATTATTTTGGCATTGCAAAACATTTAAAAATTAAAATTTAACTGTTTAGTTAAGAAAATAGTGGTGTTGTGGCGTAGATTAAATTACATACTTGCATTGGCTGTAAAATACCTGATAAGTAAATAATGTATTGCTTTGTTATAGAAAAATAAAAGTAGCATCAAAAAAATTTAACGTGAGTGACAAAAAGGAATACATTTTTAGTTTGCACTTGTATTAGGCAACGTACATACTTATCCATTTATACTCTCTTTATCTTTATACTCTCCCCGAAAAAGGTCAACTTTATCTGATCAAAAACGGATATGTCTCAAAAGTTGTATTTTAGGTCTAGGAAGAACATCGTAAAATATTAAGCCCAAAAAATTATATCTTCAGTCTGCGCAATTGTTGAAGTTGGACGAAGATCGGGTAGTGCTTAATAGTATATTAAAGAACGAGTTTCATAAGGCAAGATTTATTGCACGAGTCCGAAAACGAGCCGCATGCGGCGAGTTTTCTAAAGGACGAGTGCAATAATGACTTATGAAACGAGTTTTTATGCTATTTGTTCTATTTTGCGTCTTTTATTCCCTTTTTAAATAAAAAAATTGCAATTCCAAAATTTAGGGATTTTTGTGGTAGTTGACAACACTGATGTGACATTTGAAAATTCATGGATTGACAAGGACAAGACATGGTGATAACCGAATTGTAGGTAATGACAGACAAATGGGTGAGGCTATGTTGCCAACCACAATTGATGTAATTAGACATTATATTTTTGAGTTTCATGAACAAAAGACAATGGAAAAACCCCGGATTTTCTTTTGTAGCTGACAAAACTTTGGATAAAGTACAAAGAAGTGTGGCAGAAATCATCAATTCCGGTAGTGTCTCACAAAACAATGAAAATCATATTGGAAAAAACATAGATATTACGCAAGACTTAAACAAATGTCTGAGCTTGTTTGTGTTGGATGTGATGATTGTCCAACAAATACAGGAATAAACAATGGCGTTATCAGAAGCCTGTAAAAGAAACTAGGCAGACCACTCCAATGGGTAGTATGCCAGCTGCATACAAACGAGCTTCCCCTTAGACATATTTTGGAATCATTAGATGGCGAAATATCTGGTCCTAGCGGTTATAGTGGCCCCATTGGAAAAGCTCTAGTTACCACCTGTAAATTTTGTACTGATCAAGAGTCCTGTTGAAGAATTAGTTCCTGACTTAAAAAAAGAATTGAACACAGATCAGAAATAGTTGTTTGACATATGTAGAATACTTTCCGCTGGAGAATGTCCACCTGGATTCGAAGATAGAAGTCCAGGAATGCTAAATCATGCCAGATGGGGAACTACTGCCAACCGGATTTTGCGACTGTATATTGCTCGAAACGAAGCTCTGTCGAGGACGCACCAGGCCTATAACTAGGAGATCGGGGTGAAACTAAATAGAATTATTTGTCTTTAAAAAATTCCAACTTATATAAATTGAAATAATAAAATGCGACAAAATACAGTCTCATTCGCAGATTTACATTACTTAAGTAACATTAAATTTAACAAACACTAATAAATCGAACAAAGAACCAAGTTATAATAAATAAACATTTGGGCATGAAGCACACTAACAATAACGGCCAAACAATGCTAAGAGCATCGTCTACTATATGACCACGCCTGCTGAATCACGCCAAGGCTAAGAGAAGAGCAGTTGTAAGCAGTGCTTATATGCAGTGTATGTAACACATTTGAATCGGTATAACCTTTCCGTGCAAGTTTAATGAGCCTAATTTAAAATAGTACTCTAAATAATTATACTTTTTGCTATACGAAATTGATATTAATATTAATTGATATTAAATAATACAAATTTAAATAAACGATAACCATAATTTTATAAAAATATTTTTGTTAGCATTGGTTTTTATTTGTAATAAATTCTCAAGGGAAGCGTTGCTTCCATTGCTTCCATGGACTGCACGCCACTGAGTTACATATAATTTAATAAAGCTTGTTTCTATTTTCAAAAGCATTTTTTTACTATCGGAAACCCAGTTACGCGGACCTGTGGAGACCATTATGAGATTTGAGGTTCGAGTTACTTACCAGGGGCATTAACAAATTGGCAGTTCCCAAACTCGGCTATGGGCGGGATCAGTTGGATTGGAGAATCGTTCAAAACATGTTGGAAGTCATCTTTAGAAGAGCGTCAAAATCTTGGTCTGCAGCTTCGACCCACAGCCCGCGTCGAGGTGAAGACTGTCGATATCGTCACGACCCTTTCTACAGAAACCAGAGAATAACACCTGTTCTGGGACAGAACAAACTTGAAGCGGGGGGCAGTGTAATAAACGGGATGAACCCATATACGCTGCCGTCGAACATTCGAGAGCTCGCGTAAGTGGTCTATGACGCATCGACAGCAGGCCGCGGCGTGCTGGAGACTTCTAGTGGATTCTACACACATTAGTTAGTGGATTCTACACACATTAGTTAGTGTAATAATATTTCTTTGGATAATAGACGATTAGAACAGCATTTTTAGTATTCAGTGTACAATGAACGTTACAGTACTATTTGAAACGCGAGAAGTACTGATAGAAAATATTGCTTCATGTATCTGTCCAGGATCGCCAATTACATTACGTAGTTATATTAATATACGAATGTGATTAATAGTAGATAATATAGTAAAGATTCGAAAAGCATTGGATTTTATTTAACTTTACATTTATTTACTCAAGATTTTGTGTATGTCGATTTTAATTTAAATATCGATTTGTATCAATATTGAAATCGGCAGGAAGTAATCGAAAAGAAAAAGATAAATGAATCACTCAGTATATAAAAACCAGTTTTTATTGCATTACATAAAATGTTGCACATCTGAGGATCCATTACCTAACAAACCACTTAGGAAATTGTCAAGGTTAAATTGTTGTTTTTATCTAAATGTTAAGTGTACTGGATTTTAATTAAAGTATGTAATTAGGCATACCTGAACTTGAGTATATTTTCATTAAAGAGACGCTAACAGGTTTTTGATTACTTCCTCATCATAGATGGTATTGGTTTGTAAATTGATTTAAACTTAATTTAATTAGTATTGACTTAAAGTGTACACGTGTACAAAGTTTTTTTTGTAAAATATCTAAAAGAAGAGAATTGAGATGAATTGAGTAAAGAAACTTACCTATAATACAGCTCCTAAGGGTAGTACTGTTTGATCTCTTCTGTATTAACGGAAACGCACAGAGGGGAGCTGCATTCTTTTATGTATTCTCTCACCCTGTTCTCGATACATCTGCTCTGTATTGGTAGATTCCATAATTCTGACCAAAATGACGATTTAACTTGTTTTCATGTTTGGAATTCAAGATTAAAATAGCATCTAATAGATCCATATTAAAATCTCCTATTAAGAAAGTGAAACGAGCAATCGAGAGTCTCCTTATTACAAGGCTAAGAGCTAATCTAATGTTATCAAAACGTTTGAATTGTACCATAATAATAACCCTGAGCGTTCTTCAACGAATCCCCGTGAACTTTTTTATCAGTCAGAATAAACCTGCGTTATTTAAGGTCTTATAAAGTTAAAAACAAAATACTTTTCTACAATCGAATGTTTTACAACTACTTATGAATGTAGGTATGCGTACGACTTTATTAAAACATTTTTAAAATCCACCCATCTATGAACAAGAACAAGAAATAATTTTACGATAAAGACATTAAGGCAGGCAGGTAGCCTACGGTACAACTTTAGTGGGTTCATCTCTCAACATGAGGTTCGTTTGTATTAAAACCCAGTCGATCCATGATTGAGTTATCAACAAGCCGACCACGCACGAAAGAGGGAGTGAAGACGCACTACAATGTCCTTTCACTGTTCAACTTCAATGAAGATATTTCCAACAAGGAAATTCCTTTCAACCGCCTTCTAACAATATTTGAATTTCTGTAGGAGGTAGATTACTGATCTATCCGTTTCTACTTTTTTATATACAAATCGTGAAAAATCTCGTGAAAAAAACAAAACAGAGTTTGAACAACTATCACCGTTAACTCGAAGTTATTTCTCAATTGTTTCAAACAGTGTTTATTAAACAAGCTACATGATATACAATATGACCCGTTATATTCGAACTTTAATTGGCATTGCTATAATATTGTTTAAAATACATTAAACGATATCTAACAATTGAGACTATACAATACAATTGGGCATATTAAAATACCTACGCAGCATAGAATATGGTAATTTGTCAAAACCAACTAAAAAGTGTAGGCATATTCAAATCGAAAGTTCTATTGTTCTTTTAATTAGCATTAACAAACTTATAATGAAACATAGTGGCAAAATTAGTATTCACCCATATGATTTAAACAATTCTGTTTAGTTGTAACAATTCTGTAAAGTGTTGTTTATGGCATAAAAACCTTAAATATACAAAAATTGTCAAAATAAACACATTATGATTCAGAAAAAAAACTTTTTTATTGTTATACCAAGAGCTTTAGGTGCGGCTTCCAATATTTTCAGGTAGGTAACGAAGACTCTTGCTGCAAAAAGTCTGGCCACCGCTCGTTTTATATCATAGCAAACCAACGTGTCCATATACTACACTTCCTCAGACTGTGGAAAAAAGAAAGCAGCTGTTGTAAGTTTAGCTAGAAGTAGAATAGCTTTACACGAGTTCTTTTAGCAATAGACTGTACACGAGTATAAGATTACAGTCACCAGATATGATATTCTGCTTAAACGGTAACTTACATTTAGTTGTTACATTCTTATTAATTAGATCTTTTAACTTATAGATGGAAACAACGCAGACAATTCTCCTAACAAAAAGGGTTAGTTTTTCCTAAACGTTCAAGCAGTATGTGAGGCGCCTACAGGATTATAACTATAGTTGATCGATGGACTGGTGCATGGCACGATAACTATATTCTTAATTGTTCAAATATTAGAAGGAATTTTCAAACGGGTGGAATGGACAGTTTTTATTTACTTGGCGATAGTTGCTACCCTTTACGCTCATATTTACTAATACCACTCAATAATTTCCAAACAAAAGCTGAAGCAAATGGCAGCAAATAACGTTTCCACGTATTTTGATGAATCTGGCCTATGCCATCAACCCAGTTTTTACTAATCCAAACGATAGCTCTCCCAAAATTCACCGACAGATCCCATAATATAGGGGAAGTATGGCTGTGATTGTACACCGGCTATGCTGGCACACCTATGATATTTACCACTTCTTATCAAGCAGCAATACGGACGTGTGCTGTATTTGAATAGTGTTATACAAAACCTTCACTATACAGTTTCGGTTGTCATAGTTTTTAAGTTATAAAACTTTTTATAATTAGAAATATATTTTGGTAAGTATCAAGTTTATATCTGCATGCTCTAGTATGAGTGACATTTTACTCAAATTTAAAGGCAAAATGTTTTTTATAGCAACTAAATTGTTCCGTTGTGTCTAAGCTACGATGCGGTTTGTTTGCGCGGCATTTCTATACGTGGTTGCCGGACTGCATGCAATTTTCTCAAATATGTGGATTTCGGCTATGATGGCATAGTCTGCCAATATCCCAAATATCTCCCATTCCGCAAGTGACTTCACGGCAAAAACGAAAAAGAAAGAACGTGAAACTAAATACAACACCTATCATAAAGACAGCAAACGCAAAAAATGTTGATCAAAAAATAGTTGAACGAGGAAGATCTGCTCGTTCTATGAAGAAAGTGTTGCCACTGGAGGAAGATGATAATGAGCCAGAAGAACGGTTTGCAGCTTATGAAGAAGAGGGTGGTGTGGGTTGCATGTATTACAATGGTTTATTTTCTTTATCTAAGTCAAAGGAACCCTGGATCCAGCGCCAGCAATGCAAGAAATGGTGCCACAATGAATGTGTAGGTATGGACAGCAAAACTAAGATGTTCACCTGTGAATTATGCAGTGACTAAGATGTATTACCTACGTTTTGATTGGTGTTCAATGATATTGTTTCATATGAAAAAATTGTTTTTTTTTTCGTTGACTATGTCATAATGACATTCTTTAATTACTTTTTACTTTTTTAATATTTTACTTTTCAGTGCAAAAACCTTAGGCCACTTACGTTTTCATATATTTTTTCTAAAATGACTTAACTGTAAAATAAATTAACAATGTTAACAATACAGCAATATTGTGAGAGAAATCGAACTAGTCAAAGTAATGGTATAATTTTTGGTATCAGAAAGGGTTAGTTCGAGTTTTAAAAGCTTCAAGTGTTATATTTGGAGTTTTTGTAGATGGTGAGATGTAGATGACCACACAAAAGTAAGAAATACAAAATATAATGAGGTTGTTATGATATCCCTTTTTGCGAGACTGAATTTAAACGTTATCTTTATTATATAACGTGAACAGTAAACGTAAAGAATGATAACAATAAAGTTCGCCGGTGCATTACTGGCGTAAATAATCGTCCATACTACTGCCGGCAAAACGAATATCATACCAGCTCTTATTTAAAACGAATTAATTTTCCTCTATGTAAGACATAATTAGAAGTTAATTACTTTGAAAACGTGTTATCGAAGTCGATTAAACAACAATGAAAAATTTTACGATATTACATTCATTGCAGCACACGAAGCAGGTTATCATAATCTTCCTAATAAGAGTTTAATTAACAAAGTATAAAATAATCGATTTAAAACTAATTCTATTACGAAGTACAATGTCACTTAACTTTCTTGATTTACCTTTAAAGGATAAACCCCTACCGAATTGTTCTGCCATATTGATTTTTAATTTTAAGATTTTTAAGGTTTTCATAAGGAAATTTGAATTTCCTGAACACGAATTTTGAGAACCACTGCATAAACAAAAAATAAAACGTACGGATACTCATACACGTTTTATTTATGGAAATGGTGTTCCACTATATAGGCAAACATCTGAATGAAAGTCTACTACGACGAGTTCTAGTAGGCACCTATAAGATATAGGAGATGAGTATTTTGACCTCGTCTTTGTCGAGCACATACTTGAAATTTTTTGATTTATTTCCTACTGATCTTACTCAAGAAAAAATGAGTTTTGTTACATAAATTATTGATTAGGTTATGACTTCATTAGAAGACGCATAAATAATTATTTTTTAAATCCGATTTATAAAAACCTAAAATGTTATTTAAAAAACGCAAAAAGTCGCAAACGTCTTTCGTTTTAAATGCAATCCAGGGATGTACATATTGTATGTATAGAGCAGCGGTCAGCAAACTATGGCATGCGTGTGTCTGCAAACTATGGCTACTATCCATTTTTTCTAGAGTGCTCTGACTTTGAAAGCTCGTAATAATTGCTCGTAAACTACTGAACCAAATTAAAATCTCTATTAATAAATAAGAAAACAGTCCGCTATTTTTTCATATAAATCTTAAATAAAATATTTTTTTTTGTCTGAAAATAAATAATAGCACAAGAACCGCAAAGTTTCTTTCTAACTCCATAGTAACAGTATAGTATATACTTTTTGAGAAAAAAATTATTTAACTTACTTTTAATGAAATTGTCCCTAAAAATGGGCACCTTTTATTAGGTATCGTCCGATGACCGACGACTTTACTGTTACTTTACGAGCAATACGCTTTCAAAGTCACAGCAATCTAGAAAAAATGGATAGTAGATGACAAGCGCGAGTTTTTACAGTGGCATGCCAAAACTGTAATTATTGTAACATGTGTCCTGAAAGTCTTAGAACCAAGCTTGGCTCTAAATTAACAAAAATAACCATGGTCTATTTTTATATCGGGAGACAAACATAAAATGTTATTTTAAAGTTTGCTAATGACGAATTTAATTATCAACCTTAACTCTTAGCTCGAACTATAAAATCAATAAAAGTTTGCCTAAACTTTACAAAATATTCTAGAAATGCCCGTCGACATATAAACTGCAAAATGGCATTTTAAGTTTTATTTTTCTGATCTAAAAATTGATCATGGTTGTTGTATCGACCATGCCAATTTAGTGCCAACCTTGATTTCAAGACTTTATTGGATACTAAATTTTTGAATATAAATTCAAGCTTGGGTTCCAAATATTTTAGACATTCGTTACTCTGCAGTTTTAGTCCCATAACTACGCATATTAACTGTCAATATCCTATCTCCAACAACTACCTCTTATAACGCCGTGCGCATAACTCGTACATTGTTGTCGGTTCGAATAATAATAACAATAATAATTTAAGCACCGGCGGTAGACGAGTGGTGTTAGCGCACCACCCGTGTTTCTAGGGTCGTGGGTTCAAGTGCTACTTGAGGCGGCAGAATTTTTCTAAATTGGGAATTTCGACCTCTCAACTATGCGTGTGTGTAATTGTGTTGCATGATAGATGGGGGACATAGGTATGATCTTAGATATTAGTTCTCCCATATGTATATAAGTATAAACTATAATGTGAGAATATACAAAAACAAAATAAACAATAACAGGCACCGAAATGTTCTAAAGAAAATGAAACGAACTAAATCTATTGTACTGTAATAATCTCTTGTTATGTATATATCACACTCTTTCTATAATTTTTAATATAAGTTTAAAATCATCCACTTATCCCCAGCAATGGAAAACAGCCAAGATTATTCCAGTATTTAAAAGTGGGCAACAATCAGAAGTGACTAATTATAGACCAATAGCTATCCTTTGTAATTTCTCAAAGGTTTTTGATTATTATTATTCTATTTGATTATAGATTATTCTGCATCAGCACATTTATCGTCATGTCAAAAACTATATATCAGATTTGCAGCATGGATTTGTAGAAAAGAGGTCCACGATTACCAATTTAATTTATTTTACACATTTTACTTCAGAAGTTTTAGACAACCAGGGTCAAGTCGATACCATCTACACGGACTTCTCTAAAGCTTTTGATAAGATTAACCACGAAATCATAATAAACAAGTTATTACACTTTGGATTTAATGATGCTTATGTGTCATTTTTTAAGTCGTACTTGCGGAATAGACAACAGTATGTTACCTATAATGGTTACAAATCAGTTCAATACCTAGCAACTTCGGGAATTCCTCAAGGCTCTAACCTAGGCCCTCTGTTATTTATTTTGTTTATTAATGATATTTGTAAAGGATTGAAATCTAATGTACTAATATTTGCAGATGATGTAAAAATATTTCCTCCAATAAACTCCTATACAGACTGTGTTATTTTACAAGCTGATTTGGATACAATTTCGAAGTGGTGTTTCCAGAATAAACTAGCTCTAAACATTTCTAAATGTAAAGTCGTTTCATATACGCGTAGAACTGCACCAATAACTTTTTCTTATATTATTAATGGTACAACTTTACTGCGGTCTGATAAAACTAAAGATTTAGGGGTATATTTTGATAGTCAACTTAATGTTGTAAGTCACATTAGTCAACTGGTATCTTCAGCATATAAAATACTCGGGTTTATATTTCGAAATTGTAATCAATTTAATAATGTTAACTCCTTAAGAGTTTTATTCTATGCTCTAATTGTTTCTAAGCTAGAATACGGAGCAATAATCTGGAATCCTATTTACGATTGCCATAAAAATGCAATTGAAGGGATACAAAGAAGACTTTTAAAATATGTATGGTATAAAACTCATAGTACATACCCTACTAGAGGGTTTGATCATCAAGTTCTTTTGGATGCTTTTGGGTTTAAATCTTGTGAATCTAGAAGAACTTGTCAAGGCATCGCATTTCTATACAAGTTGTTACATGGATATGTTGATTGTCCATATTTACTAGAAATTTTAAACTTTTTAGTTCCAAGGCCTAGTAGTAAGGAAAAAACTACATTTTACCTAACACGTAGTAGAACAAATATTTTTTTGAAATCACCTGTTTATACAATGTGTTATAATTGTAACATTATAAGCAACATTTGTGATATAAACGCCGATTCCTTAAGCAAAATTCTTGCAATTGCAAATAAATATTTTATCTAATAAAAATTACGTCATCTATTTATCTTACTTATTTTATTATGTGTGTGTTATATAAGTTAATATGCTTGCCTGTATATATAAACTAATATGTTCAATTTTGTTACTTGCATGCGATATAGATTTCCATTGTTATATTTTCTCTGTAATTGGCCTTGTACTGTTGGGAAAATAAATACTATTATTATTATTATTATTATTATTATTATATAGTATATACATCATTACATACATAATCCATCAGGAAGGCATTGAATGCTAGGGATATTGACAACCATAATCAACAGTGATAAATAAATCATTCATACAATCACACGCGTCTTTCACTTACTCCAGCAATACTATAAGGATATACCTTTTAAGATAGTTTGCCAAGGTCCCTATAAACAGTCTTTACACAATAACTGGTGACCCCGACGAAAACAAAAAAGAACCCAGAAAAGATAATCAACGCCAAATTTTCTATAATTCCAGTGCTCTGGTTTTTCTGTCTGCTGACATACACAACCTGCACTCCTGGAATTCCTTGAAACGGTTATTCAATTATCGCCCCCAACCAATAGACTTTCAGAAGTTTATTTATATCCTTTTTATCATTCACATAAGATAAGTATCTTATATTTAATTGGTTACGTTTTAATATGGCGAAATTACCACCTAATTTAATTAAGTTTCCTATTTTTGACAGTGCACAATTGCACATGTACAAATTTCAATAGTCTTGATACATAGATATTTTGATATTCTTCATATTGAGAACGAAATTCAAAAATATAATATTATAATTTCAAACTTGCCATATAACATTTTGAAACTCCATTCGAATCTTATCAGGTTTATTGACAATAACAGACACCATACACCACGTTCATAAACAAATTATTAAGTTATTACTTGGGTCCTTCTTTGGATAAACCTACTCCAATACAACCCAAAACCAAATATTATCACTTCTCCCAAAGAGATTACAGATTTCTGGTTACAGCAAGATGATTCCTCTGAATCTTTTGGACTAGTTAACGTATTCAAAGATGAAATCATTTCTCCTCATAATTTCATAACCATAAACTGCGATCAAATATCGCAAGATCCGTCACAAATTCAGGATCCTAACCCCCAAATAAGTAACGATACTCAAAACGTCATGTGTGAACCGCACCTGCATCCATTGATACTTTCTTTTTATTAAACCTGGCCATTCAATTCTTGAAAAGCACGTTTCACAGGTTAATACTTCCATTACAGAAACTATTACAAATGATTTAATTCCAAAAGTGAATTTATTCCACAACCAAACAGTATCACAATCTCCTACGAACATTCCAGAAACATCAAAGTCGGTTAAGATTTCGCTAAAATTGAATCCTAACCAATGTTTTTTACATCAGAAATTGCAAGAGCTTTCGAAGGCCGACGGTTTGGGGAAATCAACCACCGTATCTTCTACGAAGACTCCCTTGGATCCAGTAGAAAATCACTGGAAACTAAAGCATATTTCCTGTTATGTGGTAATCAGGGACAACAGCTTGAACTTTACTTATAAACTATACGTAATATTTACGTGAGACTAAATCACTTTTTAACACTTAAATTAAGTTTAAAGCTCAAACACCAAGATACGCAAGAGTATCGAGATCCTTCGATATTTTTGCAGTCTTTAGGATATTCAATACGGTCGAAGATCTTACTGAACAATTTAACATCATCAGCGTACACAAGAACATGACAAGACAGACTCTATAAGAGTTCGTTAAAAAAAGTATAAACAGCAGTGGTCCGAGATTTGAGCCTTGCGACACTCCGGATATGGAAACGAGCACCAATATAATATGTAGTTGATTGTGAAGTTTGTGCATTAGTACGGTGTCAGAAATAGTGTCTAAAGTCAGTCTAAATAATATCAACGATCAATATTTTCACAAAGAAATTGCATTAAGCAAGCGAAAGTAATGGTTGATAGTAATTGGTAACAGTTGATTCTACTGTACTTATTGTAAATAAAATATCAAAATATGTTGTACCTTTAATATTTTCTATATTTTTAAAGTACCACGTGAGTGAAATAATGTCGCCTGTGCATTGTAGAGGGACACATTATAAAACTAGAAGGAAAAAAATGGGAAATCTTTACATGCAAGTAGCCTTTTGTTAAACCGTAATTTATGTTCTGGGGATACTACAGGTGATAAATTCCATTACAACAATATATTTTACCGTTTTTTCTAAATCCTATTTTAACGCTTTTGCTTGAGCATTTGCAGACTTGCAGTACATCGGTTGTGATAAAGTATTTAAACGTGGCGTGAAATTATTAATTAATTTTAGGGTATACGTTACAAATATTATAAGTCCTGATAATGGAAGATGTAGCTTCAGGTACGTACTATTACCTAGTATTTAAAAAATAGTCTGTAACTGCTTTATTATTGTATTTTAATGTGGAACAAATAATATATATGCTCGAATGTGCTCTTTTAGAAAATATGATTCTTTGTTTTTTCCTTTAGAAAACTCCCTGCTACGCGGGTCGTTTTCTAAACTCGGACGCGTGCGCTAAAAACGTGTCTTATGAAACTAATACTTTAATATACTATTATTGTACCAATTTGAACTGGAAGCCCTACTATTGCCGCGATTGTTAGATTCAGGTTCCGCTTCTTTTGTGATTTTAGATTTACTATTTTTTAATAATATATTTTGGATATAATGTATAAATATTTATATTACTATTATACCTTTTCATATTTAAGTAAATACCCATTTAATAGTATTATAGCCTTGATTATTACCTATTTTACAAATTTCAATTAGAATGAAATAATGAATACGAGTAGACTCAAATTAAAATTGTGCTTGCACTAATTTTAAAGCTAACTCTAATTAAAATATCTATATATAAATATGTATGTATACACGGTGTCCCATTAAGGAATAGTCAGACTTTGTCAGTGGGTCGATAACCATTAAAGAAAGAAAATTCCTATATACCATTTTTTCTCGTACTTCCATACTTTTGGAGAAACACAGCATCGAAGTTCAGCCTAATGTTTTCAAATTTAATAGTAAAGAAATGCAAATGACACATATGTTGAAGTTCAAGGATATAAACAATACTACTTGTTTTCTAGAATGTGCAAGCTAGCATAATAAAGTAATAACCCGTCTTTATTTTGGCCAAGTGTTTCGTAGAATAACAACAGATAAACAGAATTAAATAAACAAAGTATGTCGACCTCTCGTTTGATATTATGTTTCAAAAACGGTATTTTTATTTTATGATTTCTCTTATGTGTTATGAACCTCTATGTGTAATAAAAGTCTGCAGGTTTGTGAATAAAAAACCTAGTACATGTAATAGTGACACATATTTTAAAATTCAAGAAGATAAACAATACTATTTGGTTTCTCAAATAATAACAAATTGCAAACCCCTTCTAGCACGCGAAGCAGAACGAAGTTAGTAGAGAAGTGACCTGAAGATGGCAAGTGAGATCTTGCCGAAACGTCGTCAACCATTGTCTGGTTCCTCTAGGAGCCGAATAGTGAATACGCGGAATGAAACCCGAAAAAGTAGTGCAGTATTCTATATCAAATTCAAAGGCATAATCCGAATTTAGGGTGAATTAGTGAACGCCTTGCGTTGGTTTATTAGATAATCATCAATTTAAAAAATCTAAATAATATAAAATATTTTATCGAGTGTCATTTATTACAGAATTATATGATATCGAAACAGGGCAAGAAACAAAACCCCCCAAACAAACGTTTGCAGTGGAGCTAAGGCTCTGGGCTAGCCCATCGGGGAACTGAGAAAAGCGATACACAACAACCTGCGCCGAGCATCCTTTTCTGTATGTCAGATTAACTAAAAACGAAACGTATGTCGTTTTTACGGCGCGGCGGTGTAGCGGGCTTCTGCAAAAAGCCGCTTAAGACTTTAAGAGGTTATTAAATATTATTAATCTACTAATTTAACATTAGAAATTTTAATTCCTTTTAATTATTTTAAAGATTCATTTGTATTAATCAGATTCAACGTCAGGGTGGGCGCTGCCCACTCTGCCTTCCCCGACGAGCCGCCACTGGCTGTTGGTAGATAAAGTAGCAAAAAGTGATATTCGCGCACGATATTTCACCAGCTCAGCATTTGCCGTGGGCAAAGAAAAATGGCGTGCATTTTTAAGTATTTTAGTAATTACTTGTGGTCCCCCAAGAGATCGCGGTCCACAGTTCGAAAAGCGCTGATATACAGCATCGACGGGAATAATAACACTACACTTACATAAAATATATACTTGTTATTTGAGACTTACACTGCCATAAACGTATTTTTATCTTTGTATCTTTTGAGATATTCAAGCTCAATTAATAATAAATTTATTTACCCTTAGTTTCGCTATTTGCAAAAGTAACAACATGGTAAACGTGATCCCGTTTATTATTACCGGATTATTAATGGCCAACCAGTCACAATACATTTAAATGAACCATTTTAATTATTTATTCATACAATCGTTCTCCAAATAATAAATATAATAAATCCCTATAATAAAAATGCTTTCCGAATAGATGTTCATAATCTGAACATTCGATGGAAGAATACTACTGGTTAACAATGAATATTTTTTTAGATACGTATCATATTGCAAATTAGTAGGTGAGTCTCTCCCATCAGAAACAAAAACATTTCTATCAAAGATTTCGGCGTCGAATTTTTTGAAAGATACATGCATACGTACCAATCGCACACCGTGGATCTGTTTTGATTGTCTATATGAATTTTTTTACTTTTTTTAGTATGTTACAGACCAGTGATGACGAACCTTTTTGAGAAGTGGGTCAAATTTTGTTCATTATCTTTTTTAATACTAGCCCGTGGGTCACTAAGTCAGTGGCGTCACTTGGAAGGGTGGGGGGTAAAAAAGGTACCAATAATTTGGAAAAACCGAAAATTTGTTAACAGAAAGACTTGACAGTTTATCCTTTTTTTGGTTCTGACTTTCCAAATCCTCTAGAAAGGTTTAAGTTTCCTTTTTGTTTTACAACTTTTACTTTTGCAAGTGAAAAGCAAAAAAAACACTATGCCCAGTGGCGCCTCAGCACTGAGTATTTGAGAATGAACAAGGAATAAAGAAAAGCACATAATACATATTATGAAATATTCTTTATTAATAATAGTATATTATGTCATAAGGGATTAATTGAGTGTCTTAGAACCCTCAGTCAGTTAGCGTTAAGACGATAAAGGGCTCTAAAACAGTAATTAAGCTCGAAATGCATACGTTAGTTTATGTACGGTCTAAGTTTAAATTAATATTTAATTTAAAATAAAAATAATTTGAAAAGTGCAAAACTTCAAGTAGGTAGGTGCAGTGGTATATAATTACTTTTATTACTATGGTGACGGCGTAAACAAGAGTAGTACAAGGCAGTGCTCTCTTTCAGCAATTTACGCTTTAGAAACAGCACACTAAATAGGTCATAATCGCCCGATCGGACAAAATATTATATTATGTATTAAGGGCTTAATTGAGTGTGTTAGAGCCCGCAGAGTCAGTTAGCGCGTGAGGCGAAAGCCGAAGGCGCTAAGACGATAAAGGGCTCTAAAACACTAATTAAGTTCGAAATGCATACGTTAGTTTATATCCGGCCTAAGTTTAAATTAATATTTAATTTTAAAATAAAAATAATTTGAAAAGTGCAAAACTTCAAGTAGGTAGTTGCAATTGTATATAATTACTGTTATTACCATGGAGACGGCATAAACAAGGGTAGCTATTTTTCTAGCGGGCTCTAAAAAGTTTTACAGCCCTAGAACTCTAATTTAGCAACTTGCGCTCTTAAATCGGTCATAATCGCCCGATCGGACATAAACATAGTTACAGATATGTGTATGTATAATAAAGTTGATAAGTATATTTAATGTGAAATCTGTTGTTGCTTATTTTCAGATAGTTTAGAAAATGATAGAAATTGTAGTTAGCCACCGTCCACTTGGAAATATTTTTTTATAAATTCGAGATTAGATATTTATACTTTAATTTTTTAATATTTTCGATTGTCTGTTCTCTCTATTATGATATAAAAAATAAGTTTATAAAAGTCAATGCATGGGTCATTTAAAAGTCTTCGTGGGTCAGTGTCTGACCCGCGGGTCATAGGTTCGCCACTACTGTATAGACTTAATAAAACTTATTTGGTCCATATTCCCTCGTTTTTGTGAACTTCCGTCACAATTTAAATTAAAGACAAGTAATCGTCAGTGTTGTAATTAAAACGTTTAGAATAGTAAAATAAATCGAAAAATAATAATCATTTGTTAACTTTCCAGAAGAATAATATTTTGTACTTATACAAGGGACGTTAGGTCGGCGTCCGTTTTCGATTTTTCTACAATTTTTCAGGCGAGTAGTTCAGTAGTATATATTTGAAGCAACAATAAAATATATATACTTACCCTCAGCAGCAGAATAATTGTCAAAAACTACCCTGCGTATATCCCCGTATAATACACTATATGCATTGTTAATACATAATTTATGCGTGGTTTTATACAAATCGGAAATTATGAATATCTCATAATATAGCACAACTTGTTTAAATGTGAGCTTGGCATCATTTTCTGATAAGAAGACTTACAACTTTGCATATTATATATAAGAGAATGAATATACTAAGGGTAGTTCTTGAGAATAATTCTGCTACAGAAGGTAAGTATTTTATCGCCGCTTCTAAATATTGTATTTCAACTCTTACAACAAAAGTCTCAAAAATAAAAAAAGAGGTGGTTTCAACCCTGAGTTTCCGCAAACAAATAAATAATATATATTGCTTTTTTATCACCTGGGAAATACTACTCACCTGCAAAATTGTAAAAAAATTGAAGACGGCCACCAACATAACGTCCCTTGTTAGACAGACCCACAATTTGATAAATATAGCGATTGCTCTTGACCTTATAATAAAATTGTTTTTTGATGTAAAGAAACCGACAGATTTAAAAATACAAAAATGACGACCTAGTTTACGGGTGATAAAATTGTTTAAAAACATTTAAACAAATCAGAGTAGTGATCAGACGTAGATTTTTTATATGTGATGCCGTTTATGGGATGTGTAGGCATTTACAGAAAGCGATACGTATGAATAAATTATAAATGATTTGAATGTATAAAACTGTGTGTGGTACTCTGCTTGTGGTGTCACAAACTACTTTATTATGGAAGTAACGTAGAAATTATTTACTTTCTCGTACCATATACATAAGCGGAACTATGGTGAGCACAATAAGATAAATTGTTTACAAAAACAACTAATTTTATTTTATTCTTTTATTCAATCATTATTTACCCTTAGTCTAAATTGATAATAGTCACTAACTCTAATATACTAATTCTTAATTTTTTAACAAAAGCTCTGTACAACTGAAATTGATTGCGGTCAAAAAACCTCAGAAAATGGCTCGATACTAACTGGAAGAGTTAGGACTTATTGAGACAAAATCACCATTATCAAAACTACCTAGTGTCTTATTGTCTTATCCTTTATGTACCAAGGTAACTTATATAGTACGTACCTTAATACATGACAAAATGATGTGTTTTTCCTTAGAAGTCCTTATTAGGCTCATTCCTATTTCGCAGATTGTTTTTTGTCGGATTCAGAGATACTTCCATGTGAACTGAAAGAAGACGATATAGAGATCAAAGATTGCAGATTCCGCCAACTGAAGATTGAAAGCAATAAAAATTAATCATTGACCGTATATACATTTACTCTAAAGTTGAGACAGGTGTTCAATTGATGTTAGTGTCATACGAAGAAAGAAAAAGTAATATTACACCTAAAATCGATCCAAATCCATCCAACATTCCAAAATTCATGGGCAAACACAATAACAACAAGGTTAAAATGATGAGATAAAATACAATACTAAACAAAATTAGTAGAAGTAAAAGCGATAAAGAAGAGAGAGAATAGGGCAGTTGCGCTCGATCGAATTGTAAGAAAGTTACGGACCAGTTTTACCATCGCAATGAACTAAGGATAAAATTCCTGCTAGAACAATTAAGATGCTCAAAAACAAATACCAAGAAATCAGCCATGGGCAATCTAAATAAGACCACAAAACACAAACAGCAGTTTAGTGCGAAATATCAGACGTATTAACAAGACTAAAGCAGAAAATGAAATAATTTTTATACATTCTCCCCTATTGTACTGCAAAGGTTTTTGGTACAGAAGCGCGAAAACTCGAGTACCATGGTAAAAAAATGTTAGAAGGAAAGAACAGATACAAGGATCTGGGGAAAGCTTTTGGGATGTAGTTAATAAGCAAACAATTAGAATAATTGCTATATTATTTCTAATTTTGGAACAGAAAAGGTTCCATTTACTATTAATTGCAAAAGTTCTGCGCCCTGAGTTTGATGTGCATAGCAGAAAAACTAACTGCTTAAATTAATTCAAACAAAAACAAAATTAGATAGACAATTTATTTTTGTATAAAATAGTAAATTTGTAAAATTATATGATTTTAGGTTTTTAAACTTTAGTGAATTATCTACTTAACTACTTCACAGAATTGAGTTTAATTTTATATGCAAGTAGCTAATACTAGTGTTGTATGTATGTTATGTGGAAATTTTTGTAATTTGAAATCTGTATTATTTCTCAAGTTATTCTATGAAATGCAGGGTAATGCATTCTGGTGGCTTAATCAAGATCTTTTTTTTTACAAAAAATAGTATTTTTTAATAAAACAACAAATACGCTAAGAAATTTTGAAAATATTCACGAATTAATTAATAAATAATTCTTTAAAGAATTACTTATTAATTAATTCGTGAATATTTTCAAAATATTTTTAAAGGATTATTTATTAATTAATTCGTGAATAATTCTTGTCGTATTTGTTGTTTTGTTAACAAAATACAATCTTTTGTAAAAAATTTTGATTAAGGCACCAGAACACCAGAATGCATTGCCCTCTATTTCAAAGAATATCTTGAGATATTGAGGTAATGCCGATATCAAATTATAAACATTTTCACGTACATACAATACTATTAGCTACTTGCACATAAAATTATAATCAATCCTGTCGAGTAGTTTTTAAAATACATACATACATAATCTTTAATTCCTTATACCTTTCGATGTCGAGGTGCTGGTCGCACCGAGCCGCAGAGTGGATATGTGGGTGTGATACGAGGCAGCGGAGCCATGTAGGCAAGTACACTGCCGCTCGGGGTTTCCCATCAGAGTACTTTCCGGAGCAAACTCGACTTAACTCTGTTAAGCGATATAATCCACTATAAAACCACCCTGTCGAGTGCCTGCAGTTATTAAAATATCAATTATTAAAGATACGCTTTACGTTAAACTTCCAAAAACCGGACTTTTGTACCATAATTTGCGAAAATTCAAAATCCAAAAATCAGATAATTTCACAAATTTACTATCTTATACAAAAATATATTGTCTATCTAACTATTTTTGTTTGAATTAATTTGAGCGGTTAGTTCTTTTGCTATGCGCATTCAAACTCAAGGCTCAGAACTTTTGCATTCGATAGTAGTGGTTATAGTAAAGCTTTTCTCTAAATTAGTGTTGTCTGTTGGAGCATCCTAGATAAGACTTTTTCAATTTCGTGCGTTCACTTTCGTTTTAGAATGTATTATTTTTTTGAGATAAAAAATATATCTACTTTGTAATCTTTAAAAATCACAGTAAATTATACTGGCATATATTTACCATATTTACCTTGTGCCGTATATAATGCCGCGTTTGGCATCTATATTATGCATATTTTTCATTACCATATTATAACGCTTAGCCGCTTCAAATCAGAATACATAATTATAGGATTAAAAGACCGGTTAAACCAACCACAATTGGTAATTTGCATACATATTTTCTAAATAGCCTTACTGGAAGGAAGTAACTAACGGTTATAGTCAACTTTTTTCCGCTTAGTTAATAAGTTATCATTAATTTATATACACATAATCAATTAGCGCCGATAATTAGCGGAATAACCATAAATTGATTGTACCTAAACCTCTAACATTATAGCTTCTTATATTTATCAATGAGAGGTAATTAAATATTCTAGTACGACGGCACGGTCATTGCATACATACAAACGAACAATTCAGAGATAACAGACATTATTTTCTCAGTTTTAGCTTTTTGTTTTTATATGTGAATTTCATCTTTCGTATGCATAAATTTCCATCGCAAAGATGTGTGTTGTCTGACTGCGTAGCGATTTATTGTTTATAGAATCATTACACGTTAAAGGAGTGGTATTGACGAAGAGCGTGCCTCGATTTTGTGGCATATGACTTCAAAATTTTACCAATTCGAGTTTTGGAATGGATCTTACTTCTAAGATGCTTTACTTCATGAGCTATATTACTTGAGTAAAATATGAAGATATTTAGACCAATATAACTTTTTATGTGCAATTGGATTTTTCGTCACATTTTGATTAAACAATGTACATATTCTCTATCTATCTATCTATATATATAAAAGGGAAAGATTGTCTGTATATATGTATGTATGCGATTTTCTCCGCAACCACTGGACCGATTTGGATGAAATTGGTATCATTGGAAAGGTCTTGGCCCAGAATAGAAAATAAGACCAAATTGGACTCTGATCGGCCATCGTGGTCCGAAATAACAGCGAAAACCCCATATATGGAAGTTAAAAATGGGTACTGAGATTGATGTGAATAGATATGTTGTCTTGTTTATTGTTTCCAGCCTTATTTTGTGGAACTCCATAATCATGAAATAAATAAAGATTATTAAAAGTTTCACAGTTTTATTAAAATATACCTGACAATATTGTTTCGACAGCTATGCTGTCATTATCAAAGGTAATATAATTATAAACAAACACGTCGCTAAGGTAGATACAAAATAGGTAACTAGATAAAATAATAATAATAATAATAAAAATTAATAATAAAAATCATAATTAAACATCTAATACTTCCAGTAACGGAGAATTACTGAGCTCAAGTTGTTCATTCATTAAAGGTACCCTGAGTTTGTGTTTGTATATCTCAAAGGCTTCTAAAATGTCTAATTTGCGTTTGTTATTACAAAAATGTAGGAATTTAATATTATTTTGAGGAGTCATTGTGTGATTTTGTTCTAAAAGGTGTTTGGCGTAATTCGATTTTTCAGGATGTTTATTTTTGTAATGACGTACGTGTTCTTTATATCTTATGTCAAAATTTCGAAGTGTTTGTCCAATATATACCGAACTACAAAAAGAACAATTTAAACTGTAAATGCTCGATTTCATGATATCATGTGTTCTGTCTTTAGCATTAAATAAAAATGAAAAAGTGTTAGTGTTGGTTTTAAATGTTATTTTATAATTGTTGGTTTTTCTTAGTATATGTGCAATTTTTTCTGATATTTTGCCAAAATATGGTATAGATATGTAATTTGTGTCTTCTGTTTGATTGTCAATGGGATATATTCTTTTGATAGCTAACCTATAATCTTTTTGTTTAATTAAAGTGCCAAAACAATATTGTCAGGTATATTTTAATAAAACTGTGAAAATTTTTAATAATCTTTATTTATTTCAAGATATGTTGTCAATTGTCAAATTTGGTAATTTGACAATTACAAAAAGTAAAAACATGTAATTTCAATAAAGCGTAGCAAAGCGCGCCGGGTATTTGCTAGTATACTATAATTATGTATATGTCATGCTGTACCTGTTTTATTATTATATAGTTTCTATCTGGAGATGTTTATTTATTTATTTCTACATGCAACCAACAGCTTGTGCCAATAAATCACATTAATTACATCAATTCACAAAAGAAACAAACAAGAAAGTTAAATATTCCATATTATGTACAAACAAATACAATAAACATTACATCGTTAAATATGAGGTGGTTACTTTCAAGAGAAGTAGTATTGGCAACGGTAATATGTACCAGTTAGAGTGGCCCATCTCTACATGGGGTAAAAATAAAAGTCCATGCTGTTTTTGTCACACCCCTCAAGACGTTACGTTAAAAAAGTAATTCATACAACATTTCAGCAAACTTGAAGTAAGGGAAATGGTACCGGCATCGACTTAAACTTTATACGTTTTAAATGCTCTGGACTTTCTTTGATTCCAATGCCCATAATTTACAATTCTCATGAATTCGATGTTTTAAAGTTGTATCCACAAAATTAGTATGCCACATTCTCTTTGGAAAATCTATTTAATGTTCAGTCATGTACTTAAGAAATTCAAGGAATTAAAATTGCCACTTTCTTGGTTATTCAATAAATGTCCCTTTTCCCAAAGTTGTTACGTTTAAAATTTGAATGTCTAAGTTGTGATAGTTAGCTGTTAACTCCCTTGATGGTTGTTATGAAGATTGTTAGAAAAGAATATATTTTGCTTGACATGAGTTTCCTGTAGCTGAGATTTCAATAATATTACTTAGTGCAATTTCTTCTGATAGAAGAATTTTTTGAGTCTTCTACAAAAAAAAAGTTCTTTATTGTTACTTAGTAATTGAAATACGAAATCTATTACATTTCCATTTGTATTTTAATTGAAAAACCTTCAACTGAGGTTAGTAAGTTAATATAATTTAAACCAAAGGTCCTGGATAATATTCTTACTTCGGGAGTTACGTTTTTCGCGTGCGTACCTGGTGGACACTTACTTTTCAAGCACCTGGCTCTCTCACCTGCCTGACCTAATTAAATACAGTGAAGACTCGTTGATCCAAATCTACGTTAATCCG
The DNA here is from genome assembly GCA_929113105.1 of Agrypnus murinus. NCBI lineage: Eukaryota > Metazoa > Arthropoda > Insecta > Coleoptera > Elateridae > Agrypnus > Agrypnus murinus. The sequence goes on along the minus strand of OV816023.1, from coordinate 129,974,785 downwards.
AATACCACTATAATCCGGACCAGAAATTTATTTACATTGATTACATTGTAATCCGGATTTAAGGTTTTGATAATCCGAACTTTAGAATTAATTGTTTTTATTCATCAAGTTTCGTTTATAGTAACGAATGCAATGGATATTCAGATGTGTAATTTGATACAAAACTACCGTTGTAGATAAGACAAATAAGATTTTATTTTATTTATGTTTACGTTATTTTTATGTCTAACAAATTCTTATTATAAAAAGTCATGTATTTTTTAAAAGTGGTTACATTGCAACTTTATAATTAATATTATACTCTAACAAACAAATGAAGGATCTAGGTCGCCGCGTGATCACCACCTGGTAAACACACAAAATCTAAGATCAGATTTTAAGCAACACTGATATTATATAAGCTGTTAAAACTGTCAGTGACGTACGTTGCCCGCGTGATTCGCGATACGGTATGCAAGTTAGCCCTCGTCATTTCGGCGACCTAGATCCTTCATTTGTTTGTTAGAGTCTAGTTACAAAGGTTTAACTTTGAAAGAACTCAGAACTCATACCTCTTTTACGAATTACGACTTTATGTATCTCCTCATATAAAAAAATTTTGTGCTAAATTTAAAAATTGTTATATGTTAAAAGACCGCATTGTAACTTTAAATATTAAACGTTTCCAGATTTGTTAAAAAATTCTGAAGGATCATATAACAAAGTAAAAAAAAAAACGTTGAAACCTGCGGAATATCCGGAGATGGAAGAAAAGTTGTTTGTATGGTTTCAAATATGTCACCGATATCCTCCGAAATTTTGGCCGAAAAGGCACAGCATCTATCCAGCAGTGTGCGGTGCATACGAAACAGTGGAAACAGTCGCGATACGACGCCGACGTATACGCTATCACGCTTATACGCTATGTGTACGAGCGTGATAGCACATACGTTGTATGGCGACTGGTTCCACTGTTTCGTATACTTTGCACGCTGCTATAAACGATATTTTCAAATCGATGACATCAGGGCAAGTAAAGATTGGATACTTAATTTTAAAAAGACGCAATTTGCGTGTGTTAAAAATCACGGGAGAAAAGCTGTTTAATGATTCGCACGCAGTGAAGCCTTTTAAAAAACAGTTGCAAAGCGGTGGCTTTGCAAAGGGCGGTAAAAAATCTGAAATAATTGTGATGCCGGAAGATTTAAGACTTATTTTGTAATGTCTTGTATATAATTCAAGGAATTGACGTTATTACCTGTTTATTCTAACTCCAGGTCATCTGGAAGTAGTAAGGGGTTACAGGAAGTCATGTAACCATTCTCTAAATTAGTTACACAACATTGTACACACATTTCAACGCTGTAGTTTTTGTACCCAAAAAGCCTGAAGATAGAGATTCACGAAATAATACATTGGTTGACTTCAATGATTAGTTGCTCTCAAGTAATTGGTTGCAACTTTCCTTTTAATCAACAAATACGGTGTATGTTACTTTTTAACTTAGGAGAGTTAAATTGCTGCGGGTAAGTCCCAAATTAGTTGTACAGAAAATTAACCTGTTTTTAGAAAAGTTCATATTCCAACGCGAGATCAGCTACACTGCAGTAAAAAGGTAGGAGTAGGAGTTATATAAAGAATGAAGATCTCTACAAAAATGTTTTTAAGAAATCGTCTGATGCTGTAAGAAGAAATTGACAGGCTTTTATAGATAAGCTTGATAGTGTGTTTAACATAGTACATGCAAATGCTCTGTACATGATTAAAGTAGAAGATGATAAAGATCTTTTACTGAAACATAGGAAAAAGAGCATTCTAGATTCATGTGTGGTATTGACACACAGCTGACTGCACAAGAACAAAGCAAGGAAGATAAGACCAATAAATTCTGAACGGCTACAGGAAACACTTAGAGAAAGCATGTTTTTTAACAAGTCTTAGACAGTAATATTTTTTATGCCTCACGCCTTTACAAAAGTGTTATATTATTTCATGTTACTTTTTCTTTCTAGCTGAAGTAGTTGAATTCTCATCGACATCCAGTTCCCCATCCGTAGATTCTGTTTCGAAGCAATAAGAACTAAGACCATCGCAACCAAAATAGTCATGTAAATCCACTACATCATCGGTTACACAATTCATTATTTTGCACATTCTGAATAATGAACAATTGTATCTTGCATTGGTTCCAAGACAAGGTAAGTAAAGACTTCGTTGCATTCTGTAACTACGAGAAATGGAAAAACAGCTAAAACAGATGGGTTTATAGAAATTTTGTTATGAGAATCTTAAAAGAAACACCAATGAATGCAGTGCTCACCGTGTCTCTAGTGTCATCTAGATCGACGTGACCCTCTAATAATTCATTGTATGGGGTAAATAATGGATACACTCCGGTAATTATATAGTGTAAATATCTAAGAAATCTTTTTGAATAGTTTCTATTTGTTTTATATAACATTCATAAAATCGAGACCATATTATAGAGCAGTATTGTAATTCGTTTCAAACCAATTAATTGTACAAGGTAATTAACGCGTAAGGTAATTGTACAGTATTGCGAATGACAAAACCCAATGATTTTAGTGCATTGTTAGTTATTTTGTGTATATGTTCTCTGTATCTATAGGGTCATTTAGTTCCATTCAAGCATAATGGACTAAAAATTGGGGTATACCTGTTGGGGTATTTCTGATTTCATTAGTTCTATTCCAGCATAATGGACTAAAAATTGTGGTGTTCTGCTGTTTTTAGTATTCATTAAATTGAACTTGTACTACTTACAACAACATTAGTTAATTGCAACTTCTTTATTATGGCAAATGCCATGTCGAATTTCTGTATTTATGTATATTTAATGGAACTATTTTATTAACGTAAAGCTGACATGATTAATCACATAAGTGATAAGAAACCATAAGAAAATGAATTTGCTATGGCTGTTGTTATAGACGGCATATATTGTCCAGCTGTAATTTTTTCAAATTTTACTGTTTTAGTTTCTTTAAACTCATAAGTTAGTTACGGATTTTTAAAGAGGTTACTCTTTTAGGGTCAAGGTATAAAAACCTAAAGATTTATTCTCTAACGAATTCAAGAATATAAAGGCGAATTACCAATTACCTATACTGAAGAGTAACGGCTTATATATTTTCAGTATAACAAAGAGAGCAAAGCAATCATTTGTAGATTACCTCCGCAAAAATATACTTAAAGAACTAACTAACCAACTAAAAAAGCAGTAGCAACAAACAATAGTTTTCATTAAAATTCCACTTCACGCTCAAGACCATTTTTATTTTGTTTCTATACCGTCGTCAGAGAGTGTATTTGTATCCCATTGCATTCAGTGATGGTATTACGTATTGAATATAATGCGCACTTTGTGTAACTTTTATGTTTAATTAAAGTATGTAAATTTAAGTATGTTATGTGTTAACTGTTATTGTTAATACCCTCCATTTACCTACTTTGCAACACCTTTGAACGGGCTATCTCGAAGCAAACAAAAAGCACTTTTTATTTTAGGTTTCGTTTGCGGAAGGTATAATATTTCTGTCATTTTATATTTTGTATGTAAATTTACAATATTGTAACGAATGGAAAACCGCCTATACGCCGCGAAGAACATACTAGAAGATTCGAGATATATGGCACATCGGCGAGCGGCTAGGCGAGGTACAATACACGAGTATGTTCGAGCGTTTTCTAGAACGTTTATATGGGGGATATAAATCGTCGTCGCAGATAGAAGAGAATCAATTAGTGTTCAACCGGGGAATCGAATAAATGTGCTTTGTGTAGTTAGTAGTCAAATATTAGTAGTGAATAAATAAATGTTTAATAAATGTTGTAATAATAAATAAATAGTCCTTAAACAAGTTTGTAAATACATATCTAGCATTTAAGTTCGTTAACTTTTATAATTATAGTGTTAAATAATTAGTAAAGATTAAATTAGTGTATGTAAATGATATTTCTCTTGTTAAGACGATTAAACATCATCTTTTTTTATTATTTTAAAAAGAACGTTACAATATGCATTGGTTTTGTTTAGGTTTCGAAAGCATAGAAAATCAGACTTTGGATTTCTTGGAATCTTAAATGCATTTCCAGTATCAAAAACTTACAGTACTATGTAACAACTTTCTGACCCACCATTATCAGTTTCGCATTAGGACGTACTTGAAGCCCCTATGCACATTAATTTCCAGTGGACATTGTCAGAATAGTGGAAATCCTGTTAGCCCATTTTAGTTGGTATTTTCTTTTTAGAGCTACAAGTGAAAAGACGAGAGGATTGAGGAAAGTGAGTTCTTCTAATCAGCTTCTTATTTATTTCTCAGATTATTGTTATTTTAACATCAATTTGTTTTCTGTACACCATTTCTTTTTTTCTAAACCTTCTTATCCTTTTAATAAACAGCTATTCGTAAATAATGCAATTAATTATACAATACTGGTTTAAGTATTTTTCTTTGACAAAATTGCTTCTTCCAGTTTTCGCTTATCGATTTTGAGATTTTCATATTTTTGGTGGAGACATCAGATGCTACCAACATGCGGTTTTTATGGGTTTTTATGTACCTAGGGCTAATCGTTCTTAAACTGATGTTGTCTTACATTAGGGAAACATCTTATTTGAAACTGCATTTTTTGGTCTAATAGCGCTGTAACGACAATAATTCGATCTGGCATCTTTAGACAACATATATGTCTTTCTCTTATCTCCACCTAGACCGACTTGCGCGTTGTCTCAGGCGTTTCCTGCTCACTAAACTGCAAATTTATTGAACAGATTTGTTCTTCTCATAAATTTGTTGATCCATGAGAAAATTGTCTTCTTTTGGCCATGGTAATGTTTTGTTAAAACTGTCTACGTTGCGCAAAGTTTCTAGTAATGAAATTGCATCATTATATTAGACTTAGCTTCTAGTTTTATAAATAATATCGTTTAGCTTGGTCACATCACCGGATTGCGTCTTCCATCTAATCAGGTTGAGTAAGATAAACCAGTTATATAAAATATTTCACCCTTTTTTATTGGTAAAATAGACTTAAAAAATTTCAAAGTGTGTTAGCACTGTAGTTAGATTATCTTTGAAAACAAGAAAATTGTTTAAAACCGACCTCACCTAATAAACCCAGTCAGTTCGATGTGTTATGAATCACTAACAAGGGTGGTGAATACAGAGTGAAGAGCTGCCCATAACTGCCAGAAATATTTAAAAGAGATCGTTAGATCATAAACCCAATAACTTTTCCTAACCCTAGTTCCTTTCTGAACAGTAGTCACAGTCAGTATGAAACGATTCCTTACAGACTCATCCCTATGTAATGTTATAAAGAAATATAATCGTACTGTAATGATCACTTGGATAATTTGGAGTATCCAAGGTTACGAAATGTATACAGATTCGGAAAAATAATTCATAAAACCAAGATTCTAACATTTATTCTCTCACCAAAACAGTCAAGAATAAAGCTTATATGAACGTAAATAGTCTTTCATTTATACAAAAATAGAGAAGACATTACAGTATTTCATAATATATCAATACAATACAAGTCTTCAAAGATAACATAACTTGGTCTATTAGTATTCAGTAAAAATCTAAACAAGTCTAAGTAAGTTTCGAATCAGACTAGATGACGCTGAAACTGGCAGCCGGAGTTAGCAGCCAGATAGACAGGGCCGCACTCGGGCTTCATACGCTATTTACTATATGAGAACTATTTATATATTTAAAACGCTAAGCGATTTCTTGTAATGCGCATAACTAGAGTTCCACCAGAACATTGTAAAGGATTATTGCGGCAAACAAAACCTTTTCATGTATAGATTCGCAAATAAATGTCAAATTATCGTTGTCTTTTTAATGAATGGAGTGACGGAAAATAACCAAATCTGTTTCTGCAGTAAGCTCAATACCAACTGCTACACATTTTTTTACTTTTTTACAAAATTTTATTTTCGATAATGTTTATTTCAAAATAATTTTATTAAGTTAAAACTTATATTATACAATTATACAATTGTAGTTTTGGACTAAAAAAACTAATTGATTAAAACAAATAAATTGTTTAATGAACATAAACGAATTAGTCTCAAATTCTACTTTTGACAATGCCAATTCGCCTGATGAAATTTGCGTGACAGAAAGGCAATATTCTGTTTTTCGAAATATTAACCTGTAGTAGATGCCGGCTGTCACGTTAATCTCGGTTCAGAAAATGTAGTATAACTTTTTTCAGCGTAATAACTTCGAAATGTAATTTGGCACAATGATTGCTATGAAAATGAGAAATCGGCTGGCAGTGATGTTTTCGTGGCAGGAAAACGATTTTCCGGATCATAAAACATTAAGCCGATAGAAGATGCCGGCTGCTAGAACAATCTCGGCTCGGAAAATATAACATAACTTTTTTCATCGTTATAACTTCGAAATGTAATTTAGCACAATGATTGCTATGAAAATGAGAAATCGGCTGGCAATGAAATTTCCGTGGCAGGAAAACGAATTTCCGAATTATTAAATGTTAAACCCATAGAAGATGCCGGCTGCTAGAACAATCTCGGCTCGGAAAATATAACATAACTTTTTTCATCGCTATAACTTCGAAATGTAATTTAGCACAATGATTGCTATGAAAATGAGAAATCGGCTGCCTGTGAAATTTCCGTGGCAGGAAAACGATTTTCCGAATTATTAAATATTAAACCCATAAGAGATGCCGGCTGCTAGAACAATCTCGGCTCGGAAGTTAGAACGCTGAAGAAAGGTATACTACATTTTCCGGACCGAGATGCACTGAGCAATCGATATTTATTAGCGATAAAAACTTTGTTTTCGTCAAAAAAAGAAAATAACTTCGTTGGAATTTTGTTCTGATCATTGATGGAAAGAATTATCGATAAAAATCGATGTGTTTTTAAAAATTGACGCCGAGTCCGTCTCTGGCCGGCTGCTAGCTCCGGCTGCCAGTTTCAGGTTCGTTGCAGCGAGAAGTAAACCACTTCGACAAAATGAGTAAGTACGTATAATGTCCTATTTTACGGATATTGTGAGATTGCTGGTAAAATATTGTGGATTTCAGAGGTTGTCGGAAATATTACTCAGATTGTTATTATTCTAAGAAAATTATCAATAGTTTGTGTATATTTTCAAGATTGTTAAGTTTTCTATAATATTGTTAGATTGTTACAATATGAAGGGCAGTGGTTTTGGTTTCAAACTTCAAAATATTCTTGCAATATTGTATAATATTGAGGGAGTGTCACAAAATATTGCATGATTGTCAATATTGTAAGGAAGATTGTGAGATATTGTCAAGATGTTCAGTATTGTAAGAAAATTGTTAATACTTTGTATATATATTTTCAAGATTGTTAAGTTTTCTATAATATTGTTAGATTGTTACAATCTGAAGGGCAGTATTGCTGGTTTTAAACTTCACAATTTTGTTGCGCTATAGTATAATATTGTGGGATTGTCAATATTTTGAGAATGCAGGAAGATTGTGAGATCGTCCAAATCGTTCAAAGGATTGTTGGATTGTTAAATATTGCTGATATTGTCAAGATTGTCAGTATTGTAAGAAAATTGTTAATACTGTGTGTATATTTTCAAGATTGTTAAGTTTTCTATAATATTGTTAGATTGTTACAATCTGGAGGGCAGTATTTGGAGCTTTTAAACTCCCCAATATTGTATAACATTGTGGGATTGTCAATATTGTTCAGAATGAAGGAAGATTGTGATATATAAATAAATAAATAAATATTATCCAAAGTATTGTTGGATTGTTAAATACATATTGCTGATATTGTCAAGATTGTCTTGTCTGAGTACACCATATTGTCAAAGTCCCCTCGCTTTGTAGGGATAAATATTAACCATTTATATAAATAAACATTTATATAAAAATATTGATTGATATATATTTTTTTTGATAATCCAATGTACTGGTCAATTAAATCAAACACATATAATAATATTTGCGCATGCAGATTCTTTTGAACCTAATCTAACCCCTTCTACTATCAAAATTGATTAATTTGACTTGAATCTATAGTGCTCTAAAGTATTATTTTTAAATTATCTATTTATCTCGATTAGCGAAATTTAAAGGAGACGGAAATTATAATTTAGAAAACCATAGGATTCTTAATATTTATGTTTATAGCCTGTTAAAACAGTTTAACAAAATACTTTAGAAAACATATTAGCCTATTAGTGCATCCCAAAAGAAACATTAACATTTTTAATTAAAAAAGGTAAACAAATAAAAATTCCTGCTCCGAGATTTATTTACAAAACAATTTACACCCATTCTACAACGGTAAAGAACATATATGTATTTAGTTTTGCCAATTTCACGTTCGGAAAAAACAAAGGAATTGTTTTAAACGATTCATTTACGTTTGAAATCGAAACTACCTTATTAAACGAGCATAAGGATGTTAACTATGAAATTTGTATTGAAGGTACCATTGAAAAACTAGTTACTTACCTAATGCAAGTAATAATTATTAAACAATCAAAACAGAATTTAAAGAAGAAAAAATTGTAATTAGAATGGAATTCCACTTGTAATTAGAAAATAACTTTGACCTAATTATCCAGTTAATTGATCAGAATTTTGTTTCTTCCTATTATAAAGAGATCTACAGTCGTCGTGGTCCCTCGCAGTAAGTTGTAATCCTTCAATTTTGGTGAATGTACTAGGTGTAATCCCCATAGCAGAAGGATTAGTATCCTTCTGTTTATTTAGGTGTTGTTAAGTCTAAGTTTTTCTATCTTTAATAAGTATATTGCTCCGAGGTATTTGGCTTTCAATTCGAGGTCAAAGGTATAAAAATCATTCTTTTTTAGTCCTTCTTAAGAAAGGTATCGTTGGAAAAGTTTCGCTCTAGTGATAAATTCATAAGATACCACATACTAGATACCATCACTATCCATACCCATTACTAGGATACCCATAGAGAGTATGTATCCTAGGATACCCCTAGGATACATAGATACCCATCACTAGGACTGTGCATAATGTAATTGATTAAATGGGACTTTGATTATGTTTTTTAAGTAATCTGTGCAATTAAGTGATCAATTGATTTATCGAAGGCCAGATTAATCGATCACTCGATTATTTAAAAAATAATCGAAAGTCCAATTAATCGATTATTGATCGATTGCTCTTTTAATCGATTTTCTATTATTCGTTTCCATAATCGCACAAATACATTATGTATAGAAAAAATTAAGCAATACGTAAATTTAAAACATTGAAAAGTACATACTTAGATTATTAGTTTTTTAAGGTAAAATATTCGCACTTAAAAATTTCTATTTTAAATTAATTACTACGTTATACAAGCATACTTTCATTATCACTTTTTTTGTAAGGAAAAATACTATGATAATGAATTTCGCTTAATCGGACAATCGCTTAAATGCGATCGATTAATCCGCCCTCCAATTATTTTTTAAATAATCGATTAATCGATCAATTGATTATTTGAATAACCAATCAATTAATTATTCGAACAATCGATCGATCGATTTAATCGATTGATACATTAAGCTGCTATGCTATATACATATGTACTTTTGTGATGGTTATTGTATTAGGGCTGTACGATTATGGAAATCAATATTCGAAAATCGATTAGACTAGCTGGATTTTGGTAAAAGGTTTCGGCTAGAGGGTCAGTATTAATAATCTCAAGTTTGAACAATTTAGGTATTAGTGTTCGGTGAGCAAAATAAATTTGTACTGTAAATGAGTGTCGTAAGAGAATGCATTGAAAAAAATCTCATTTGGAGATGTTAATTTCACAAGCTTTCATGATTCGTAGATGCCATCTAAATGAGTAATTACTTGAAGCTTAAGTGCAGCAGTTGTGCAAATTCAGTTAAGGTTTATGGTTAAGAAAGTCCTATGTATACTAAGGCAATAGAAATTTCTATTACCTAGGAATGCAGGAATTCCTAGGAAATTACCTAGGAATATATTGAGTTAGTTTTGGGCAAGATCAAACTTAGTATTTTAAGTTACAATGGTTTCTTGACGTGGTGTCCATATTTGGATAAAAAGATCAGAAGATCGCCTTCGAAAAATCACTATTACATTGTATAGCTTTCAAGACTTAGAATAAAGGAGAGCCAAGAGCCAAAAACGTAACTTTTGCAAACCGTCCCCATATATTTGGACAAAACTATAGTATATTTGAATAAAAATGAGTTTGATAAGAATAACTCATCCTAGATTTGAATTAAATATGCCGAATAGTGGACACGTAATCTTGCAATATTTAAATTGTTGCGCCAAATAAGTAACTTACCACGAATTTAAAACCCACACATAATATTCTAATACAACAAAAAAACCACAAAAAAATCTCAAACCAGATATACACTTTTAAAACTGGTAGCGATTTGTATCCACTTACGTAACTAATTTGCATAGGCTTCACCCTTTTAAAAATCATTTGTTCACATCATCATTCTTTGTTGTCGAAATTATGCAACTTTTTTCATTCAGCAAAACAAAGTTTATCTTTATCTTGATTATAAAAAAATTGTCACTAGCCCCGTTAGTTACATTATGTTTGTTACAAATTACACCCACGTCGTTTTGAAGTAATCAGGGATGAACTGGTCAAGTTTGATTTGGGAAGTAGGTAGTAGGGACTTCCCCCACCACCATTCTTCAAATTAATGGTTCTTTATTTGCTGTCTTCATTTATTAATTACTCCCTAGCAACCGTTTATTTTACATTATCTCGTAATGATCAATTGAATTGAACTGTTTTATTTTATTATTTGAATCTGTCACAATAAACAAACAAGAGAATACTATTAATGCAGGTCAGTAAAGAAGATAGAGTTGTTAACAGGAATTTTATTGCTTTGTTTCATAGCAATTACCTGCTAGATTTCTTCTACTTTCTATATTTATTTTTTCGAAGAGGTAATAAAAGTCTACTGCGATGATCAATACACTAATTAAGATTAAATAGTCTTTGGAAGTAAATGACAAATTTGAAACGCGTGAGCAACCTGGAAAAGTTTTGGATTTATGTTTATGATGACTATCGATAATTTTAAAAACCATTAAGAATTGTTGTTTGATAATTAGGGTGCCATCTTTACACGAGTGGTTTGCTAAATTATATTTTATATAATTTATATTTTTGCAATTTGGCTCCGACTATTTAGGCTAAGATCTTAAAAATTCCATTAATTCCCAGACGGAATAATAAAAATAATATTAATGTTTCTAATTTGCATAAAAGTGCATCATAACAATAAAGTACAGTCATAATAACAATAATTTGCAAATGAATTAAAAATAATAGTATTATATACCACCTAAGGTATAGACATGGCGATTGAAGAATGAATGAATGAAGGGAAGTCGCTTGATAAAAACAATCAATTCCTTATAAGACATTTAGTCTCTGTAATAAAATTCCAGTAAAGTACGTCACACACATTCAATTGTTTTTCTTCCAGGGTGGTCTATTATTTTATTTACACAGGAAATGAAGTCAAACAGACGGGAAATGATAATAACAATAGCAATAATAGCTACTTTTAAGATTATTAAATTATATTATTTTCAAAAGCTGACGATAATGATTCTGAATTAAAACTTCTAGAAAATATAATAAATATTTCATGCATCATTACATAACTTTATTTTTTTTATAAATGTAAAACAATTAAAAAGTTTATTATGTATTTTTATAAATAAGACCGCCCTGATGTAAAAGATTTAAAAATAAAAAATTAAGAAGAAGAAGAGAAAGCCTGAGCAAAGTAATATGTAGTAATTTAAAAATACAATTTTTGTGGGTTTTCTTAGAACATAACCAAACAAACCATCAAACTTGAATACCTAAAGAAAACGTCAAAAACGACACGACTAGACCACCTAAGACGAACCCGAAGGTATAAGATATCCATTCAACACAAAAAGAATGTACGATTCAATACAAAATCAAGTTCGCAGACGTTCGTTTCCTTTTTAAACAAGTGAAAAGTATGTGTCGATGCTTGTATTCCGTGGGTAGTTCAATTTTCCAATTGCGATATGCTAACCACTTCCAAACAACGACGACGAAAGACCTCCCAAGAACAAATTCATTCAAAATTAAAAAAACAGAAAAAAACCCATAGCCTCTCTGAAATTGTATAATAAAAATGGTATGTAAATGTAAAGCACCAGAATAAATACTACATGTTCCTACGTACACTTAATGGTAGGTGTAAAAGTTAAGTGGCAAAACAATCGTGAAACTTGCTTATGGTTAATGTGTTTCTTGACTCCTACCGACTCCTACTTGGCAAACTTATTTAGATCTCATTAATTGCCTGTTACATAATGTCACCGGTAAAAGACCGAACAAATTGAAAACTGTTCCTTTTACTCTTTAACCTTACCGCGAAAGGATTTTTATGGTAGAAAAGAAGTAACCCAGGATCAGCACAAGATGTTTAAACTTACCACCTCTGCGTATGCTACTTAATTTCAATTAAGTCTGTAATTTTCAATTGTTCATATCGTGTTTCATATCAGAATGTTCTGTGCTCCATTGCCTTTCAAGAGTAATTTTTTTAATTTCTTTTGACTATCAAAATTATAATTCTTCATGGTTGCTGATAAATTAAGCGTTTTTTACTTCTCCGTACAATTGAAAGCACTGCTATATTTCTTGTTTTTTAAATATTTACATATTCCAGAACAGAAGAATTTCTGCTGTAAGCTGTGCTGATTCAATTCAAGACTAATTTCTTTCCCATTGAAACCAGTTCCAATGAGGCGCATAGTGCAACAATGGCCTGACTGATAAAACTGGAGTTTCATGTTTCGGTCACTGTTACTGTCTTACAAAGTGTGGCCAAAATTTTAGTGTAATGGCAGCAATTATATGCCATCTCTTGGCAATATGCGGAATTTTAGTTAGGCCGTTGTTGCACAACTTTATTTAAAGTATTTGTAGAATGCAGTAATGTATAAAACATAAAACTCCAGTATTGTTTGTTAGACCACTGTTGTACTATGCGTTTCAAATCATCAACCAAGTTTCAATACGCTCCGTGTTTAATAGCTAGAAAAATGCTGTTCTTGTTTTCGTCTTGCATAGAATACATAATTAAGACCAACATTCTGATTAAATACTTAGAGATTAAGGAATTATTACTATTTGTAGTGCATACTTTTAACTTATACATATTTTAGAGATTTTAATATAGATCTCTATAGCTGCCGACGCAATTATTTCCATAATACATAGCAAAGCTTGTTGCGTTTTTACCTCAAGCACAAGCACAGGATCACATCTAAGATGTAATGGTTAAACTCAATGTCAGGTTAGCACTCTTGGCGACAACACCAAAACTTACTTTGTTTTTGATTATAATTTTAAATTAGTGAAAGAGCCAGAAATTGTTTCTAAGATCAACATCGACTTTATATCAATTTTGCTTCTGCAAAATGTGATCTTCATACATATATAATATAAAGATATTTCACATTAAAGAGAGAATACAGTTTTTGAAATATTAACAGCACAATCATTCTTGGTAGTTATTATAGTGGTTCGAAAATTGAAATCAATGTATCCAACAATAAAAAACTATATACTACGAGCACCGGACCATATCGTTTGGCCGTTGGCTATATTTGTGTTACAATATAACAAAAATAGTTTTTAACAAAAAAATAAGTAATTTTATTTAACAAAAACAAGGATAGAGATGCACCGAAGCTTCGGTTTTGATTCGGTATTCGGTCGATTCGGCCAATTGATTCGGTTTTGGCCGAAGCAGCGTGAGCGATTCGGTATTCGGCCGGCCAAAGCGGATTTTTTTAATTTTTTTGTCAGAATCTGGCTTATTTATTGCATTTTAACTGCAAAATTCATTATTTAGCGTTTAACTAAAAGAAATTTTAAATTTGTAAACTATGTAGCAGCATTTATTTGGATGGGACACGTGTGACCTATCCGCGAGCGAGTGGTATCAGTTTCAGGAACATGTGAAGCACACGCGATGGAACTGTGTGTGAACGTGAGTAGCGCTACTGACTTTCAGTTACGACGTTCCGAATTTCTCGCACGAGCCCTATTCCGAACCCCGCCGAGCGCCGACCGACTTCCCGCTTTTTGCACTGCCGACCAGTCGGCTCGTTATTTTTATATACTAACACAAATGTTTAAACTGTCCAAATAAGTGTTATAACTGCTCTTATTTTTCATTTTTCCATGTATACACTAAACTACATAATAATACCTGCTTAACGTAATTCACGCGTGATTCATGCGCGAATCACGCGTGCGGAATCGTGACCACATTTAGAAACTTGCGTGAGTACCGGGCGTTACTCAGCCAGAATAAACCGTGAATGGTCATGAAAAGTCACTCCCGTGCCCATCTCTATAGACGATGACGCAACGGGAGCGTACATATATTGTTCCAACTATAGTATGCGCGATAATAGCCATAACAATAATTAATAAAGAAGATACAGTAGGTATTTCTTCAAGAACAAGAACGAAAAATATGCAAAGTGCAAAATTTGTGAACAGCAAATATCAACGAGCGGAATAGGAAAACTCGCAACCGTGACATCAACGAAAAACCATATCATACTACGTAAAGATAAAGATGAATTTGAAAAACAGCAGACTCAATTTTAAATAAAACCGTAAGTACGCAACAGAAATGGATTGCTCCCGGAAAATGCCGAAAACCTACTTTTTATTCACCACAATCTCCCTAAATTAAATTTTAAATACTGAAATGGTTTTTAATGATCTTATATTACGTTGTAGTCTATTAATAAGCGTTTTTTAATTAAGTTTTTGACATCAATTTTTTTATACTCCGATACTTTTGTAGTAATTTTGTTTAGTTATATTTTATATTATTTTATCTACGACCACCATAGAAAGTTACATATTCCGCACAATCTAGTAACCGTGAAAACGACCAATTGCAAACAATCTCCAAACTCAACGGTAAAGTATGTAAGGAAGGAGTTCTCAATAATCCGTAGTTCTATTAAAACGCCATAGATGTCACCACTTGCAATATTTATAATATTATTAATTATTTGAAATATAAAATGTTAAAAATTTGAGATAAAGGTTAATTTATTTTGTTTAATTAATATTTTACATTAAATTATATTTCGAATGGAAATCGATCTAGAAAAAAAAACTAAGGTCAGACCCGGGGAATTGAACCCGGATCGCTCGGTTAGTAGCTACAGCGTAACCATTGAGCTACCGAGACGCCTTTCAATGATGTTCTTTTCTCATTATATAAAGTTACAATGATTGTTATTCAATTAAAACGTAAAATTAATTAATGTTTTACATTATTATGTAATTTTTAATGTAATTTTATTTATTATTATTGCTAAATTACAATAAAAACATTGAAGACATTTATAATTTGCTACATAATGCGAGAATATTTGACATTTTGCGCAGAGGTTAATAACCTTGACAATGGAATTGTGATTTTTGTACATATAAATTATTTTTTGAAAACGAGTACATACGTATGATTATTTAGCTGTAAGTACTAAATAGTAGATTGACTGAAATTATACAAATTGTAAACGTATTATTACTATTGTCTTTACAAATTTAATGTTTACTTTTGTCGTTTTTAAAATTCTAGATGTATCAAGAGTGAATCCGATGAAGGAAAATTGGGGTGTACACTCGTACACCTCCAAACATCGTGGAAGCGGCTCACATTACATCTCTTAATTTATTGCCAAATATTTCACGTAAAAAATATGAATGCGAGTATAAATTCTAGGTTAAAAAACTTTCTTAGCTGTTGGTGGTTTATTACTTTTTTTGTTGTCGTAGATAAAGTATAGCGTGTAACGCGTGCAAAAACATTAATTTCTCACTCGTGTGAAATTGGCACTTTTCTGCACTTGTAACACAATATACTATTATTAAACCAAAATGCGTAGTAGGAAACGTATTTTTCGGACACCAATGTTTTCAGTTTGAGACATAATTTTGTATTCAATAAAATTAATCAAATCTCAAATTTCTATTTTGCTTTGCCGAATATTCGGCGCTTCGGCAAATTTTAATGGCCGAATATTCGGTGATTCGGCCAAAAGCTGCTTCGGTGCATCATTAACCAAGGTCATTGACAATTCATATAACGAGAAACTTTAGTTATTTCGAGTTTACCGTTGTGTAACGTCGCCTTTACGAGGTATAACGACTTGTATACCATCAGCATTATTTTAACCAAAATTTGGCAGTCATTGTTTGTAAAAGAGTCCCAGATATTTTGAAGACTGGTCTTCAATTCTGGTATTGTAATTCTGGTAGAAGTGTTTTATGAACTTTTGTAACTTAGTTAACTGAATGGATACAGATAAAAATTTAAAAAAAACTAGAAAACGTACTTAAGTATTGAAATATAAATCAGAATTTCTTCTACTTTTGCTGATATACGAACTACACCAGTGCAGACAAGCGCGCGCGTGGTGTAGTTTAAACTGGCTGGACCAAATAGTGTGGCCCGGGACTCGTATACTCCATTATTTATTTCCCCCACTATTCCTCCTAAATATACTTGGACGGGTATCAAAAAGTGACCGAGTAAAAAATATCTAAAAGCCGCCTGTGTTTAGATTCCATTTAATCGTGATCGAAGCCTTAGCACATATCTATACTACCGTCACTATCAGACAAATCACTATTGATTGTTGCTAAACTGTTACTGCTAATCGAGCTGTTAATGTTTGTTTTAACTAAAGTCTTATTAAAGTCAGAAGTCAGAAACATGAGCGTTATTAAACTTTAGGTGTATAAACACAAAATAATCAAAATACAATTAACAAAACGTAACAGGATGTGCACTGTACACGATTATCACAAATATAAAGATCGCATAATAGAAATTTTATCGTGTCTTTATTTTAAAATAAATAGCAAGATATTTACACAGATTCGTTTAAAACTTGAAATAAGAGTTTTAAGTCTATATACGAAGGGTATACCGAAAGTTTTTATGTTTCAATGATCAACTTTTTCAAATTTGCAACGACTGCATCAGGAATGAAGCAAACAAATGATAAATGTACAAGCTTCTCAGTAGATTCAGATAATTATACATTTTTGAAGTAAGGTAGTTATGTAAAAATTAAATGACCTTCAGATTGGTCAATTACACACCCCGAGGCGCACTTATATATAATTAAGTGCTGAATCACACACAAGATCTCCCACTCCATCTTAATTTCTTCTTATACTGTCCTTAAGAACAACATAATACACAGCTTCTATAGTTTTAAAGCTAGCAAGAAAAGTATTAGAATTCTAAACATAAAACGCATGTTTCTGCTAGAATCTTTACTTATGCACGTTTTACTGTCGAGGTACGGATTAGTCGATCAAAGTATTCCTGCCTTCTTGGATGTATATATCTCGGTATGTATATATGAAGTACTTATTTAACTAACATCCGAAGTAAAACTACAAGGCTCAACTCAATTACATGGCTTGTAAGCTTACGGCACGAAAAGCATAACTGGTCCAAAAAACTCGGAAAGATCGAAAGATTCTCTCAAATAGTAAACAAAATGCAATCTAACCTGCCTGGTGCCACGCTCAATGTTGACAACTTATAGGTATGTACATAACATTTTCCATGATCACGAAAGATAATAATTAAACATCTAGAACTCAAATCAAAATATCGTAAAATTTACAGAAAAATCTAGGTAGTAAACTGTGTAAATGTCAGACCATAATCACAACTGATCCAAAAAATTCAAAAAACTTGATACGACCCAGTAAAGCTAATATACCATATAGCTGATCCGCCCGAGTCAAACTCATCAGAAATCAAGAAACTGTGTAATAAGTTAAGTTGTAATCCTCGTTAAGTTTCAATTTTAAGAAAAACCCTTGGTGGTTCTTGAAATCCATAAGCATACATTAAAGGTAGGTATACGTGCATTTTGAGAAATTTATAGCAGAAAACCAAAGATTATATTTTTTGGAGTTTTCGTAAAATTTTTGTGGTCCACCCCTAAATGTAATTTTTTACATATGCCAATTTGGATGCAAAACTCGTATCATTGGTTTGTTTGATGACATTTGCCCATAGCGTCTTTTGGAAAGATGCTTATAAATCATTAAGATACGTTTTCCTGAAAATTGAAAAGTTCATATTTAGAGTTAACTTCGAACGCTTTGATCAAAACACGAACGAAAATATTTTTACTTTTTTGATAGCTTCTTGGATTTACATTTAAGACTGTTCCTAGACATTTTTTAAACGAATTTCAAACTTGGAATGTAAGATAAATTATGTCAAAACCTTAGAATAGAATTTTTGTAATCGTTACAGAAGCAGAGATGGTTTGTAGATCAATTTTCATTTAAATTGAATACTATTAAAAAACTGTCGCTGATAATATGATTAGAGCCGATCAAACAGTAGCAAAATTGTTAGTACAAAAAATATTTTAAAAATAATTTAAACCAATGTTGATTAATTAGCTAGATTATATTTAACGGTGTCTCCTAACCACACATTGTATTTGACTAATTGCCAATACGTATTGGCAATTAGTCAAATACAATGTGTAGTTAGGAGACACCGTTAAATATAGTGTTGTGATACATCATAGTCCTTACAATCAATTATTAATTAGCTAGATGTAAAAATCTTTAGAGGGATCCATATGCCCTATCTAAATACTATCTTGCTTGGACATCATTCGTCATTCTTGCGTCAAGAAACAACCAATAATTCCTATACTGCCTCAGTTTATGAAAGAAGCATCAAGTGTCCATTTCGTACTAAGGGAAATGAAAATTTATCCCCAACAAAATCATTAAAAACGGTAATAAAAAATATACAGACAGCTGAAAAACTGTTTCGAAAGATTTGGGACCACTCACATATACTAAGTAGCTTTTTACCTTAATACATATTTTTTTAGTTACCAAGCATATAATTACCACAAAAACCTGAAGAAAGAAGACATTTATAGCTAAAAACTGATAAAGAGAGAATAGGAATTGGCAAATCGATACTGCCAGCATATAAAAAATTGGAAAACGATACAAGTACCTACATCTATATTTACATTACAAAAGATTTTAGAGAATAGCAAAAATATTACGGATGTATCTACAATCTATAAATATTGAAAAATAAAAAGCGCCAGGAAATTAATATCCGTCCCTTTTTAGAAAATTGCCTATAGTATTCCAATATTTAAATTGAAGAGTTGCAAACTACCTATTCCTAGTTCCTATCTATTTTCTACAGATCAATATTTTTAGAAAAGTCCCGAATTAATCCCTAATATCCTGTTTGCTTCCTTAGAACATTTGCAAGATTTCGTTACATTTGGTCGTATAGCCAAACGAACGTAAACATGTAATGTACAAAATTAGAAACTAAGTATATACTACATAATATTTTCTTCAAATACTGTAAAAGATTATCGTGAAAACTAAAAAAATATCGAAACATTCTAAGGTCCAAGAAAAAATAATCTTTTAAACTATTATCTATATTCGAAGACTAGCTTGGAGATTTTACAAAGTATTAATATTTCTCTATAGGTAAATATAGTTAGCACCCCCGCATTATCGGAAATGCAAAAAAGAATATATCGGCTAATTTCGTCCGATTTAAAATTTTTGTGCTCTATTATGAAAATATTGGAAAATTCTTTAATACAAAAATGTTAAATTTTGGACGAAATTAGCACAAAATTATGGTTAATTTTTTCCATTTCCGACGAGGTGAGGGCGCTAACTAGATTTACCTTATTTCTATTGCGTTTTGTTGTTGTTTTAGATCTAAAAAGAACTCTTATGATTCTCTAGCGTGTTTGAAAATGCGGCGTTATTTGGATACGACGTTAGCGATTTGCGTTAGTGCTTCATAAAACGAAAAAGGCCATTTTAATTTTGATTTGTTGATATTCGAATTAAACTTAATTGTTATTCACAATAAATAAGTCAACAACAATAACAAAATATGCAAAACAAATAAGATCAATGTGACTGTGCAGGGGTAGTTCAACAAGGTGTCATATAGTACCAGCACTTTTTCAAAAACAAACAACTTTTTATTTATGCTTAAAAAAGGTTTATATTTATGGCCGAATAGCTCTAAAAATACAATACAGAAAGAATTTAAATAATATTCGTATTGGTTAAATTTGAAAAATCTAATATAAATTCCCTTATTTCTAAAATTGAAAGAATGTTATGTTGTAGTTTTGACCAAAAGACAATATTTGGAACGATATCGTTTATTTCTAACAGAAAACAAATTTACAAATACGCGCTTTGTTGTGACGTCAAAAAGTGATTAAGTTTGCTTTGAAAGTTTATCAATGAAAAGTTAATGAACATATAGTATTCAAATTTAGGCACTTCTTTACAATATAACTAAAAGTCTAAGCATCAAATTGAGATTCGCTGATATTTAAACAGATGGGCAAATAAACCGTTAATAATTATCAATGGTAAGTAATGGTAAGTCAGGGGTTAACTGAAAAGTGCGGTTAATTAAGTAGAATGGAGCAGCATGTAGTATACCGAACTTTCTTATTGAAGTGTATTAATAAGGCGACTACCAGAAGAATGATAATAGTTTATAAAAGGTAAAGTAGGTGTATGATAGTTCCGGAAACCATGCAGAACGGGCGGGTGGGTGTGTGGCAACCCCGCGCAGGGCCGGGGCGAGGCCACGCGGGAACCAGGTAAGCTAAGCAACTAAGCTAGCTGATGGACCACACACGCCGCTATCCCGGTGGTCCTACCAAGGCTAGCGTAACACGGCACATCGCCCACCACACCGCGATCAGGTCTGGCTCCAAATGATCTATCACACCTGATTCACTGTGAACACGGTTAATCGGGGGCGGCCACACGTGGTCCGTCCGGGCGCCACCGCGTGTCTTACCTGGTCCAGCTGGCCCAAGGCGACGTTTGCGTCGACCCAGCCGGTCCTGGTGTAAAGGTCCGAGCGGTGTCGTTCCTGGTCAGCCTGCGAGTCAGCCGTGGTGGCCATCCTCGCGGTGACCGTGGCTCCTGCAGATGCAGCACGTCCCAACGTCGGAGTGCATTTGGCGCTCTTTTGCACTACCACCACCGTTCACCTCCAGTCATGCTCTTTCTCGCACGTTGACGGCGACCAATGATAGGTAGAAAACATTCTCTCGTCTCGTAACAACAGCTGATCGCAACAGACTTCTCTGCTTTGAAACTCTTTTTAACGAACACAACTCCCTGACACTCGTAGAACATTTTTTTTAACGCGAACGTGATGCGAAACGATGTAATTCATTCAAGATTAGGATTGTCACTTTAACTAAACGATTAAATAACTGTTTAAATGTCTCTTTAAACCGACATGGTGCATTTTACAGACGACCTGATAGACTTCGTCTTCGCAAACGCGACTTGCTTCATGCACTGAGCAGTTGAGTGCGACTCGGTTTTACTCTCGAACCGCGACCGGCCTCGAGTTGGTCCGAGGAGGGACCACACACAGTGTTGTTTAGAATGTAAATTCTCCAAATTACATTACTTACGTTTTTTTGTCACCATCGTACAGCATATTATACTGCTGATAACCTCGCGCTCCGTTTCCCTTAAGGTAAAAAAAGACAACGCTTGAATCGTTCTGCGTTTTATATATATAAATATATATATATATATATATTTATTTATATTTATATTTGTGCACCATGAGCAAAAAACCCATTACCATAAAATGTTCAATGTAAAAACTGCTGCTTCTTTTAATAATACTTGTTTTTAATTAAAAATATCTAGATTTAATTTTTTAAATTACGTTTATTACCAATAAAATGTACGCTGTTTTATTGCCACTTTTAATTAACCTTGCTGAAGCAATAAACAAAGTGGATAGAAACGGAAAATGATATTTTATTATTAATTGCTTTTCACTGTCTTTCTGGTCCTTTCCAGGATCGTATAGAAACGTAAATTAGACTGACATATTAGAATAGTTAATAATTCCAAAATAATATATTTTAAGTAGTCTTTATCATATTCTCGATGATTCGCAACAATTACAAAACAAAAATAATTTTAATTGCCTAAAAGGAATACGATAGTTACGTAAATAAAATCAAGATCAATGATCAAGGGCGTAGAATACAATAAAAGAACAAAAACGAGATAAAAATATAATTGTGGGTATATTTTAAATGATTTCAATTTAAGTTTGATCTGGCTAATTCGAAATTGAAATTCTGATAAAAAATTATATTATTATTCGTTTAGGCAACCCAATTTTATCGTTTGTAAACACAGGCGGATACGCAGTTTCAAAACAATGGAACGATGGCGCACTGGAATGAAGCCATGAATCTTTATTAGACAGGAACCATCACAGTATCACATCACTTGTATGGATGTGTATTTCGATAAAACTTCCAGACCATAAGCCTATTAATATAGTTTTTTAATTATTGTAATGGTAAAATCCAAAAAATGCGTTTCCGAGATATGCTCCAGTTGAATTTAGCTCATAGAAAACAGCAAACAGTAGTTTTCTATAACCGGTTGAATAGTTGACGGACGATGCGAAAGTTCCACAAATTTGAATTAAGAATAAAGCTGTTATTATACAGGATAATTAATCATTGATGCATTAGCTATAGCCGACAAATTACTGAGAGAAAACTGTTCATCCGTATAATGCTAATACAGTAATACTCCATTTAAGGTCCAAGTGTACCCAAAAAACGTGTGTTGTTTGTTTAATAAATAATATAATAATGCGATAACTTTTGGTTTTTAAGTTAATACTCGAGGAATGTTAAAAACTTACTTACCTAACTTGTTTTGGAAAAAAAAGTTTTTTAATTAAATTATTTCACGGGTTATGCGTGAAAAATTAATTTTGGAGAAACTGTACATTCAAAATTAATCAAAATAATACCACTTATATTTTATAGTATTTGAACTATTTTCGCAAAATTTTAAGAAATTCGTATGTCTAGGGACTAAACTATTACCTCCTTTTTGCCAAAAAAAGCAGTTTTTTATTGCAAAAAGCAGGTTTTTTGGCAATAATTTAGTCGCTAGACATACGATTTTCTTAAAATTCTGGGAAAATAGTTCAAATACTATGAAATATAAGTGATATTATTTTGGTTAATTTTGAATGTACAGTTTTTCTAAAATTAATTTTTCACGTATAACATGTGAAATAATTTAAATAAAATTTTTTTTTCCAAAATATGTTAGGTAAGCAAGTTTTTAACATTCCTAGACTATTAACTTAAAACCAAAGTTATCACATTATTATATTATTTATGAAACAAATAACACACGTTTTTGGGTACACTTGGACCTTAGTTATCAGGCAAAAACTGAATGCCGCCCCAAAATTTATATCAAAATTATTATTCGATCATAGTATAAAATAATAATTTTCGTGCATAACCAATTTAGGATGTCAGACATATTGATATAGATAACAAGGTCTGCTTCGTTCTGCTTTCACCCATCATGCACATGCAACCCGTGGTCTTTTGTACACCTCAAGTTTGTATAGCGTAACTTCTACTTGGCAGAATACAATAATATAGAATGCGAGAAGAAACAACTTTTTCCATTAATCTAGAAAAACTAACTTTCTTGAATTAACTCTTAGGATTAATAAAAAAAAACTAAGAAATAGGTTGCTTTATACGAATTTCCCGTTTTCGTATCACTTGCTTAATTTTAATTTTAACTGCTTTATTTGTCATTAAATACCTGAACCTAAATACCTTAAATTAATTAAACGAATGCTTTTTATCTATTGAGGTTTTGAGGGAAATCAAATTATTCAAAATATTTATATACTTTTTGTTGTTTGTTGTTTAGTAATAGTATATTATATAACGACAGTGGAAAGTGACATTTTTCGTACGAGTGTGAACAATTACGCACGAGGCGTCAGCCGAGTGCGGAAATCACACGAGTAAGAAACACACTTTCCACCGAATTATGCACATTATTTTTCCTACGACCAGAAAAAAACACTTTTAAAAATATTGTTTTAATGCCAACAAAAAAAACAATTTATATTTTATTTGGTAATTTTATTTTCAGCACCAATAAAATTTATAACTATATGATTATTGTAACAATTTGTGAAATTAATTGGAGTTTGTGAATTGTTGTTAGGTATTTGCAAAAACGAGTTTTCAATATTATCGGTGTTGTATGTGATTGTGGAGTCACTGGTGGATCTGTAATAAGGTGATCTGTCACTTCACTTGATCCGCTAACTGCATGGAGAATCGTATTTGCAATTTGCATTTTATTAGTTAACGATTTATCAATGTAACTCTCTGACACGGAGGTGGACTTCCAACCTCCATGGCGTTTCAAGGTCGTTATGTCCTCCCCAGCATCTGCGGAAACAATGCCCTGTATACAAATTAGGCTCTTTTAACTTTAGGTAAGTTGCAATGGTTTTTGGGATACCTCCAAATTTGTTAATGCCTACTGGCTGTCGTGTGCATTTTTTGTTCTGATAGTTTAAAAAAAATCTATTCTCATTAGTATCAGGGCTTAATGAGGACTATTTTTTAAATGTTTTATAAAATTCACCAGTGACGGTGAATGTTCTGGATGTTTTTGTTTTTGTGTCTTTCATTTTTATGATAACTGCTGATCCTAAATCTTCAATGCCGTCTGTTTTAATTTGAGCTAGCTCTTGCTTACGGCATGCTCCAGCGATGCCAATGATTAATGCCACCTAAAGTAATAATAAAGGTTAGTACTTTATTTAACTTAAATAAATGTTTTGTTAAACCTACTTTTGTGAAAAGGTGCTCATCATCTGAAGCTTCCAATAAAAATTTATTTATTTGCTGACTTGTTAGGGTTTTTGATTTTTTTTTGCTTATAACCATCGCACGTTCTTCTAACCAATGCCTTCAGCTTGTGGTAATTGGAAATATCCACATTATTAAATACATTTTAAGTACTTTTAAGCATGGAGTACTGAGTCCACAGACTTGTGGGTTTCATCTTCTTGCTTAACTCTCTGAAATACGCCATTAAAACATTTTCCGAAAACGATGTTTTAACGTCCTTTTCCTTTCGCCACTTCATAAATAGATTGTACGCTATTTGATATCGCTCTTGAGATTTTTTTGGTAATAAATTAAGGGTACTGTCTTGCGCTGCCTGTAGAACTTCCGGTGGGGTGCAAAAATCAGCACTGTTGCCCACGTCCATTTTAAATTAAAGAAAACTTTACAGCTACTTAAACTACACTACCTGTGCGCTCCTTACGATACAATAATTAACTTTCATACTTATGGCGTCTTTAAATAAAAGACTGTCATCCGCATTGCACATTGAACTAGTAACAAAGCCGTCTCTGATTATTTATTTGTTTCAAATATTTTTAGAAAATATATCATTAAATAATTATTAAAACATTTTAACAGTAAATCTAAAAAATATTAATTAAAACCTTACATTAGTAATTTAAATTAAAATAATAATACAATATATTGTTGGAAATGGAAAAAAAAGATTAAAATTCTTATTTTAAAATGTTGTTTTGGTGTAATGACAATTGGTGTAGTGAAAATATGTTCTCAAATATGCCAATCAGTAGTTTTTCATTAAACAAATAAGGCTAGAATTAATTAATTATTATGTTAGCAGATGATTAAAGTATCAAAATAGTCAGAAAATACAAGTAGGTTCTTATTATTTATCTTATTTTGTATTTCCTGCATAGATTTCGACTGTGAGATTTGCGAAAGTAAATCGCACAGCCGAAAGTAAAATACACTAGTGTGTTATGTTCGATTTTCTAGGCAACTTGATTGTGCGATATGAGCTACTTTCTGATATGATCGTAGGAAATAGTATATTGTGTTACAAGTGCAGAAAAGTGCCAATTTCTCACGAGTGTGAAGATTTTGCGGCATGCGACGTAGTCGAATGCCGCAATCACACGAGTGAGAAATTGGTGTTTTTGCACGCGTTACACACTATACTTTATCTACGACAACAAAAAATGTAATAAACCACCAACAGCTAAGAAAGTTTCTTAACCTAGAATTTATACTCGCATTCATATTTTTTACGTGAAATATTTGGCAATAAATTAAGAGATGTAATGTGAGCCGCTTCCACGATGTTTGGAGGTGTACGAGTGTACACCCTAATTTTCCTTCATCGGATTCACTCATGATACATCTAGAATTTTAAAAACGACAAAAGTAAACATTAAATTTGTAAAGACAATAGTAATAATACGTTTACAATTTGTATAATTTCAGTCAATCTACTATTTAGTACTTACAGCTAAATAATCATACGTATGTACTCGTTTTCAAAAAATAATTTATGTACAAAAATCACAATTCAATTGTCAAGGTTATTAACTTCTGCGCAAAATGTCAAATATTCTCGCATTATGTAGCAAATTATAAATGTTTTCAATGTTTTTATTGTAATTTAGCAATAATAATAAATAAAATTACATTAAAAATTATATAATAATGTAAAACATTAATTAATTTTACGTTTTAATTGAATAACAATCATTGTAACTTCATATAATGAGAAAAAAACATCATTGAAAGGCGTCTCGGTAGCTCAATGGTTACGCTGTAGCGACTAACCGAGCGATCCGGGTTCCATTCCCCGGGTCTGAGCTTAGTTTTTTTTCTAGATGGATTTGCATTCGAAATATAATTTAATGTAAAATATTAATTAAACAAAATAAATTAACCTTTATCTAAAATTTATAACATTTTATATTTCAAATAACTAATAATATTAGAAATATTGCAAGTGGTGACATCTATGGCGTTTTAATAGAACTACTTATTATTGAGAACTCCTTCCTCACATACTTTACCGTTGAGTTTGGAGATTGTTTGCAATTGGTCGTTTTCACGGTTACTAGATTGTGCGGAATATGTAACATTCTATGGTAGTCGTAGATAAAAGCAATTTACAAAAGCGGCAAAAGAAAACGGCGCACAGTGGGGTAAGAAGCATAAAAACCTGGCAAAAAATATTTGGAGTGTCTAGATTAATAATTATTGTACGAAAAAGTTTTTAAGGATTATAGACGATACAAAACATTGTATAAAATGTACAGGGTGGTTCATACAAGATGACCCTGTACCTTATCTTGGAAACTGTTAGATATAATATTTTTGTACATACTGGGCGATTCGTTTTGTTATGGTTACTATCAACTTTTTTTATTTTAAATGAAACATCCTGTATATTTTACAATTTTCGATTTTCCACTTTATTGTAAGTATTCTTGGTAAACATACACACCGGAAGTCTGAGCAGTTCTTGAATAAATCTAATTTCTTTAATCTTTTTCTAAGAATGCAACATTAAAAAAAATAATTTATCTAATGCAACGTCTATGTAACTATTATAATGTAACACAATGCTTATAAATACCTAGGTCAACATTTTTTTATAAATGTATTGTTAAATAATGTACAGGGTGTTGCAGTAGCCACAGCAAAACAACTCACCTTGTATAAACAAAAATATTATAAAATAAAAACTTGTTTTATACTAACCAACTTTAGTATTTAACTTTTTTCGTATTTCTTACAGTTTCCAAGATAAGGTACAGGGTCATTTTACCTGAGCCACCCTGTACACTATACAACACAATCATTGTAGGGTTAGCAAATAGAAATAAAATACTCTTGTATTCATGCCACAACATCACAATAACTAATAGTGCGTTAATGTGAAATATGTTAATTCCCAGTGCATAGGTACTTTGTATTTAAAGTACGACTATTGGATTTATATACTATTTTTTCTAAATGTGTACACTTGGGCAAGATCTTTCTACAGTTTCGAAAACTCGGATATTTTACGACTACATTG
The DNA here is from genome assembly GCA_929113105.1 of Agrypnus murinus. Lineage (NCBI taxonomy): Eukaryota > Metazoa > Arthropoda > Insecta > Coleoptera > Elateridae > Agrypnus > Agrypnus murinus. The sequence continues at coordinate 129,946,854 of OV816023.1, read as the reverse complement.
ATGTAAAATTCCAGATGTGAAATCACTATCGGATTCCACTACTAAAAATTTATATTGTCATTGAACTTTTTTTGTGATGACGTCATAACTAACAAACATTTACAAAGTTCAGCTCAATTTTTCTCAGAATTTTTGTTATGCAACCTTATGATTTATTTGCATGATCATAAAGGGAAGAAAAATCTATATTGTCATTTAAGTTTTTTTGTGATGACGTCATAACTTAGAAACAAATGAAAGTCGGAAGGTGAATCGCATATATTAATGTGTATTTTTAAAAAACAAAATCGACGTGTTTCAGCGTTTTTAAAAAAACCGGTTGAATTCGCTTTTTTTAATATTCCATACTTTAATCCCACACTGTATATACATATATCCTAAATCTTTTTACGTTCCACACAACAAACAGAGTTTCAACGAGTTATTTGAAGTAACGTTTGAAAACCAAATTAAGTTTATAGAAATAACCAGGTGGGTTTTTATATCCTATTTTTTCGTGGAAGCGTTAGTTCATTTTATCAAAATTTAAGAAAAAATTAAGAGTAGAACTAAGAATTCTACTCACCTTCCCAGTATCAGTTGCAACTGGTGAACGATCTTTTAGAGATCAACTATTTCTCAGTAAAGATTGGCTGGACTTGCAATAATATCAATTGAAAACGAAATTTGCGACAAATTAGAAGAATAAATTTATAATAATTAATTACCCTTTATTATTTAAATTTTTTATGACTGTTATGTATTAATATAAGTATATATTATTATATGTGTACTATTTATACTTGCAATTAAAATATAATATATTATCATAATATATAATACTTATAAGCACTCAAGTATTTTCTTATTACCTGTTTTACAGTTTTTAATGAAAATATATTGTGTCAAGAAATTCATTAAGGGCGCCGAAACAATCTTTGCATCGGGGCGTCATAACCCTTAGGGCCGGCACTGTATATAGCTCATCATGGATGGTGTTTAAAACTAAACATAAAATTTACTTTTTTCTAAAAATAATATAAATTTAATGTAATGCACACACGGTCGTCCGCGACCACATCGCCGACCACGTCAGGGACCAGGTCGTGAATGTGGTCCCGATAATGAGGAAATATTTAGATTTGCTGTAATTTATTACATAAACAACTTTGACTTCGACCAGGTTTGTACAATAAAATTATAAGTATGGTATTTCTTTGAAACGTGTATATCGAAATGAAATAAATAATTATTAAGCTCATAATAAAAGGTCTACTGAAATCTCTTTCTTTAATTAGAAGTATTTAGTATTATACATTCAATAATGTCTTTCATTGTGATATAAACGTTTTAACAAAATACGATACTAATAAATTTATTATAGAAGCCCAAGTTGTTTATAAAATAAATTACAGTAAAGCTAAACATTCCATCATTATCTAGACCACGTCCCAGACCTGGTCCGCGATGTGGTCGCGGACAACCGTGTCACTGTGGGGCGAGCCTTAACAAAAACCGCGCAATGAGGTAAAAACCCAACTTGTGTAAAGAATAAAAAACATATTGGCGTTTGATTATAAAATGTTCAGGGCATTTAGAACCGGTGGTAAAATTTAAAAATCTTTGTCATTGTTAAAAATTTTGATGCTTAAAGTTGTCACTACTTTGAATTACCAATTTCTCAACATTTCCAGGCTGAGATTTAAAATTAAATTACTTTTGTTGTATGAAACTTATTGAAACCAAAATTAAAAATGAAAAAGAGACATAGTAATTGTAGCTACAAAACTTAAAAATACAACATGAAAATGTGTTGTAGTTTTCATTTAAAAAAATCCCAAATTGTAAGAGCTTTTATTTTGCTAAAATTCAAATTTTGTTGGAGTTATGAAAAAACGCCCGCATGTGCCCGCTTTAAAATCTATGTCGAGAAAGAGCCAAAGCTTCCTGGTCATGTTCATACAAAAACCAAATCCAACTCGATCCAACTTAAAAAGTTAAAAGCCGTTATTGTAGTCACTGCAAGAAATATTTACCGGTATTATTCGTATTACTTCATGCATAGCTGTTGATGATGCAACATTGTGTTTTTGCACCTTATATCTCAACTGTTACAAACAACTAAATACCACCCCTTAAGAAATTGGCTTTATTTAACTGGCACAGTTAGTACTAATATAATTTAATAGAATAATAAATTCCCAAAACGTTTCCATGTAATAGACCAGTTATTCTAAATGTATGGATTAAAGCCATCAGAAGGCTATATAGTTAAATCAATTTTACGTTAATTCAATAAAAAATTCTTGTAATAACTTTATATGGTAATAATAACTTTATATCCTGGTAGTCGACACAGTAGCTCAGAGGTAGTGATGTCGCTCAGAAAGTGGAAGACCCAGGGTTCGATTTCCAGTTGGGGTGATAATCTTTTCTATATGGATTTGCATTCAAAATATAATTTAAAGTAAAATATTAATTAAACAAAATAAATTAACATAAATAAAATACAAAATGAACACAAACATGTTTTAATAAAGTGAGTTTTGTTGATGAACGACTATTTTACTCACAATTTTATAGTGATATGTGTATAAATCACAGACTAGCTGACTTTAACTGAAGAGAACCAAAAGCTCGAAACAGCTGTCTTAAAGTGCCGTCTGTGATTTATACACATCTCACTATACAACTGTGAATATAATAGTCGTCCATTAACAATTTTTAAACTTTTAAATTTATTAAAAACTCACTTTATTAAAACACGTTTGTGTTCATTTTGTATTTTATTTATATTAATTATACTGTCGGATAGACCGGGTTTTATTTGGTATATTCCTGTATTGGATAATCAAATTATGTCGCTTAGTGCGATTTGATACCTACAAGAGGCACCACAGTTATTTGATGGTGTTAATGTTATTTCCAAGTTAGTATATACGCTCAGGTGATGTGTAGAATTCACATACGAGCTGCCCCTAATTGAGGAGAGTCAAAAGCTCGAAACAGATGTCTTAGGATGCTGTCTGTGATTTATACACATATCACTATAAAATTATGAGTATAATAGTCGTCCATTAACAATGTTTAACTTTTAAAAATAAATTAATCTTTATATAAAAATTATAACTATGTATATTTCAAATAATTAGAAATATTGCATGTGCTGACATCTATGGCATTTTAATAGAACCACTGAAAATGCGAAATCATTTCCTACGGTCATTTCCGTACAGTTTAAAGATTATGAACAATGAGTCATTTTCATAGTTACTAGACTGTGTGAAATGTGAAATTTTCTATAGTGGTCGTAGATAAATTAGTTATTTGTATACTAAATAAAGTTGTACTTTTTTATCACGAATATGGACATTGTTGAACAACCATAGCGAGTGATAAAAAATCAACTTTAGTGCTGAGGTGTACATACGTTTTTTCTGAAATCGTGAAATTAAGAATTTAAAATACAAAATGTGCTTTTAATATCAGTAGAGTAGGCAACTAAGTCAACATGGCTGTGTGCGACATATGTCAAATACATGTGAAACAATGCAAATAAAAATGACAGATGAGTCCGTAGAAGTCAGTTTTAACATATGTCATTGTGACAGATGAGTCCATAAAAGTTCTACTTTATTTTAGAAAAACATTTTATTCCATAAAATCAGTTCATTTATAATGGAACTTTTCTGCTTTTAGAAGCATCAAATTTATCAATAATATAAAATAATAAAAGTTTGAAAATTTTTCAAACGTTGGACGACTATGCTCACAACATTTCAATATGATGTGTATGTAAATCACAGACAGCACCCTAAGACAGACTGTCTTAGGGTGCTGTCTGTGATTTACATACACATCATATTGAAATGTTGTGAGCATAGTCGTCCAACGTTTGAAATATTTTCAAACTTTTATTATTTTATATATGTAAATACTCACATTAATAAAACACTTTGTGTTTTAAAAATTTTTATATTTTACATTTTTTTGTGTATTTATCAATAATATTTTCAAAACAATTAAAACATAAATTTTGTGTAACGTCATTTTGCTAAAAGCCATTATTATGCCAATAATTTTTATTTGTAAAATGTCCACTGCGATCCTGGGCAAGGGGCCTCTGCGAGGCCCCTGATTTGTGGGGCCTAGAGCGACCGCTTCCACCGCTTGTGCGTAAATCCGCCACTGTTCACCAACGGATCAGAAACCATTAATTCAAGAAATTAGTCATCATAGTAGTCGGATGATGTGTGCGCTGGTTGTGCGAGAAGACCAGCATTCGGACCGACAGAGATACGTTCCTCGCAGGTCTGCGGTGAAACAGTATAATCCGTTAAAATATCGCTCTGAGTGCCGCTTGTCTTTTCGTACGAAACTGTAATGCGTCAACCGTACACTTTTTTTACCAGCCTGTACACGATATGATCTGTTTCTTGTTTCACTTTTTGCGAGAAAGTGAATTCCTAGGCCAATAATTTTTATTTGTCGTGTGTCCAGTGCGGTCCTTGGCAGGAGGCCTCTGCGGGACCCTCTGACTTGCGGGGTTTGAAGCGGCCGCTTCCATTGCTTGTGTTTAAATCCGCTACTGCTAACTTCATATCAACAAGATCGCAGACAATATGTTGTTTTAACGATTCTACTTCGTTTTACATTTCACTTTGTTTGGGGTTTTGCAAGGATCTAACCTTGGGCCATTATTATTTTTATTAATGATAAATGATCTACCAGAAACAATTACATCTTCAAAATATCAACTTTTTATTGATGATTTAAAAATTTATAACGCTGATACATATTATTACTTCGATTGAAAAACACGGCGCAAGGAGAGACTTAGATTTTTATGATAATCAGGTAGCAGAGTCCAATGGGAGTCTAGATAATACCACTTCTGTTAGAGGGTTAATCACTTAAGTGAATAGATTTTTGAGAAAAATGATTTTAGTTGTCTTTTAAAAAATTTGGAATATATTATTCAATTTTTAAGTTATACTACTGGGTACAGTTGTGTTATAGCTATCTCTAATATACGTATGTACTGGAAAACTTATTAGATTACCTATCGCTATTATTCATAGAAAAGCTTAAAGGCAAAAATTATTCTAAAAATACATTAACGATAATCACTTTATGCTATGCATTCTTAAATAAAATTATGGCTATATTACTCGTAGCTATCTGAAGTAATTCGTTCAGTACCTATTGTTAGCAATAATTTGCGTGACATATACATTTTATGTTACAGTTACAGCACGCTCTGTATTTAAACAAAACACACTTATTATAATTTGATTATTCACTTTTAGCTAGGTCATTAATTACAATGTTTTTGATTATTGTTGGTAAGCGCGTTTTGTTATCTGGCAATTGTTGAATGCACTTCGAATCCGTGGCATAACTAAAAATAAGAATAAGTATGTAGTGGGTGTGTGGAATGTTCATGCTCTATTCTTAATTTGTTTGTGGTGTACATTGATTATGTTCTAGACAAATAATAAAAAACAAAATATGACACGACATTACAGCATCTCTGTGTCCGTATGCTGAACAGGGCCTTTATGATGTTTCATACCATTTCGGCTGACTCACAAGGAGATGTCACAACATCCATTGCTGAATCATAACCTTAAATAAGTGCACAGACAATTCTATGTAGAAAAATAAATAGAAATAATCTGGCTACGCAAAGAATGTAATAATTCCTACCTACAAGTTAAAATTGTATTGCTATGGCATAAGAATATTGAAATGCAGTGTAAAATAAAACAAACTTCTCATTAAGATGTTTGCTCAGTGGCGGCTGCTCCAAAAGCGCTGCAGAGCTGCAGCACCCTCAAAAATTAAAAAATGAGAATGCGTTTTATTCCGTTTTATTCCCTTTAAAATAAAATTTAAACACATTCTATATTAATAAGTATCATAAAATATGACAATTTCCAAACAATTTTTCTGTGTGCAACGGTTAATTATGCGGCAATTAAATTCTCAAACGTATGCGTGGGCTATGCATTCTTATTAATCCCTGCCAGTGTCGGCAGCGCCTTGCTACAGCGAATGCCGCGTCCGCTAGGACCGCGTATGCAACAAATCTGTATAGTCATTTAACGTTGCAGAGCGCTGCTTTCCATGTCAGCACATTATGTGGTTAGTATTATTTAGGAAGCAATGATTCCCAATTGTAGTTTCGTTCAATAATCAAAAAATATTGTTAACTTGTTAAATATTATAAATGATAGATCAATAACTGCTTGGTGAATTTATTATTTCCAGTCCCGCTCTTTGAATTTTGAGATCCGGGCACAAATATGGAGTGGGTCCCCCAGTAAATAAAAAAAGAAAATAAAATGAATATACAGCCCTGTATATTTATTGTTTTACAACGCTTAGGTGTTGTGAGAGCTGCTTACGAGAAGCGTTGCAATATGAAGTATATCCATCTTTATTTTAAATACATATTTTTATATATTGCCGTTTCTATCACTCCCACTGGTTTGGCAATTCAAGATTTCTACATTTTGGCGACCTTCAAGAGTTCCATCAAGGCTTATGCGCACGCATAGATGTGCATTTGGGTGACATAAATGCATCAACTTTATTAGTACTTTCGATAACAAATTGCTATGACGCGGCGCTACTGTTTATCTTGAAGTCTCGAGTGTTAGACACCTTTTTATTTTCCGGTGCTTTGGTGTTGGGTGTTTCGAGTAGCGTTAAGAGTCCGTTCATTCGCTTGGAATTAATCCAGTTTTCGCTCTACGCTCTTAACGTTTTTCTGCAAAACAAACGAGTCTATTGATTTCAAATAAAAAAAATTATTTAAGATACATCTTTTTTCTAGAGAGGCCCTCCGTGGTCGAGCGGTAGAGATCCTACCTCTCGTTCAGAGAAACAGGGGTTCAAACCTCGGTTGCGACTAAATTTTAAAAATTTAATGCAATTGGGTTTGAGCTCCTTAGGAGATAAGGTATGAAAGTTGTATGAGTGATAAAGTATGGGGGAGCGTAATGTACTTGCTACAATAGCTCCATTACCTCCGTTTCACTCCCATAAGAATTTGTGTGGAACCCCGACTCTGCAAAATGCGGTAGAAGGGGAATAGATTATGTATACGTTTTTTCTAGGTCCGCCTTGTAATACTTTTCGATATTTTTTTTTGTTTTTGAAATATACGTGAGTAGTAAGTGCTAAAATTGCTGATTTCTATGAGATGTTTCCTGTAAACAGAACAATTAAAACAAAAATCCATTACAAGAGGACATAAAGGAATATCCCAGTTTTCCAATGATGATTGATGAGCCATACAGTTGATGACTCATACATCTAGAATACATGCAGGTGTTATTGATGAGCCATACAGTCGATGACTCATACATCTAGAATGTTTGATGACGTCATATGTGGGTTTACTATTCGTTACAATATTAATAGCTGTTGTCATTGTAAGCGTATCAGCATTGGTAACAGCCTGAGTTACACTAATTCCAGAAGATTTTAGTTTTTCCGAAAGAAACTGAATTAATCCAGTTTTGTTCCTCGAATTCGCCAGAAATTCTTATTGTGGAGATGATACAACCGTATTAAGTTCAAAAATTACATCAACAGATCGAGCTTTTGCACCTCGTCTCTGTTGTTCTTGACATTTTGTGCTACTAGTTTCATAGCCATCAAAAACTACTGTGCTCTGTCGGCTGTAGTTTGCCAAAACGTAACTTACGTAAGCAGAACAGATTTGATCAAACGTGGCTGGCCTTTGCCATATAACATTGTGTAATAAATAACCACCATCAATAACAAATCTAGGTCCATTAGGGACAGAATCTTTACAAGGTATTTGCTTTGAAATCAAATCTTGCAAGACGGAGTTTACAGTTTTTCTCATAGATATGCCATCAAATAATGCTGGGACTTCGGGGCGAGCTCAAAAAACAGATACTCTTCAAATTCGGAGGCAGATTGTAAAATACATGTTAGCCGAACAAAGAGTTGATGGGTATTAACTTGAATATCATGGTCTCTGACTCTAACAGTACTAGCCATGAGAGCAAGAGGGCGAACTTTCGCAGATCTCTTCAATTTTACATCTGCAAAGGAATGTTCAATTATTCCGGATATAGCGGATTCGCCTATTGATCGGGCGTCATCACAGTTAATATTATTGTTTGCAACTATTCCGCTTGAATGTGACAAAAGACCATCCCTAGCTGTGCAAGAAAATCGAGAGTGAATTATGGGCCACCTCTTAAATTTAAGAAAATCTGTATTATCCCGAACTTGGCGGGATTCTTGTAGCTCTACATGCTGCTCGGAGGTGCCATCTGAGATACCAGTGAGCTTTCCTATAAATATTTGACACTTGCATCTGATTTGGTATAATATTCTGCATATTTTAAAATAAAAATGACAATAGCAAGCTATCTCAATTAAATCGCGACCTACGATTTTTTTCCTAAAATGCGAGCTTAAGGGTAGTTTTTCGTTTTCCCCAAGGAAACAAGGGTTCCAAGCATAGGGACTTTTTATATGTTATAAATAACATCAGGTAGTACCTAAATCCAGCTTGACACCTATAATGTGCGGGTAAAAACCTATACTGGTATGCTAACAGTGCTGCGCGCAGCCGCTCGATGCGTTATTCTTATCTTAAACTATAAAATTCATAACTAATAATCTAGACCAGTGTGGCCAGATTGGGCGATTTATCGCAAATTGGGCGATTTTAAAAGTTAATTTGCGATTAAATTTTCATAATAATCGCAAGCCGCAATTTGGGCGATTTTTAAAAATAAAGTTGCGCCGCAATTAAAAATATTTCCAAATAATGCCAGGCATCAAGAAAACGTAACAACCACGAATGATAACACAGAACGCTCCGAAATTCTTTGTGAGTCTGTTGGCACCACTGCAGTTGCAGTGTATTGATCTATTGATGACAGCATTGACTTGACAGCTGACAGCTGACAGCACGCGTCGCACATTTACCGCAAAATCCCCCCAAATAGAAAAATGGGGAAATGGGCAAAATATGGAAAGAGGCACAGAAAAGAATGGGAACAGGAATCAGGCTGGTTGCAGACTTGCAAAGATTACTTGACTGGTTGCGGTTTTGGGCGATTTTTACGTTTGGAGTTTGCGCCAAAGCGTTTGACAGATCTGGCCACACTGATCTAGACAACATATTGACTTGATTCCTTCACTAAAAATAATTATGAACCTTGCTGAACATATCTTCTGCAATATGTATACCAAAATTCCTAACAGAACGAGCTTTAGTAGCGGACTACTTTTTTCACTACACAAAATTTACGTTCAATATTAATTTATTTATTTTCGCATTTGTTATAAACAATTTATTATTTCTAGTACAACAGTGACGTACTGAACAGTTTATATTTATTGTTTAAAATTTGAATGTAATATCTTCAATAGTTTACGAAATATGAGTTAAAGTTAAAAAATCAACAAAATTTTATTTCATGAAAAGGGTAATTTTTCTCGTTATCCCCAAGGAAGCAAGCGTCCCACGCATGGGGACTTTTGATATGTTATAAAGGACATCAGGTAGTACCTATATACCAAAATCCAGCTTTTCACCTAAAATGTTCGGGTTTTGTGAAAAAAGATGCTATAATGCCTGGGCTAAAAGGTTAAAAGAACTTGGTAAAATCGATCGGTAAAAATTATGTGTAAATTATATTTTTTCTATACGAAACATTAAAGTTTTGGGTTATCTTAAAACGTGTTTTATTTATAGAAACCGCTTTTAAGATAATAATTGTCAACTTTATTAAATTTTGTTTAAAACATAGAAACCCCTTCCTGAGTAGATAATAGTTTTCTTTAAAACACGAAGGATTTTTTATTTAATGTTTTAAAATGAACCTAGAACAAGTTAAAATAGTTTTGTTGCATGGTATATGTTTGTTTTTTAATATTTGTTATTCTGTTTTAGAAGTTATTTATTATGCTCGTCGATTCCTTGATCTTTCAATTTGTTGACAATTTCTTATATGTTTTTGTTTTTCTAGAACCTACCAATCAGTTTTATAGACCTGTGTTTAGGACAGCAGCTATTCCAAGCTGGAGTGGTTTTTCAATTTGGGTTAATTTAAGCAAAACCAACTTATTCATATATTTATGTATAATATAAAATAATGAAATAAAATGTTTGCACCTGATTGAGTTTTTATTTAATTAAAGTTTTATCTGTTCAGTAAGTGTATTTACAGATTAAAGAAGCTTTTTTTGTTTAATATGGTTCTACGTTAAATTTTGGGTTGTTTTCTTTTTTATATTTAATAATTAAAGTTTTTACCTGTTCAGTAAGTGTATTTTAAAATAAAAAAACCTTTTGGTTTTATTAATATAGTTTAATTATAGATAAATAATTAATAATTTTTTCTCAAAATTATTATTTTTCTGCTTCTTTTAAAACGTTTCTTATATTTCGTAGGTAGATGATGTCTGCTAATAGATTCATGACAAAAACAGAAATATTTTTTACATTTATAACAATAAAGGGTTTCTTCAGGTATCTATAAAAATATATATGAAACGGATAAGCCTGTTTCATAATAACATATTTTTTTAACTCGCCGTTAATAATTGTGTTTGATTTGACATAGTCTCATAACAGTATAAAACAGCCATCTATAAAATAATGGTTGTTACTTAGCTTCTTCACGATAATATAATTGATCAATGGCGTGAGGTCCATGGAAGCAATGGAAGCAATGCTTGCCTTGAGAATTTATTAAAAATAAAAACAATGCTAACAAAAATACTTTTGTAAAATTATGGTTATCGTTTATTTAAATTGAAATATTTATCAAATTAAAGCTCAATATCAACTCTGTACAGCAAAAAGTATAATTATTTAGAGTACTATTTTAAATTAGGCTCATTAAACTTGCACGGAAAGGTAATACCGATTCAAATGTGATACATACACTTCATATAAGCACTGCTTACAAATCCTCTTCTCTTAACCTTGGCGTGAATCAGCGAGCGTGGGGTGTTATAGTAGACGGATGCTGTAACATTTTTTGGTCGTTATTTTTATTTTGCTTCGTTCCCAAATGTTTAAAAGAGTACGATAATTGTATTATGAACAAGAAACGCATCATGGCAGCACCGGTTCGTTTTAAAAAAATATAATTCTAATCAGTTTGGCGGGTTTTTCTAATAACCAATAAGACCGTTTGTTTACATTTTTAAATCTAAGAAATTATCTAGTGTTTTTTATATTTAACCAACACATTATTTGGCAACCCTGTATGTTTACATGTGATATCATTTGGCGGGCTTATCTATTAACCAATAAGAGCATTTGATTACATTTTAAATCTATGGGGAATTATTTAGTGACTTTCTGTTTTTAAACAAATCTCACTTGGTCACCCTGTATGTTTGCATATGATATCATTTGACGGGCTTATATAATAACCAGTAAGACCGTTTGTTTACATTTTTAAATCTAAGAAATTATCTAGTGTTTTTTATATTTAACCAACACATTATTTGGCAACCCTGTATGTTTACATGTGATATCATTTGGCGGGCTTATCTATTAACCAATAAGAGCATTTGATTACATTTTAAATCTATGGGGAATTATTTAGTGACTTTCTGTTTTTAAACAAATCTCACTTGGTCACCCTGTATGTTTGCATATGATATCATTTGACGGGCTTATATAATAACCAGTAAGTGCATTTGTTTACATTTTTAAATCTAAGGATTTTATCTAGTGATTTTCTGTTTTTAACCAAATATACTTTGGCAACCCTGTTGGTAGCAATATATGTTACACCTGGTGACCATATTTGTTTACATACGGCGACCATCTGACGTCACTTCCTGTCACAGAAGGTACATTGCTCTACTACTTAAGGAATATGTTAACAATGTTTGCTGCGATAGATCATGACAGTAGAACGCTAAAACAGTAACACAATATTCGAATAATATGCATACACACAAAAGATTTAAACATCTTACCTATTTCTTCACAGCTGGCTCGTAATCTTGACCGTTGTTGTCGTACTATAACGACAACAACAACGTAATCCATGTTGTTGGTGCTTGCTGTTGATAAGTTTGACGCGTGATCTGCGACGTCCAGACCTTCTTTTACTAAATGGCAACAAAATAGACACAATTTGTATTAGTATACACACACACACCCTGAAGTTTTAAACAACTTACCTATTTCTGGGCTACTGGGGAATAATTCGATCACTCCGGTGTCGTCGTCATCGTCATAGCAATGGTAGTAATTAGAACTGCTCTGATGTACACGTGTTGTCTGTGACGACGACTAGTACCCACTAATAACTGTTAACTTTATATAGGTAAATGTTTAACTCTCCCTAGTTCCTGCGCATGCTCGGTAACACGCACACGTGCTCGGTAAACAACTCACAACTTGTCGTCGTTGTCGTCAGCTGTTTTCGTGTAGGTAATTGCATCATTCTTACTTCTTATAGGTGTGTGTGTGTGTGTGTGAGTGTGTGTATATCTATGCGGAATTGGTGCCGCTCTTTAGAGCTCTTTTGACTGTATTAGTGGGGTGGTTCGTCACTCCTCTCCACTTATACGTGTATACTCGTTACAATTATACTAGGTATGACGAACACTTTAATACGTATAAAGGGGTATATAGAATGGTCATGAATAAACATATAGAACATTAATCTTTTATTCTATGATATCTTTCTCACAAATGATTGAACAATTTATAACAACAACTAATTACCTAAACAATAATTAAATACGTAACAATTATTAGGGTTAAAATCTGTTCTCAGATAAGGTTTCAGACCACGTGGCATACCCGTAACACATTTTTAATGACCACTTGATCTTTCTTTCATTGTCAAATTGTTCTTCGGTCGGCCAATTGAATGACTTGTAATGTTTGTTTTATCAAATATTCTTTTCAACAATCTCTTCGTCTACTTCACACCATGAAGTGTAACAGACACATTTGAAAAGAAAAACAAAATCACATTTATGTGGCAAGAGATATATTTCATGAGTGTATTCCCAAGTATCCCCGTGGTGGTGATTATATTCAATTACTTCCGAATTTAAAACTTCCCCATCTTTTGATAAATAATTAATTTCGATTCCAGTACACGAAGTATAACCGTTTATCAGCTTCACTTATTATAACTACACTATGCTGAAGTTGATCTCTTTCGATTAACATACCGTATTATGTGTTTTATAACGACGACAAAAATCAAGGTCACTACCAACATCAGTAGCTCCAATGAGAGTCCGACAGTGTGACCACCCCATAGTGATGCTGCGTCGACTGGCTTAATACAGTTTTCTTTTTACAAATCTCTTAGCAGTACACGCGTAATCGGTAATACAGATTTCTTTTTTGTACAACTGGCACCATCTATTAGCTGTACACGCACGTTGTCGGTAATACAGATTTCCGTAATGTCGTAGGAGCGTGACGGGTAAAATGGCGGCCTTCCCATCACAACGCAGTATGCAAACTTCAAAATGGCCGCCAACCAATCACAGAGCAGTAGGCGTGGTCCAAGATGACTGCCAACCAATCACAGATCAGTAGGCGTGTCTTCAGGGTAATTTTGGGGATTGGGCTTTCTCGACAAAATTGTCTTTATGCTCTTTATACCATTCCCTAGTGGCCGCTGCATAATAACATGTACCAAGGTCCGGCCAAAATATTTAGTTTAATGATTAGTCTTCTTGTTTGTTAATTAGTTTTGGACATCAGTTATTGTAGATATTTCTATGTAATTGAACAATTCACACGAAATCTTAGTTTTATTAAAAAAGTTTGTTACAGTAGATACATTTTAAAGAAACTGTTTTTGGGTGTGAATAAAATAAATAACTTTATTGCTCTATTGCATGTTTATTATTGAATATACAAAAAAAAACTTATTTGACGTAAATTATAGACAATTGTTTCCTTTTTATCTTAATATATCCCTATTTTTTCAATAGAGCGGACGGGAATCCAGAATCAAGAAGACAAGGCAGTAGGGATTTGTGCTTTATCTAACTAATTTTTCTTGAATCTTCGTTTTCTGTCTGTCGTGTGAGTTTTGTGAGAGCTCAACGACAAATAACTTATTTTACATTCAAATTATTAATTAATTTAACAAAGTGAATTTTGCACCAATACCAAAACCTGAAGTAATAGGTGTAAATTGAAACTGACAAACAAACATTATATTTCCACCGCTATTTGGAACAGCTTTGGTTTAATAAATGACCTCCGTTGAATGATATTAAACGATGCAGGTATCTATCAGTAAAAAGTTTAGTGATAAATGTTACTACAACATTAAATACAATATTTGTTCTATTTAGTTGCTTAATTCGAGAGACTTTTTTAAAATGTTCGTTTATTCTTTATCGTGTTTTTAATATTTTGTCATAAAATAAAAGTCATGAAATTATTCCAAAAACTTGTTTTGTTTTGATGTTTTTTAAATGAAAGATCCAATATTGGTATGTAAGGTATAGTTTTGGCAGTAAACAGCTCTCTCTGTTTTCAATGTTTTTGTACTTTTTAGCGTTTTGTCCACGTTCGACCATCTGTACACAGATATGTTTCGGCGATTTGACCACTTTCGGCGATTTGTCTACAGATAATTTTCGGCGTTTTTACCGTGTTCGGCGAATGTCCAGATATTCCTTTGGCGGTTTGACCACTTTTGGCAATTTATTCACAGATGTGTTTGGGCGTTATGCCCACTTTCGGCGATTTGTTCATATTGTAACAAACAGAGAAATCCCTATCTGCGGACGGCAGAACATTCCAGAGCGAAGAGTCGTACACCCACGAGAACCCACTCTAGAAGATTCGCGGCCCGTGTACAATATTCGAGCCAGGTCGCGCGTATGACGTAACGTCGCCGATCTTTCTACACACTTCCGTGTGGATATATATCAGCCGAAATGGTCCCGGCGGAGTTAGTTCTAGCCGGCGTATCGAAGAGTGCTCTGTGTAATTAATAATCAAATATATTAGTGAATATATAAATGTTTAATAATTGTTAATACATAAATAGTTCTTTCATAATTTACTTTAAGTTTTTAAATATCTAGCATTTAAGTTCATTAAATGGTTTTACAAGTGCGATTTACAAAAGATTAAAATATTAAGTACGAGAGGTGAGCGCAAAAATACATAGTGGTTTTATTCCAAACGTTGAATACCTTATGCTGAAAGTAGTCTGCTGACCCTGAGTGGTAGCGTTGATTCGGGAGCGGCGTTCAAAAGTACCATTTTTTCCCTCAAATACATAGTGGTGTTATTCCAACGTAATTTCTTGGTTATATATTATGTGCTGCTTAGTATGTTCTTCAAAATTATGTTTACAAAATTGTAGCAGACGGCAGACGGTAGCGTTTTCTCAGCAGTCACTCCTGAAGTTGTAGTAAATTCACTAAAAAAGTAGCGGTTATGTTCCTAAATGAAACTTGCACCAAAAGATCAAGAGGAAATTGCAGTTTTTACAAGCATTCACAAAATTTCGGCAGACGGTCCCGTTACGTCAGCAGACGAAATTTTGTTTCGATGCGCTTGTTTGCTCTAACACATGCAGTGTTACGACAATTTTTTCAGACATGTCGCGTTTTGCATATATACCCCTCATAGTCATATAGTCGTCTTGGAAAATTGCAAATGATTTGGAAATACAAATTATGGTTGATGGTCAGGGACACGGGATGGCCATATTCCCCGATAGCACGAAAGTTTTCAGAAAATTTGCCTTTCTCTCAACTTTCATTTGCGAATATGAATTTGCATTAGCAATTTTGTTGCAAACTTATTTTCGTTTGCACCGACAAAGATGCGCGCGACGAAGGTAGTTGTGTGTTTGTCCACGCTGTAAACGGGCACTAGTGCTCGTTATTCGCCATTTTACATTGTGATTGTGAGTGGTTATCGTTATCTGGTGAAACGTGAAAACTAAATTGGAAACAAATGGAGCAACCATTCTCAATTAATTTCTTAAGTACGGAATATTCTATTAGTTACCTAGTTAATATTATTTGTGCTTGAGCGTATTATTATTATTATTAGGCCTATCTTGTTCAAGTGATATTTTATAAATCTTATTCAATTCTTTCGTCCACGTGCACAGCATTAGTATACCTTATAAATTACTATGCATTATCAAAGTAAAAAACATAATTACGATTTTGCACAAACAACAAATGATATTCTATAAATATACGATTTATAAATAAATTTTTTCTGTTTATTTTTTCCATAAGCGTTTTCCCATACTCAATACTACATTTTTCGTAATTTTATAAACTCAAAAAAATTAAAAATCAAGTTCACTACAAATTTTAAGGTAAATATTTAACAAATTAAATTTTCATGATTTGCTGAAAGTTTGCAGGGAAAAGTTTTTTGTAAATATTTGGAACAAATTTGTTGCAAGTTTGTCACGGGGAAACTTCAATCTTTTCCGAAAATTTTATGCAAATATTCATGTTTGCGAAGACAACTTTTCTGCAAATATTTTGGTTTGCAAAGGCAAGTTTTTGAAAGTGTGCTGCAATTTTTATTTGCTATGTGGGTTGCTTCTACCGTCAATAAAAAAAGTGGTAGTGATCTACTGCACCTTTAAAAATTGTTGACCACTAGAAAACCTGTCACATTATTATTAGTTTGCTGTTTAGTTTTTATTGTATTGCGGGTATATTTGTAAAAGTTATTTGTGACTAAAGTCTTATTTAAAAAACGAGTACAAGCGTTTTTGCATCAGAGATCAGAGAAAAGTAATTTGTAGTTGTTGGCTTTTTATGATATTTCTCTACAATCCCCTAAGATATCAAACAGCTGGACTATTTTAAATCTTATAATTGAGTTATAATATTGAATGTAGAGAAAGGGCCTCTTATTTGCTTTTGTGCACTTAAACTTGAAAGCGTTGATGCGGATATTTGAAAATTATAGTGGTGGCCATAGAAATACGATTAGAGAAGTTTTTGATCGGTGTGATATTCCTTATGAATCGGCGTGAATGTTACTACTAGTACTTTGAGTTGTTGTGATTAGTGTGAAAGTGTCGGGGATCTTTTACTAATTACAACGTTCAAAACAGAGATAATATAACTGATAGTATAAAAAATATAATTGGAATATGACTCATTTTGGCAAATGGACCCCATTTATTTGAATAACAACAATCCGATAAAAGTTTATAATCATACAAATGTAAGAAGTTTAAGATAAGGTAATCTTAAACAAGACTGCATTAACTTCATCAATTTGTAATGTAACGAGTGCAACGCATCGTCTGTTCAGGCCGTCAATGGGTTGTGGAACATTCCGGAGCCGCAGCGCAATGCACTCAACCTTCTAGTGTATTCGATGTATACCGGTATGTTCGAGCGACTTCTAGAAGAATTACATGGGGGTATATAATCGACGGCGGATAAAAGAGAGGCAGTCAACAGCGAGTCGTTAACTGTGTTTCACGAAATAAATAGTAACTGTATAGATAAATGTTATATTAGAAATTCATAATCTGTAAATAATAGTTTTAATGGTTTATAATCATAGCGTTAATTTATAGTGTATTCATTAGTGTTTGTAAATAAATATTTCTTATTAATAGACGATTTAAACAGCACTTTTGTTATTATTTTGAAAAAGAACGTTACAGTGGTGTCAGGTGTGGGATTTTAAAATAAATAAAATCTCGTAATAATTAATTAAAGTGCTGTGAGAATAAAATTTTTGGTGTTAAAACATAATTTCAACAAACAATTAAAATGGTGATGAAACTGTTAAAAGATCTCAAAGTAATAGACTTGAAACATGAACTTGAAGAACGAGATTTGGACACAACGGGCCTTAAAAGTGTGTTAATAAATCGGCTAAGAGAATGGCTTTTGGAGCAGCAAGAAGACCCTGAAAGTTTCCTCTTCGAAATACCTGGACCCGCAATTGATACTAATTTGTTATTAAGTAAAATAGAAGAGAATTCTAGAATGCTTAAAGAAGAATTATTGGAAAAGTCCGAAGAGAATTCTAGAAAGTCTGAAGAGAATTCTAGAATGTTAAAAGAGGAATTACTGGAAAAGTCGGAAGAGAATTCTAGAATGCTTAAAGAAGAATTATTGGAAAAGTCCGAAGAGAATTCTAGAAAGTCTGAAGAGAATTCTAGAATGTTAAAAGAGGAATTACTGGAAAAGTCAGAAGAGAATTCCAGAATGTTAAAAGAGGAACTATTGGAAAAGTCTGAAGAAAATTCTAAAATGCTTAAACAAGAATTAATGGAAAATACTAAAGTGCTGGAACAAAAAGTTTTTGAAAATTCTAAAATGCTTAAAGAAGAATTACTTGAAAATACTAAAGCACTGGAAGAAAATGTTAAAATGCTTAAAGAAGATTTACTGGAAAATTCTAGAACGCTTAAAGAAGAATTACTAGAAAAGTCTGAAGAAAGTTCTAGAAGGCTTAAAGGAGATTTGCTGGAAAATGTCAAAGCGTTGGAAGACAAAGTTTTCGAAGAATTTTTTGAGAATGCCAGCGCGTTAGGACTGTTGGAAGGTAGATTGGCGGAACATGATAGGGTAATAAAGATGGTAGAAGAGAAAATATCCCAAATGCAATTACCACCAACAACTAAGAAAGACGATATGACCGAAATGCTGGAAGATAGAATGAGGCAACTACGGTTTCCCTCAACTTCTGAGTGGCCGTTTAATGAAGTAAAGAAACAATTTAAAGAAGAAAAGGTTGCTGCCGTAGGGATAAAAGTATAACCACCCACGTTCGATGGAAAGATACCTTGGTCCACCTACTACAAACAATTTTAGGCGGCCGCTGGGGCCAACGGATGGACAGGCAAGGAAAAGGCCGTTTCTTTAACTGTGGCTTTGCGTGGAGACGCGTTGAACGTCCTGCAAACAATCCCAGCAGGACAGGAAAATGATTATCAATTGTTAGTGTCTAGATTGGAGATGAGATATGGAGACGCGCATCTTCAACAAGTGTATCACGCGCAAGTGAAGAATCGTATCCAGAAGAATGGAGAAAGCCTGCAGGAGTTTGAAGCCGATGTTGCGCGGCTTGTCCGATTGGCGTACCCTACGGCACCCGATTCATTTTTGGGACAGCTCGCTGTGCAGACCTTCATTGATGGGTTAAGAGACGGGGAAACACAACAATCATTGAGGCTAGCACGACCAAGAACAACTGATGATGCGCTTGCTCACGCCTTAGAATTTGAAGCTGCAAAACAAGCGTCCCGAGGTCACGGGCGTGCTAGGGCCGTTGTGGAGGAAGAAGAAGGTTCTAAAGATCATCTAGAGGAGTTAGTACTGAGAGTTCTTCGGAAGGAAGAAAGCCGTAAGAAGAATCACCAAGAAGTTCGAGGGCCTCGTTGTTGGAACTGCGGCGAACGAGGACATGTAGAACGCCGTTGTCCCAAAATAAGAAAAGTACAACCGTCGGAGAAGTTAAAGGTGGTTGGCAAGAGGGGGCGAACGTTAACGGCGAGTGAAGATGCCCCGTAGATCACGATCCATGCCGTAACATCGAAGAATAGTAACGGCAGTTTGTTTGTAGATGGGAAGATTGCTAATCGAACTGTTCCACTACTTATTGATACGGGGGCGACAAAATCCATCGTACGCCCTGATGTTATACGATCAAGTATTAAGTTGCTACCCACAACTACTCAACTCCGTACAGCAACGGGTGAAGTGATACCAACACGCGGAGTGGTGAAGATGAAGATTGGCATTGGAAGTGAAGAACGTGATCATGAGGTGCTGGTAGCCGATATCACTGATGACTTCATCTTGGGAATGGACCTCCTGAGAAAATTTGGTTTTACGTTGGATTTGAAAGAGGGTGTTTTGAAGGTCGGTAACGAAGAACTTGTAATAAAGATCCGGTTGTAAGGGTTTTGCTGACTGAAGATGTGATATTGCCGGGTCAAAGCGAGATGGTTGTCGAGGCGGGTTTGGATGGAGATCTTCGGGTAGGATGTGTGCGAATGATGGAGCCTGTTTGTGATAAGAAGATCCATAGTGGCATACTGGTGGGAAAAGCGCTGATCAAGGTTGGAAAGAGAGTACCGGTGAGAATTATGAACGTTAATGTGGATCCGGTGACAGTGAAGAAGAGTACCCTTGTGGGACAGTGTGTGCCAGTATTCCGAGTAGCCAGGTGTATGGCTGATGTTCCAAAACCAGTGCCCAAAGACCATGGTGGAAAATTAGTGGGTATGGTTACTAGTTCGTGCGAAGACCTTAACAGAACGGAAGTGAAAGAGGTACAGGGTTTGGTTCACCGATACCAAGATATCTTCGCTCTTGACGATAGCCAGAAGGGACGAACAAATATAGTAAAACATAAAATCAATACAGGCAACTCTATGCCTGTCCGTCAGCAGCCGAGGCGTCTACCTCTAGCAAGGCGAGCAGAAGCCGAAAAGATTATTACTGATATGGAAGAACAAGGGGTCATCGAGCCATCCAGCAGTCCATGGGCATCACCGGTGGTCCTGGTCAGTAAGAAGGACGGGTCAACGAGATTTTGTGTGGACTATCGGCAGCTTAATGACGTGACCAAGAAAGACAGCTATCCCTTACCACGCATCGACGACACGTTAGATACCCTGTCTGGTTCACGATGGTTTTCGACTTTGGACTTGAAGAGCGGTTATTGGCAAGTTGAAATGGAACCTGAAGACCGGGAGAAGACCGCGTTCACTATTGGTTCCGGACTATGGCAGTTTACAGTTATGCCTTTCGGTCTATGTAACGCTCCGGCCACCTTTGAGCGTCTAATGGAGACCATCCTGAGAGGGTTGTCGTGGAAGACCTGCCTGGTATACCTAGATGATGTGATTGTAGTCGGGAAATCATTCAACGAACATTTGAAAAATCTAGAGGAAGTGTTCCGAAGACTACGTGGAGCCAATCTGAAACTGAGTCCGAAAAAGTGCCACATATTCAGAAAGGAAGTGAAATATCTCGGGCACGTCGTATCACAAAATGGAGTGGCAGCCGACCCCGATAAGATTCGTGCAGTTCAAGAGTGGCCAACACCGAAAGATAAACACCAAGTTCGTAGTTTTCTTGGGTTATGTACCTACTACAGGCGTTTCGTTCCTGGGTTTGCCAATATAGCGAAACCTATGACAAGGTTAACTGAAGATGGGCGAGAGTATGTTTGGAGCGGAGAGTGTGAAACAGCTTTCCAACAGCTGAAGCGTGCCCTGACAACAGCACCAATATTGAGCTATCCACGGACAGAAGGGAAATTCATACTTGACACAGATGCAAGTAATCTGGCCATTGGGGGGGTACTTTCTCAGAAACAGGATGGACAAGAAAAGGTCATCGGCTATTTTAGTAAGGTTTTGTCGAAAGCCGAAAGGAATTATTGTGTGACCAGAAAAGAACTATTGGCCGTCGTGAAGCCCGTTGAGCACTTCTACAAATACTTGTACGGACGGAAGTTTTTATTGAGGACGGACCATGCAGCGTTGAAATGGCTTCTACAATTCCGTAATCCTGAAGGCCAGGTCGCAAGGTGGATCGAACGATTACAAGGATACGACTTTGACACCGAACATCGAGCGGGCACTAGTCATCGAAATGCCGATGCTCTTTCAAGAAGACCCTGTCCAACGGATTGCCGTTATTGCTCTCGTTTGGAAGAGAGGGTTTGCCAAGTAATAAGGACTACCATCGTCAACGACAATTGGTTGCCGGAAGAATTGCAACGACAGCAGGAGGCTGATCCCGAACTAAAAATGGTACTGGAATGGAAGCGCGTGGGAGAAAGGCCTGCCTGGGAGGCCGTCAGCCCTTTCAACAGAACGCTCAAAGCATATTGGGCCCAATGGGAGTCCTTGAAGGTGGAAGACGATCTCCTGAAGCGAGTACTGGAGAGTGAAGATGGCACCACCATTAGGTCTCAGTTCGTGGTTCCAAGAAGCCGAGTGGCTACAGTATTGCGACATCTCCATGACGGTGCCTCAGGAGGACACTTCGGTGTGAAAAAGACTTTGGAAAAAGTTAGGGAGCGTTTTTATTGGGTCAACTGTAAAGAAGACGTGAAGGAGTGGTGCCGGAAATGTGAACTATGTGCCACTGGTAACGGACCCTTGGGGAAACGAAGAGCACCTATGAGGCAGTACAATGTGGGTAGTCCTCTGGAAAGAATAGCCATAGATATTGCCGGACCATTTCCCGAAACCGACGATGGGAATAAATACATATTAGTGGCAATGGACTATTTTACCAAATGGCCAGAAGCGCATATGCCCTACCAAACCAGGAAGCTGCGACTGTTGCTGACGTACTAGTCAAAGAGTTTTTCAGTCGCTTCGGAGTGCCCATGGAGCTGCATTCGGATCAAGGCCGCAATTTCGAGTCTGTACTCTTTGGAGAAGTCTGTCGATTGTTGGGCATTCGCAAGACTCGGACCACACCGTTACATCCGCAGTCCGATGGAATGGTAGAACGCATGAATCGGACAATGGGCAAATATTTGGCCAAGGTCGTCTCCGATCATCAACGAGACTGGGACCAATACCTGCATCTGTTCCTGATGGCTTATCGTGCATCGGTCCACGAAACAACCGGTCAGTCACCAGCGTCTGTGATGTTTGGACGCGAGTTACGGTTACCGTGTGATCTGGAATTTGGGTCTCCACCTATAGAGCAGGAGGTAGCCGGGAATGATTATGTCATCAAATTAAAGAAGAAGTTGGAGGATATTCACGACCGAACCCGAAATAATAGTCGAATCGCGAGTGACCGGATGAAGGCTACGTACGATGTGAGAGCCCAAGAAGGAGGGTTTCAACCTGGAGAGCTTGTCTGGTTATACAACCCGCAAAGGCGTCGTGGCTATTCTCCAAAGTTACAGCGAAATTGGGAGGGTCCATACCAGGTGAAGAAACGAATAAATGACTTGATTTATCGCATCCAGAAATTGCCAAGGGGGAAACCAAAGGTGGTACACTCCAATCGTCTGGCGCACTATGAGGGAAATAATGACGCAGTCCCGGATCGGAAAGATGAGGCTGAGGTGGCTATCAATACCGTAAGGCCTGAAGATGATCAGCCAACCTTTAGAGAATTTATGGCTGCGTTCTCTGGAACTAGAAAAGCGCGATTCGGAGTCACGACTGAGATGCAAGAAGATCTCTTCCGGGTCCCTGGTGATTATTCCATTGCCCACTGTGTCTCCGCGGATCTCCGTATGTCCAGGGGGATCGCAGTAGTGTTTAGAAATAAATTTGGACGGCTGAATGAACTTCGAGAACAAAATCCCTCTGTTGGTAAATCCTTACGCTTGCCTGATCATGACCGATCCATTTACTACTTGGTAACCAAGCAGTTTTACTACCAGAAACCGAGTTACGCCGACTTGTGGAGGGCACTATGGAATTTGAGGATCGAGTTGCTTACCAGGGGAATTAACAAATTGGCAGTTCCCAAACTCGGCTGTGGGCGGGACCAGCTGGATTGGAGAATCGTTAGAAACATGCTGGACGTTGTCTTTAGAGGTACGGACGTCAAGATCTTCGTCTGCAGTTTTGACCCACAGCCCGTATTAAGGCCAACGAAGAGTGTAGACTGTTATTTCTACCGTAATGGAACGTGTAGTCGAGGTGAAGACTGTCGATATCGTCATGACCCATTCTACAGGAACCAGAGCATAAAACCTGTTCTGGGACAGAACAGACTTGAAGAGGGGGGCAGTGTAACGAGTGCAACGCATCGTCTGTTCCGGCCGTCAATGGGTTGTGGAACATTCCGGAGCCGCAGCGCAATGCACTCAACCTTCTAGTGTATTCGATGTATACCGGTATGTTCGAGCGACTTCTAGAAGAATTACATGGGGGTATATAATCGACGGCGGATAAAAGAGAGGCAGTCAACAGCGAGTCGTTAACTGTGTTTCACGAAATAAATAGTAACTGTATAGATAAATGTTATATTAGAAATTCATAATCTGTAAATAATAGTTTTAATGGTTTATAATCATAGCGTTAATTTATAGTGTATTCATTAGTGTTTGTAAATAAATATTTCTTATTAATAGACGATTTAAACAGCACTTTTGTTATTATTTTGAAAAAGAACGTTACAGTAATTTGTTTGTGTACGATGATAAGGTGACTTCTTCTCTAAAGTAACGAATTTTAATATGATTTAATATTTTTGTGAATTAATTATAAAATTAATGTTTTAAATTTAGAACAAGTAAAATATGTTAAAGTATGTACTAGGTACCCTTTTATTAGTCTGTGATGCTAGTAAAATAATTTTGAACATTTTTTTGCACATTTTGTTTAAGAAATCCGTGAGCCATAATTTCAATTAAGTTTTGCAAACTTTTTAATTTCATTCTTATTTAAATAAGTGTAGTTTAGATTTACTATGTTAATAATAGTTGCTTGAAAGATTTATCTGTAAAAAGTATATCTATTATTACATGTATGAAAATATTTTTTATATTGTTTTTATTACTATAACGACAAAATATGTTTTAATGAAACTACTACTGATATACCTAAATCATAGTAATTTATTAACACATATTGACATTTTCCCTTAAAATAAACAGAGAAAATAAATTTATATTTTACAAGGAATAAAATAGGACAAAACAGAAAAAAAAACTGCATTTGAAATTAATATAGTTCGTGACTAGATAGGAGATTCTTTTGAACTAAATATATACAGTAACTTTCTTATCTATTTTTAATTGAAAACTTTGATTTTTCAATACGATCGCCATCTGTTGTTCATTAGATAAATCCTTGCATAAAAATGTAGAGGGCTTCCGATCTACAATTATCTTAGTTTTGCCGTTGCAGTTGGAGATGGCGCAGATGCAATCTATTTGAAGATTGCTTTTTAAAACTTAAGGGTGTCCTGCAAGCCTCCCAAAATTTCTTTACGAGAAAATTAATAAAGTTCTACGAAGAATAAAAACATTTTCGTTATATTTTTATATGCACTTTTAACACACAATAAATTACATTTATTTTTTTAAATTTCTCCTGACAACGCTGTAGAATACGTATTATGAGATAGATGTTTTATAGCGGATAACTAGTAGTGGAATCCGATAGTGATTTTTCTTCCCTTACATTTAAATAACATTTAATCTAACTTTATGTGGTAGTATTTTAATATGATAATTTAGAATAATTTTCTATTAAATACGATAATATCGATCAAAATTAAATGTTCAGCTCGATTTTTCTCAGAATTTTTGTTATGTAACCTTATGATTTATTTGCATGATCATAAAGGGAAGAAAAATCATTATCGGATTCCACTACTAAAAATCTATTTTGTCATTTAAATTTTTTATGAGCACGTCATAACTTAGAAACTAATGAAAGTCTGAAGGTGAATCGCACATATTAATGTGTATTTTTAAAAAACAAAATCGACGTGTTTTAGCGTTTTTAAAAAAACCGGTTGAGTTCGCTGTTTTTTTAATATTCCATATTTTAATCCCACACTGTATATCTTACGTATTGATAAAATAAACTGAGAGAGCAACATTTGATGTAAGTTCTTATACATAAAACTATGAAGTTAAAGAATTCCATGGAAAGATAATAAATTTCCGGACATTTGTCAACACTATATAATAATTATTATCATATATATTTTATTTACTGGAGGCCCCTCTCCATATTTGTGCCCAGGGCCTCAAAATCCAAAGGGCGGCACTGCTAAAAAGACACATTTTTCTCGTTGGGTCTAAAGTACTTTCGATCTACGACGGAAAACTAAAATATTTCAGACCACTATTATAAAATTCATTTTGCTTTTCTCATGTTGCATGACTCTATTAAGTTCTTTTCAATATTTTACAGTGGTTATTAGATTAAAAAAATATGTGGTATTATACACGGGGAAAATTACAGATGTTAGTACTCTGTGTGATCGTCTCCCACCCCTGCGCGTCGGGACACAAACTTCACAGCTTTTGCGCTAAAATTGTAATTTTTCCCCATTTTATAAAAAATATTATTTCACTTCACTTAGTTACTTAAAGTAAGCACATGATTTATATTCAAAAACACAAAAGTAACTAACAAATAAACAATTTCAATCATTTTAGTAAATCAGAAACGTGATTTTTTAGTGTCAAAAATTTTTAGAAATATTTCCATATTTTCTAATATTTGAGGTGGTTGAAAAAAATGTTGCATTAGTGAGCGTGCTAAAACGAGTTTTACTTCGCTGAGAAAAATGAGTTCAATAAAGTATTTATTTAAAATGAGCTGCATTACCTCAAGCAAATTTTTGTTAATACCCAAGTAGCGCTGGAATAGAAATTCATGTAAAAATTACGTGCCTCTAATTCTTTTTTAATGCTGCAAATTAATATTACAAAACGATGCGAGAGTAAAATTTTCAAAAAACAATAAGAAATATGGTGTAAATGGTTTGTACAGAAGTCATGATTTAAACATTGAAACTTTTATTGAAAATTTAAAGTCTTATTTGAAAGACTATAAGGAAGAATATGAAATATTTTTAGGTGATGTGAATTTAGATATCTTAAAATCAGATAATTTAGCATCGGAATATTTAAATGTAATGGCCGAACACGGTTTTATATCTCTTATCAACAAATATACTAGGGAAACTGCAAATAGCAAATCATGTATAGATCATATCTTTATAAAAACTGAGAAATTACTAACTTCAGAGAACGTTATAAGTGCGGTGTTGCATACTGATATTACCGATCATTACGCAACAGTAATGGGAATTAGGGGTGTGACGGTAAATTCGCAAACAAATATTTCTAGAAATATTACTATCTTTGATAAGCAAAAATTTTTCGATTTAGTAAGTAAAATTTCGTGGGAACAGGTAATGAATCAAAGAGATGTTAATTTAGCAACTGAACTTTTTAATAATTTGCTATACACAAGTAAACAGGACTCTATTACTACTAAAACTATTAACTCTAAAAATAAAAAACGTAAACCATGGATTACAAACAGTCTTATAAATGCTATTAATACTAGGGATAAACTAAAGCAGATATTCAAAAGAGATTCGCAAAATGAAAATTTAGGAATATATTATAGAACTTATAGAAACATATTACAGGAAAGTATAAGAAGTGCCAAATTCAACTATTATAAAAATAAACTATCTGAATCTCCAAATGATTCAAAACACTTATGGAACGTGGTCAGAGAATGTACAAATAATAGAGTCCCAAAAGATCAAATAAAAGTTATAACAACTCCAAGCGGTGACATCATTAAAGATAAGAAAGATATAGCGGATTTCCTTAATTTGCATTTCGGGAATATTGGAAAATCGATGGCAGATGTTCTTATTGACAAAAACTTAAAAAACGGGTATCAGCTTAGACAAAACAGCAATCCAAATCCGCACACATTATTCCTAAATCCTGTCACTGAAGATGAGTTGTTAACCCATTTAAAATCTTTAAAGTTAGGAAAGTCAGCGGGCTGGGATGGTATTACTTCTGAAGATTTGATCCAAATTAAAGAATTTATCGTCAAACCTCTATTGTATATTTGTAACCTAATCTTGGAGACTAATATTTTTCCTGATGTCTTGAAAACTGCTATTATAATCCCAGTTTTTAAGACCGGGAATAAGAGTGATGTAGCTAACTACCGCCCCATAGCGCTGTTGCCTACTGTATCAAAGATAGTAGAAAAAGTAATAAAGGTTCGTCTAGTAAAATTTCTAGAAAAGTATAACTTATTGTCGCAAAATCAGTTTGGTTTTCGGAAGCATATGTCTACTGAAAATGCAATAGAACTTCTTATATCGAATATATATGAAAATGTTGACCGTGGTATAAATGCTGCCGCTGTATTCTTAGATTTATCAAAGGCATTCGATACAGTCAGTCATGAGATTTTACTAGATAAACTTGAACACCTAGGAATTAGAGGAGCAGGATTAAACCTATTTAAGACATATTTAAATAATAGAATGCAACAGGTCAAAATAAATAATATAATCAGTGAAAGAATCTTGTGTAAATACGGTGTTCCACAAGGTAGTATTTTAGGGCCAATTTTGTTCATAATATACGTAAATGACTTGCTAAAACCCAATAACGCCTACAAAATCTTTTCTTACGCAGACGATATGGTACTATATTTTACTGGGTCCTCATGGGAAAACATTTTTAATACAATAAGTGAAAACATGAAAAATATACAAAAATGGCTTGATGTTAATCTACTTACCTTAAATTATGGAAAAACTAAATGTGTGCCATTCGTCTCGTATAGAACAGGATTACCCTCTATCAATTTTATAAAGATACCGGGAACTACTGTTCAAATACAAATAACTACAAATATAAAGTATTTGGGTATATATATCGACAGTCATTTAAAATGGGATATTCATATACAGGAAGTAATTAAGAAAATTAGAAAATTATTTTATCTTTTAAAACAACTCAAACGATTTGTAAATAGCATATTTCATTTGAAAACGGTGTATTATGCTTTGATACAATCTCTGTTACAGTATGGTTTGATAGCATGGGGTGGAGCTTACCAGTCCGCTCTAAAGCCTCTGGAGATTGTACAAAATACAGTGTTGAAAATAATACTGTCGAAAGACAATTTGTTTTCAACCACATTACTGTATGCAGAAACTAAACTATGCACGATCAGGCAGCTATATATAAGGTCTATACTATGTAACTATCATAATAACTCACAGACAACCATAAGTCACGGCTATGAGACTAGAAATGTAACAAACAGATCAGTAACAGTTATAAGAGCGTATAAAACTATTGGCACTAGGTATATGAACTATCTTGCACCACGAATTTATAATATAATACCACGAGATTTGTGGAATGTAAAAAATGTCAGGACTTTTAAAAGTAGGGTAACTCAATATTTGCTTACAGTAGATATGAGTATTCTGTTGAGTTACTTTCGTTGAAAGAATTCTGTAACTTTTTAAGAAACTTTAATAATATGTGAAAATTGCGTTCCCATGGTTGAAATACATTAAGGAAACAGATTGGTTCTTCTTTTTATTTTTATTTTTTCCGTATTTTTGAGAAGTGAATCCAACACACAAGCTTTGCTTAGGTTGGCTTCACTATCTCTTATAATTAGAAATTGTTTTTCTTTTTTCTTTTCTTCTTTTTTTCTGTTCTTTTCTTTTTTCTCTCTTATTGTTTTAAGATTTTTCATATGTTTATCATATACATATACATTTAAATTAAGTTTTATTTTTGTGAAATTCGATTTTTGTAATTTTTAAATTTGGTTTCTTTGATTTCTTGAATGAAATGCTTAATGGCACGTAATAATTACGTGCCCCGTGGTATATCTTTGGCACGTTAAGATTATTACGTAAAAAATTAAACGCGTGTGCTTGTTTTTAGTGAATAAATATTGTATGCCATACAATGTATGGTTGTGCAGTGTGTAAAAGATTGGATTATTTAAATTTTTAAATCCAGGCGAGTATGAATGCCATATTCTTCCAAACAATAAATTACGCCAGATAAATATGTGCGTTTAAAATACCATAGGCGTCGCAAAAACAACTACATTAAAGGGTTAAAGAAGATATAAGAAGGATATAAAAAGTAATAAATTTTATTTTATTAGAAATTTTTAAGTTTCAGAAGATTGCCTTAAAAGGGTCATATGAGCTTACTGATATAGCTCAATACATTAATTCTCAAGTAAACGGTGAGTCTGTTAACATCGATCCGAATAATAATACCCTAAGATCGATTATAAAAGCCGATCACGACATTGACTTTACAGTTGAACACTCTATCGGAACATTGTTAGGGTTTAAGAATAGAATCTTAAAAGCTAAGGAACGTCACATATCTGATTTTCCAGTTAAGATTATCAAGGTTAACTCGCTAATGATAGAATGTAATATAATAACAGGGAATTATATTAATGGCACACCGGCCCATGTGATACATCAATTCTTTCCCAGTGTTCCTCCTGGATTCAAAATAATAGAAGCACCTGAGACTGCACCCTATTTACCAATTAATATCAACACTATTTCAAACATTACCCTTAAAATATTAGATCAAGACGAGGACTTGGTTAATTTCCAAGGGGAAACCGTGACGATAGGACTTCATTTGAAGAGCGTCGATGATGGTGCTCAAATATAACACTCCTCGATGTTGCACTGATCGATCTGGCTATAAAAGATCGTGTTCGAAGCGATGGTTAGTCAAGAATCGGTCACTACTCAATTGACAAGGGGCAACCGCTTATTCTTGCAAACCTTAGGCTTTATTATCCCAAAATGAATGTACTAAATGTAAACGAAAAAGTGCTCGTCGATAACTCGATTGTTGGAGCTGAATTTCACACTCACCAACCTTATACCACTCTGAAAGAAGATGGTAAACCATCAGCGAGTGGTAAATTTATAAACAATGGTATTGCACATCTTTTTAGTGAGATTCGGTACGAAATGAATGGAGTTGTGGTGGATTCGGTAACAAAAGTTGGTCTAACAACTACCATGAAAGCTTACCTTTCCCACAATTCGAACAAAAGCGTTAAGTTACAAAACGCTGGTTAGTTTCCGGATGCTACCAGCACCCTGCTAGATAGTAAAGGTAATTTTTGCGCCTGCATACCTTTATCAACACTGTTGGGGATTTTTGAAGACTATGGAAAGATTATTATGAATATTCGTCAAGAATTGGTATTAATTAGAAGCAATTCGGATGTCGATGCTCTAATATCCACCGATGCTAATGAAAAGCTTAAGGTTAATTTGCAAAAAATATATTGGAAAGTTCCACATATTCAACCAGGATTGGCGGAAGAATTATCATTAACAAAATATATTGGGAAAAATATTGACACTCAAGTGGCATTTAGAATCTGGGAAACTCATATTTATCCCGCTGTACCGCAAACGGATAAGCATAGTTGGTCTATTAAAACATCGACCACTCTGGAAACTCCCCGTTACGTTATCATAGGGTTTCAAACCGATCGTGATGGCCAGTTGCAGAAAGATATGAGCACATTCGACACCTGCGATATTCAAAACGTGACGGTATTTTTAAATACGGAAAGGTATCCTTACGATCAATTAAATACTAATTATGCCGAAAATCGATTTGCTACTTTATACGAAATGTATGCTAACTTTCAACGATCGTACTATGACAAACCCAACGAACCACTACTGGCTCCTGATAGATTTAAGGCACTTACACCTCTAATCGTCATCGACTGTTCGCGACAGAAAGATTCCTTGCTAGGGAAAGCTGTCGTTCTTCGAGTTACTTTCGAAACCCACAAAAGCATTCCAGCGAACACTACTGCTTACTGTCTCATTTTGCACGATCGAGTATTTTTGTATAACGCATTGACGAAACAAGTACGACAACTATAAACGAAATCATTATATACATTTATTAGTATAGCAGCACGTATCGACCATGCTGTTTGTCGATGTTCAAGGTTTCAAGACTTCCGACACAGACTTTGTGCCCAAGGAATTAGCCGTGTTTGATGGACATCACGTGTCTCACTACGTCTTCAAACCTCCGTTTAGGTAGAAATTTCTTTTGTTGGTACAAATTAATCTTTAATTAGTACTTAATTATAGGCTAGAAATGTTTGAATTTAATTGAAGTGGAGGTGCTATCTTCAGCTTCTGCCAGTACCCCCATTTTTAAAACTTAAATTGCGGCTAAACGGGGATAGGTAGAAATTTGTTTTGTTGGTACAAATTAGTTTTTAATTAGTACTTAATTATAGGCTAGAAATGTTTGAATTTAATTGAAGTGGAGGTTCTAGCTTCAGCTTCTGCCAGTACCCCCATTTTTAAAACTTAAATTGCTGCTAAACGGGGATAGGTAGAAATTTGTTTTGTTGGTACAAATTAGTCTTTAATTAGTACTTAATTATAGGCTAGAAATGTTTGAATTTAATTGAAGTGGAGGTGCTAGCTTCAGCTTCTGACAGTACCCCCATTTTTAAAACTTAAATTGCGGCTAAACGGGGATAGGTAGCAATTTGTTTTGTTGGTACACATTAGTCTTTAATTAGTACTTAATTATAGGCTAGAAATGTTTGAATTTAATTGAAGTGGAGGTGCTAGCTTCAGCTTCTGCCAGTACCCCCATTTTTAAAACTTAAATTGCGGCTAAACGGGAATAGGTAGAAATTTGTTTTGTTGGTACAAATTAGTCTTTAATTAATACTTAATTATAGGCTAGAAATGTTTGAATTTAATTGAAGTGGGGGTGCTAGCTTCAGCTTCTGCCAGTACCCCCATTTTAAAACTTAAATTACGGCTAAACGGGGATAGGTACAAATTTGTTTTGTTGGTACAAATAAGTCTTTAATTAGTACTTAATTATAGGTTACAAGTGTTTGAATTTAATTGAAGTGGAGGTGCTAGCTTCAGCTTCTGCCAGCAGCTCCATTTTTAAAACTTAAATTGCGGATAAACGGGTTTAAATTAGTCTTTAATTAGTACTTAAGTATAGGCTAGAAATGTTTGAATTTAATGGAAGTAGGGGTGCTAGCTTCAGCTTCCGCCAGCACCCCTATTTTTAAAACTTAAATTGCGGCTAAATGGGCATAGGTAGAAATTTGTTGTGTTGGTACAAATAAGTCTTTAATTAGTACTTAATTATAGGCTAGAAATGTTTGAATTTAATTGAAGTGGGTGTACTAGCTTCAACTACTGCTATTTTTCTTGTTGCTACAAGTTAGCCTTTAATTAGTACTTAATTATAGGCTAGAAATCTTCGAATGTAATTGAAGTGGGGGTGCTAGCTTCAGCTTCTGCCAGCAGCTCCATTTTTAAAACTTAAATTGCGGATAAACGGGTACAAATTAGTCTTTAATTAGTACTTAAGTATAGGCTAGAAATTTTGGAATTTAATGGAAGTAGGGGTGCTAGCTTCAGCTTCTGCTAGCACCCCTATTTTTAAAACTTAAATTGCGGCTAAATGGGCATAGGTAGAAATTTGTTTTGTTGATAATTGAACCTTTAATAACGGTCTGTAGTTGATTTTGATGATGTATTTGTAAAAGTTCGAGACGCGTAAGCGGAATCTTGAATTAATTAATCTTTAATTCTGAAGTATAAATGCGTACTCAAATTGGAGACTAAATTATCTGAAATATTAGGAAACTGCAAATTTTCG
The DNA here is from genome assembly GCA_929113105.1 of Agrypnus murinus. Taxonomy (NCBI): domain Eukaryota; kingdom Metazoa; phylum Arthropoda; class Insecta; order Coleoptera; family Elateridae; genus Agrypnus; species Agrypnus murinus. The sequence goes on along the minus strand of OV816023.1, from coordinate 129,913,661 downwards.
AAAATGCAGCAACGGTTACTTCCTGAGAATTTGCACCCTGGGTTCTGCTAGATTTTGCAATGACGTGCCATCATTTAAACAACTACGTATTATCTTTAATGTGATGTTACTTTATTACCTTAAAGATTTAAATTTTATTTTATCTATAATATAATTATTATACAGGGTTTTACTTAAGATTCGTATCATCTGGACAGGTCATAGTACTGGTCAATAGGAACAAAAAATCCTTATGCCATTTTTGATTTTACGCACATCGAAAAACATTTGCTAAGAAGGTCAACTTTTGGGAAGTGCTGGAAATAATAGTCAAAACAAACTGTGACATCATCTAGCATCAATGTATCAGATATCGCGTTTAAAATACAGTTAGGTAGATCCAGCTCCAACTGCTAGTCTTAAACCAGTGACCATCAGCCCACTTTTTAAAAACAATTTTTTTTCTCGGTTATTATGAAAATAGTCACTAATGATATTAAATTTTTTTTGTCGCATTTTATGTCTACTATCATCTGTCCAGAAGATACGAATCTTCACTGAAACACCCTGTATAAGAAAGAACTGCATATTTACAGAACTGTATTTTTATAATTATTTATGCACAAGGAACTATTTACATAGCTATTCTTTAGCGAAAACTAATAACGCAAAGTATATTTTGGTGTGTCCATTCAGATTGTTTACGGTTTTGCAAAGTCGCGTACTCGATCCATTTATCTTCTGCTGGGCATAGAGCTGTGTAGTGACCCGTTGATAGACTATCTCAGATTCTTGTTGAAAAGGGTTTCTTAAACTTCGCAATTCCCGCCAATTTATAATTTTGGTTTTGAAAACGAGCCGGTTGTGGTATGTCGTTCAAAGCAACCGGTGGCATTTCTGGTAGGTACTTATACGCACATTGTACGATCAGAAATAATAAAATATATAAAAATACAATTGTTAATTTATTAATTAATTATAAAAGTTGCAATTATAAAAGTGAGTTCTTATGTAAAGTGCGATTCAAAGATAAGGATAATCATACTGGGCACGTATGAGAATAAGCTCAGAAATTGTTAAGAAATCAAGTTCATGGTGAAATTTTATTTCGTTTTTAGGATAATTTTAATTAAAGATTTTGCAATAGGCCAAATTGCATAAGTCTGCAAAGTTTGAAGAGATTTTATAGAATTTTACATTTTTATGAAAAACTCAAAACCTCCGGATGTGAAACGGATCATGGAATTCTTTTTTAAGGTCATTCATTTAAAGATTGTTCTATGTATAGTCTAGTATAGATTTGCAAAATTTGAAGATTTTCTTATGAAAATGATCTTTGATGACCTCTGAAGATCAAATCGACTATCACATCGTATGTGAATAACTTAAAAATTGTTTAAAAGATCGTATACAAGTTTGCACAGTTTTAAGAGATTTTATGGAATTTTGTATTTTTATGTACACGCCTAGAGGTCAAAACAGATAGTTTCTATGGTAATTTGATTAAAATTGATTAAGAGATCAAATTCTAGAAGTTTTCAAAAGTTTGAAGAAATTCAACGGAACTGCATATCTTTACGTACATGATATTTGATATCCTTTGGAGGTCAACCGAACCATCGGATCATTTTTAAGGCAATCTAAAAATTATTCAAGAAGTCAAGTTCCAGAAGTTTGCTAAGTTTGAAAAGATTTTATAAATTTTTATATTTTCATAAAGATTGCCTTTGATGATTTCTAAAGTCACACCGACCATCGGATCGTTTTTAGGGAAATTGAGAAACTGTTCCAGAGGTAAAGTTCTATATGTCTACAACATTGTGCAGTGGATCAATGTCTAACGTTGTACAAACGTTGTTCCTGGTAGTTTGCACCTGAAAGCATTTCCTGAAAAGCAATCTTTTACGAGATTAAGATTAGACATTTCAGATCTGATATTTCAAACCTGTCTTTCAAATATTAATTTCAAAATTAATATTTCATTATATATCATGTATTTATGGCAATCAAAATTAAAACTTTGAACTATTAATATTGTTAATCTATTAAAGTTAAACAGAAAACAGAAAATTCAAAATTTCGAAAAATTCTTGAAATCTGAACATAGAACTCTTATAAACGAAGCCCTGTGTTCAATCCACAAAGAATTTATTCTTTCATTTTCTTTATTTATATTATTTTTAATTAAATCATAATTATTGGTATATGTACAGTTGCGATCATTCGCTAAGAAACGATGTAAAAATCATAACCGCCGATTTTCCAGTTTCTCTGTATAATGTAATTGTAAATTCATTATATGATATTCAAGAATATTTCTTTTTTTAACACTGTAATTGTCCAGTCCATAAATCAGGTCGAATTACAACGTACATTGTACAAAAAGCTGAAAAACCGGAGATCACTATTTTTTTCATCGTTCCTTACCGAATGATCACAACTGTACATTTCGAAGCTTATATTTAAACCTAAATTTGCGCGCAGTATTTGCCCAGATTTTTAGTAGGTGGGCGAAAGCTCCTTAAATGTCTAAGCAAACTCTACTGAAATTTAGTATTTCTGTATATAAAATATGATTAAAATTCATTTTCATCTAGTATGGCTGTGCAAGCGCAAACAACGCCTTTAAAATTGACATAGACAGTCTGTTTGATTTAAAGCGCCCCGCTATGTAGCAACTTTATTTTCGGTCAGAAATGGTATAAACCTATATATTATTAAATGGCATAAAATTCTCTATGTTCTGGTTCAGAAAATCTTGTATTTACTAAATCTGGGTGAGCTTGATGACGTCATCGAAATTCTTAAATTACACGATAGGTATTTTTTTACTGAATTGGATAGAGTATTATGTTCTCCTTTCAATCATAATAAATATTCATACTGTAACATAAGAAAATTTTCAAGAAAAACGTGAAAAATGATTTACGAGTAGTAGGCTTTGATTTCTGGTTCTCCAATTTATAAAACAGAATTATCTAGCAAGCTTAGGTAAATAACGTAGCTTCAGTTCTTCCAGTGGCGTATTTACAATTTTCTCGAGGGGAGGAGGGTACTCTGGAAAAATTTCCAATCAAAATACGTACTTAGATTTTCACATAAATGACTTGGACAATTAAAAACATTTCCAGGGTGGCTCCATCCCGTTAGCCCCCGCCCCTAAATATACCACCGAGTTATTCTGATAGTCTTTAATCTTCAATTAGAGAAAATGTAGAACAAAACAGTACAAAAATAAATCATCAGTAGAATAAATTGAAAAACTTATTTTTGAATTCCACTAACATCGAACACAAGGAACAAGAATATGATCACAATTTGGGCACTCGTTTAAAGTCTTTCGGACGATCTGGCACTGACGCTCAACTTTCCAATGTTTCTGACAATTATGCAATTGTCACTAATGCAATGTTGAGGGCCGTCTGGCACCCACACCCGACTGTCTAATGATTCTGGCAGTGGTATTCCTTATGATGCAAAAGATACCAAATCATAATTGCCGGAAACTTTGGAAAGTTGCTCGTGGGTACAGACCGCCCAAAATATTTTAACCAGTGCCCTCTGCAGTGCGGCTAAAATGCAGATTTAGCATGGCCATATTCTTGTTCTTCATGTTCGATATGATAAGATTAATTTTTTGGTTTGGTAAAAAATACATCAATCATTTTCTATTCCTATGCTATTAGGGAAATTCTAAAATAAGTTTTTTAATTTATTCTATTGATTGAAATAAATAGAGATTAATAAAAGTTTCATAGTATTGATTAAATTATAACCTGACAATATTGTTTCGACAGCTAAGTTGTCATTAGCAAAGGTAATATTATAATAATAAAATAGCTGCTGAAACAATATTATACCTTCCGTCCCCTCGAAAAAAAATTAAATACGTCACTGTAAGAACTGAAGTTTCATTATTTACCTAAGCTTGCTAAATAACTGTGTTTTAATAATTGGAGAACAAAAATTAAAGCCTACTATTCGTAAATCATTTTTCACGTTTTTCTTGAGAATTTTCTTATGTAAGAGAATGAATATTTATTATGGTTGAAAAGAGAACACAATACTCTATCGATTTCAGTAAAAAAATACCTAGCATGTAATTTAAAAAAGTTCTATGACGTCATCACGCTCACGCTGATTTAGTAAATACAGAATTTTCTAAACATATAGAATGCTATGCATGCCATTTAATAATATATACAGTTTATACCATTTCTGATCGAAAATAAAGTTGCTACAAAGCGGGGCGCATTAAATCAAACAGACTGTATATTTACTTATATTTACTGTCAAATTTTATTATTAAATATTCTATTTATCTATTCTATTAGTAAGTAATGTAAATGCCTGATTTATACAGCAATTAACAACTAAGGATTAACAACTAACAATTAATAAGTAACAACTAAGAAAATCTTGTCGGTTTATACAATTATAGATTAATAATTGAGCATGCGCATTGCGCATGCAGTCCTATGTTTACAGTAACGCCATAAAACTTGAATTTTTGGAGAGTAACTTCATAATTATGTAGTGGCAAACCTGTTTTTTACTGTCAGATATGCGCTCTTGCGATTTCAACTAACAATTATTACAAAAATCAAAATAAATCGATCACTTAAAATCATGCTGACATAGCATTACGTTTATTTACTAACTAATCTTATTTTAAACTACAAAAGATGTTGAAATATTTGCCTTCTTCAATGCACAGTGCAACACGTCTGTTCATGTTATCAAACACTTTCTGTAAAAGGTGAGGGGTAACGTTATCACATTCTTTCACAACTTTTGTTGTAAATCTTCTAGAGTATATGCAGCGGTGTCTTAACAATGGTGTTTAACCATGAGCCACATAGAGTCGGACATTATCCTGCTGAAAGTAACCGTATTGCAGTTCCTTGTCATCGACTTGATCGATGAACCAATTCAGAATGGTGTTCTAGTATCTTTTGGTAGTGATAGCCTCTTCAAAAAAATGAGACCGACCAATATCCTTCGCAAAAGAGCTAGTCAAATGACGCTTTTGTGCCAATTTGGCATTTGAGATGTTACTGTTATGTTCTTATAAGATACCCTTCGACAACGTTCATTAATATAAAAGACGAGAAAAAACAATTTTCATAGCTATGAAGGACTACCATGAACCTACGAGCCTTGAATTATGGAGTAATCATGCAATCTATTAATCTATCGAGACTGGCTAAACCTAAGGGCTAAACAATTGGGACGCACCTATACTTTCGGATTAAAAATCGCACTTTTTATCATGCAAAATAAGGGAGATATGAGCATTTAGAAAAATCTTAATAACGACGTTTCTACCAATACAACCGGGGCGTCGGCGTCGGAGTGGCGATGTTCTGTCTAATGAATTCCTGACTGGTAGCAACTACGTCATCACCCCTCAGGACAACATGTTTACAAGCGTTTCTCTTGTAACGATATGTATTTTAAACAGACCATTTTGACAAATCAATTTCTTTTATTTTTGACTATTTATAACCTGCTAAATAAACTAAAATACTACATAAATAACCCAAATACACCTCAATGACTTAAGGGGGCCTCTAACAGCCATCATGTAGGGCATGTGAAAGAGGAGATCTGTAACGAAAAAAAAAGATTTTTACACACCCATTGTTGAGGTATGTTAATGAGATATTTTGTAATATCGCAGTAATATTGCACAATTTTTTTAATATTGCATAAATATTATAGAAATATTGGTTTTAATTGCAACATAAATATTGAAAAATATTACACCCAGTGCAGTCAAATTAAAAAATAGCGTAGGAAAGTTCAGTTGAAGTCATTGGATTTTTACACAAGTCTTCCTTGAGGGCTGTTAAATAACCTCCTAAAAGCCACCGCCTGTAGGTGGTGAGCTCGAAGAGATAATGAGCGTTAACCACGCACCTTTGAAAGTCCATTGGTTCTCCTTTCCAAAAGGACCATACTTATCATGGTTATTATACAGGGTATGGTTTTATCAGCTCTTAATGTGAATACTGCATTGTTATTTACATCTCCGAAAATACGCTATATCATTTCTGGATAAACCGGAAGTGGGCAAAAAACGCTACTCAGAAAAAACTTAAAAAATTAAGAAGCAGACTGGCGAACATCGCATTACATTATCTCAGTTAGTTCAAAAGCTATATAGGTATATAAAGAGTCAAAATATAACGGGACACTCGGTATAATTCCACATGAATACAACACAACATTATTACTTATGTTAACCAAAACAAAAACAAAAAATATACACAAAAAATGATGTTACCAAGGCTGTACGTGTTAAAAATCTATATACCAAAATATGAATTTTTCCTGCTTTCCGTACTGTGTAACTCCAAAACTGTTAATTATAGAGCATTGTAGCCTCAGAGACTTTTGATCAGAATAATGTAAACTAAAACGTATCACAATTTCAGCTAATTTGACCGGTATCCAATATCCGTAAGAAACGCGTGGGGTTCTTTGCACAACGGCACTCATTAGGCTTGGTGCGGCACTGTACACAATATCCCGCAATCTGCATCAGTTAATTAATATTGTTAATGCTAGTTGGTAGGCTAATTCCTATGCATTTTCTGTTACATGCTTATTAAAAATAATTATTAAGATTGTTTGATTAAAAAAGTAAAAATTCTAATAAAACGAACAAATAATTTTTACTATTATAACAACTTTATTCCTCATCAGAAATTTAAAATCGTGTATTAGGATAGCAGAAAAGGCGGAGGGTGATTTGCTGGTATCCTGATAGCTACATTTACATATTGGTTACACCCGTATATAAGTTTGTTAAAAGTTAAACATTATTTTAAGTTATTTTATAACAATTACGTTATGGTTTACGCATTTTCTGTTATATACTTATTAAAAATTGTTATGAAATAACTCAAAATAGTTTTTAACTTTTAACAAAGTTAAATTTGAAACATTCTTGAAAATCTCTAAAACTGGACGCCATCTGATAGCCAGTAGCACTACTAATGATGATATACCAACTGGTGTCGTCCTTGGCTACATACGGGGGGTCTTCAATATGTCAATGTAGCTACCAGGATGCCAGCAAACTATCCTCTGCCTTTTCTGCTATCCTAATACACGATTTCAAATTTCTGATGAGGAATAAAGTTGTTATAATAGTAAGATTTTATTATTTTTATCTATTTGTTCGTTTTATTAGAATTTTTACGTTTTTAGCCAAACAATATTAATTATTATTTTTAATAAATATGTAACAAAAAATACATAAGAATCAATCTGACAACTAGCATTATGAATGTTTTAATAATGTCATTTTTTAGGTATATTTTTTGTTTTTGTTTTGATTAACGCAGGTAATTCTTTTTATTTATGTGAAATTATACAGGGTGTCTCATTATATTTTGACCCTTTAAAATCGTAAATAACTTTTGAAGTAATTGAGATAATAGAATGCGGTGATGCCAGTCTTCTTATTTTTTTTTTAGTATTCGTCTTTCTTTTCCACTTCCGATTTATCCAGAAATGACGTACTTATTCTCGGGAATAGGGCAGCTTTGTGATTTCAAATAGATCACCTTGTATATTTTTTCACAGTTCGAAAGCCCATTATTTTCCCTTTCCGAAACTTACTCAACAATTAACTGTCAGTGTCAGATAAAGTTTACGGAGATGGACCCTTAGTAGATTTTGATTTTTGTTGCTTTGTAACGCCATCTATATTTATTGGCGATTTTTATATCAGTTTGGTGCATTGCTTTTTAATAAATCTGGCAACCCTTAATGTAAACGTTTGATTTATCGTGATTTATCCTTATTTGACTTATCAGCTTCACGCTATCCTTATAGCGTGCGTTTTCTCAGGACAACATACATTCGATGTTAATTATCAGTACGACAAACTTTCAAATGCATTTTATTTGGCGTTATTGCGACCTGGTTGGGCATTGGGTGTTTCCTGGGTGATTTTTGACTGTGCCTGTGCAATGGGATATGGAGGTAAGAATCTTGATTTAGGTGTAATTTAAAAAACTATTATGTTTGCTTGTTACACACAACACTTTTTGTTAGTAAAATATGTAAGTATTCTAAACTGGTTTAGTATTGTAAGTCCTTCTTTATGTAGATTTCTACATCATACTATAATTTAAAGTAACGAGATAAAATCGTTAATCTGCTGTCAGTTTAAAGCTTGACATGCTCATAATATTAACTCGAAATTGCTTCTTGGAAATAATTTAATATTCGCCTATAGTGAATTTCCTACATCGTCTGTCTCGATGTCTCCCATGGCTTTCTATTTTAATTGAATTAATTTTTTTTATTTAAAAACCGCTTTAACAAGTACTTGCTCGACTAAGGGCCGGTCTATTCACCTTCAGGTAAAGTTCTCAGTAGTTACTGGTCAAATAAATTAACAGGTAGCAAGTACACAGTTTGGGTATATTCAAAGGATTATATCTTGAAAGTAGTTACTGGAATGTTTATGAGGAAGGTCAACTTTTTCACACAGATAGTACATGCAAGAAAGAGATGGGTAATTGACAGAATAATGTGTAAGAGAGAAAAATCAAACCCATTCTCTAGTCCACTTTTTAAAAACTGGCGGAATTTAAAAAAATAGTTATTTCTCAGAAATATCTTCTAAAAATTCAGTTAAACATTTATTTATGTTCTGGGCTTTTCCAAAAGATGTTTCATTTAGTTTTGACTATCTATATTTGTATACCTAAACCATAAATATAAGCAATGTGTCAGTACAAATCATCTGGGCAACAACAGGGGACTCCCAACACTTTATTGCATTCCATATAGTGTTTTTTCTTAGTTCGCAGTTATTTTTTAAGTAAAGTTTTTAATGTTTCATGATTACTGCGTGTGTTTGTGTAAAATAGTGATTTCTTGACTTTATTCAGTACATTTTTAATAATATAAACATGGAGAACTCTCCAGCAATTGATAATGGTAAGTCCTAGAATAGTTATTAAAAAGTTATAGCAATAATTGTGCAATGCTTATAGGTGAAAAGAAAAGAAGGCAAAGATCCATCAACTTTTCTTCTACTGAAACAGTCACCCTTGTGGAAGAAATATTAAACCAAGCAAATGTAATCGAGTGTAAACAAACCGATGCAATTACGTGGAAGAAGAAGGATGAGGCTTGGGAGACTGTTACCAAAGCTTTTAATGCACGCCATAATAGAACAACAAAAATGTTAAATATAAAATATGAAGGTTTAAAAAGAGGTTTGAAAAAAAAATATCTCACAATAAGTTCGAAATTTACAAGACGGGGATAAGCCACTTCCCCCTCTCCAAGCCAAACCTTTTTATAAGCCACGCCTCCCTCTCCAGTCCCCTAATAATTATGTTTCGCACAATTTGGAATTGTAAAGTAATTTGTTTGTGAACAGAAATAATGTGAAGGGGTTATTTGCATACACTGATTATAATCAGTGTATGCATAATAATTATGCATAATAAAGCATGGATAATTATCGGTGATGGGAATGCTAAAGTCGGTATTAAACAGTATGGTGTTATAGATGGGAATGACCATTTGAAATTGGTTGTTGGGAGCAGTGGGAAATGGGATTAGTCTTATGTATTATTCAGAAGAAAGAGTTCTTCATTACTTAAGTAAGTTAGATGTTAATAAAGGAGCCAGACCAGGCAGCATCCCTACGACATTCTTGAGAAATTGAGTAGTAAGTCTGGCACTACCTTTATCTATACTTTTCAATATGTCTTTGAGGGAGGGGATCGTTTCACTAGCATGGAAAAAAGTTATGTCATCCCGTTATATAAATCTGGGGACAAAGAAATGGTGAAAAACTACAGACCTGTTTCTATTTTGTCGGCAATACCTAAATTATTTGAGAAAATTGTATAAGACTTTATTTTAAGCTTTGTTAAACATCATATCTGTACCCAACAGCACCGTTTTTTCCCTGGAATGTCTGTAGAAACAAATTTAGTTACGGAGGTAAATTTCTTGCAAAAAGCGGTTGAGCAGCAAACCCAAGTCGACACTATTTATAGAGATTTTAGTAAGGCATTCGACAAAATTGATCACATCCTTGCACGAAATTAGATAATATGGAGGTGCCATCAGACTTTCTGCGCTGGGTGAAATCATATATATCCAATAGATCTCAAGCGGTTAGAGTTAGTGGATTCATTAGTGATTTTCTACCTGTAACATCAGGAGTACCACAGGGTTCACATCTAAGACCTCTATTTTTTATAGTTTATATTAATAATATTGTTACATGTATACAAAATAGTCAGGTGCTTTTGTACGCAGATGACATGAAAATTTATCGTAAGATCCATAATATGTCTGATTGTCTATTATTGCAAGATCTGAGACGCTTACATGGTTATTGCTTACGTAATAAATTGTTTTTAAATTTTCAAAAATGCTTTATTTCATTTACTAAAATGATGATACTAAATTGACTTTTGGTAAACATATTAACTACACTGTATGTAAAGCATTTAAAAATTTGGGATTTTTGAGAAGGGTTTCTAGATTATTCACAAATATTGCAAGTATTAAGTTTATATTTTGCCTATACATATAGCAGGCTGGGCCACTGGAGGAGTCCCTTACGGCTCTCTGACTCTCACCACAGCATCAGTTTGAGTCATTTTGGGCTGTCCTAACACTCACTATTCCCCTACTCGTCTCCCACTTCGTTAGTTAAATTCCTTCAAGTAACATGTTTAAATGATATAAATTGAAAATTAATGTTTGGTTTCTGAACATACAAATTTTATAAAATTATAACTGAAGAAGTAATTAATAAACCCTATATTCATAGCAATTATTATTTAATTCTTTGTTGAACGATTTCACTAGTCAATAACATAATTTGAAATTAATAAAAATAGTTAGAACAGACATTTGGGTTGCTTGATTTGCGATCCTTCTCAATTGTATTGTAACTAATGTTAATATAAATCTCTTATAACAATTTGATAACCAAATCCTGTAATTTTCTTCCTGCTCTTGCGGATTTAATCAAATAAGTATATATGTATGGAAAAATACGCAAAACCACGAATCTAAAAGTGAACTTACATCTTGACGATAAATGATGAATAAAAATAATTTAATTAACAAACACAGGACAGGTTATAATTATAATATTTACAATGGGAAAGTAACAGTAGTGGAACATTTGTTTCTACGTGTTTTAAAAGAAATCTGATGAAATAAAAATTTAATATACATACGTGAGTAAATAAATAAAAAAAAATCGCAAGATATAAATAAATTATTTAATATAGTTTAGCTTTAGACTAATTAAGACTGGCAGAGATTTTGCTAAAAGTGGATTGAAATGCATTTGTGACGTGAACATCGCACTAGTAGAGTAAGGAAAGGTCCCGCTTAAAGTCGAACCCGCGAGCCCAACCTTGGACCCCTCTGGTATATAGTGTTATTAATTATGCCAGTGTAGTGTGGAATCCCCAGTACGATAAGTACATCTCCATTCTGGAATCTATTCAGAAGAAATTTGTGAAGTATGTCGACTTTAAGTTTCATATGCCAATTATTAATTATAATCAGTCGGGCCCTCAGATTTTGGAAACTATTTCATTTAATGTTCCGATGCGTTCAACAAGAAGTAATCAACTTTCTTCATGTATTTTTTTTCCGAATGAAGTTATATCGCAATTCTCCATCGCTCAGAATTATAGATACCTATAATAACAAATATAGCTCTATTGATATCCTTCCCAATTCTTTAATTATGTTCAAAAACAATTAAAATTATGCCAAACTTAATGATATATTGCGGTTTTCTTTCATTACATTGTATTTTTTATTAGTATTATCATACTCATTCTATTGTAATTATGTTAAATATAATAAATATTTTGATCTTGAATCAATAGTCCTTTTTATTTAGTTTTAAATAAAGATATGAAGCATCCTTTTGTTTCTTTTTCTGTCTTCGAGTTCAGACTAGAACGGGTTGTTGGGAACTAGCGGTAAGTATTTGTGAGCTCGTGGCGCCCATTAAAAAGTATCAACACATCAGGACCTCCCCCCATCTTCACTGTTGCTAGTCGGTGGCCGCTGCTAGTTTCCGGAGACAACAAAAATACAGTAACAAAACAGAAAAGTAACAAGAATGATAACGTTTAAAGAACACTTTATTACAAAAACTCTTTTACAATAAATATTAAATAACTATAAAAAATAAATAATGAAAATAACTTAAAATAAATTCAAGTGAAGCTTACAATAAAACTGTAATATTTCTTGGAATGATATCACAGAAAAACAACCTCATTTTTTAATTTCCTTTTCCACTCTCTAAAATTGTTCCAATGAAACTGCAAGTTTGGGCTTGATATTTTTTTCTAAATAAACTTGAAAAGAGTAAATGAGTAAATTATCCACAGATTGATCCTGATGAGACAACTGCCAAGATCAATTAGTTTTAATAAGAGTTTATCTAGTAAAACAAGGAAATGGAAAACGGGTTGCATAACTTGGCAAGATTAACTATTTGCTTTAGATATAATATAAACTCTGATTAAAGTCATTATTTAATTCTTAATAATCTCTTACATATTTTTCACATGCTTCAACCTGTGGTATAGCTACAAAAACTTAGTGTAAGTAGTTCATATTAATAAACATCATACACAGAGAATTTAAATTTGGGGAGCTTTTTGTGCAGTACCGACACTGAAGAGAGTACAGAACTAAACGATGACTTTGTATCCAGGGATTTGTCTATAAAATGAATAGTCATTCTTGCTACAGCCTGAGTTTTGTTTCTAGTAAAACTAACATATTCACAATTTTAGATACATTTTACAATTGTAATATGTGGACAATGCACATAATTAGTTAATTAGCACATGAAATTGCAAGAAATTTTTAAATTAAACGAAATTGTCAAATACTTATCGATAATTTAAAAACACAAAGAAACTTATTTTGCTTATTCAGTAATTCTAAGCTTCATTATGGTTTAACAGATTTAACATAATACTACTTAATACATAAGCAAAGTGCTTTCTATCACAATCTTGTCAAATACAAATTGTCAAATACTTATCGATAATTTAAAAACACAAAGAAACTTATTTTGCTTATTCAGTAATTCTAAGCTTCATTATGGTTTAACAGATTTAACATAATACTACTTAATACATAAGCAAAGTGCTTTCTATCACAATCTTGTATCAAGAACAAACATTTTTTTAAAGAAACAAAAAATGAAAATAGAACTATTATTATTACTTAGAGACATTTTCGTTTTGTTAACAAGTATAGACATACATTAAAGATGACTAATGAGTATTGTTCAGGAACACACTGATTGTTAGGTTGGTATAAATTTTGCAATACTAGTAGTAAAATCTAATAATGTATTATATAGATAGTTTTAAGTCACTTTTAAAAATCCTGTTTTAAGTAACTAAAAAACCAGTTACATTTTTTTGTTTCTTTAAATCATAAAAATGTTAAATTAAAAAAAAACAAGTAACAAGTAGTAAGGGTTTGTACTGGAATACGGTAACCATTATTTTGCAACATTAAATCATATTGCAATTAAATGAAAACATTGATGAAATAGATTAATAACACATTTCAAATATCTTGGTTGTCTTAATAATTTAAGCCATTAAGTCAGTTCTTAAAATATTTATTCATCATTTTTTTGTCTTTTTAGACTCTTCCAATTGCTTATATAATTCAGAACGATCTAACAACTGCTCTAATTCTTGATCTGAAAATACAAATCCATTTGCATGAATCTTGCTTAAGGAATCATCTCCTTTCAAGAGCCCAAGTAACATGTTAAGTTCAATGGTATCATCGCCGTTTCTTTTAATTGACTTGAACTTACCTAAATAAACAACAATATATTAGATCTTACTTTCTTAGAGTTAATTGTATTACGATTCCACTTCAAAATGATCAATTTTTAGTATTTCTTATGTTAAGTCTCGAACTATTCACTACCAACTAACCATACTTCACCATTTCTCGTGTGCAATGCGTATCACACGCATGTTCGCGTTCAAAGAGTGGAAATATGAAGATAGATAGAAAAGTTTTCAAAATGACAAGGAAAACAAAAAACACTCAAACTTCTATATTATGAATTTCTCTATATAACAAATTTTGGTGCGGCACACTGTTTTATTAGAAAAAAAATACAGAAGTGTTTCTAAATAATGTAATAAGTAAAATTTCTATATAACAAGTTTTTTAAGCCAAACTAAAATAAATTTTTCCAGGTAAATATATGTATCATGCATCAAAGCGTGCTTTCTTTCCTAGCAGCAGTAAAAGATTTATAAATTTATCCATCTTCCAAGAAGTCTGCACACATTTTTAAAAACCTGCAAACCTTTCAGAAGAATTTCATAAAGTCTAAATGGAAATTGTAAGAGCGGTTAAAATTTATATTTTATAGCGGTTTATCTTTACATTCTTACTTTTTTAGGGGATTTCTGTAAATTAGAAAAGATTAAAACTTTCATGCATCAAATATGCAATAATTCATTATACACATTGCCCCACACGTAAACCTTCCAACCGGGTCGTATCACAGGGGAGTTCTCTGGGAGCCGGAATTCATGGGTGTTCAGATGCCCATAGGCCTTGGCCAGATATAGAGAGCTGGGGAAGACAACTGATTAAAGGCCCTTTTTTCTCTTTCTTTTTTTTTTACTTCATTCTCTGCTGTTCAATCTAATCACTTATATCAATTCATTCTCAAATGCAAATCTTATAGTCTATTAACATTCTCACTTTTTATTTTATTTTTTTCCTTTGTCTAAATAAAGCTCCACATGCTATTACTAAACCTACTATACCATAACCACTCACTGATATTACCATACACTAGTATACTTTTTATTTGTATTTTCTATTCTCTGATTGAGGTTTTCTGTCTTTGTTTTTTATTTCAGGTGTACCAAGGAACCCCCCCAAGTGGCATCCAAGCCGCAAGGGAGTGCCGTTCTAGAAACAGTTGGTTTTTTAAAATCTCTTTTAAACATCGACATTCGGGCGCACCTTGGGTGCAGCCTCCTCCGATGAGTTATGCTAGCTTTAAACCAACATCTCACAAAGGATACTCAACACCGGTCTACCCCACCAACTACATCGGCCAGCTGCTTGCCTGGTCACTTTGCTTCCGCCATAGATATTAACAAACAGGACGGTGCTGGGGTACAGAATGCAGTGCGAACAAACCATTAATCAAATCATTCCAAATGGATGAAGAGGCTATGGTGTATAACAGCCTGCACCCCCTTCGGGGGTACGAATCAACATTGCACAGCATACACATTGTTACTTGTTGAAAGGGATTTCTCAAAATTTGTCTAGATGAAGGTACCACCCCTCTAAGAAAGATTAAAATTCAATTCGCATTTACATAAAGTTAAAAACTTGGATTGCTAATTTATATTTTAGGTGTAACTGTAGCACAAAGCAAAATGTCAAAGTGAAAGTGTTTAACCATTACTGAAACAATCAGCGTGTTGCAGTAAATTCATAACGGTACAAAAAATAAAGACATCATGGCAAAGTTTGGAATTTCTGCCAGTAGTTTATTGACTATAATAAAAAATTGCGAATCAATTAAGTTGGGTGATGCAAGACTTACAGCAAAACGTGCTAGAACTTGCGACGACATAGATGAAGCAGTTTTAAAGTGGGTGCATTTAATTTGCGATAAAAATGCACCATTATCAGGACAATTAATTAAACAAAAGTAGTTACAGTTTACGGAATCACTCAAATATACAGATTTCCAGGTGAGCTAAATAAATCCGGATTTCCTAGCTGGATAAATTTTAAAAATTTAAATTTTAAAATTGTCGAAAAGGTGAATGAAGAAAATTTCTAATCATTGAAAGAATACAACATTGAGGCAGATTTTACAAAAGACATTTTCAATGCAGACAAAACTGGTTTATTCTTTAACTGTACACACAACAGAATGTTAATATATAACACATTGTGAAAATTCGAGATGAATGGGATGAATACGATAAATTACTCCTTTCCGATTTATAACAGTCATGGAAAGCATTACGTGAACTCTATAAAGTTACCAACGACATTATGCTGCACAATTATCCCCACATTGACGATGAGTTCATTACCACTATCCAGTATCCTACCTATATGCTGTCATTATCAAAGGTAATATAAATAATGACAGCGTAGCTGTCGAAACAATATTGTCAGGTTATATTTTAATAAATACTGTGCAACTTTTTACTAATCTTTATTTATTTCATGATTATGGAGTTCCACAAAGTAAGGCTGGAAACAATAAACTATAGTAAAGAGTATACGCTCGCACGAATGCGTTCGCGCAGATCACGTGACGTTTGACGATAAAAGGCGTATACGTACTACTCGTATTGTGAGACATCGCTCGTTTATCAAGTCAAAATTTATAAAAAAATTTTGCTCATCTTGCAATACACTCGCAAACCAAGTTACTCGTAATCCAAGGTTTTAGTGTATATACAGGGTGTCCCACAATGCTGTTTACAAGCAATATCTCCCTTATTTGAAAAGATAAACAAATCAACCAAAAACTATTGTGAATGACTCAAAATGGACCTTCAGAAAACATTTTTAAATGCTGGTTGCATAGTAACGTTTAAGAGATCATGCCAACTTGATTAATTTTTCAAATTGCACCCTCTTTTTTTTCACGGAAATGTATTTTTAACTTCATTCTGCATACGGTAGTATGCCTTACTTAATTATCTAATGTGCATTTAGGGGTTGAAAAAAAAATTTTATAAATTGTACACTTCATAATCACTAACTAAATTTTTTTTTTCAAAAATATGATTAGAGCCGTGTCTACAAGGGAACTACCGAAGCACTTTAAAGCCCGTGTAGAGTCCACAGGAGGGCATTTTGAGCATTTACTTTAAGTTTAAGATAAATTCTAGTTATAAAAAATTTTTTTTCAACCCCTAAATGCACATTAGATAATTAAGTAAGGCATACTACCGTATGCAGAATGAAGTTAAGAATACATTTCCGTGAAAAAAAACAGAGGGTGCAATTTGAAAAATTAATCAAGTTGGCATGATCTCTTAAACGTTGCTATGCAACCAGCATTTAAAGATGTTTTCTGAAGGTCCATTTTGAGTCATTCACAATAGTTTTTGGTTGATTTGTTTATCTTTTCAAATAAGGGAGATATTGCGTGTAAACAGCATTGTGGGACACCCTGTCTACATAAAACATCTTTTTTAATTGCAATCATTTTTAACATCTGCTAATTGATCATTTTGGAAGTGGCATTTTAATACAATTATATGATTAAACGAACTTACATTGTGAAGTTCTACCATAATTTAATGAGAGTATATTTCAAAATGTAGGGCCCGTAGTACATCACCTTTAAAATAACATGAAATTATGCAAGAACGATCAACAAAATTTTATGAAAACATTTATTTAAAAAATGAATATAAGATATGTGGATATGAACAATATAAAACATATTTCTTATACCGGAAGAAACAGGGGGGGAGACCCAAGCGAATATTTTCTTTGTTTATAAATGGATTTTGATGAAATTTAATAAATATATTAGATGTAAATTCCGATTTCTCCAAATACAGATCCAAGATGGCCGACTTATGGTTTCGTCGGAAACGACTTCAAATTTTGATTCTTGGACCGCATATTCACTGTATATATTGAAACTGTATATTCTTGCATATACGAATCTTACAGGTCAAAATTAGTAAAACCATGATGACAAATTAAGATTTTCTTGAAAAAGTTTTTTCAAAATACGTTAAGGGAAGTCGAATGATAAACCACAAATTAAGAACCAGTCCTGGGGATCAAAATAACATGGGAGGCCTATGGCAAATACATTAAATTAATCAATTTAGAAGATTTATTTACCTAATTTAATTTTTAAGCCAAGATTTTGTTTAAGTTTGTTAAGTTAGGTTCGATTAGAAGTTGGACTAGGTAAATAAACCATAGGCCTCCATGTTAAACTTAATACGTTTTGACCCCTAGGGCTGCTTTTTAATTTGAAGGTAAGCTTAAGCTTTTGATTGATAACTCCCATTATCATCCGTGCAATGTTCTGGAAATAGGCCGACTAGGTGGCCAGGACAAAAACTACACTGCTCAGAAATTTTAAATGATGTCCACAGTTCCGCCTGCGCACATTATTGTATCGCTAAACAAGCAGACGGAAAGTTGTAATGTGTTATTATTGCAAATGCAAGGCAAATACAGTAACATCTGGTGGGTGTGGTTGACGCGGTGATGAGAAAATAGCAACAAAATGGCTCTGGCTTGGAGAATGGAAGGAAAGAACAGACTAATTAGTGATTAGCCTGCATTTTCACGTCAGGCAACCTTATAGTTTCAACCTCTGAAGTCCCGCAATTTTGAGATTGTTCTAATAAAAATAAGATTTTCTAAATCTAACAGCCCAGCCCGAACTCCAGCAAATAAAGACATAATGCAATGATGAATAGTGCGAGTTGAGTGGTTAAACGAACTTCATGACAATACAGCCACGATTTTATCTACTTCGTTGCAAAATGAAATTTAAAAAAAAATGATAGGCAGTCCATAAACGCCATGAATGTTTTATGAAAAATTAGGATATTTCTTAAAATATATGAATAAATATGAAGTCTAGTATATGAAGATTTTCATAAAATATGAAGCGACTACAGGCCCTGAAAATAATCAATTACCCACCCAAGGAATTGTAATTGGGATTTGAATTATTTGAAATATAATTCACTGGGTGTGTATGGTTACTTGGTAGTCAATGAACAGCAGCATAAGGTACTTGGGTTTTTTAATTTGCATACTTGAACTTATAAAAGGTGTGGTTTAAAACATGAGGGATACTACAAATTGATAATTTTGGAATAGGTGTCTCATACAATTATGATAAAATATCACAAGGCAAGTTCATATAATTTTACAAGGTTACCATCTTGGATAACAATCTTCTCTAGACGTCGTTTCATCTCACTATATTCTAAGATCTTTTCATCGATAGTGTTTTTAGTAATTAAAGAAAAAATCATTACAGGTTTAGTTTGTCCGATGCGGTGACACCGAGCTTGTGCCTGGATATCCACCTGTGGATTCTGAAAACCAAGGTCAGAATAAATTAAATGTTTATAAAAATTAAAAGATACAATACTTACCCAATCGCGATCAAACATAATGACGGTATCTGCACGGGTTAAATTTAGGCCAAGACCTCCTGCTCGTGTTGATATTAAAAATAGGAAAGTATCTGAATCGTTATTAAATCTCTCTATATTTTCTTTCCTAGTTTCTATTTTTGTGCTACCATCTAGACGACAATATTTATATCCCCTCATCAGTACATATTCTTCTAAGAGATCTAATAGAGTCACTAATGTACTAAAAATCAGCACCTAAGAACCAACATTGAGTCTTTTAAATTCAAAACACTAAATAAATTATTTCTACCTTATGACCCTGCTTTTTAAGTTTGGAAAGCATTGCATCAAGCACCAACATTTTACCACTTTTGGTAATAAGATCCTCATTCACTAACATTGCCTTCTTTCCATTTTCATCAACTTTCAGTGGCAGCTCCACTAAGTAAGGATGATCAACTACTTTTTTGCACATTACCATAATATTTTGTGAAGTTATTCTATATGCATAATTTTCATTTTTTTTTGTCATAATCTTCATTGTACTAGAATCATCAACAACATCTTCTCTGAACAAACTCTCCACATCATTTTCATCTGGTTCTACATAATTTTTTCTGCTTGATCGCATACTTCTTCGTGGTGTATTATCAAGGTTTTCTATTTCTTTCAATACATCTGTTTCACTAGGTACCTAAAATTAAAAACCTTGCTAATAATAAGGTTTTATATTGTTATCAAAATTTTAAAACATAACACATCGTTCAATAAGTCCCGGGACTAACCCAGAAATAGCGTTAGTAATATCAACTCGACTTCATTTTCCGAAAGATCTAACCTTCAAATGACACGTGTTTGATTTTCACGTCAATCGGATCATAAACAGCAAAGTTACCGTGGTGAAACTGACGCTACTTTTGCATTTGTAGAAAAAATGGATAAAACGAATTTCGTGTATTGATAAAACATTGCTTTTTAATGGGAAAGAATACCGTGCAAGCTCAGCAATAGATTGAAAAACGTTATCCGCACTCTGCCCCATCGAAAACAACCATTTGCCGGTGGTATGCTGATTTTAAGGGCAGTCGCACGCATACAAATGATGCGGAACGCTCGGGTAGGCCAAATGAAGCAGTTACCCCAGAAAATGTGAAACAAGTTTTAAAAATCGTGATGGATAACCGCAAAGTGAAAGTTCGTGAGATTGCTGAGATGGTGAACATATCAACTGGAAGTGCGTGGACGATTTTACAAGAAAAGTTGGGCATGAAAAAAGTCTGTTCCAAATGGGTGCCGCGTTTCCTCACAATGGAACAAAAGCAACGAGTCGATGATTCAACGAGCTCTTTGTCACTGCTTACTCGCAATAAAAAGGAATTCTTGCGTAGGTATGTGACAATGGACGAAACATGGATCCACCATTTCACTCCAGAGTCGAAGCGGCAGTCATCTGAGTGGCGTGCAACCGGTGAAAGCCGTCCGAAGCGTCCAAAAACGCAACAGTCAGTTTTTTGGGATGCGCAAGGTGTAATTTACATCGACTACCTTCAACAGGGAAAATCCATCAATAGCGACTACTACATTGAGTTACTGGTGCGTTTGAAGGACGAAATCGCAAAAAACGACCGCACATGAAAAAAATCATTTTTCATCAAGACAATGCACCGTGCCACAAGTCAGTCAAAACAATGGCCAAATTGAACGAGTTGGGCTTCGATCTGCTTCCCCACCCACCATACTCTCCAGATCTGGCTCCGAGCGACTACTGGCTGTTTGCTGATCTAAAAGAAATGCTGCAAGGAAAAAGATTTGGCTCGAATGAGGAAGTCATCAGGAACTGAGGCTCATTTTGAGGACAAGGGCAAATCGTTTTACAAGCACGGTATTGAAAAGTTAGAAAAGCGGTGGAATGACTGTATAGCCCTTGAAGGAAATTATGTTGATTAATAAAAGTAAGTTTTATCGAAAAAAATGTTTTTTTCTTAGTTAGTCCCGGGACTTATTGAACGATGTGTTATTGTAACGAATGGGGAAATTCCCTATACACCGCAAAGCACATACTAGAAGATTCGAGATATATATGACACATCGGCTGGCAGCTAGACGAGCTACAATACTAGAAGATTCCCAGCCCATCTACGATGTTCGAGATATATGACACATAGACGAGGTAATACACGACCATTGTGCATAGAAGAGAATCAGTTAGTGTTCAACCGGTAAATTGCTTTTGAATGTGCTTTGTGTAATTAGTAGTCAAATGTTAATGAATAAATAAATAGTCCTTAAATAAGTTTTTAAATATCTAGCTTTTAAGTTCGTTAACAGTTTATAATTATAGAGTTAAATAATTAGTGAAGATAAAATTAGTGAATGTAAATAATATTTCTCTTGTTAATAGACGATTAAATAGCATTTTTGTTATTATTTTAAAAAGAACGTTACAATATTTTATGAATGTTTGAAAAGGTGAATTATATTATAAAATATATAAAATAAAAATATAAAAGATAAATATATAAGAATATAAATAAAAGAGCCATTATAAAATAAGAGAAGTAATTTCTTAAGGGCCTATACCATGCAGGAGCATTTATCGTTTTAGACATAACCTCGAATAATATTCTGTAATGTGGGTGATGTTTGCTAAAATTACACGCCCATATTGAGTAGTGGGAATCATGCATCTCTTTCCTACTTATTTCCCCTCTTTGTTATAGAATTCCAACAAAAGATGAAAGCATAGTATTTTACATTATTACATGTGTAAATGGATTAATATTAATTGTTGATTAGTTAATATTAATCAATTGATAAGTAAATGTACTATAATTAGTAATATTGTAAAACAGAATTAAAATCTAATTAATAACAAAAAAAAAAAATAAAGAAAAGTATGATAAATGGTCATTCATTAAAGAAGAAATGTATGACAACAGCGTTCCTGCATCCATAGTCGGATGCAGAGCATTCTGATTTTCAAATCCAAAAACCCGAGTTCTAATCCCAGTTTTGCTAAGAAGTATAGTATTTAATAATATTTCATAAAATTATCCCTTAATTTTATAAACATTGTTTAAGAATGGTCGGTAGGTAAAATAAAAATACATAGAAATTCATGAATCTTTGACATTGAAACTTGTACTTAAATACAAATAAAAATTTGTGCCGATTTTTATTTTCACATTAACAAGTAAACTTCTGAGAAAATAGATTTTGAAAATTCAATTTTTACGAAATTCTGAACTTTATTTAAAATTTTGTACAAAGATTAGTTAAATAACACTAAATGTAATTTCATTGGAAAAGTTGACATTACTATAGTATATAAATATTTTTTTTTTATTAGCTAAAAACTAAAATAATTAAAATATAATATATAAATATAAATATAAATATAAAATATATCATATTTTTAAAATGTACATGGTAGTTAATATTTTTTGACTAATAATTTTTTACATACTTTTCTTTACTAAATAAATAATTTTTTTTTAATTTCAAGCCTACACTACAGGGGAACCAACATCTAAGGTCATCTGTCCCCCATCTAACATGCAACACGAATACACACATCCATAGTTTAGGTGGCGGAATTTTCCAATTAGAAAAATCCCGCCGCCCCAAGTGGGATTCAAACCCACGACCCTTGGAACACGAGTGATGCACTGACACCACTCGTCCATCGCCGGCCCCAAATAAATAAATACCAGATAAAGAAATAGAAACAAATGCTGAACAGAAATAAATATGAAATATAGAATGAAAATAATAATTTTTATTTCTATCAGCTCTTTTGATTAATATATTTTCTGTATCCGTGTGTTTGCGCAGTTATAAAATTTTTCTCTTTTTCCCCTTACCGCACCTCCTCTACACAAAATTGTACAGACCGTTCTTAAACCGTATATATTTATGTCAATTGAAAATAAAACTTGAAAATATATAATTATAAATATTATACAGTAGCTACTCGGAGTGAACACCCTATTAAATGAACAATTTGGTTATATGAACAACAAAAATTTAAACAATAACATGTTCGAGTCAATGACCAGAATAAATTAGTGAAATATATGACTTACTTTACTGAATTCGCATGTATGAATAATCTCTCAGTAATAATTTTTGCATACCAGACAGGGTTGTTCAGTTATAAAATGTGTTTCAAGTTAATAAATATAATAAAACCTTTTTAAAGCATACATTCAATTGAGTGAACATTTCCTTTGTATGAACAAACTTGGTTTTAATTAGTTCCCATAATCGAGCGGCTACTGTATTTATCAAAAAAATTTTGATTTATACAACATATTGAACATTTATATAAAAAAAAAATACCTAAAATGGGGTGTGAACCTGGGCTTTGCGAGTGTAAATCCAATATGCACTGCATTGGACTACGGTGCCGCTGCTAACATATTATAACTTTATTGATTATGAATTTTATTGTAGATTCTATTTTGTGAAGTCATTTGTATATAAATCTCTCCGGCAGAGAAAATGTTTTAAACTTGAATTGAAGAAAATTGTTTATTTATAAAATATATTAAATATTTTATAATTTTATTAAAAAGAAATTACTGGAACCGTGTTACATCTATGTGCAAAACAATATCTCGTGCTTGCCTCTAAAGTAGGCGAAACCAAGTTTTATATTTAGCTAATGTAGTGACCACAGTGGCCTCTTTTGACACCAATAATAACTAAAAATCCAAAGAAAATTGATTTCCAATTATTCGTCTCCTGATCTTATTAATTCGTCTATTAAAATGCAACAAAAAGCAAAGTGAAGTACGATCAATAAGCTACTCGGGCGCTGTTGATTTTTTTCAGAATTACGTTTAGTTAATATTTTAGATTTTTTTAAACATTAATCAACTTTTCTGTTTTCTTGTAAACTTTTTTCCATGAAAAAATACTTTTTTCTCAAATCGGAGAAAGCATGGGGGTAGAATGGACTTTCCTCTTTATTTTGATTCAAGCAGGGTGTGGAAATTTTAAGAAATAACTGCAGGAGAAGTATAGAGTGAAAAGGATTTTAGAGATCTTAAATTCCTACGTAGAGTAGTCCAGGCGTCGGCAAACTATGACCTGCGGGTCACCAAGTGACCCACTGGAGTGCAAATAAAGTATAATATTCAAAAATAAATTATAAAACATAAACATTAAATGGATACTTTGATGAAAATGAAAATACCCATTGACCCGAAACGTCTTCTTAATAGTCACGTTTTGGTTGATTTTGACCTGCAGCCAAAAAAGGTTGCTGATGCCTGATGTAGCCCTTAACTGATGAGATTTTACATATTAAGCCTTTGGGGCTAAATTACTATATTGGAGTAGGGCTACTTATATCTCTAATATTTATTAATCGATTTATGTGAAATTCAGTGTAAAGATATTAGGCACAATTTCAGATTTACTGACAGAAACAATATGAATCGACTTCCAATTTAGCAATAACTTGGATTTTCTAAATAAAACATCCTGTATGTTTTACATTTTTTGTAATCTACCCATCAAATTACATCCAACTAAACTGACAAATTTTAATTTTTTCAATTTTCTTGTATTTTGTAATTTAATAAATATTTTAATATTTTGTTTTAGGCGAGATGGAGTCATACATGATGGGTATCATGGTATCTAATGGATACCATCCGGATTTAGGGCATTATAAGTTCTATTTAAAAAAGAATGACTTTTGTAAACTATCTGCTTACTAAACCATCAATCATAAATCATTCTTTTGTGGAATACGTACTACTAATCTAATTGATAAAGCAAATATTTTTTTGATGGTTTACCACAATTAATTTAACACATTTTTACTCAATGACCTTTATTCAATGTTAAAAAAGAAAATTGCAAATAAAAAACTTAAATGACCTTGAATGAAACTACATTATACGAGGGTCTACTGCACATATAAAACTACCTATTAATTACCTGTCTTTTTATTGCAGCAACATTTTTGCTGATTGTTTTTATGTACATGTCCAGTTGGAATTGTGATAATGGACAATACACAATCACTTCCTTTTTTGGTGCCATATTATCTACACAATCAGCCTTGGTCCTCCTTAACATAAATGGTGATAATACTTTATGTATAGTTGAGATTACCTGTGTTGACTCTTCCTGTTGAACCACTTTATTGCCGTCCTATAAATAAAATATTTAATCAAAGAGCTGGTAATCGAAGTATAGGTGTTTGTATACCTTCAAATCATCTAATAATAATACTGAAGCAAATGTGTCCATACTAACAAAAATGTGGGGCAAAATAAAATTTAACAAAGCCCATAATTCAGAGAGATTGTTCTGTAAAGGTGTTCCTGTTAATAACAACCTGTTAGATGTATTGAGACTTTTCAAGTTGCTAAAATAAACAAAATTTAAAAACCACCATTTTAACTATTAGACAGTTACACACCAAAACAATAATGATTCAGAATTCTTTATCTTGTGTCCCTCATCAATTATTAAGTATTGCCACTTATATTGTTGTAGGAAAGTAAGTTGTTTAAGGGCTCCTTCATATGTTGTTAATATGACAGGTTTAACGTTTTTTCCATTTAATTTGTACTTAAATTGTGAAACGAGGGATTGCAAATTTGCCCAGTCATTTTTATAACCATGAAACACCAAGATGGGGATTTGTGGAGCAAATCTTTTAAACTCGCATGCCCAATTATATAGCACAGATAATGGGCCAATGATTAAATAAGGTCCTTCAATGTTCTTCTCAAATAAAGAACAAATCAAAGCAATTATTTGTATGGTCTTTCCTAACCCCATCTCATCTGCTAAAATTCCATTTATACCATTTTCGTATAACCTCTAGGATATATATATAAAAAAAAAGATAAGTACACATTGTTCATTTAAACTGTTAATTAGCATTATTATAAAATACTTACACTTAACCAAAGTACGCCTTCTATTTGATGAGGCATCAGTGAACCTCCTTCAAAATATTTTAAATCCATGCGGTGAATAGTTTCATCTATAAGAACATGAAAAATAAATTTATCGTATTATTTCAATTCCATTTACTTTTAAGAAATAACTTTATATCTTTTGAATACTCAAAATTCTAAGTATCCAAGAATGCATTGGTTAAAGAAAGAATGCAGTAATTTAGTATAAGTTACAAAGCAGTACCATTACAATTAGATTACAAAAAAATAAATTCTTTGCATAACCAATGCATTATTAACATTTCCTTTGGCACATTTTGATAGGGTATTTAGCGATTATTATTAAATTTCCACATGTAAATGGTGCTTTGCAAAAATATGATACATATAAACTTAAAAACCCATAGTTAAAGATTTGCATTTACATATATCTTTCATATTTAAAAAGTCGGGTATTTGTAGAGCTATTTAAGAAGTCAGGTAGTATCAGTTGAAATTAATTAAAGGTGAATACATAATACAACTTAAATTTTGTATAACTAAACATAATACAAAACTTATTTAAAAGTCTGACATCAAGGACTACTATACAAACTTAAACAGAAACTATGTACAACGTCCTTACATCCTATCTGCAAGACAGACTTTTCTTTTGGGTGATATATGAAAACGAACTGACAATGCTGTACCCAAATAATAGTGAGTGTATCACAAGGCAGCGTTTTGGGTTCAACCTGTACCTGATATATACTGCAGACCTTCCAGCAGATGATATGTTACTACCTCGATATTTGCAGATGACATTGCAATTTTAGAAACCCAGTCTAAAATATAAAATGGCGAATCTGTAAACACGCACGCTTACAACAGACAGCTACGTATATTACAATTATTTACGAGAAAAATAATATTAAATATGGTTTTTGCAGAATAAAGACAATCAAATACGGTGCATAAAGTGGCAAAGTTGAATTAACCAAGTGAAAAGTGCATCATCAATAAATTAATAAATTTGCATATAACAGATTGGCAAGGAAATATAGTGTAAAGATATCGCATCACAGCTGTTCACTGGAAAAACGTATATCGAAATATTTGTACTATCATTTAAAATATAAACTATATACAGTGAGAATTTTATTTCACTGAACATAGGACTATTGACATTCCCTATGTTCAGTTTTAAAAAAGCCAAGTCAATGCATTGCGAGCAATTAAAACATATCCAAGCAACCTATAAAACAATTGCTATTCGTAGTGTCATTAGAAAGTGTCAAAACTGTGTTTTTTTTTCAAAGTTTTTGCCAAGACAGCTGCAGATCCTGACCTGACCTGAAGCTGTCTTTGGCATCAGTGAGGACTTTATGCCTTTATTATGATTAATTAATGAATATTCGTGTCGATAATTATTGTCAAGGATTACAATCATGTCGCAAACATTGTCGCTGGGTAGGCAACCAAACTTGCAGGTCTGCTGGTAGCTGGTGTTTTTTTTATTGTACATTCTTTTGACACAACTGAAATTATTTAGTTTTAGGTTAAGTATAATTACATCCAAATAGCAAGTTTAAACAGAAACTTTTATTTAAATTACTTTAACAAATGTTCAAAGTGACCACCCTCCTGTTCCAAACAATATGCTAACCGATTGTAAAATCCTTGTACACTATTTCTTAAAAAATTTGGATTTATTTTGTTGCAGGCGGTAAGTATTCTATTCTTTAGCTCTTCTGTATGCTCTATTACCCTATTATTGTAGACTTTGGATTGGATATAACCCCAGAGAAAGAAATCGTTTGGTGATAAATTTGGGAACCGAGGTGGCCAAACTATGGGGCCAAATCTTCCAATCCAGCGATCCTGGAATGTTTCGGTTAGGAAGCGTGTAATAGGGCGCGTGGAATGTGATGGAGGGCCATCCTTTTGAAACCATGGGTTCTCAATATTTAAAACTTCTAGTCGTGGTATAATGTTTCTCCGCAGAAGTTCCAGAGGACTGTTAAATTTTGAACATGCTTGTTTGTACGTGACTAATACTTGTGGGAATTGGAAAAGAAGGATAAGGAGAAAGGGAAGCGAGGTGTTTGATACAAACCAATAATTCTGTTTATTGACAGTGCCATCTAAACAAAACTATGACTCGTCTGTGAAAACTATTTTTTGTAGAATATCTTCATTTTCATTTAGTAAATTAAATACTGTTTCACAAAAATCTGTTCATTTAATTTTGTCAATTGTGTTATCAGAGGTAATGCATAGGAATGCATTACAAGCAATTACAACATAATATCCAAGCAACCTCTGATAAAACAATTGCCATTAATGTCATTAAAAAGTCAAAACTGTTTTTTTAAAAAGTTTTTCAACTTGTGCTTTGCAATATGTACTCAAAAGATGAAAAGATTGCCATTGTAAACTGGTACAATTCCAATAATAGTATGAGACAAGTGCGCGATTTGTTTTCCGTAAGTTATCCCGAAAGACCGATACCATCTGTCGCAACTATTCATAGCATAATTAAAAAATTTAATGGTGAAGGTTGTGTAATAAATTCACATAAAAAAAGAAGAAAAGCTTGCCCCGTTTTAACAGAAGAAAGAGAAATACAAATATTATGTTATGCAGAAGAAAATCCCATTACCCCCTCGCGGATAGTAGCACAGCAATTTGGCATTTCGAAAGACTCTGTGCTTAAAACTTTCAAGAAGTATAAATACAAACCCTACAAATTTTCCAATCACCAGCAGCTTTTTCCTATTGACAAAATTAAAAGAACAGATTTTTGTGAAACAGTATTTAATTTACTAAATGAAAATGAAGATATTCTACAAAAAATAGTTTTCACAGACGAGTCGTCGTTTTGTTTAGATGGCACTGTCAATAAACAGAATTATCGGTTTGTATCTAACACTTTTCTCTCCTTTCTCCTTATCCTTCTTTGCTAATTCCTACAGGTATTGGTCACGTACAAACAAGCACGTTCAAAATTTAACACACACTCAATACAATAGGAGTGTTAATGTTTGGACTGGAATAGTTGACGGTACCCTTATTGGTCCATTTTTTATCGATGGCACCCTAAACGCTGCCAAATTTCTGGAACTTCTGCGGAGAAACATTATACCACGACTAGAAGTTTTAAATATTGAAAACCCATGGTTTCAAATGGACGGCGCTCCACCACATTCCACGGGCCCTATTACACGCTTCCTAACCGAAACATTCCAGGATCGCTGGATTGGAAGATTTGGCCCCATAGCTTGGCCACCTCGGTCCCCAGATTTATCACCAAATGATTTCTTTCTCTGGGGTTATATCCAATCCAAAGTCTACAATAATAGAGTAATAGAGCATACAGAAGAGCTAAAGAATAGAATACTTACCGCCTGCAACGAAATAAATCCAAATTTTTTTAGAAATAGTGTACAAGGATTTTACAATCGGTTAGCATATTGTTTGGAACAGGAGGGTGGTCACTTTGAACATTTGTTAAAGTAATTTAAATAAAAGTTTCTGTTTAAACTTGTTATTTGGATGTAATTATACTTAACCTAAAACTAAATAATTTCAGTTGTGTCAAAAGAATGTACAATAAAAAAAACACCAGCTACCAGCAGACCTGCAAGTTTGGTTGCCTACCCAGCGACAATGTTTGCAACATGATTGTAATCCTTGACAATAATTATCGACACGAATATTCATTAATTAATCATAATAAAGGCATAAAGTCCTCACTGATGCCAAAGACAGCTTCAGGTCAGGTCAGGATCTGCAGCTGTCTTGGCAAAAACTTTGAAAAAAAAACACAGTTTTGACACTTTCTAATGACACTACGAATAGCAATTGTTTTATAGGTTGCTTGGATATGTTTTAATTGCTCGCAATGCATTGACTTGGCTTTTTTAAAACTGAACATAGGGAATGTCAATAGTCCTATGTTCAGTGAAATAAAATTCTCACTGTATGTATCTTGCAAAATGACAACAATGGATTTTAATGCAATGCTGATGGCACTAAATAGCAAATTAAGTAAAGCGCAAGAAGCAGTAGCAGAAAAAATTCAAAATGCCTCCAAATCAGGCATGACAGGCGGGTACAAATGATTTAATATTAAACACAATAGAAGAAATTAGTAATGAATTTAAGATTGTAGTTGCGAAAATTAAATCTTGCGTAACTGATATTAAAGCACTGTTCATTAATGTAAATAACAAACTAGATGAACAAGAATCATATAGTCGTCGAAATTGCCTTTTACTACATGGCATTGAGGAAAAACCAAACGAATATGTGGAAGTGGTAGTTCGAGATATAATAAACTCTATTAATATTCCAGATTGGTCTCTCAATGTTGAGATGATTGATTGTTGCCATCGTATTGGCGATAATAAACAAAAATCAAGACCTATTATTATAAAATTTGTTTCGTATACTAATCGAAATAAAATATGGATAAATAAACAATTATGCAAGGGAAAACGGTTTTACTTTACAGAGTCCTTAACTAAAACACGCATGGCACTGTACAAGAGATGTCAAGAACAATATCCAAATTCAAGAATATGGACCAATGACTGTCGTATCTACATATTGTAACAAGAGAGAAAAGGAACGAACCTCTTTTCGAGCGACAGGTGGTGTGTTCTGCCGCCTTCGAGAAATGACGCATCGCACAAGCATGTAAATCAGACGTGGTTTATTCTGGTCTATTCTAGAAATACATGGTATGTTCGGGCGATTTCTGGAACATTTATAGGATGGTATAAAGTCGACGTCGCGGAGAAAAGGAGCAGTCAACAGCAAGTCATTAACTGTGTATTACAAAATAAATAGTGGATATAAATGTTGTATTAGAAATTCATAGTCTGTAAATAATAGTTTTTAATGTTTTATAATCATAGCGTTAATTTATAGTGTATTCATTAGTGTATAGAAATAAATATTTGTTTGTGAATAGACGATTTAAACAGCACTTGTATTATTATTTGAAAAAGAACGTTACAATATTAATGGAAAATGGGATCAAAAAATGCATCACAAACTCTGGATAACTTCAAGATCTGATAAAAGAAACATCAAATAAAACAGATAACGTGGACGCTGTAGTTATATCTAAACGTTTGAGAAGCAAAATTATAAAAAATAATATTTTCTCAGTCCAATTAAGATGTAATTAATTACTACTGGTTTGTATCACATATTCATACATATATATTTTATTTGTTGTTTATTGTAATACTAGGCAGTCGGCTGCTACACTTAAGTTAATTAGTTTACAGTTTTGAATTTTGTATATATGGTAAAGTCCTTATTAGTTTTAATTTTCTTTGGCTTATACAATTTATTTTTTAGGTTAAAATTCTATCTATTGAGTTGGTTGGAGACGAGTTATAGCTGGTAGTATTGTTTGATTGGCAAATTTAAAATTTACTGTATATGAAAAATAAAATATTTCAAATCTATTATCAGAACGTGCAAGGGTTGCGCACAAAGCTTAAGTCATTTCAAACTAATTTAGCAAGCACAAATTATGGCGTCATCGTATTGACGGAAACGTGGCTGGACTCTGATATATATAATAATGAACTATTTGATCCTCGTTATATTGTCTACAGAGTTGATCGAAATCAAATTTTTGGCGGAACTCAACGCGGTGGAGGGGTATGTATAGCAGTTCATAAAAAATATAAATCAGAAATAATACATTTAAATATTGCATTAGAAACATTATTTGTCAAAATTTATTTACCTGGTAAAAATATTATCATCAACGGTACCTATCTTCCACCTAATACTGATTATTTATTTATTTATTTTATTTATCCACGGGCTAATGCCCAATTAAGATATACAAAGTATAATTTAAAGTAGAATATAATTTTGGTGTTATTAAGTATAGACACTAAAACGTATTATGAGATTAAATAATGAAATATCATAATAGTAACTTAATTATAATTATAAATATTCATACAATGCAAACACAACAAGACATGTAAATAGTATTTGAAATAAATAAAGTTATGAATTTTTAACAAATGAGATATTAATCAATTTACACAAGACACTAAACATTACATTAGAATCGATTAAGTAGACTTACTCGAAATAATTATAAAGAGTAGTCAGAAAGCTACGAGATCACAGAAATAAGAGGAAGATAAACTCACATAGAGAAGTTATGGTTAAGTTGCTTAAGGAATCTTTTATGTGAGGAGAAGAAATCTAATTCAGTGCGAACATTAGCGAGCCTAGAGGCTCTGGAAATAAAAGTATTACATCCATAGTTTGTTCTATGTGTAGTAACATAAAAACTATTGGTAGATCGAGTCACTCTGGGTGGCACATGAAGATCAATTCTACTTAATAGTGCGGGAGCAGACACTTTATTATTTAGTATGTTGTATAATGTTAGCAAGTCTTTTCTTTGATGACGCTTTAATATTGGAGTTAAGTTAAGTAAGGAAAGTAGTTCTTCATCAATAGCATTGTGTAATGATTTGTTTTATACACAATTTGTTTCAAATAACACAAGATGCATATTCTAAAATTGGTCGGACAAGAGCACAATACAGCTTTTTTAAAGCTGTTGTACCAGTGAAATCAGCCGTGCATCTTTTAATAAATCCGAGCATTTGAAAAGCCTTGTTTACAACAATAGACAAATGAGGTATAAAACTTAATGATGAGTCAAGTGTTACACCCAAGTCTTTTATCATGGCTAAATTCTCATTATAAGACTTATGATGATTATTTTAATGTTATAGAAAACATGGAACTATTTTTAAATAATAATGTTATTCTTGCTGGCGATTACAATTTATCTTGTATTTGTGCTAGTAGATATGATCTTTCAATTGGTAATCCGAGTACCAGACGTTTACAAGAATTTATTAATATACAAAATCTTAGTATGTATAATAATATAAGAAATTTTCAGGGACGTACACTTGATCTAATAATCAGTAATCTTGAAGTAAGTGTGCAAGAGGCTGACGATCCGATTGTACCTGTGGATGGGTATCACCCAGTATTAACAGTATCATATAGTTTTGAATGTAGGGAGAGATACACATCCAGAGTCTCAAAGGATTGCTACAACTTCAAAAAAGCTGATTTTTACTATTGTACAATTTGCTTAGAGATACTGATTGGCAAGAACTTGAGAGTTATAGTGACATAAATGAAGCTGTAAATAAGTTTTATACGTTATTTTACGGGGCGCTTGATCAATTTGTTCCAAAGGTCCCATAAACAGTATTATCGTTATCCTTTATGGTATACTAAAGAAATCATTAATAATATTAAGTTAAAGAAAAAGTACCATAAGAACAGAAATTTATCGGATTACCATTTGCAAGAGTATCGTCGGTTGCGTGAAAAAGTAAAAAGCGATATAAAGACAGCGTACAATGAATACATAACATGTGTAGAACAAAACATTATACATGATACAAACGGGTTTTGGAATTACATAAATGTAAAACGTAGTAATAACATTGAATTAGGCAACTACCGATTTAATGAAAAGATGACAAATAATAAAACCGAAATTTCAGAATTATTTGCGGAATATTTCAATTCAGTATATATTAGCGACTCGACGTATAACGTTAATCAAATAAATCATAAATAATCAGAGTCCAATCCAAATCCTACTATTACTAGTATTTCTGATAGTATAAACCTCCAAAAAGTAGATGTACAAGAGGTTGAGGCGGCAATGCGAAAACTTAAAACCTAAAAAATCTGTTGGTCCTGATTTAATACCTCCGTATATATTTAAAGCTTGTCGTGAATTCCTTAGCTATCCTTTATCGATATTATATAATCTCGCATTCAGAACAAATACCTTTCCGGATAAATGGAAATTAACAAAAGTATTACCAATTCATAAATCTGGAGATAAATATAACGTTGCGAACTATAGACCGATATCTCCGCTATCTTCGCCAGCAAAAATGTTGGAACAAATGATATATAATAAAGTGCATAGTAGTTTAAAAAATGATCTAACTGAACTTCAACATGGATTTATGAATAAAAGATCTATCGAAACCAATCTCATAACATACATAGAGTTTATTAGCAGTGTAATTGACAGGGGTGGGCAGGTAGATGTAATCTATACGGACTTTTTTAAAGCATTCGATTCTGTTAATCATGATATTTTATTACATAAATTACATTTATATGGTTTTTTTATAGATTCATTTCAAATCTTATTTACAAAATAGATTTCAATATGTACAGGTACACGAATCACAATCGTCTAAGTTCTTAGTATCTTCGGGTGTACCACAGGGCAGTAATTTGGGACCACTGCTTTTTCTACTATTTATTAATGATCTCCCGTCCTGCATTCAGAAATGTGACTGTCTACTATTTGCAGATGATGTGAAGATATATAGAGAAATTACAAATAAACATGAACATCAAATATTACAAAATTGTGTCGATTCACTACTCCTTTGGAGTAACACTAATAAATTAAGTCTTAACATCAACAAATGTAAGTGCATGATATTCACATTAAGGAAACAACCAAACCAATATCAATATGTTATGAATGGGAATTACTTAGAACAAATATCTAGCATTAGGGATTTAGGAGTTCACCTTAAGGCTAACTTAAAATGGGACGATCATATAAATGAAATAGTAAACGCAGCTACAAAAAATCTTGGTTTTCTCATAAGAGCTACAAATGATTTTAAGAATACAACGATACAACTCTTATACAACTCATTAGTAAGATCTAAACTAGAATTTGCATCGGTAGTATGGAATTCGGGTATAAATATATATCAAAACAAGATCGAAACTGTTCAAAATAAGTTTTCAAAATATTTATATTTTAAAGCGCATGCTAGATACCCTAACTATAATGATTATCAGGACATTAGGAATGAATTTAAAGTTGTTAAGTTACACGTAAGAATGGAAATGGGAGACATTTGCTTCATCTATAAGCTCATAAATAATAGAATAGACTGTCCCAAATTATTGCCTTTGATACAGTTGTATGTACCAGCTCATCGGTCCCATCCTCGAAACCTATTGTATATCTCACGATACAGAACTAATTTGAAATTTTATTCTCCAATGACGCGAATGGCAACAACAATTAACCGTATTAGTTATGAAATTAATTTTGATTTATTTGGCGCATCCCTCGTATCGTTCAGGAAGTCTTTATCAAATCTACTTGCAAACTCATAGTATATTAACTTATCTACATATGCTCATACTAAAAGTATATTTTCATCTCGTTCCAACTCCAATCAAGGATTTCTTCTTTTTTGTTTTTGTTTTCAGGTTATTAGTTTCTTTGTTTTTTTTTAAGTATTATGTCATTATTATAAATATTATATAGATATTGTATTATATAACTCTCCTACATTGTAATTGGGCTTGCCCGTTTTGTGGGAGTAAATAAATAAATAAATAAAGTCAAGACCCTGTGGAAGCACATGGATAACTCCAAAACAATTTAAATCAAATAGAGCTATGGACAAAAAAAAATGACATCAAAATGAATGAAAAGAAGTCAGTGCGCATTGTCTTTACAAAATGTTGTGGACAAGCATCACCGGTAATAAATAATAGTCTCTTTTCTCAGGCCATGATGGCCCATAGGATAGTTACTTGAGCCGTTTGGTACCGGCCGTGGTAAAGTGGCTAGCTTTTTTTTAGCTGAGTCAACCTGGAAGGCTTAGATATTTTATAAAAAATTCCAAAGTATATCATCCCTAGGATTCGAACCCTGTAACGAAGTTACAGAATTTTAATTAATTATTATGGGTAAAATAGTAAAGTGGTTATCGACTGTTGCAATTAATCACCGCTCGGATAAGCCGCCGACTCAAGCGAGTGCATGCGTCCCTTCCGTAACCGATATTTGGCGTGCGCCGCTCCGTTACACTCCTACCATTTCCCTCACGCTCCTATATAAACAGGCGCGGAGAGACGATTTATTCAGTCCGCGTCCAGGACTCCCAGCAGGACCAGCCAGCCCAGCCGGCTAGCCAGCCCAGCAGACCGGACCGAGCCAAGGAATATAAGAGTAAGTCCTCTTACTGCCGCTCTCACTTCCATCCTCTTTTCCGTACCCTACCCGAGACCTCGCTGAGCGTAGCCTGGGGATCTCCTCCCGCTCCCCTTATTCCAGTCCGTTCAGCATTACCCGACAACCCCATGTCCCGACTCCGTATTCGCATGCTTGCTTATTATTGCACGCCGTATTGCACCCCGCTTGCTGTGGCTATTGTAGGTAACCGTAGATAACCGTATGTTTATTTAGTTATAGAGATTGAAGCTTACTGGAGGGTTGGAGCTTTCGTAGTAATAAATATTGTTGGGTTTAACAATTGTGTGTTTTATTTGTTAGCTTTAATGCCCTCTTATTTTGTGAAAGCTTTAGGAGCAGGTGGTGTGATCCAGACTGGGTTGACCTTAGCAACCCCAGCAGTTCCCTGGATTATTCTTTCTCTACTAGCAGTTACCCGGTTCCGTGCAGAACACCACGTTAAAATAACTGGCGCCCGAGAGTTAGCGCCGATACCGAGATCACCAAAAACCACACAAGCGCCACTACGTAAGCGGACCCGAACCGCCCCCTTACAACTCAAGACCTCAAGATTGGTAGGCAAGTGCCATACCCACTGAGCTACCATCGCTATTAACTTTGCCTATCGGTAATGATAAACAATCAAATTATACCCTCTATAAATGATGTTAACTAGCATGTGGGTGTAAAATAGAGATGGTGGCTTAGGGAACTTGGTCAATTTGCCATAATTCCATTCTCTATCGATCATTTTCCTACTCTGAACCTTTTTTTGCCATTATTTACTAAGACAACAACATGCTAACGACAAACTAATGACACAAACATAAATGCATATAAACTGAATAAGTATATTCAGTTTATTTAATAAGTTATTTAAGACTAGAGTTTAGAGTTTTCAGCTCTTTTTTCTATTTTATTTTTTATTTTATTATTTTTTTTAATTATTAATTAAATTATTTTGTTGTAACTGCTACTTTTATAACTTATTTTTTTATTTTGAATTTTTTGTTTGTTTTTATATATGTAGAACACAGTGCTATTAAATTAAAATGCAATATGCTGGTGTATTTACTGTATGTTTATGCAACCAACAATAAATAAGCGCTCAAAATCTCTAGACCAGTGGTGGCGAACCTTTGACCCGCGGGTCAGGCACTGACCCACGAAGGCTTTTTAAATGACCCACGCGTTGATTTTTATAAACTTATTTTTTATATCATAAAAGAGAGAACAGACAATCGAAAATATTAAAAAATTAAAGTACTGAGATGATATAGGATCATCAGGTTGAAAATTTACTTAACGAGTTGTAATTTCAGGCCATTTTAAAGGCTACAATTTGATCGTAAGCTCAGATTTAATAAATTCATGCAATAAAAGATAGATACACATGCTAGGAGACTAGGTTTATTTAATCTAAAGGCTACAGGCTAGGTTACATATAGATTTATCAATTTTAAATAGAATTTATAGAAGGAAGAGGATCTTGCAGGCTTAACCTCAATTTTCACATAAGGTATTGAATTTATATAAAGGATATAATTCAATTGTTGTTTTATAGTAGAACAGGTTCTATGAAACCTAGGTTACATGTTTTTGAATAGTTTAATAGTGTTTACAAGTTTTCTTTTGCAAATAAGGTTATAAGTCAGTTTTGGGTACATATTTCACTGAAAATAGTTAAATCAGATCAGTACTTTAATGTTTATAATGTTACAATTAACTTACTATTGTTATCTAAATAACATCATATATGATGGAAATAAAGAATCTAACTAATTCTTGTATGTGAAAGATTTGAGGTCAAATATGTCGAGAGATCAGCTGTGCTTATATTCTTTGGCTTTTTTCAAATTTTTCACCTGGAGTACTGTATTCTGGACAAGTTTAATTCACATTTGAATTCATTTATGTTCTTATTTATTCTATATACTTGCAAAAGCATAGCTTGTTATCAGAAACATTGTGAACAGATTTTTAAGTCAAGTTTTTTTAATATGTAATTTAATTTGTGTAAACTTCATATGTTTGGGGTACCTTGTGTAACTATGTAAATAGTTGATATACAGGGATAGCTGGAAAGTGATGTTTTCAATGTTATTTAGTTTTTATGAGATCGGTGACAGCTGATCGTTTTTATTGATTTTCTTTATTATTGTTCAATTTAGACCATAAGTGTCTTATGTCATTTTAATCGTCTCTTTGCCAGCTACCTTTCTGTCTTTGTAAAATTAAGATTAGTGTTAATTATAAACATATGTTCGGATCAGTGACGTCATGAGAAATGTTGATGTTCAAGTGTTTTTGAGAATTTCGTTGTACCGTTAAATGTTTGGCGAAAAGATATAAATGGATCTAGGAAAAAGAACAAATTCAGTCGATCAAAAGCTTTGGTTGAAACTACGCTCGGCTCGTATCGAAATCCTAAAAATAAAGTTAGGTTATGAAGAATCGTATCTTTTTCCCTTTGTAAACAAACCTTGATTATATTAGATTTGGATATCTAATATAATCATAATAAATCAAAGAAGATTATTTTTATTTTTCAAAACTTCAAAACAAAATATTTGGAATTGTGTTCGAATATATATTATTGTAAAAACGAGAAAGATTTTAATATTGAAAAAGTTTTTATATCAATGTGTATGAATTTGGTTATCGACTGATAACCAAATCGACTGATAAAATATTTATTTATGTGTTTAATAAAATAAAGATCTGTGGTTTTTAATTTGTAAATGTGTTTATTTTATTTTGATGTGGATGCAAGTATAAAATTATTTATATACAGAATTTAAAACTACTGCTTGTCCAGGTGCGGAATTAGTGCAGTGGTAGTTTCTCTTTTCAGATACAGGTATTAATAAGATCAATAATTTGTTTATCTCATGCTCAATCGAGACAAAACTGAGTCAGTCTGTTGGGTAAAAGAAAAGCTTTGGGTTGTTATATTTTCATTTTTATTAATGCTAGTCAAAATCAAATAAAAGATTTATTTTATTTATTTAGAAACTTCATCTCATAGTTTAATTGTTTGCCCAGAACGTAGGGCTTTCTTATTCATTCAGAAAATAACAGCTCAGTATAAATATCTAATGTCGAGTTTGGCTCTTCACTTGCAAAAGTAAAAGTTGTAAAACAAAAACGAAACGTAAACCTTTAAAAGTGAGAACCAAAAAAAAGTGGTCAACTGTCAAGTTTTTCTGTTAACAAATTTTTGGTGTTTTCAAATTATTAGTACCCTTTTTACTCCCCCCTCTTCCAAGTGACGCCACTGACTTAGTGACCCACAGGCTAGTATTAAAAAAATAATGAACAAAATTTGACCCACTTCTCAAAAAGGTTCGCCATCACTGCTCTAGACGTTTAACCTTTCATTTCAATTAAGGATAATTTAATACTAAAAGATGCAAAAGTGTACTTTTTATAATAACAACTTATTTGCATTAATTGATGAATCAAATTCTACTTTAATTTTATTTGACTCAATTACCGACATATTTAGAATATTATCTTTTATTTCCTGAACTGCATTAAGAATGGTTCTGGCCGTAAAGATTTTATGTAGGTTTCATATTTTACCAAAAATGCTTTCAACGTAAACAAAATAAGGTCCTTGATCTGACGAACTATATCTATGATTTATTTTTTAAAAATTTTCGAATTTCTTTGAGTTAAATTTTGTGTCTAATTAATGCGAAAGGGTTGTGATGCAGAAGTACTTTGTTCCTTATTAGTGCAATGTCTGTAATGTTGAGAATTATCAATATCGTTTTGACTGAAACCCAAAAAATCTGGACTTACCAGAGTTTCTTCATTGTTATTGTTTTGTGTTTGGGTTGTTTGATCTACTACCTTGTTTAAATCCTCCTCAGTTATTTCATTTATATTCATTTCTGTAATTGCTGCTTCATAAAAAATGTTTTCTCCGGTCGGCAAGATCTTTCCGATTTTTTCCGCTCATCTGTTGTTTGGAATTTGCCAAAAAAGATGATTGATAAACCTGTAATTTCTTATCACTCGCCAGAAATAAGTTCAATCGTGCCCGTGTTTAAATGCATTTAAACACGCCTATCGGTGTCGTTACCAAAATAATTTACGTTATTGAAAATTTTAATATTATTTTTATTTGAAATATAACAACTATTTAAATGTAAATAGTAATTAAATATCCAGCTTAAATTAACGTAATTTAAGCTTCGCGTATAACCACACGTCCATTTACTAACATAAATACTGTTATAAAATTGAATGCATCCATTTGCAGTAGTAGACTTGAACGCACTGTAACTTTGACATATGATTTTTGACAACTAAATTTTTATATCATTTTCCTGTGAAAAAATTCTATTTATTTGTTTCTGCCATGAATTGGTCTGATAAAGAGAACCGCATCGCTGTTGCAACACCACGTTAAGTGTAAAATGAGAAAAAGGAGACATTTTCAAAATGCTCCATAAGCTTGGGATTGGCTGCATATTTATGTATCAATAAATTAAATTGCTTTAGGAGACTAGGAACATCAGCCAGCATCTCGTCCATGCATGACCACTGCAAGCCATCAAAACCAAAATTTAGAAAAACAGTGTCGAACTCCAACATCGCCATTCTAGAGAGAATCCAATCGAAAGTTCTATGTGCCATAATTGATGCGCAATGGTTTGTGACCACAAAGAAACAAACAAAGACATTTATGTTGATTTAGAAGTACCCATTGTTAGTGATGCGATTATATAGTATAAGGCAAGTTACTTACAACACCTTGAAAGATGCTCAAATGTGTTAGCAGTAACTCTATTGGACACTAGTCAGCAGACTAAGTAAAATTCTACAATCACTTGGAGTTAGTACAATGAACCATGGGGCAATTACAATTTTATCAGAAATTAATATTGTTAGTATTATTACACCGTGCCTGACTCCTGTAGTACATACATATTACAGTCAAAGCAAACCAAGTGATCTGCCACGATGCCAAGACAGCCAGGAGTGGCTTAAATGAGTTGCTCGTTATATGTACTATTCGGACAGGAAAATTTCGCAAGATTTTTATCACGTAGACTAATTTTTAAATTTTAGGTTGATAAGAAAAACTTTTCATGACATGACACAACTTTGACACAATATCATAGGCACGCCAAAAAATAGCTATTGCAATAAAAATAAAATAATAATTTGTCATAAGTACAACATGCCACTGGATGTGAGACCGCTTACAAAGAGAAAAAAATCGTACAAAATTTTCCTGCTGGAATAGTACATACTGAACACTTCAGGATCTATATATGTATTATTTTTTTTTTTTTTTTTTTTTTTTTTATATATATAGTTTTACTGGATCAGCACACAAGGGCTACACACAGTTCTGATATAACAATTTTTCACAGTGAAATAGTACTAGTGTAGATTATTACAATTTTAGAAGTATAAACATACATAAATGATCGTCTTAAAACTGCGTCATTACGTCACTAATCACTATCACTATCCGACAATAACACATCTTGTGGTAGCCGTGGTTTGAGTCTCGTATGTTGCGATTTTACACCTATGTTGAAGTCTGCTGCCCCTTGACATTGGTAAATAGTAGAGAAGAACTTTTTGGCAGTTGCGCGGACAAATTCGGATATTGTAGGAACACTAAGTTCTTTGTGTAACTGATTGTTGCGTATATACCATTCTGCTCCGGTAGCAATACGTAGCACTTTATTTTGTAATGTTTGTATTTTGTTTAGATGAGTTTTATTGCATCCACCCCACACTACACAAGCGTACATAATCACAGGCCGAATAATGCCCTGATATAGTAGTTTAGCACACTCGATCTTTAAAGGCGATTTCTTATTCAGCATAGGATATAGTATAGCTAGACGAGCATAACATATATTTAACTTTTTATTTATGTGTATACCCCAAGTAAGTCTTCTGTCTAAGTATACACCTAAGTATTTAACCGCCTGATCCTTAGCATTCCACGGTATTTGATGATTATTAATACGTAGTAATGGTGGATCTTCAGGTCTTCTAAGGGTAAAGATCTTTGCCTCACATTTACTGGGATTAAGTTGCATATTCCATTCAAGGAACCAGCTACAGAGGTTATTAAGGGCTGTTTGTAACAATTGTGATGCTTCATCAATATCATGGTGCTGAGTTATTACGGCTGTGTCATCTGCATACATGGCGTTGCAACTATTTGGGTGTTGTGGTATGTCAGCTGTGTACAGATTAAACAACGTAGGTCCTAGTACCGACCCTTGAGGGATTCCTGAGTTGATAGTTTTAATCTCGGATTTGGATGTGTTGATTTTTACCACAAAGGTGCGGTTTGACAGAAACGAATTTACTAGGTTTATTATATATGCCGGGATTTGCTGGTTAATCATTTTGCTTATAAGTCCTTTGTGCCACACCTTATCAAAGGCCTGGGCGACATCAATAAAACTTATAACGGTATGTTCCTTTCTCTCGAAGCCTGCAATTATGATTTCGGATAATCGAAGAAGTTGGTGTGTTGTAGAGTATGTGGATCGAAAACCAAACTGGAATTGTGGAAACAGGCTTTTTTGGATTATAATGTGATTTAATCTGTTTAGTATTATTCTTTCAAACACTTTTGACAGAGTGCACAATAAGCTTATAGGGCGATAACTGCTGGGATTGTTCTTGTTTTTACCTGGCTTTAAGAATATGATGATCTCGGCATGCTTCCATGTATTGGGAAAGTAGCCTATAGTCAAACAAATATTTAGTAATGTAGTTAAATACACTAAGCATTTCTTTGTTAGATGTTTAACTAAAGCATTGGTAATGTGGTCATGTCCAGGTGCTTTTTTATTAGGAAGGCCTTTAACTATTTCAGCAATTTCTGCTGGAGTAGTGGTTTCAACTTCTACGTTATCGTTTATTGGTAGGATTCTAGTGACTTCCTCTTCTATATGTTCGGTGCGTTGTATATTAGTGGGATCAACGCTTAAAGTGAATACGTCTGCAAGATGGGTAGCTAATAGTTGACATTTTTCTGAGTCTTTCACATAATTGACATTGTTATAACGTATGGCGGGTATGTTGCTTGGTTTTCGTATGATTTTTTTTGTTGCAGTCCATAGTGATGAATCATTGGTATTAATTTCAGAGATGTATTGTCTATATGAGTTGATACGAGATTGTTCCAGTTCCCACCTTACTCGATGAGCAAGTTGGTTAAGTAGAATTCTATCTTGAGGGTTTCTTGTTCGTTGCCATCGCCTTCGTGTAATGTTTTTTATTCTTATAAGTTCTAGTATATGACCTGGTGGTTGAATGTAGGAGTATGATGATCTTCTAAATTTGCTAGGTTTAACAGAAGATTGTGTAGCCTCAACAATAGTGGTTGTTAGATATGTAAGAGATTGGTCAACGGTATCGACCGTGAACGGTAGGTTCCTAGGTTTAATATGGGTGTCGAGATAGTTTTCATACTTATCCCAGTTAATAGGTCCAGTTATTAACCTTGGGGGTCGTGTAAGAGGCTCTGGCTTTTGACTGAAAGTTAAAATGACTGGTAAATGATCAGAGTCTAATTCTGCCTTGACATTATGATTTAATGGGTTATTAAAGTTCTTGATTAACCCGATGTCAAGAATATCCGGCTGGTGATCAGCTCTATATGGATAGTACGTGTACTCCGTAGGTGCTGTTACTTGGATATTATTATCAGTAGTAATTTGCAATAATCGTTGTCCATTTGGATTATTTGCCCGACATCCCCAGAAGTTACTTTTACTATTTAAGTCACCCAGTAAAAGAGTGGAATCGTTAGTATCAAATACGGTGTTTATGTCGTTTGCTACAATTCGACGATTAGGTTGTAGATACGCTGAGATTAGGCGGCCGGTTTGATTCTGGTTAAATGTAAGTTCGATTGCAACCGCTTCCAGATGGGTTAATTGTGGTAGTGGGCATTCGTTGTGTCTGATATTGTTTTTGATAATAATTGCAACTCCCCCAGATGCAAAGTTAGCAATACGGTCTTTTCTATAGACTCGATAACCAGGAATTGTAAATTTTTCGTTATTAATTAAATGTGTTTCGGTTATAGCTGCAATGTCGATATTGTTTTGATGTAAAAATGACGTAAGAAGTGTTTTTTGTATTTTAACACCGTTTGCATTCCAGTTTAAAAGAATCATGCGATCGAATATTCGGTTGTTACACTGAGGCATTTTGAAGTATGTTAGTTAAAGCTAATGATATGTGAGTTTTTATTGTTTCTATAATAGGTGTGATGACTTGTTTAATAATATCTATAATTAAATCAACGATGTTTAGTTTACTAGTTGCGTTGGGATTTTGTTGAA
The DNA here is from genome assembly GCA_929113105.1 of Agrypnus murinus. Lineage (NCBI taxonomy): Eukaryota > Metazoa > Arthropoda > Insecta > Coleoptera > Elateridae > Agrypnus > Agrypnus murinus. Next base: position 129,869,146 of record OV816023.1, on the reverse strand, counting down.
CTCTTTGTTGAGCTGTAATTTGTGAAATATGTCCGGTTTGGTGTTACGTTTTCATGATTGACGATATGAGTAGCAGGCTTGTTGTTTTGTGGGAATATGGAAGTTTGATTTTGTGATCGTTTTGCTTTTTCTTGTAAATAATATTCACAACCTTTGTAATTTGCAGGATGTTCTTTACTACAGTTGACGCACTGCGGTTTTTCAGCTTCAGGTTTCGTGCAGTCCTTGTAAAAATGGTTTCCCAAGCATTTAACACAACGAGCTGATAATTTGCAGTAATTTTTTGTGTGGCCATACCTTTGGCATCTTTGACACTGTGGTATATTAGCGCTTTTTTGTCGAGGCTCTACTGAAATTATGCAATGAAACAAATTTGTTAATTTAAATATTTCTTTGGCTTGTTGATCATTCGGTAGTAAAACAGCACATATTGGAACCGGTAATTTTTCTCTATTGAGTATTCGTGTTACATTAATAACGTTAAATTTTTGTGAAACCAATTGATCTTTAATTTCATCTACTTGTAATGATATAGGTAGATTTCTAATGATTACTGATAGATTTGCTTCAGTGGGATTGTGATACGTATGATACTTCACTTTCTCTTTATCATAAAAAGATGTTAGATTTCTGTAATCATCAATACTAGCGAGATTAACTTTTAGCATTTTTCCTAAATTAATAGTAGTAAATTCCGATTTAACATTTTTTTCTATAGCAGTAAGAACCTCGCGGTAGTTAGGCACATCGTGCAGAAATATCGGTGGCACTTTACGTTTAGAATTTTCTTTTGTAATTTCATTTCCTGGATTTTGTGATATACTACTATCTTTTAGTGCATAAAATTTGTTTCGAGATATTAATTTATCGGCATCAAACATATATCGCTTGTTAGTTTCTTCATCTGGTGAGGGATGACCCCGCTTTAATATGTTTTCGCCAATTTCCATTTGTGAGTACTCATTATTTTTATTATTTACATTTAATAAAATAGAATTGTGACCTGTCGAGTCAGAAGCCATGATCAAGGATTATTATTGTTAACTAGCTACTATGACATGCAGCGACCGGCTGGTCGCTGCTTATTTTATTAGTAAACTCTTCTAGCGAGCTTTATTCAATTAATTAAATAAAATTAAATTAAATATTAAATTGTGAATATATGTATTACGAGATTGAGTTATAAGGTTTATAAATAATACTGACAGTTTTAAACTGATGATGAGCGTTGACAGCTAGAACTACACTATACACGATGCACTCTATATATGTATTGTATTATCATTGCAAAAGCTCTGTTGATTGCACTTCACTTCATTAGAAGATATCTAAATATTGTATAATTAACATATAGAGTTTGCGATCACTGAAACACATCTCTCCCATGACACTGTATCGATCCTAATACATGTTTATTGTTTGTATTGACAGATTCCATAATAAATGTTACACAGAAAAAAATTTACTAGTTTTGATTGACAACAGGCAAGTTGGTCGTAACTGCACTGTTTACTCTTGCATGTATTTGTAGTTAAAGATATATACTGGTATATCAACTTACCTTCATCTGTACTTTCATCAGCACTGTTGTTATTGAGCGTCTCATCTTTTTGAGATCTTGTGTTGTGTCCACAATAATCTTGTAACTTATTTTTAAGATAATCGCCGTACTTTTCGCTGTTCTCTAGCAAAATCTTCATGCTTTTTAAAGCTTCCTCCTTTTTCTTTTCTAATTGCGTATCTAAATCAAGTTGAGATTTTCTACCATGTATTTTTTTAACGGATCCTTCTACTTTAGACCTCAGCATGTCCATTGAGAGATCTACCATGTCGTTAGGATTTTCTTCGGTTGGGGTTTGACTATTAGTATAGTCCATACAATTAATGATTGCTGAACGTCGTCGTTTAGAAGCAGATGGCATATTCATCTAAAAATTAATTGACAAATTGGTTACAAGTTAAAAGTGTTTGCCGGTTGTACAAGAAAAGATGTTATGTCAGAAGATTAAATTAAGACCTTTCTGTACACCCCACAAAAGCCGACAAGTTCTACTTTAGACTTAAGGTGATACTACTTGTGCATTTTATAAGCAATTTTTGCCTATTTTTCTAATAAGATTATTTCCATTCTATTTGACACACATCTTTGAACTTTTTACGTATGTAAGAACTACTAGGAGAAAAGTACCCAAACTTATTTATTTTTGAATAATCCATTCAGTTTAAGTGTAAAAACATTGAAAAAGTGATAAAAACACATTTTTTATTACAACATTACTGAAACAAAGATGTTAATGTACGTTAAATTAATTAAGTTAGAGTACTCTTTATAGTTTTTATTTTAACATTTTCAAAACAATAGTATAGTAAGTACTTGGAGAAGAATGCAGTTTTGAAAACAAATTATTCTATGTAATAATAATAATTATAATAATATTGTGTTTATTTAGCAACTACTAATACATTGGACTATCACAGAAATGTAAAACATTATTCTTATAAATTAAACACCATGTATAAAGGAGACCGCACATTTCTTGTGGTAAATGGCTCCCGGTCAAATTGTTTTAAATTTTGATATTTTGTAGCTGATCAAAAGTTCTGGGCACAAAATCCCTATTTTTCAAGTTACAGGGTAAAAACTGATAAAAAAATAGAATTATGTATTAACCTGGGAGAATTTCAATATTTTTCTATTTGTGTGTTCTTACGTGCACTTTTGCATACGGAAATATATCTTTTTGGGCACAAAGTCTAAAAGTTGTTACACAGCAAAAACTGAGGAAAAAAATGAATTTCGTGTTTACCTGGGAGAATTTCAATATCTCAACATTTGTGTGTCTTTATATGCACTTTTGCAAACAGAAATATATTTTTTTAGGGCACTAAAACCAAAAGTTGATATTTTTAGAGTTACAGGACAAAAACTGACAAGAAATATATTTCCGTATGCAAAAGTGCACACAGAACCGAAATGGAGAGATATTAAAATTCTCCCAGGTAAACACAAAATTCATTTTTGCATCAGTTTTTGTCCTGTAACTTGAAAAATATCAACTTTTGGATTTTAGTGCCCGAAAAAATATATTTCCGTGTGCAAAAGTGCATCCAAGAACACACAAATGGAGGAGGTCCCAGGTATTCAGGAAATTCGTTTTTTCATCAGTTTTTGTCCTGTAACTCAAATCAAAATATCAACTTTTGGATTTAGTGCCCTAAAAAATATAATTCCGTATGCAAAAGAGCTCACAAATGGAAGGATATTGAAATTCTCCCAGGTAAACTCGAAATTCGTTTTTTCCTTAGTTTTTGTCCTGTAACTCGAAAAATATCAACTTTTGGACTTTCTGCACATGAGAACTTTTGATCAGCTATAAAATATCAAAATTTGAAACAATCTGGCCAGGATCTATTTCCCATAAGGAATGTGCGAGGTCCTTTAAAATAAACAAAAATTCAAAATTAACAAAAATGTAAAAAATTTTTGCATTCGGTTTTTTTTCCTTCATGTGCTTTCTTTCTTTGAGCAGTTAACCACAGAATATAATACTCCGTTGTTTGGGTTTATTTATTTTTTTAGGTTATTTATTACCTCAAGAATTTAAGCATTGTTGATTGTTTATTAAAATCATGATTAAAAGGAACAAGAAAGCAGTTTAACTTAGAATGGTGTCTGTGTAAGTGTGTACTACCAATATATAAATTTCTTCCTTAGTTGGCATAATGTAAATTGTATAGGTATGATGTTAATCTATTCTTTATAGAGCTTTGTCCTATAAACTGAATATTTTAAACGTCAACTATACATTACTAGTTAAATTCATGTTCGGGGTTGTAGATTCAAGTAACTATTATAACATGAAATAAAATTTACAAAATTATTTTAGTTTAAGAATAACTAGCATGTTGTGATCATGAATACGAACATATTACAAAACTTTATTATTACGAAATATAAGTAGTAGCAAAACTGCCGCATATAACTAAACCTCATACACAACTTTTTGCAGTTATTTGTTATAATTAATTACTAATCCATTTTTTTTCTAGAATCCTCCGACTTTGAAAGTGTATTGTTTGTAAACTACTGAACCAAATTGCCGGTGCTATACTTTTGTTTTTATCGGACGGTACCCATTTTTAGGGACAATTCCATTAGTAAGTAAGTTAAATAATACAGTGAAGTCTCGTTGATCCGAATCTACGTTAATCCGAATACCACTGTAATCCGGACCAGCAATTTATTTACATTGGGTTTATTGTAATCCGGATTTAAAGGTTTTGATAATCCGAACTTTCAAATTAATTGTTTTTAGTCCTCAAGTTTTGTTTATAGTAACGAATGCAATGGATATTCAGATGTGTAATTTGATACAAAACTACCGTTGCAGATAAAATAAATGATTTTATTTTATTTATGTTTACGTTATATATAAATTTGTCTGGCAAATTCTTATCATAAAAAGTTACATATTTTTTAGAAGTGGTTACATTGCAACTTCACAATTCACATTAGTTACAAAGGTTTATAAGTTAAAAAAGAATTGATACTTCTTTTACGAATTACGACTTTATGTATCTCCGCCATACATAAAAAGATTTTCTGGTAAATTTAAAAATTGTTAAATGTTTAAAGACCGCATTGTAACTTTAAATATTAAACATTTCCAGATTTGTTACAAAATCTGAAGGATCATATAACAACGTTAAAAAAAACTTTAAAACCTGCGGTGTCCCACAGGTTTTAAAGTTTTTTTTTAAATCCGGAGATGGAAGAAAAGTTGTTTGGATGGTTTTTGATATGTCACCGATATCCTCCGAAATTTTGGATGAAAAGGTAAAGCATCATTATCCAGCAGCGTGCGGTGCATACGAAACAGTGGAAGCAGTCGCGATGCAACGTATGAGCTATCACACTCGTACGCTATGGTTTCACTGATTCGTATACTCTGCACGCTACTGTGATTTTATTAAAGATGGTTTCAAAACGATGACGTCAGCGCGAGTAAAGTTTGGATACTTAATTTTAAAAAGACAATTTGCATGTGTTAAAAATGGCGGAAGAAAAGCTGTTCAATGATTCACACGCAGTGAAGCCCTTTAAGAAATAGTTGCAAAGCGGTGGCTTTGCAATGGGTAGTAGAAAATTTGAAACAACTGTGATGCCGGAAGGTTTAAAAGAAAAATCTATCTAAAGTATCAAGTTCAAAAAACAGGAAACAAGTAAAAATCACCGCCTTTTTTGGTTAACGATATATTAATTCTTCTTCTTTACATGCCGTGCTCTGTTGCAGAGCGTTGGCATTTCCCTCCTATACTTGTGTTGTGCGTGTTCAGTGATCACAAGTATAGGGGACCTACAGCTTAAGGTGGACTCCGAACCACCCCAGGTACATAGTACTTGGATTTTTTATTAATTTCAGGGAAATTTCCTGGGCAAAGTATACCTCGGTGGTTTGCCATTGCCATCCGAGGGAGAAGCGATTTTTAAAAATCCGGTGATATATTGGCCGGCGTTCGAACCCGGGTTCCTTGTCGATAGTCCTGCACGCAACTAACCGAGCCACAATCGCTCTCTGATATATTAATGCAGAATATTATTTCTTGCGTTTTTAAAACAGTTTTTGCGTAAATATGTTTGTAGTTCTTTTTAAATAAATGTTTTGCAGAATGATTTAAATGCATTTATTTACAAATAAAACATTGTAACTCTACAAACGCGGTAACCCGAAAACCGCGATGATTCGGATTACCCCTGTTTTAATTAGTCCGAATTAGCGAGGCTTCACTGTAGTATAAATAAAGTATATGCCATATATCTATGAGACTTTTGTAGGAGTTAGGAAGAAACCTTGCGGTTCTTATGCTATTAATTTTCAGACAAAAAAGCATTTTATTTAAGATTTGTATGAAGAAATAGCAACTATCTTTTGTTGTCTATTAATAGAGACAGCGTCAATATTTTTTCATATGTGCATTATTTTCCTCAAGGAATTGTTCCTAATTTTAACAATTGGTCCCTAAAAATGGGTACCTTTTCCTGGCAGTCTATAATAGATGCGAGAAAAGAAGAAAAGAAAATTGCAATCGAAAGTGGAAATGTACCCCCTCGCCCTTGTTGTAAGCAGCCTTACGGAACGAATTATAATGCTAAATCTGGAGCAGCCATAGGCGCTCGCAGAAATTTATCCAGGAGGGGGGGGACAAGCCTCGAATAAACGGTATGCTAGGGGGGGAAGCGTAGAATAAACGAAATGCTAGGGGGGGGCAGCCTAGAAAAAAACGGCATATTATACAAAATTTTCAATAAAATTCAAATTGTTCAACTTCCAGGGGGGGGCAAGCGCCCCTCCTTGCCCCCTTCCGGTCGCCTATGGGAGCAGCTTGTATAGTCGGCCAAAAGACGAGCAAAATACTTTTTTAGAAATAAGAAATAAATATTTTGATATAATCGTTGGAAGGTTTTAAAGTATGGTTTTAAATATGACAACGCATGTAGTCCAATATGCCTTTTTGGTCAGTGATAGTGATTCAACCATATATAAAAACATTTTAAACACCAAACCTTATGAATCATTTATAGTTAAGAAGATTGAATGTGCAAATCAACTTCTTCATAATTACGTTGCAAAGTTAAAGGATTTAGCCAATTTAGCCCTGAAACGGGTTAGTTTAAAAGGGACAGAGGTAGATATAGTAGATACGACATTCTTTAAAAAACAACCTCTTGTGCCTCTGCTTATGTGTAGTTTGTGCTATTAAAGACGATCTAAAACCTTTAGTCTTTACATCTAAAAGCCTTACACCTAAAGGTAGAAAGGCCCAGGACTAAGTAAGTAAGTAAAACCTTTAGTTATCAGCAAAATATTGAGAATCTCAAAAAAGAGATAAGCAATAGTTACAATACATGTATTTGGTAAAGGGCCTAGACCAAACGAACACAAATTAATCCCCTTAATGAAACAGTGTAGACTTTATAGTAATATTATGGCTTGTGCAAATAGGTTATTCAACGCAGTGACAGTTTGATTAAAAATATGGTGAATAATAGTGAGGAAAATGATAACTCCGTATTAGCAAAATTTATTGGTGGCAAACGAGTTGATCATTCAAAGAAAGAAAGCTATTAAATGAGATGTGATTTAGCAGGACTTCCTATAAATACCAGAGATGAATATCATGCTACAATACACAGAGCCATTACAAAGAGAAGCGCTGGTTTTCATACAAAGAAGCCAAAATTTAAGATTCTGTAAAAAGAAACAAATCTGAAGACTATAGTAAAAAGAGACAAATCTGAAGACTATAGCAAAAATGTACACACATTGGATATAAGAGCAGAAGAGTTTATAAATAAGAGGATGGAGTTTTTAAATAAATTACGTGAAACAGAAGAGGAAATTACGTGAAACAGAAGAGGAAATTCAGCAGTTATCATCAGCTACTGTTAAACAGTATTCTACATATTTATGGTTTTCTGAAAGAAGATGTCTCACAGCATCTGCGTTTGGAAAAATCTGTAAAATGAGATCAACAACTGATCCGAAAAATACAATTAAGTCCATAGTCAGTGGCGTGTGGAGAGAATCTAAGCAAGGGAAGCAACAATGATTTTGATTTTACTATACTTAGGTGTATAGCTAACGAAAATGCTAAGTGCAGCAAGCAAATGAGTCGTTGCTTATATGCAAGTATATGTAGTATATTAGAATCTGCATTACCATTCTGTGCAAGTTGAATAAGTTTAGTATTTTTGCATCACGAAATTATTAATATCCAAAAATGTTATAAATTTAATAAATAAATTAAGTAAATAAATAATAACCATAACCTTATCTTATGTAATCTTATAAAAATAGTTTGGTAACATTGTTTTTTATGTTCAGGTAATTTCTAAGGGAACCATTGCTTCCATGCACCACAAGCCACTGTTCATACTATATTCCACATTTACAGAAAATAGATACACTAATTACAAAAAAGATAATCAACCAATAGCTCGAAGAGAATTTAGTGAACTAATAAGAAAAGAAATTAAAGAATGTAGGTTTTTTTGTTGGTAAAGAAGACAAGTGCTAGGAGCTACAACTGATGGACTGGTAGAAAACTAAGGCTTGGTTGAAATTAAGTGCCCTCATAACACTTGTACGCACACGCATCAAGAAGCTATTTTGGAAAGAAAAAAAAATTAAACTTTGTATACTTGTAGACAATTTCCCTAAAACGAACAGATAATTACTTTTATCAGGTGCAGTGACAGTTGCACGTTACTCGCAGACAATATTGTTATTTTATATTTTGAAATGATATTCGGAGACAATATTTTTTACATTACATAAATTTTACTATAATCTTCATCTTGATGAACTACTAAAATTAGAATTTAAAGATGCCATGTAAACTAGGATAACAATAAACGTATATGTAACATAATATTCTTTACTGTTTTAATTGTTTTTATGATTATTAGTTTATTCAATTATTTTTTGTTGTTTCTTGACTTTGGAAACCACGTTCATAATATTCAATTGTTGACATGTAAGTACTTGGCTTTGATGTGTTTTTACTCTTGGAATGCGATATTCCAATGAAACCCCTTCCATTTTATTTATTAATCTTTATTTGTCCAACAGGTTACCCCAATTACAGGACAATAATAATAATATAATGATAATAATAATATAAACAATACAAATTATGAACATAACATATATGAAACTTACAGCCATAGATTTAATTCAAATACACCATTATTGTTATTGAATATGCAAGTACTTTAAGCGAATACATCTTTAATAATTTTTTCAGCTTTTTGGCACATAATAGTTATAGGCGCATGTAACATTATATTCGTACGTGGAGTTGACAATCTAAATGACGATCCATGTCTCGCCGACAATCTTGGTATATTGAAAGGTATCTTCGCAAGTAAATCTTGAGCATCCCATTTAAAATTAATTAAGTTTCGTAGGAAATTAGCACACTGGATGTCTCTTCTGATACTTAAAGAAAAAACGCTATGTCTTGCTTCTAACTCAGATTGACCTACACCTCTTTCTGGATATCTTCCATCTAACTGAAAGGATAGGAACTTCAAGAGTCGACGCTGAACCTGATCTAATTGAATAGCGTGACATGCATATATTGGGTACCAAATTAGCGATGCGTATTCCATTTTACTAACGACCATAGCGTAATATAGCCTTTTAATTACGTTTGTACTTGTGAAAAACTTGGACACTCTCATTACAAACCCAAGAGATTTACATGCCGAGTTACGTAGTTTCTCAATATGTTCTATAAATGTAAATTTCGAGTCAAATATTACACCAAGATCTTTTATTGTATCACATTTTTGTATTTGCATTTCATTAACATAATATGCCGAATTAAGACTTGCTCGACACCTTGTGTATGACATAGTGAAGCATTTATTGACATTCAGTTTCAGTTTGTTTGAGGTGCACCATTGAGCTATTAGAGATAAATTAAATTGTAAATTGTCCACGTCAAGTTGGCTATTAATTTCAGCGAAGATTTTTACGTCATCCGCATATGCTAGTGTTTGACACGATAATGAGATGAGCAAGTCGTTAATAAATATGTTAAATAAAAGTGGTCCCAGGCTTGAACCTTGTGGAACTCCACATTCAGGAGTGAATTCATAGGAACAAAATCCATTGTACGAGACATAGCAACACCGCAGCGAGAGATAATTTTTTATCAATGAGATTGATCCTGGAGAGAATCCGAAACCACTCAATCTACCAAGCAAAATTTCGTGATCTATCGAGTCAAATGCATGAGAAAAATCTGTATAGATTACATCCACTTGACCTCTTTTATCTAAAGATTCACAAACGTATTGTGACAATGTTGCCAAATTAGAAACGGTAGATCGTCCCGACATAAAGCCATGTTGGTTTGGAGAAATAAATGTACGAACGTGATTATATATTTGTTGGTAGATTATCTGTTCGTAGACCTTAGCAAAATTGGAGATTATGGATATTGGTCTGTAATTAGTTATTATTGAAGCATCATCTTTTTTATAAACTGGACAGATCCTAGCTCGTTTCCATTGCTCTGGGAATATATTATTTCTTATAGATAAGTTAATTAAATATGTTAGTGGTTTTGCCAAAGCAAAACGACAATCACGTACTAAGAAGCTTGGAATTGAATCGTCACCAGAAGTTAACTTATTCGGCAGAGTAGACATAATCCTAAGTACGAACTCTTCATTAACTTCAGAGAACATAAACGGTAGGTCATAGTTGGAGAAAGAAGGTAATGTGTGTGTATTGTCAACAGAATAGACACTAGAGAATATATCTGCAAATTGATTGACAATATCTTGAGGATTATTGTATTCGTTTGTAGCGTCCCGAAGTGTACCTGGTATTCGTGTAGCTCCTGTTTTTGTATTTATGAACTTCCAAATTTCAGATGGATTATGACAGACGTTATTTTCCATCATTTGAACATAGTCGTTATATGCAATAGCAATTTGTGTTTTAGTTAAATTTCTCAATCTTTTAAATTCAGCAAGGTAGATTCCATTTTTCGTGCAAAGCCACTTTTTTCGATAGATTTGCTTCATTTTAATGTTAGCTTTTATTTCCGAAGTATACCAAATTGGATAATGAGTGTTTATATTCCTTTTAAGAGGTACATGTAAATTTAAAATTGAGTAAAATGTTTTATAGAATGCATCTACAGCTTCATTAACATCAAGAATCGATTGTAGGTTGTACCAATCGTTTATAAGTAGATCATTATAAAGGGAATTATAGTTTGCCTTGCGAAAATTAAAGCTACGATTATTGGCTACCGGAAACTTAATAGAAGGAGTTGCTGGCTCGTAACAAAAATTAATGTCAATAGCAGGATGATAAGCGTCCTCTGGAACCAAAGGTGTTTCTGATTTGTCAATTTTGAAACTCCAGTTGACATTAGTAAGGATCAAATCAAGTAATTTATTATCATTGTTGCGCACTGAGTTAATTTGCTTTAAATTTAATATTGTAATAAAATTTTGAAGACATCTGGTCTTACTATTTTCAGTATGTGAAAAGTCGGCGATGTTGAAGTCACCAATGATTAACACATTATGATTAATTAAAATGAGCTCAAGTGACGATAGAAAAACTTCTAAATCGTCAGCGGCAATATTAGGCGGTATATAGAGAGCACATATTAATAAATTAGTGGATTTGATCTGACAATTGCAGATGAGCAAGTCAATGAGTGGTACTAGAATTGAAATATTAGATGTATCGATTATAGTAAAATTTATAAATCTCGCCAATGCAATCAGTACACCTCCGCCCTTAGATCTTCCAACAGTTAAAAACTTTCTATCGGACCGTACTGTACTATAATAAGGCGGAAATAGTTCTGACGAATAAACAGAGTCGCTTAGCCAAGTCTCTGTAATAATTATAATATCATAAAATAAATCAGATACATTTGTGTAGAATAAATGCGTTTTTGAATTGAGGCCTCTTGCATTCTGATATAATGTGTTGAAAAAGGTATTACAAGGGGGCGACCTGTTGGAGGTTCTTAGTTTTCCGACTGAGAGATAGTGGGAACGCCATTTTGATACTTAATCTTTAGACCTTCTTCCCCATTACTAATCCGAAGTTGAAGCTCTTCCTTGACGATCTTATATAATTGAATTTGTTTGGGTGTACGATCGAATGACACAGAAATATTAGCAAAGTTAGTTTTGGGTTTTAATTTTTTGTAAAAATTGCGAACGATATTATGTACTGTATCAGAAGATGTAAAACGGACTTTAATCGGGCGAGCTCTATTTTGTTTTGTTGCATCAAATTTACCAAGACGGAAAGGTTTAACAGTTTCATCCTTTAACGTGAGTTCTTGTAATATATTTTTAACGACATTAGTATCGAGTTCCATTTGATTTATTTTGTTAGAACCAAGTTCAACAGATCCATATATAATTATGTTATTGGCTCGTTTATTGCGTTCGAGCATTTCACTTATTATTTCTTCATTGGCCAATAAGTCGGATGTTGAATTTGTATGCTTTAAACCAGAAGCGGATTGTAATTGTTGGTCTTGTAATTTACGAATCTCCTCTTTTAAATCATTAAGCATTGAGAATAATTTTGGAACTTGCTGAAAACTTTGTTCACAGCCCAAACAAACGTATTTTATTCTTCTTCTGTTATTAGGACGCAGTTCTAAACATTTGATTTCCGCTGCATTTAAATCTGAGCATTGAATATGTATGCTTCTGTTGCAGCCATCGCACTTAATTAATTTGTCAGTGTCCTCATTAATAATTTTATTACATTTTAAGCAATTCATTGTTATGTAGAGTTGGTTACTACTTGAAGTATTAAAAGGAAATGCTAGACAGTGGACACTCGCTTCACGCCAGTCGTGCTCGTAACGGCGACTTCAAAATTTATTTTTCACTTACACAGGAACATTGAGCAGCGGAAGGAAAGAGGCATGATTACAGAGGTTGAGTAATAACCAAAACTACTTGAAATTAAATTATTCAAAATAAATACGTACTAAAGTGAAGTATAAAATTTGTGAATGAAATCCGACGATATGGCGTATCTCACGGTCAAATGATAACAGACAAAGGATACAATATTAATAAAATATAAAGTAGGCATCAACTCACCAATTTACTAATTAATATATTATTAGTTTCGCATACTCTAGATGTACTTTTATAGAGAATTTTTTTCTGAACTTGATGATGTAAAGCAGATATAATATTTCGTTTTTACTCTAGTGCATACAGACGTGTAGTATTTTAAAGTGAAAATGAAAAATTGGGCTTCGTTTGTATCAGTAGTATCACCTTAAGCATATCCATCGAGAGACCTACCTGGTCGTTAAGGTTTTTCTCGGCTGGGGTTTGACCATTAGTATAGTACATACTATTAATGATCGAAGTTTCCTTAGCAGTAGGTGTATCATTAGTTACTGTGCCCGTTACGAGCATTTTAGCAGAAAGGTCTGCCATTTCTGGAGGATGTTTCTGCCTAGACGTAGAAAGTTTCTTTTTAGACCGAGGTGGTGAAGCACTTGACGAACGGCGTCGCTTAGAAGCAGATGGCGTGTTCATCTGAAAATTAATTGGTAAATTAGTTCAGAACCGGCATAAACTTTTGCGGGGCTGAGAAATTCCACGGAACCAAAAAACATTTTTAAATAAATTTTTTTTCTTATTTATACCTTTATAGATGTTACAATCGTTACAATCTGGTCAAAGTGACCAATGATCAATTTAGATTTAACTTAATCTACTAAGAGTTAAATTATTTATTATATCCTCTTGTAAGAAGATATCAAAGAAGCTGGGAGTCTTGGTTTGTGTTGGCAAGCAAATGTCTCTGTATTCAAGATTACCTGTGTATAATGTAATTGTGCGACCACACTTTTACTATTGTGGTACAATATTGTAAAGTAGAAATCTTTAATCCAAACCTATAAATGCAAGGTAAATTTGTATTAATGAGGAATTCTGATTACTGGATGTTTGAATAAAAACATTGCTTTATGCCATGGTACTTTATCATAAAGGATTTATGTAATTTACTAATTTTATTACAAAACTTTTATTTCTAATTAAAAAAATCAGCATTTTTTGCTTAAATCTTTCTTTCTCTTTTCTCCTTCATAGCATGTGCTTGCACTTCTTGATCTTGATTTCCTGTACCTTTATCAGTAAACAAGACACATTCTAGGAGTTTAGTTTTGTTTTTCTTTATATTGGTGACTGTTGATTTACCAACACCATATTTTAAATCAAGCGTCCCATCATTTAATTGTTGAATAATCCCCACTTTCTCCAAATGTTTTAATAATGTGTGTTTACTGTTTACGTTTTATCATTTTTTGAAATGAGATATGGATGCCTCATATACAAATTGTTTATAACAAAATTTTAAAAAAAGTTTTAAGGTAAATAATGTCATTACATAAACAATTGCAGCAAAACATCAAATGTCATTTAGGGCACCTTTGTGATGGTATCAGTTACTATATTTATAGCTTATATTTTACATCTATAGCCTTCAGGGTTTTTTATCACTCTTTATATTAATAAATAATAATAAAGGTGTTTGTTGATCTTCGTAGAATTTTTCTACACCCGACGGGTTGTAACAGTATCAGTCAACAAATCACGTCAGCAACCTGTTATGATTGGAAAACTATAAACAGGAAAAATCTACTGTGCCAATTATCTCACAATAGTACATAGAACTTTCTTTGTCAGATTAAAGAGATGTGTTCGACTTAAAGAGGGTTAAAAAGGTTTGTTCAGATTCGAGCTAGTAAATGTTCGAATTATTGGATAGTCGGAATACAGTGTGTTCGGAATATGGAGTTTCTACTGTACTTACTTAGTGAGGTAGCATTGAACAGATTACAGCTGCTACAGAATAGAATCATTAGTTATTTTAAATGAATTATGAATTAAGGTGGTTAAATATAAGGCAATTGCGTAAATATCAAGCAATAGTATTGTAACGAATAATAAACCCACTTATGACGTCATCAAACATTCTAGATGTATGAGTCATCAACTGTATGACTCATCAATCAACACGTGCAAGTATGACTCATCGACATGCCTCATTGAAGTCACTTATCGACAGCTGCGTGTATGACTCATCAACACGTCATCGAATATTCTAGATGTATGAGTCATCATATGAAAGATATAAATTGAGACGCGGGTAGAAGGAGTGGAGTTAATGTTTAACCGGCGTCGTGTTGAAATGTACTCTGAATAATTAGTTAATACATAAATAGTTTTTATATAAATAAGTCCTCAAATAAATTTGTAAATACCTAGCATTTTTAATAGTTTGTTAAATAGTTTAGTTATAGTGTTTTTAATTAAGTGCATTGTAAATAATCTTTTCTTTATTAATAGACGATTTTAAACAGCATTTTTGATTATTATTTTAAAAAGAACGTTGCAGTATTTATACATAAATTAATTAGAAGAGATATACGTCGTGTTTGCAGAATATACTTGTGTTTTGTGGTGACATTTCATGAGTATGATACACGAAACAGAAATAATTTTTATTTAAAAACTCAGAGGAAGTTTACTTGCTTAAACTCATTATTATATAAGGGGTTAATAAACCTAAACGATTATTATTTATTAAATTAAGAATACTTTTATTTGATTTTTTCTAGATATTTCTGTATTAGCTAAGTGCTAAATAAAGAAGGTTGACCATTGCACAGACTATGAAAGTTGTGCTACTAGTAGCCCGCAGAAGAAAAAGTGTTACAGTGACTCGGAGAAGTTTTCGTATTCACTTTGGAACATGATGGCTCCCCTGCACACAGGTAATATGCAGGTTGTCTTGCAAATTGGAAGATAGGTGGTCTGTTTTAAAGAATAAGCGACCACGTAATGCTACTGTTTGCACGTACAACATTATAGCACAAACATCAACCTATATAACTTCTTGTTTTTGGTTTCTTCAAATAAAAGGTGTACCATGGAAAACCTGAGAATTTGGTGCAACACAGGACCATCATTGCGGAGTTATGCCATGCAATTCCTGAAGAACCCAAGGTGCGTCTTCAAGAAGTTGTGAGGCGAAGCAGTGAACATATGGAACATGGTATCTGTTCCATATTCTATATATATATATATGGTAGGAATATTCTTCCACGCTATTGTGATTATTTTGTTATCAATTATGTACCAATCTTGTCCAAAATACGTAATTTATAAAACAAATCAGGTGAAAATTAATGCGCCACCCTGTACTAAATATGATCAAAGAGTATTATTAAATATGTATGATCATAAAGTATTATTAAATAATTTTTGACTTTTATCGTTGCAAATTCTTTAATTGCATCATCAAGATTTATGGAATTTTCAATAAAGAAAATAGTCAAAGATGTAAAATATTTCTTGGTTTACTGCACATTGAAGACAGGAGAAAGCACTTGTATTTGCAAAGTTGTAACGCGGCTCCTTATGAAGCACGGGGCCGCGTTCTGGGGAACGTGCTGAGCCCGCCTCACACTCGCCCTAAATTAGTTTGGAAATTGGTTACAAGTTAAAAATGTTTGCAGATTGTACAAGAAAAGATGTTCAGAAGATTGCATGAACTAAATTAAGACTTTTCTGTACATCCCACAAAAACCTATAAGTTCTACTTTAGACTGAAGCATATCCATTGAGAGACCTACCATTTCGTTAAAATTTTTCTTCATTGGGGTTTGACTATTAGTATAGTGCATACTATTATTGATAGCAGCTTTCTTAGTAGTAGAGGTGCCATTAGCAATAACAGTGCCTGTTTTGAGCATTCTAACAGAAACGTCTGCCATTTCCACCAGACTATTTAAAGAATTATTGTTGGTATTTGTAGAACGTTTCGGCTGAGTCCTAGGCGGTAAAGCACTTGCAGAACGGCGGCGCTTGGAAACGGATGGCGTATTCATCTGAAAATTAATTGGTAAATTGGTTATAAGTTAGAAGTGTTTGCAGGTTGTACAAGAAAAGACGTTCGGAAAATTGAATGAATGAAAAGACTTTTACATCCCACAAAAGCCGATAAGTTGTAGAATTACTTCCTGCTTTACTTCCATGCTAGAGTAAGATCTCTGTAGAGATACTAAATGGTATAAACACAAATTAAAAACAAAAGCTTCCAGGTTAAAAATTGTTCTGGATGTTCAACACTATTTAAATTCTCAGTTTGAGATAACTCTATGTTATATCCTGTAATATTAACTTATTTGATCCTTGATGATCTGTAGCATCGAAACTGTTCAAAAAAGGAGATCATTGGCCGGTTTCACAAAGCCTGATTAAGTTCTCATTAACTTAATCATGATTAAATTTGAAATTAAGAAATATAATTGTATAACATTTTAAGTCTCTTTAAATATCAGCCAATGAAATTTCTGGATTTTGAATTTAATCACGATTAAGCTAATCAGAAGTTAATCAAGCTTTGTGAAACCGGCCCCATGTCCATACATGCTGAACATTATAAAACAAGTCAATGATGTGATACATGTTACATTACATAATAGTATTTCTGTATTAGCTAAGTGCTAAATAAAGAAGGTTGACCATTGCACAGACTATGAAAGTTGTGCTACTAGTAGCCTGCAGAAGAAAAAGTGTTACAGTGACTCGGAGAAGTTTTCGTATTCACTTTGGAACATGATGGCTCCCCTGCACACAGGTAATATGCAGGTTGTCTTGCAAATTGGAAGATAGGTGGTCTGTTTTAAAGAATAAGCGACCACGTAATGCTACTGTTTGCACGTACAACATTATAGCACAAACATCAACCTATATAACTTCTTCTTTTTGGTTTCTTCAAATAAAAGGTGTACCATGGAAAACCTGAGAATTTGGTGCAACTCAGGACCATCATTGCGGAGTTATGCCATGCAATTCCTGAAGATGCCAAGGTGCGTCTTCAAGAAGTTGTGAGGCGAAGCAGTGAACATATGGAACATGGTATCTGTTAGGAATATTCTTCCATGCTATTGTGATTATTTTGTTATCAATTATGTACCAATCTTGTCCAAAATACGTAATTTATAAAACAAATCAGGTGAAAATTAATGCGCCACCCTGTACTAAATATGATCAAAGAGTATTATTAAATATGTATGATCATAGAGTATTATTAAATAATTTTTGACTTTAATCGTTGCAAATTCTTTAATTGCATCATCAAGATTTATGGAATTTTCAATAAAGAAAATAGTCAAAGATGTAAAATATTTCTTGGTTTACTGCACATTGAAGACAGGAGAAAGCACTTGTATTTGTAAAGTTGTAACGCGGCTCCTTATGAAGCACGGGGCCGCGTTCTGGGGAACGTGCTGAGCCCGCCTCGCACTCGTCCTAAATTAGTTTGGAAATTGGTTACAAGTTAAAAATGTTTGCAGATTGTACAAGAAAAGATGTTCAGAAGATTTTCTGTACATCCCACAAAAACCTATAAGTTCTACTTTAGACTGAAGCATATCCATTGAGAGACCTACCATTTCGTTAAAATTTTTCTTCATTGGGGTTTGACTACTATTTAAAGAATTATTGTTGGTATTTGTAGAACGTTTCGGCTGAGTCCTAGGCGGTAAAGCACTTGCAGAACGGCGGCGCTTGGAAACGGATGAGGTATTCATCTGAGTCCTAGGCGGTAAAGCACTTGCAGAACGGCGGCGCTTGGAAACGGATGAGGTATTCATCTGAGTCCTAGGCGGTAAAGCACTTGCAGAACGGCGGCGCTTGGAAACGGATGAGGTATTCATCTGAAAATTAATTGGTAAATTAATATAAGTTATAAGTTAGAAGTGTTTGCAGGTTGTACAAGAAAAGACGTTCCGAAAATTGAATGAATTAAAAGACTTTTACATCCCACAAAAGCAGATAAGTTGTAGAATTATGCTTTACTTCCATGCTAGAGTAAGATCTCTGTAGAGATACTAAATGGTATAAACACAAATTAAAAACAAAAGCTTCCAGGTTAAAAATTGTTCTGGATGTTCAACACTATTTAAATTCTCAGTTTGAGATAACTCTATGCTATATCCTGTAATATTAACTTATTTGATCCTTGATGATCTGTAGCATCGAAACTGTTCAAAAAAGGAGATCATTGGCCGGTTTCACAAAGCCTGATTAAGTTCTCATTAACTTAATCATGATTAAATTTGAAATTAAGAAATATAATTGTATAACATTTTAAGTCTCTTTAAATATCAGCCAATGAAATTTCTGGATTTTGAATTTAATCACGATTAAGCTAATCAGAAGTTAATCAAGCTTTGTGAAACTGGCCCCATGTCCATACATGCTGAACATTATAAAACAAGTCAATGATGTGATACATGTTACATTACATAATAGTATTTCTGTATTAGCCAAGTGCTAAATAAAGAAGGTTGACCATTGCACAGACTATGAAAGTTGTGCTACTAGTAGCCTGCAGAAGAAAAAGTGTTACAGTGACTCGGAGAAGTTTTCGTATTCACTTTGGAACATGATGGCTCCCCTGCACACAGGTAATATGCAGGTTGTCTTGCAAATTGGAAGATAGGTGGTCTGCTTTAAAGAATAAGCGACCACGTAATGCTACTGTTTGCAAGTACAACATTATAGCACAAACATCAACCTATATAACTTCTTCTTTTTGGTTTCTTCAAATAAAAGGTGTACCATGGAAAACCTGAGAATTTGGTGCAACTCAGGACCATCATTGCGGAGTTATGCCATGCAATTCCTGAAGATGCCAAGGTGCGTCTTCAAGAAGTTGTGAGGCGAAGCAGTGAACATATGGAACATGGTATCTGTTAGGAATATTCTTCCACGCTATTGTGATTATTTTGTTATCAATTATGTACCAATCTTGTCCAAAATACGTAATTTATAAAACAAATCAGGTGAAAATTAATGCGCCACCCTGTACTAAATATGATCAAAGAGTATTATTAAATATGTATGATTATAGAGTATTATTAAATAATTTTTGACTTTAATCGTTGCAAATTCTGTAATTGCATCATCAAGATTTATGGAATTTTCAATAAAGAAAATAGTCAAAGATGTAAAATATTTCTTGGTTTACTGCACATTGAAGACAGGAGAAAGCACTTGTATTTGTAAAGTTGTAACGCGGCTCCTTATGAAGCACGGGGCCGCGTTCTGGAGAACGTGCTGAGCCCGCCTCACACTCGTCCTAAATTAGTTTGGAAATTGGTTACAAGTTAAAAATGTTTTGCAGATTGTACAAGAAAAGATGTTCAGAAGATTTTCTGTACATCCGACAAAAACCTATAAGTTCTACTTTAGACTGAAGCATATCCATTGACAGACCTACCATTTCGTTAAAATTTTTCTTCATTGGGGTTTGACTATTAGTATAGTGCATACTATTATTGATAGCAGCTTTCTTAGTAGTAGAGGTACCATTAGCAATAACAGTGCCTGTTTTGAGCATTCTAACAGAAACGTCTGCCATTTCCACCAGACTATTTAAAGAATTATTGTTGGTATTTGTAGAACGTTTCGGCTGAGTCCTAGGCGGTAAAGCACTTGCAGAACGGCGGCGCTTAGAAACGGATGAGGTATTCATCTGAAAATTAATTGGTAAATTGGTTATAAGTTAGAAGTGTTTGCAGGTTGTACAAGAAAAGACGTTCAGAAAATTGAATGAATTAAAAGACTTTTACATCCCACAAAAGCAGATAAGTTGTAGAATTATGCTTTACTTCCATGCTAGAGTAAGATCTCTGTAGAGATACTAAATGGTATAAACACAAATTAAAAACAAAAGCTTCCAGGTTAAAAATTGTTCTGAATGTTCAACACTATTTAAATTCTCAGTTTGAGATAACTCTATGCTATATCCTGTAATATTATTTGATCCTTAATGATCTGTGGCATCGAAACTGGCCAAAAAAGGAGATCATGTCTATTTAAACATGCTGAACACTAGGTTATAATACCTGCTACGCGGGTATAAAGTTTTGTTTATACAGTACCAAAAAGCTTTAGGAAACATCTGACTTTAGAATATTTTAGAAACCATTAAAAACGTAAATAAAAAAAGCAAAAAATAACGTCCCAGCCATTCTGTAGCATTGAAAATATCACATGGAGTAAGGCTCTGAAAACAAAACTTTTTTCTAAAATTAGTTTAGTGTAAAATTTCCACAATCTAAACACAAATGTGTATAAAGTGTTGCATAAGCGAAATAGTCAAGCCAAGAAAGTAAGAAAGAATATAGAGAATCAACGTATATAAATATTGAATTATAAATCAAGTCAATGATGTGATACATGTTATATTACATAATATATTGTACGTACAACATAAAAATTGCAATATTTGAATCAATGTGGGTATAGGTAAATATTTCATTTTAAATTTCTCCTTTTATGAGATTAAATTTTATTTTAAAAGATTTTAAACAATCACGTCCATGTGTTTTATTTTAACAAAGACTTGGATGACACTTTAAGGATGCGAGTGCTACTGCAGAAAACCATTGTGACCAGGACTACACTGACAAAGGAGTTGTAGATCAATGCAAACAAATTTTGTATTTTTAACTAACATCGCTAAAACCAATAGTTCTTAAAAGTTTTGCATGAATCTTTATTATTATTTACTTTTTATTTTACTGTTTTTACCAGTTTTCTGAAACTAGTGTAGTTTGGAAAAGTAATTAATTGCCATTGTTTTCTACTTCTCATTTTGTTTTAATTAATGTAATCTGAGTTCTGTATGTATTGTTTAGTTTATTGTTAAATTGAATTTAACTCATTATATCGTTAGGGCGAACATAACATACAACAAATTGATTATCAATGGCGAATCCTACACTTTGGAGCAGTTCATACAACCACAGGGTCAGAGGGAGGAGGAAATAGACGAGGAAGACTTGACAAATACGGAAAGAGCGAAAGAAGGTAAAAAAAGAGAAAGGTCCACGGATGAAGAAAACGAGAACACTCCTAAGGAAACAAGATCAATAGGTACAATCCCAAAGAGAAACAAATACTGGACACAAACAATACTGGCCCCTTACAAGAAAACAGGCGAAGTAAAAGCAAATGCAACAGAGGGGGATATAAATAGCAAATCCTCAACAGAAGAAGACGCTCTAGAAAAAGAAATGCAAAGAACCATAAATATTAGACGGAACCAACAACAGTTTCCAAAAAACTAGAAAAAATATCAAACTGGACGGAAGAAACGATGACAACATGCAAAGAAATAGGACAAGAAAACAATTCGGAGAAAAATGAAGAACGGGAACAAACCAAGTCAAATAACTTAAAAAATATATATGCAATAGAAGAACTAAAAATGAAAAACACATCTAAAATACCACCACCCGCAGAAAGGATAGAACGAAGATTGAGAAACTTACAAATATGCAAGGAACGAAGAGCCAGGGGAAAGAAGCAGACAGGATATGGAATCAAGAAAAGCAAGAAGAAGAAAAGTAGGAAGAATAATAAAAAGAAAAATGTAGTAAAAATTGGAACGTGGAATGTAAGAACTATGTTAATACCAGGAAAATTGGCCCAAATAACAAAGGAAATGCAAAGATATGATTTAGACCTAATAGCAATCCAAGAAACGAGATGGAAAGAAAAAGGAGAGATTAATCAACAAAACGTCACAATGTTCTACTCAGGAGAGAAAAAACAAGGGAGGAATGGAATACACTCTAAAAAATTCCCCTTGAAGTTGCCTCCATTTCTTGGGGTAAATTTACTTCAAAGTGTAATTTTCATAGGAAGTGGGAAATTTCAATATTAGGTTAAATTTGCATTGTCATGTTTCCTTTTTAAATAAATTTACAGATTAAAATTACGATCTCAATGCAATCTTACATTTCATTTTAACATTAAAACACCTGCGTAAAGTTATAACTTTACCTAATATTGACCTAATATTGAAATTTCCACTTCCTATGAAAATTACATTGGAAGTAAATTTACCCCAAAAAATGGAGGTAACAAAGTATACTTTATAAAAGCTTGTGCTTGTTCTAGAGCACAATTTCACTATAAGGTCAAGTCCAATAAATATAAATATTTAAAAATAGGGTACATTCTATGTAATTATTATTGAATCATTGTTTAATTGCGTATAGAATGCATATGTTCAACAAATTCGGTATTATATGCCATGCATATATAATATTGAAATTTCCCACTTCCTATGAAAATTACACTTTGAAGTAAATTTACCCCAAGAAATGGAGGCAACTTCAAGGGGAATTTTTTAGAGTGTAGATTTATAGTCGGAAGGAAATTAAAAAATGCAATCATAGAATTTATACCAATCAATGGAAGGATAGCTGTATTGAAAATTAAAGGAAAACCGAACAACTTAACAATAATTAACGTATACGCACCAACAGAGGAAGCAGACGAGGAGGAAAAGCAAAAACTATACGAAGAATTAGAAAGGGTGACGGACAGCATCAAGAAGAACGACTTCCTTATGATATTAGGAGATTTTAACGCAATGGTGGGGAAAGAAGAATGTTTCAAAGAAGTCGCAGGAAGATTCACAATTCATGAGAAAACGAATGATAATGGAGTAAAGCTATGCAACTATGCGGCAGCAGAGCACTTACTGATAAGCAGCACACGGTTCAAACACAGAAGAGAGCACAAAGAAACATGGCTTATCCCAGGAAGGAATACAGGCAATCAAATAGACCATGTACTAGTTAGAAAGAGACAAGCAGCGAACATACAAGACGTCCGAACATACAGAGGTGCGAATGCAGACACGGACCATATGTTAGTGGTGGCAAAAATGAAGCAGAAAGTAACAAAAAGAGAACGGAACGAGCATAAGAAAAGATGATGGGATATAAGAAAACTAATGGAGGAAGAAAACAGGAAGAAATATGAAGAAATACTGGAACAGGAACTAAATCAAAAAGTACACAATACAGAAAAAGATGTTGACACAGAATGGGGGAGTGTTAAGCTATGTCTAAAAGAGGCAGCCAAGAAAACAATAGGATACAAGAAAAACAAGAAAGATAAACAATGGTTTGACGAAGAATGTGAGAGGGAGACAAATACGAAAAGAGAGGCCAGATTGAAGTGGATAAGGACAGGGAAAGATGAAGATCATGAAAATTACAGGAAGGTAAAGAAAGAGGCGGACAAAGTATTGAAGAATAAAAAAAGAGAGTGGATAGACCAAAAAATGGAAGAGATTGAGACCAACAGAAATCGAAACAACACCAGAGAAATGTATGAAAGCATAAGAAGGACCCGAAGAAACAACCGAATTAAAAATAGAGGCGTGAAAGATAAAGAAGGGAGACTACAAGTGGAAGAAAAAATAGTAAAAGAAATCTGGAGAGAACATTTCCAGAGCTTAATGTATACAAAAGAAGAAGAAGCAGAACTAGAAGACAGGGGGTACGAAGTGACCGAACAAATAGAGGAAGAACCAAGCTTGAAGGAAGTACAAGAAACGATTAAAAAGATAAAGAATGGAAAAACTCCTGGGGCGGATGAAGTGAATGGGGAAATGTTGAAATATGGAGGAATAGAACTACACAAGAGATTACACAACATAATAAAAAAAATCTGGAGAGAAGAAAAAATGCCAAATGAGTGGAGAAGAGGGACAATCACACCATTATTCAAAAAAGGGGATCCCGAAATATGCAACAACTATAGAGGCATTACTCTTTTAAACACATCCTACAAAGTATTTACAAGCATAAT
The DNA here is from genome assembly GCA_929113105.1 of Agrypnus murinus. Classification (NCBI taxonomy): domain Eukaryota; kingdom Metazoa; phylum Arthropoda; class Insecta; order Coleoptera; family Elateridae; genus Agrypnus; species Agrypnus murinus. The sequence goes on along the minus strand of OV816023.1, from coordinate 129,844,866 downwards.
CCAACAACGCCTAAGACAGTACACGGAAAGGGAATTGGGAGATTATCAATGTGGGTTTAGACCAGGCAGATCCACGGTAGACGCCATACACATAATGAATCAAATAATAGAAAAAGCCTATGAATATAACATCGAACTACACCTGCTATTCATAGATTTCCGCAGAGCATTCGACGAAATCAGAAGACCACAAATAATAAAAGACATGCAAGAACTACAAATACCACAAAAATTAATACGACTCACGCAAATGACAATGGAAAACTCAGAAGCGACAATAAAAGTAGGAGAGGAAGAGACAGATTATATCGAGATAAACAAGGGCGTAAGACAAGGGGACGCACTATCGCCAGTGCTATTCAACGTGGCCATAGAAAATATAATAAGAAAAACAGGACACAGAGGAACAATAAGAAACAAGGAAATACAGGTGGTGGCGTATGCTGATGATCTAGTTATTATATCAAGACGGAAAACAAAACTAAATGAAACGTTGGAGATAATAGACAAAGAAGCGAAAAAAAGAGGGCTCTCAATGAACAAAGATAAGACATGGTATATGAAGTGCAAAAGAGGAGACACAGAAGATCAAACACCATACAAGATAGGACAATATGAATTCAAGAAAGTGCAAGCATTAACGTATCTAGGTACCGAGATAAATAATAAAAACAGTAAAGTACAAGACATAAAAGATAGAATCCAAAGGGGACACAAAATGTTCAACATATACAAACCACTGCTAAAAGACCGTAAGCTTACAAAAGACACAAAAATAAGAATTTACAGAACATTAATAAGACCCACAGTTATATACGCAGCAGAAACAATGAGGTTAACAAAGAAGGATGAAGAACAACTAAGAATATATGAAAGAAAGATACTAAGAAGAATTCTGGGCCCAGTGAGAACAGGAGAAGATGAATATAGAGTGAGGATGAATGAAGAAATAGACAGAGAGATAAAAAGTGAGGACATAGTACGAGAAATAAAAGCGCAAAGGATACGATGGCTGGGACATGTAACGAGAGCAAATGAAAATAGAATGATTAAAACAATAACAGAATGGGAACCAGGAACAACAAGACCAAGGGGAAAACCCAAAAATAGATGGAAAAACGAAGTCCTAGAAGATATGAAGAAGATGAATGTGAGGGATTGGAGAGAAAAAGTCACAAATAGACAGGAATGGAGGAAGATAGTAGAAAAGGCCAAATCAGACAAGAATATTTGACACAAGCTATATGTAATAATAAGCACTAATCCAGCTTAATAAAAAGGATTGAAGAGCCCAAAATAAAGGGCGCCAATGATTCCCAATGGAATTAAGGCAGATGTAATGTAATGTAATATCGTTAGTAGGTTGCGTTTACATTTAACATTTTTATTATTATTTAATTTTATTATTGTGATTTTAATTTTTATATTTTAATAATTTTAATTACTATAAAACACTTGCATTCTCAGTAACTTTTGTCCATTAAGTTTTATCTTTTGCAAAGTTTCTCAAATTTTTCCACTGTTTGTTCAGCTTCTCACACTCCAATAACGTTGTTCTTTTCCAAGATCTTCCTCATCTGCCCCATTTTCTTGATCCTATTATTGTATATTCCAAAGCCTGTCATGTAGTATTTGTTATCGGTTGCCTTAACGTATATCCAATCCATCTCTACTTTCTTTGTTTAATAATTTTCTCAACAGGTTCTTGCTCTGTTAATCGAAATGTTCTTCATTGGAGATTGTATTTGATCAATATATTTTTAGAATCGTTCTAAGACATTTATTTAAAAATATTTGCAAACTGTTAGCAAAATAGAATATCTGTATATTTTTCATTCATTGAATAACTCGAAAACGCGACCTTCAATTGTTTTCTTTGTCTTCGCCGTTACTCAGCAGAAAAAATACTGCTAATTTGCCACTTCATAGACTGCAATAATAACGGAGATAGCAAAAGTGCACTGATAACTGCGAACAATCTTGTATGTTTGATTCTAAGCTTCATCTAGCGTGTAGCAGGGCTACATACTATCTCCGTTCTTATTGCAGTTACAAAGTCGGTTAAATTAGCAGTATTTTTTTTCTATTGATCAACATGGCAAAGACAGAAGACAGGTCGCTTTTTCAAGTTATTCAATGAATGAAAAATATGAAAGTGTCCTATAACTTCTTTATTTCTCAATTTAAAGGGGTAATGAACGTAAACTTTTGTATTTATAATGTCGCTGTCCATCCATTTCTGCAAAAATATACAGGGTGTCCCATTTAAAAAATGTTTCTTAAAAAAAAGTCTTTTGTCTTCGCCATGTTCATCAGCAGCAGAAATAATAGCAATTTAACCAACTTCGTACCTCCAATAATCATAGAAATAGCAATAGTGCGCCGATAACTGTGAACAGCTTGTATAACATATTGCAACTAAATACAAATAGAAAAATATTTTTGCAAAAGAGTTCTGATCACATTTCTCAGCATAATTCTAAAGAAGCACTCCTCTCTCCCAGCTTACCTCCTCTTTTCCGACATATTGCTCTCTGACTTACCCCTCCGCCGGTTTATTCTTCATACATACATACGGAAATTCTGCCTTAGAAAATGATAAGAATAAAATCAAAAATCGATATTGTTTAAAAAATTCTTCTTCTTCCTATTAGTAGATATTTCAAAAACATGACATAAACATAGTGTTGGCAAATTTCCTGTGTTTTATACAAATAATATGAAACTGCTCTGAATAAGCAACTGCCATCAGCTATTATTTGAATAATTCGTCTGTTGTCCATGATTTTCAACTATGCGGGTTTTGTCTATGCAACCTAACAATTCTTTAAACATTAACCGTGTTAACCCATTATTAATGATGGAAGTGGACAGCTGCATCACCCTTTTATATTTATAAGCTGGAATAGTTACGAAACTCACCACCGTAGAAAGTGGGCGGGTGCCCCAAGTGAATGTCTGATTCGTCTGTCTCAAATTAAACATTTTAGTTTTTCAAATTAAAAATATAAACATTAAAAAAATATAAAAATTAAGTAGTGTTGACTAATCTACACAGCAAAAGCTAAAAGCTAAACAAAAATAAGCCTTGTGTTTTAAATAATAGATTTGCCAAGTAGTGGGAACGATGTTACTCGTACAAATGTCTGTATCCACGAGAATGGAAACTGAAATTATCATGAGGGCTTTAAAAGAAGTATAAAAATGTATGATTTGAAATACTTGTATTCTTATTAAGGGGTTGCATTTTAATACAGAGTTAAATTTGATACAAAATCAGGAACATCTTTGAAGTTAAAAACAAATACTGACATTTTTCTGAAAGTAAATGATCTGCTCTGTTGAATGTGGGTGTTTGTTTTTGAAATTTTATTTAATTCTTTAAATAAATGAAAGTAAATTCGATTAAAATGATTTCACTTTGCATTAAAATTTTTCGCTATACTATTTATTTATAACATTTCAAGATCGACATGCTAAAAGGATAACATTTATCTATTTTCTATTGCATCAACCAAATTCCAACTACAAAAAGTTCTTTACAACGTAATTACGTTTAGAAAAATGCATAACATAGTAATTTTTGCATTATTGAGAAACGTGACACCTTTAATAAAAAACAAAACACACTCTCATCAGAACTAGATTGATACTGCAGGCGCAGCCGCTGCAAAAGTTTCAACCAAATATATATTTTTTGCAGCCATCGCAACTCTTAAAAACTCCATTCACACACGGCTACTTTTTGGACTGCGCGCAGCAAACAAATACTGCATGCGCTACTTTTAAGGTTGCAGGGGAGTTCACACTGGGATTCACTTGTGCTGCGCTGTTTTTTATGCTGCACTGCAGCAAAAGTAGCTGTGTGTGATCTTAGCTTTAGTCATTCTCTCTACTTTTGCTGAAGAACCGTAATCGAATGTGTAAACAACTTCAGCAACAAAAACCAATTAGTCTGCGTAGTATTTTGTAAAAAGTACGTGTTGATTTGCTTCATTTAAAAGGGATTTTTATTGATGGAAAAAAATCATTTAATATGACAAGACAAATGAACAGATGTTAATGTAGGTAAATTCTTAAAAATTTACCAACAAGCAAGAAAAAGTGCATTAGAAGCGATATTTCCTCTCGGATTACATAACAAACTACTATTTGTACTCCTATTCGTATTATTTCACTTGACACCATTTTAGATTTTAACTATCGTTTCAATTGGATTGCCTTGTGTAAATCTTCTTTGCCGTTCGGCCTAGTTGAACGACTTAACTCACTCGACACAAATTGACTCGTGAAAACGCGCCTTAAGTGATAGGTCTCCGAGTACAGACTTTGGGAAAATTCAAATCAATAGTGGTGTCCAGCAGGACGACCTTGCCTTAGTAGCAACCGCAAAAAAACCAAAACGAAATTAGAAACCAATGTAAACTAGGCTTTTCTAAGAATCGATGCATGGTTAAAGTAAACAGGGACTTGAGCTAGCACCACAAAAGTCAAAGGCAGTATTGCTGACAGGTAGAAAAAGGACTAGCTTGTCAAATTTAAAAATTAGAAACTCAAATATCCAGATAAAAAATAATTTAAAATACTTAGGAGTAATAATCAACAAAAACGTTCACTTTGATCGACACCTTGAAAAAGTCACCAAAAAATCAGCCAAAGTGACTACAGCAGTGTCCAGAATTATGCCACGAATAGAGGGCCCTGTAACAAATAAAAGGCGTATACTTGCGACGGTTGCAGAATCTATTATACTTTATGCTGCTCCCATATGGCAACCAATATTAAATTTCGGAAAATATAGACGTCTGTTGAAACCACAAAGGGGTTGGGTTTTAAGGACGATCTGTGCATACAAAACAGTATCCAACGAAGCAGCCACGGTTATCTAGAGTATTAAACCGAAATATCCAAATATGGTCAAATACAAAATATGGTGAGGTAAACTTTTGGATTACGCAGATTTTGAACTTTAGAAACTACCTCTTTCGCATTAAAAAATTGCACAACCCTACATGCATATACTGCAGAGCAGAGGAGGTCACTACAGAACATACCATTTTCAGATGCAATAAATGGAGCGATGTTAGAAAAAGGCTCAGTCATGAACTACAGGAAAACAGGAAGAAAGTAAGCAGTACAATAGAAAAGATACGCAAACAGAAGGAAGACAATGAAAAAAAGAGGCATGAAATAGAGGGCTGAAACTTACAGATGAGAAAATGATTGTGGTGGCAGTGAAAGCACAAATATAAGAGATGCAAAAATGGTTCCGGGATGCCTAGAGGTCGCTAAAGGTCACCCATGATAAGCCAGTAGATTTGTGTACATATACATGTATATATTACATATACAACTATAGATATGTATGTAAAGCAAGTCGTACGACCACTTTAGCTACCTGATGGTAGCCAACACTTTAAAAAAAAAGTTAAGACAGACTGCTAGTATTACAGATCGTACTATTACTAACTAGAAGTTAGCGAATGAGGGTTGTGCTGGTCAATCGGACTATGGTGCGCCCACTGTCTGTAAAGCGCTCTTTAAGAATTGCTCCTGCCAAAACTATTAAAACATCCTGCTTGCCACTTTTTATTTAAATACAGAAGTGTTCAAGGAATCTGCATAATTTTTTTTCAGATTTTTAAAAATGGGACTACACCGACTTTTCAGCAAATTTAAAATATTTCGTTTAGAAAAGAATAAGAATACGTTTAGTAACAAAAAATATTTATAAAGCCGTCCAAAACGCCTGTCTCCTTGTGAGTGATATATAAAAAAATTGTTTACTCTAGGATCAATACTTTTCGAGATATTTATATATCTTTAAAGATACTGATAATTTTTTTCAATTTGACTATTTCCGAAGTTCTGCGAAATCTAGCAAATTGATGAATGAAAGTTATGTTCTTTAATTGATTGCTGCTTCATAATTAATTCTCATTGAAATCTGTGTTTTTTCAATTATGTATTTGCATTTATTACCACAAAATTTCTTTACCTGATAAAAATTTAGAATTGATTGGACTAGAAATAACACAGCCAGATGGGTGTCAAGCTGTGAAGTCAAGCACACTGTATGTGTATTTGAAAATGATCGTGTATACATAAAACTCAGTTCTGGATTGATCAATTAAATATTATTAATCAAGCGAACGTTAATGATAATAATTTTTTTTTATGAAGGATGCTCTGTTAAAGTTAGTAGCAGGCCATGGAAGCTCAATTGGCTAGAAACAATTGCAACAAATGAATGTCGCATTAGTTGACATTCATTACCCACAATTGTCAAACGTTCCAATTTCCTTGTGAAACGTAGTTAATTTTGTAAGATAAGTAGTTGTGCATTTTCAATTCAGTTAAGATAAGCATTCCGCAAACTGCCTTTAGAGCTACGATTTTCTACGACTATAAAAGACAGTTAGGATACCAGCAAAGTCATGAAAATTTGATAGCAGCTTTTGGCGATGCTGCCCCTTCATTATCCGCTGTTAGTCAATGGTTCCGCGAATTTCGACGAGGGCGAGAGCTGCTAGAAGACGAAGCAAGACCTGGAAGACCTGCGGAAGCTGCCTCTTCAGAAAATGTTGATCGTGTGGCAAGCTTGATTCAGTCCAATCAAAATATTACTTATAGGGAGATACAGGAGGAAGTGAAGATTGGATCCTCGGCGGTGAATACCATTTTGCATAAAAATCTTGGGGTAAGAAAGCTAGTAAGCCGTTGGATACCGCATTTGCTCTCAGAAAGTCAAAAACAGGCTCAAGTAGGCTGGTGTAAATTTATGTTACAAAAATTTGACGGAGGAGCTTCCAAGCAAGTGGCATACATTGTAACTGGTGACGAATCTTAGGTATATAGTTACGACCCTGAAATCAAACCGCAGTCTAGTGTTTGGGTATTCGAAGATGAAGACTTGCCCACAAAAGTAATTCGTGGCAGAAGCGTCAATAAGAAAATGATTGCTGTTTTTTTCCGCCAAAGTGGTACTGTTGCTGTTATTCCACTTGAAGATCGCAGAACTGTTAATTCTGAATGGTATTGCGAAGTGGCTTTACCACAGATGTTTGCAAAATTACAGACAGGTCGCCAAAGGACCGGTTTGCGTAACATCTTAGTCCATCATGACAACGCGTCCGCCCACACTGCTGCCAGAACATTGGATTTTTTGAAAGATACGGGAGTTCAATTGGTAACTCATCCTCCGCATAGCCCAGATCTGGCGCCGTGCAACTTTTTTTTGTTTTCAACTGTTAAAAAAATGATGCGAGGTAAAGGATTTTCCAGCGCAGATGCAGCAGTTACAGAATTTCAAAGAGGACCTTTCGGAAAATGAATTTTCCCAATGTTTTAAAAAGTGGTTCCAAAGAATGCACAAGTGTATTAGTCTGAATGGAGATTATTTTGAAAAACAATAAAGATTTTTTGTTAAAAAATGCAACGGTCTTTTTATAACTAACAATTTTCAGTGCAACCCTTGTATATTTCACCCTTAGGCCTTCCCAGATTTCCAAGGGGAAGGGTCAGAGTCCCGTTGGAGTTTAGATTAAAAAAAAAAGTCGAATCACAACTCATGTAACCAGATTTAACGTGCTTGCATGCAAAATTCTATCAGCGTAATTGGTGATAGTAAACCATTTTCTTGAATTAAAGACTCATACATCATCACTCATATTTTCCCATTAAACATAAATGAGATGATCGACCATTATTAATCTTAGTTTTTACATTTTGCCAGTAGTATTTACCAGTCTAGAAATACCCAAACTGTGTTAAAGAACAAAGTCACAACTAATGCAAACTGTTCAATATGCTTAAAAACAATATTTTTTAAATAAACACTTATAAACCTAAAATTCCATCAAACAACCTCGATTATTCCACTAGTGTATAACAACGCAAATTACAAAAACATTCTAAATTAGTTGTTTCTCTAACATTAACCGGCAAAATGTGCATCAAAAAGTATAAATTAAAAATATATTACCTTTATTTAACAGTGTTATACGATAAAAAGTTTAAACTGGCATATTCGGATATTCAAATCACAAAACACTGCAACTAAAAGCCAAATAATAACGAAAACACGTCTAGCACCTGCAGACCACGAGTCCACAATACACATTTGGCGCGTTTTGAGAGAAAACGGTTTTTTATTTTTACGAGCGGCAGTATAACCAACCAAGCGGACATAAATTCTTATACCGACCTTTCTAATAAAAGAATCTTTATTAGTAAAATCGCATAAATTTAAATTCTAAGATTAATTCAAACAAAAAAGTTACATAAATTTTTTTTTCTGGTTAATAAAAAGCTGTAAACTTTGAAAAGCTACTCGCAATCGTTTGGAATATTTCACGTTTTTGAGTGGTAGTACATTTCACTTGTTCAAAACAATTTGTTCAGGGTCGTATTCGTATATTAGAGACCAATAAAGCTTAAATTTCAGGGCTCCTGCACTAATGAGATCGTTAAAACAATCTTAGGGTGTACTGGTTTCTAAAATATTATTTCTACTTTTTAACTTTATTACACTTGATGTTAATATTTAATCTTTCATTACGCAGAATCTTTCTAATAAAACGAATTGCGCCGCTATTTATACATTGCAGTGTCGGATTTACCCTTTATGTGGGCTTAAAATTAAGTTCTTTTAAAAATTAAAAGCATATAAAATATTAATTATCTCATATCCAGTCTTCTATAAACCCAGATGAGTCAATGATATTAGAATGTAGAGAATAAGAATCTAAAGCAAAATCACGACAACGACAAGTTATTAATAAGAAAAACAACTTTAAAGTTGCTGTTTTGAGGTTAGAATGTTATAATGTTAGGTGACAGTTAGTGAAACATTGGCTGCATTTAAGAATAATGCTGTTTATATCACCTGAGAGCAAGATTCTTTAATTTTTACCTGTTTTTGTTAAGTTTTTCAAGTGAAAAATCCCTTATCGCCCAATATTTCAGTGTTTTAAATCTCCCTTCCCTTCTTTAGTAATTTTTACTGCTAAAGCGTATATTAGGAGTCTGGATATCATATAACTACCATTAAAATGTTTAATAGTAGCAAGTCATTTACGAAGTAATGGTTAAACTTATTAATTTATGTTAATATTATGATTTTTCATTACTCTATTTTTAATAATTAGGTATGTGTGTATGTATTAGCAAACAAAAACCACATGTCTAACGATACCGAATGAAAATTACAAGAATTCTCGTTTTCTGTGAAAAACTATATATACTGGGTTTTACAAATAAACCGATTTACAGATTTATACATCAACCAATCATTTGTCTGAAATTTAATTTAAAACCTGATTTCTAACTGAACCGCGTTTAAATTCATACAAATTATACATTCAGCTCCCGCGTAACGATACCTCAGAAACTTTCGTTAAAATATCGATTGCGTGATAACGATCTTCGTAAGAATTTGTCTTACAGAATACAAAAATAACGAATTTCGATATTATAACGAACTTCGATCTTTTAACGTTCGTTATCCTGTCAACGAAGTCTTACAGAATAAGGGGGTTATAGTGGTTGTTATTTGGATCATGTTAGAACTTCGGTTTTGACGGGTGCCCATTTGAATGAAAAAAAAGAACAAACATACATCACTTCTACACTAGTTGAACGATTCATTATTCGGAATTTACTTGAAAATCGTTGTGGTGAAATATATACATAAGAATTGAAATAAGTATGTATTTTAAATGGGAAACTTCTCGTTACAGCGAATGATTAGAATAAAAATAGGATGTTTGGAATCAAATGGGCACCCGTCAAAACGGAAATTCCAACATGACCCAAATAAGAACCACCCTACTGTATATAACATACAAGTAGCATATGTGTGAATAAACAAATCAGAATCAAAACCTTAACCCCTATTATCTATGTTACCCTGTACCAGAATTAGAACCTTACCATAATAACATTTGAACCCAAGTACCTAAGTTTAACAAATAATTCCTCTATTATAGGAATTTGATATTAATTTACCTCAACATACGGGTTTAAAGTGACTAAAATCACCACAAATCTTTAGCGAACCATACTTTTTAATAACTGGAACAATATTGGTGTTCCCATTCATTGCAATCGATTGTTTCGAGTGTGCTCACACTTTTGAGACAATTCAGTTCCTTTTCAACATTGTCTCCAATAACGAATGGAAGTTGTCAAGACTTTGACCAAAATTTTAGAGATGTATTATCACATTTAATATTAATAGAAATTAAACCTTTATAATAATAATAATAATAATATCCATATACCGGGTGTCCCCCAAAAAAAAGACGAGTCAATAGCACTCTTATTTATTGTAGGATTTTAATTATGTATACACCAAATTAAATGGTTATGAATAGACTACAAGCTGAACTAAAAAAATCCCGTATACCCCTAACGGCCTTGAAGCTGAACTGTCAAGATGAGTTTTTTCAAATTAGACTGTATATATTTTTTTACTAATTCTGATAGAGGATTTTTTTAAAAAAATAAAGATAAAAAATTTAAAAAAAAAATAAAGATAAAAAATCTTATGAAAAGAAATACCTAGCTACGACCGCCATGCGAGACGAAAATTAAAAGCGCCGTCTGCGTTGGTATGACAACGAATAGAGCCATAGCCTCTTAAAATCGTATGAAAACGAATACCTTAAATTTTTAATAATCATTTGAAATAAGATACCTTAGCAAAACAATTCTGTCAATACCTATCGAGCTGTAAAGCTGTATCAGCAAAGGTATCCAAATAGGGACCAGCCCAGCAGATCAAAATTTCAGCGTTTGGTGGACAATTTGCGTACGTACGGTTCTTTTAAAAAACCCAAACGTATTCATCAGCCTCAAACGTTTGATGAAAATGTGGAATTAAATGTACTTTTGAGTGTTCAAAACTCTCACTGGACCTCAACAAGAGAAATAGGGACTAACGTTGAAGCTTCCAAAAATACGGTGCAGCGCATTTTTAAGAAGCATAAGATAAAACCCTATGTTCCAATGAAGACTTATGTATTAGAAGCCAATGATCCTGAGCGTCGCATCACTTTTTGCCAAATTTATTTGGAGAAGACTCGGCAAGATCCTTTTTTTTATCAACGAATCTTGTGGACAGATGAGTCAACTTTTTCTAATAATGGGTTATTTAACAGAAATAATCACAGATATTGGGCTGAGGAAAATCCACACCTTACAGTAGCAAGAAATTTCCAACGCCGATTTTCGATAAATGTTTGGTGCGGGATTCTACATAACAGAGTCATTGGTCCAATTTTCATTGATGGGAAATTGGACCAATTCAAATACAACAGAATTCTTCGGGAGATAGTAGAACCGTTTCTCGAAGAACTGCCGCTCAACGAATTTAGGCGAGTAATTTTTCAACAAGACGGTGCTTCGCCGCACAATGCTCGCAGAAACTGGCAGTATTTAACAACCACGTTTGGAGATTCCTGGATTGGGACTAATGGACCTATACGTTGGCCAGCCAGATCACCAGACATTACTCCAATGGACACGTTTTTTTGGGGATACATACAAGATCAGGTGTATAATACTCCCCCACAGAATGAGGCACAATTACGACAAAGAATTGTTGATGCTTGTCGTACAGTTCCTGCGGACATGCTTAGTAGAGTAACATATGGCGTTGCACAAAGATGCCGCCAATGTTTGGCTCAAAATGGGGCCCAATTTGAAAATAGAAGATAGATTGTTTTATTTGTATACTTATTGATTGTGTTTCAGTAAAATAAATTTATCCAAGCTTATTCATTATTTCATTATGTGTAAAATTTTTGACTTTGACAGATATTATTTGTCAATTTCATTTATTTTCAGAACTGACTCAATTTCTCTATTGCAATAATGGCTATGGCTCTATTCGTTGTCATACCAACGCAGACGGCGCTTTTAATTTTCGTCTCGCATGGCGGTCGTAGCTAGGTATTTCTTTTCATAAGATTTTTTATCTTTATTTTTTTTAAATCCTCTATCAGAATTAGTAAAAAAATATATACAGTCTAATTTGAAAAAACTCATCTTGACAGTTCAGCTTCAAGGCCGTTAGGGGTATACGGGATTTTTTTAGTTCAGCTTGTAGTCTATTCATAACCATTTAATTTGGTGTATAAATAATTAAAATCCTACAATAAATAAGAGTGCTATTGACTCGTCTTTTTTTTGCGGGGACACCCGGTATAATATAACATCTATAGATCCGGTTGTATAGTATGCACCACAAGATGTGTGAATTTAAAAAAAATAAGAATATATTTATTGGTACCAGATAGATAAAATGTTTACACAAGTCAAAAAGATATAAAAGATCACAAAAACACATTACAATATCACACGTTATTATATATCTATTGATTAAAATTGCATAAAATTTACATGTCATTGAGATCATCATCAAGAAATTCTTTGATGTTATAGTAAGCTCGGTTTAATAAAAACATTTTGATTCTTTTTTTAAATATATTTAAAGCTAATTTGCGAACATGTAACATAAAGTTGTTAAACTTCATAGATAAATAAGTAGGACCTATCTCAAACCTCTTTAGTCTATGATTTGGTAGTATGATATTGTTTTTGTGTCTAGTATCATATTCAAGCACATTACTATGACACAAGATAAATGATTATGATTTTTTACTAATAATTGGTTTTCATATAAAGTTAGATACAACTGTGAAAATCTTGTTTTCAACAAATACCTGTTTACAATCTTCTGGATAACATAAATTACAAATTACGCTTATGCCTTTTTTTGTAAACCAAAAATTCTATGACTACCTAGCCAGCACACTGATGTCATAATGTCGCCGTTTTTTCGGCAGTAACGACGTCAAATAACATATTAAAATGAAGTCAAATTATCGTAAAACTGACAGCATTATGTCACAGCCCAAGGACGTCAATATAAGACGTCATTAAAACCTAGTTCAACGACGTCATTAAAACGTTGTTCAATGACGCCATTAAAACGTCCTTATGGATGTTTAATGGAATATATCACTTTTTGGCTACCTAGATCGATCATAATTAATAATATTACAAGTCTAAAAACGACCGTATTGTACGTCTAAAAGATGTCGTTTTGAAGACGTCTACGTACGTCCCATAACATGGCGTCTTATGGACATCATTTATTAGTCATATGACGTCGCCGACCAATAATCACTTAAAAATAACGTCAGTGTGCTGGCTGGGTAGAAGCAGAGTGACCCCATGCAAACGAGGCATAACACATTGTTTGGTGGAATAAGGTAAAGTAAGCAGTCGTTAAAATTTTAAAAGATACTAAATTTTATAAATAATTTTAACTAATTTACCAGCTAAGTAGTCAGTAGATGAACACCCATAGGATTTTTCATACCACTTGCAGATTTTAATGCAAAAGTTATTTGCTGTGTTTTGTCCTTGTTTAGGTATAGTTTTTTGCACTGAATCATCTTTTAATGTCTTTCTAATTAGAGTATTCCATCCCAGTAAGCAGAGTACCGTCTTATTTACGTGATTTTCTGGACATGTTTGGTCGCTGATGACGAATCCTTAATTATAACGTTATAATGACGTCATACCAGTATGACGAATGTAGAGTTATGGCGTCTCAATGACGTCGAAAATTTTCAACCAAATTTTAACCAAATTTTTGCTGGAAATCTTTCACAAAATTCTTATAATTAATAGGTATATTCATTGAATTTCATGAAGTATATTCATGAATAAATAAAATAAACCTAAAAATATCTTGCACACTTAGCGCTAAAATAGTACTTAATATTTTAGGTTTATTATTGGTGCAGGCTCAATCATTTTTATAAAGAAAATAAACAAATGTGCTACATTTGCATTTCAAAAATTCAAACTCCAAGTCCCAGCCAGCATACTGAGGTTATAATGACGTTATTTTTAAGTCAATATTGGTCGACGACGTCATATGACTAATAAATGATGTTCATAAGACGTCATATAATGGGATGTACGCAGACGTCTTCCAAACGACGTCTTTTGAACGTACAATACAATACATACAAGTTTCATTAAAAAGTTATTATTTTAACAGGGCCCAAGGAATACTGGTCATATTAAGCAGGTAGTCACAATATAGAGATGTTTTGACTGTAGTATATAATAAGTTTTATTTCCAATATTCAACTATTTATTTATAATTTCTGTCTTAGTCTTCGTATAGGACGTTTTAATGACATCTTGTATTGACGTCTTTGGGCTGTGACATAATCATGCCAGTTTTACGACAATTTGACGTCGTTACTGCCGAAAAAGCGGCGACATTATGACGTCAGTGTGCTGGTTGGGGTGTGGCTAGCATCACGTGACCGGTATCGGTAAAGATCGTGAAAAACAACGCAGCAAAGGAGTCGAATACAGTGGTACCTTGGTTTGCGAGCATAATTCCGGACATGTGCTCGTAGTTTAAAGCACTCGTATATCAAAACAAAATTCCCCATAAGAAATAATTGAAACTCGGATAATTCGTTCCATAACTATTTACTATTCATATAAAAATGGTACAAAAATACAAGCATTCGTATACGTAAAAATAAATAAACATTAACCCGCACTTTGAAAAAATGTGAAGTAGCGTTATTGTGTAGAACGACTTTCACATCATCCACTCGTGGTCACAATGTTATAGCGAACAGTTCAAACAGAGAGAAGTTCAACAATTAAATGAAGAATCTGGGTCACAGAAATTACGAGGGCGAAAATGCACCCCGGATCATGCGCTCGCCTTTTTAATTTAACTGATAAGATAAACAGCAGATGAACTTGAAAGATTCAGTAGTCACAAATTGATTTTATTTAAGAAGAGCTAACATGAGACTTAACGTGTATTCTATTAAATTGATTACTTTTTCCGTATTTTGTACTTCTTACGGGTTATAACTAAAAATTTGCATAATTACTTTTCTTTAAATGGCATCCTTACTCTAAAACATAATCAAATTTTTAATTTTAACCCGTTATTAAGCTGTATGTGTTCATCGATGACAAATAAAATGTTAAAATGTAAAACCTGCTGACATTTTTAACAGTTGAGGTAACATCAGATGCTGTTTACACTCTTAGCTAATCGTATATGTTTACACAGATGTTGATGACGCGTTGACCCAGATTCTTTAATTTCTTTATTGTTAAGGATAATAGTTGTGATAACGGGACGCTCGGCAGACAAAGCGTATACGTATTAAAACTTTTAGTCGTATTGCAAGACATTGCTCGTTTATCAAGTGAAAATTCATTAAACATTTGTGCTCGTCTTGCAAAACACTCTCAAACCAAGTTACTCGCAATCAAAGGTTTTACTGTACTTGAAAAAAGTTGGTCGATGTTGATTTCCTATTAGCTGTATGATGTGTAAATATTTCATTAAAAAAATATATGTTCGTGGTATTTTATTTCTAGGCATTTCTTGCAGTTTTTGTGTTGGTAATGGTAAAACAAATTAGGATGGCATTTCATATAATTTACCGAAAAGGACGGAGGAAGTACACACGTGTTGGCTGACGCCTCGAAAACAACAGGCGTTTTATGGCCGCCATATAAGTATAATTAGTGATTTATTTTTCAGAATTTTAAATAATAAATCATTTTTTCAAATTAAGGCGTTTTATTTGCAGAAGTAGAACTAAATAGGTCCTTAAGACATCAATAAAACGTTATTTAAATCATTATATGAGGTTTTCTTTACATCATAAAACAACATCTTTTTTACATCGTAAAATGACGTCTTTGGACTGTGACATTTACCCGTCTCATTAACATCATTATAACGTCATTTCAAAGGTGAAAATGACGTAATGACTAACCAATAATCGACGTTAAAATGATGATGACGTCAGTCTGCTTACTGGGATGGTTTCTATAGTTTTTTGAAGATTACCATCCATCTGCAAAAGTGTCGTGTCTTTATTAAAATTACTAAGTCCAGACTCATATAGTACTATATTCCTTGATGTTTGGCTAACAGTTCATTCAGATCATTAAGTAAACCAATATAAGTTAATTGTGAAATTCCTCGATTAAACAAACTCAAAAAGTTTCTTTCTAATAGAGATGGTCCAGTAACATCTTTAATGAATATATATCTCTAAGCTTCCTTATACCTTGATATTAAACTTAAATTTTATGAAATCTACAGGAACAAATTGAATACCTACTTTATCTGTAACAAATAAATGTTTATTCTTGTATCTAAATTAATAGTACAGGATCCGTTATCCTTGAACAAATTTATTTAGGCAACTCATCTACGTTACTTTTGTTAACATATTTTATTTCATAAAAAATACATTTTATTCGGTTACTCGATCGGTGCTCAACGACATCAATAACGGATCTTAGACTATAAAGGAAAATGTAATATTTCCAAAAAACAGATTTACTAAAATTGATTGACTTTGCAATTTAAAGTACTATACAAACAGAAATCATTTTGTTTCTAGAAAATTTTCAGCCGAACAAAAAGAGCAACAAATGCAAGAATTAATAGGACGACCGCCAACATTGGAAATAAATGCAGTTTTTAAAAGAGGCCGCAATCAACGTTATGGGTGCAGTGGTTATAAAAAGGCAGCTGCAAAGAATAAATTTCAAGAAACGCTTAGGCCAAGAAGTGGCGGCGGCAGTGAACGCAAAGCCAATACCCAACCACTCAACAATGAAGCTTCACCATCGACAGGAACACGTGTGGCGGAAGCCTTTGAAAATAGAAACGGAAGATTTCAGCTCAACCAAAATTGACGCAGGTGTGGTTTACAACATGAAATAAGAAAATGACCAGCCTTTGGTAAGCAATGTACCTAGAATTCACGCAAAAAATACAATCATTTCGCACTGTAACGGAAAACACGCAAAATTCAGATGATGATTATGTTTTAGGTACAATAGATAACAATTTTAATAATGAAAACAATAAGTCAGAAAAAAATGTTAACTTGTAAATTAAATACAGGAGCTAGTAGGCTAATAAATGCTAATACCATTATACATTTTCAAAATTTTATATCAATTTTTGAAACCTTCTAATTTAATTCTCATACATTTTGGTGGAGAGAATTTAAAGGCTGTAGGTGAATGCACGTTAGATATAAGTTGTAACAATTCTGACATAAAACTAAACTTTGCTATTGTAGATACGACCAAAAGGAATTCCCCTGAAATAAGTGTTGAAACATTTAAAGTTTTGAATCTAGCTCGTAGAACATCAATCGATATAAACGCAATTAATGTAAATATTGACAATTTGTGTGATACGATTTGAATGATCATGCCAGAAATTTTGAACCCCAGGTGATATTTACCATCTAGAAAAATAGTTTATCAAATAGCACAACAATTGCAAGATGAATTAAAGTTCTAAGCAAAAAAAACAAATTTTGTATAAGTAAAGTGGTGGAACCAACAGAATTTGTAAATCCAGTAGCATTAGTTAAAAAACCGAACAACAAAAATGAAAAATTGTCTTGACCCCAAAAACACTTTCATATAACTCATAAAATGGCCGGCTCGAAATATTTTACCGTTTTAGGCGCTAACAAGGGTTTTTGGCAAATACGATTAACCGAGGAAGCATCCTTAAAAACAACTTTTGCGACACCTTTTGGTAGACCATTTGCGTTTGGTATTAGAACAGCCCTGGAAATATTTCAACGTACATATAAAGAAATTTTCAAAAACATAGAGGTCCATATATTCAACTTTCAGGGATATCAAAATCTAACATAATAATTACGATCTACATGGAAAACAAGAAATTTTGATACCTCCCACACCGGAATCGGTCAATCATATTTACTGATAAGGGAGGCTAAACCTTGTACCTTTTTCCATGTCCCAAAACCGATTCTTCCCCAAATGAACAACAAAACATGCATCTTCAATTAACTTAATTTACTTACCCAATGATTCGGTTCCATAAACATAATTCTGCACAAAAATTACACTAAATTAACCTATCACTGATAAGATAATTTCAAAAACTAAACAAAACACTTCAACTTTGAAATTTAATTAAAAATGATCCCGCAGTTTCTACTAGGCAAATGTAGTGTCAAATGCTTAGGTGAAACAGATCGAATGGCAAAATGCTATAAGTAAAAACTGCGCAATAATTTTTTATTGAATTTCAAAAGTTTCCCAAATTCACCACAAGAAAGCATGGTTCGCATTGTGTAGTGAAGCACGCTTGCTGCTACTGAAGTTGCAGACGCGCAACTTTTCAATCGAAACTCTTTAGGCTTTGGCCTTTCTTCATCTTAGAGCCGAGACAACTTTTCGAATTTTTATCTGCTACAAAATCTGATATTCTGAAGTAGTAGGAATTTCAAAGACAGACTTAGAGGAAACTTCAGTGAACTTTAATCTTGAAGAGAGGCTAGGAAACGCTATTAAGGCAAAAGAAGGTTCTCACAAGGTAGAAACCGTGGATGATTATGCTGTAAAACTTAGCGCCGAACATCTGTTCATTCGGGAGGTAGTGTTTTACGTGTTGAAGTTGACAGGTATGAGGCTGGCGAATTTATAGTTGTTGTGTACGATACCAAGTAATACCTAGGGAGAGTTCTAGATTTCGACGAGGAGCTAGAAGAGGAGGTAGAAGTAAAATTCTTAACACCAGGAGGAAGAGCAGTACAGTACAGATTTGATGAAAAGCTTAATAATAAGATTCAGCAATGTTGGGTAGGGTTAGAGAAGGTATTAGGCAAAGTGAATATCGAAGCAGGGAGGACGAAAAGGACTCAGTACTTGTATAAGGTTTCGGATTTGGATGCAGTCGAAGAGTTATGTGAAAATCGTAATAAGAAGTAGGTTTCTGTTTCCATGCTGTTAGTAGTGAGGGAAGCCGTTTCCAAGCATCCGAAAGCGGCAACAACTTATTTTCTTGAAATCTCGAAGTATTTGCTTATGTCTATAATCTTGTCGTAAGGAATCTACCTCAGCAAAGGGCAAACTTGGGGCTCAGATTTCTGGGAAACTACTGATAAGAATCTTTTTGTTAACGCATATTGACATCGCGGATTGCTTCAAATTTGTCAACTTTATTCTATATGCAGATGACTGCAAATTATACGCTAAAATCACTAACAAACAAGATTACATTGGATTCCAAGAAGACTTAGATTCCTTTCACAGCTACTGCATATTAAATAAGTTGACATTAAACATAAATAAGTGTTGTAGAGTAACTTTTACAAGAAATCGATATTACTTTGACTTTCCTTATAACATTAACAACCAGCAACTAAAAAAAAATCTGAAGTTAAGGATTTAGGCGTAGTGTTTGATTCAAAGTTGCTCTTCAACACTCACTGTGAGAATAGCATTCGCAAAGCAAACAGGAGTTTGGGATTCATTATTAGAAATACTAAAGATTTCAAATCAGAGAACACACTCGTAATTTTTTTTAACTCACTTGTAAGAAGTCATCTTGAATTTGCTTCGGTTATATGGTCGCCTCAATATCAAATTTATATAAATCGTCTGGAAAATGTCCAGAAAAAATTCATAACATTTTTAACGTACAAATTTCCATATTCTACATTTATACCTGTATCTCTCGAACATCGCAGAAACATGGCCAGTCTATTAATGATTTTTAAAATACTTACAAATTTAACTGATTGCTCTCCATTACTTTCATTATTTTCGTTTCATGTACCTCCTAGACCAACAAGAACTACATCCTTGCTGTCTCTTCCATTTTTTCACACAAACTCAGCTTCCAATTCTCCAATATCTCGGTGTTCGCTTATACTGAACAACTTTATAAATAAAGAAAATCTAGACATTTTTAATATATCTTCACAAAGATTCAAAAGACTACTTCAAAAGCCTTCAATATGAATTCTCCATGTAACAACTTTTTGCAATCAACCTATTTTAGTCTACTTACTTAATCTTTTCATTCCATTTGTAATTGAAACATTATGCCTATATAATTGTAATTATAGAATTTATTCTGGATACACATGTACTACAGTATGATTTTATTTCTTTTTGTTCTTTTTTGTAGTTCATACTCACTTTGTAATTAGTTTTTTTTTGTAAAACCAGGGAAGTTTGTTATTGGACTTTAAGTCTGTTAATTTCCCGAACTTGTAAATAAATAAATAAATATTAGTCCCTACTACCATCCGTATCATTTTTGGTAAGTTTCATGATTTTATAAAATGTTTTGGAAATATGGAAAAAATTAGATCTGATCCATTAAGTTAGACCCATAGACGGATTAGAAATGTATGTTGATGATCTAATAATACATTCAAAGTCAAAAGAGGATCACGATAAGATTCTAGAAAAGGTATTACAGAGAGAGTATTAGAAGTAGTAGTAATACATTGTAATGAACGAGAAAACCCCTATGCCTGGCGGTGAACAGGCGAGAAGGTTTCCATGTTCCAGACTATCGGCAGATTGCTCGAGACTCGGCGGATTGTTCCAGAGCATGGACGTATGCATATAAACCACCAGCGCGCAAGAGGAGGAGATTAGTCAACCAGTTAGACACGTTCACGCATCGTGAGTAGTATAAATGTCAGTGTAATAATAAACCATTGTTTGAAATAAATATTCGTGTAAATTAGTCTAAGTTTAGTTTGTTAATAGTTTATAGTTGTTTGTAATTAGTGTTAGTGTCAATATTTTCTCTTGATAATAGACAATTAAAACAGCACCTTTAGTATTATTTAAAAAGAACGTTACAATATAGTATAGATAAATGTAGATTTTGTTCGCAAAAATTTCAAATACGTAGGTCACATCTTATCCAAAAACGGGATAGAAGCGGATAATGATAAAATTCAGGCAATCAAGCAAATTAAATAATCAAAAAACGCAAAAGAACTAAGGAGATACTTAGGAATGGTTACTTATTTTTCTAAATTTATTCCCAACTTTTCAAACATTAGTTAAAATTTGCGACAACTGTTACGTAAATATAACGTGTGGATTTGGACGGAAATACATACGAAAGAATTTAATAACCTTAAAGAAATTTTGTCAAAAAGTCCTGTATTGCAATTGTATATGGAAAGTAAACAATCACACTTTTTGTAGATAGCTTAAAGAATGGTTTAGGCGCGGTAATTTTACAAAAGGGAGCCCTGATAGCCTATGCATCAAAATCAGTAACTGACAGTCAAACTCAATATGCACAAATCGAAAAAGAAGCTCTTAAAACATATCTTTAAAAACCATCGAATAAAGCTCCTTTGAGATTGCAAAGAATTCTTTTTATGTTGCAACCTTATAAATTCGACTTGAAGATATAAAACAGGTAAACAATTTATGTAGCCAGCGGCGTCCATATCAGGGGCAAGTGATAGCACTTGCCCCCCCTGAATTGCTTAACCTGACCTCGAACCAACATTGTTAGAAATCTTTGTAATAAAATATTTGAAGTTTTTATTCGATATAAAATTGTAGCAAATTAATAAAGTTGTTTGGATAGACTTTTGGAAAAAATTATTATTATTTTTTATTATTAATTACATTACCAATATCCAAACTTAGAGGAAAATGGACCAGTTTTATCACATTAAAATAATTGTAGATTTACAATAAAAATAAATTTGATTACAAAATTGTAAATTTACCACTTTTTACTATATAGTAATTAAAGTATTAAGGGCGGCAGGTCTCCATATTAGCCGAGACTGGTAGTAACGCCCGTAATGCTTATACTATTTTTTGCCCGATCGGATCTATGAGTTATAATTTTAAACATATATAGAGTAAACATTAAAAATAATATTCCCAGCACACTGACGTCATAATGTCACCGTTTTTCGACAGTAACGACGTCAAATGACGTATTAAAATGACGTCAAATTGTCTTAAAACTGACAGCATTATGACACAGCCCTAGGACGTCAAAACGTTGTTCAATGACGCCATTAAAACATCCTATACTAGGACTAGGACAGAAATTATAAATACATAGTTGAATATTGGAAATAATATTTATTATATACTATTTCATATTTAATTATTAAACAAAAGTAAACATTTAATAACAGAACATACATCTCTTCTATTAACTCAACATCTCATAATTATTAAACAAAAGTAAACATTTACTAACTGAAAAACTGCTAAAACAATATGCAGAATAATTGATGATACTAAAATAATATTAGTAAGCACTAAGAAACCATTGCGTTAGCACTAATTTATTAACAATAGTAAGCTCACAAAATCATCGAACGAGTAAAATTGTATGGGTTATGTAGTATTGCGACGGAACAAGTAATTATTAATACTCACCCTTTGTGACAAACCACACAATTATTATGCAGTAGTTGCACATACACTACAAATGTAGATACGTCAACAACTTTAATAATAGGTAGAAACGTTACTAATTAAAGAGGAAAACAAATACATGAAAGACGTTGTTGCTATTTGTATTGCGGCATGTGGACACGTGCAAAACAGTGTTGCTAGATTTGTCTCTCGTACATCAATGCACCTGACAATACAAAAATAGTGTAATTGAATATTGAAAACAGTAAAATAATGTATTCTATTTACATTCTGCAAATGTAAAAATAAAAAGTATTTTATGGAATGTATCACTTTTTGGTTACCTAGATAGATCATAATTAATAATATTAGAAGTCTAAAAACAATCTTATTGTACGTCTAAAAGACGTCGTTTTGAAGACGTCTACGTACGTCCCATAACATGACGCCTTATGGACATCATTTATTAATCATATAACGTCGTCGACCAACAATCACTTAAAAATAACATCATTAGAACGTCAGTGGTGCTGGCTGGGATTGTTTATTGTTTCTAGCCTTACTTTGTGGTACTCCATAATCATGAAATAAATAAAGATTAATATAAGGTTTCGTTGTTTCGACAGCTAAACTGTCATTATCAAAGGTAATATGAATATAAACAAACACGTCGTTAAGGTAAATACAAAAAATAAGTAACTAGATAAAAAGATAAAAATAATCATAACTAAATATCTAACACTTCCAGTAACGGAGAATTACTGAGCGCAATCTGTTCATTCATTAAAGGTACCCTGAGTTTGTGTTTGTATATCTCAAAAGCTTCTAAAATGTCTAATTTTAAAAAGTGTTAGTGTTGGTTTTAAAAGCTATTTTATAATTGTTGGTTTTTCTTAGTATATGTGCAACTTTTTAATAAATATTATAAATTAACAAATTACCATATTTTGGCAATATATCAGAAAAAGTTGCACATATACTCAGAAAAACCAAGATCTGAAGATGGTAAATGTACTAGATCGAGATGATTTTTTTCGAATCGTTGGTCAAGTTCTGTAATTGGTTACAGAGGGGATTTTGTGTGACGAATTACTTATGGCGACAATTAGTGCAGGAAACAACCCATTTTTTATATATCGGTTCATAGAAAACCATAGATATCGTTGGGATATCATTTTCCTAGAAGGTCTGATACCAGGATGCGCTACATTATGTAATTATTGAAATATTTTATAGGGAAATTATCGAAGAACGTATGGGCTGGAATTCATCTTGCTTACTTCCGCCCAAATAAGTGACTGGCCGGGATTTTGAATTTGAACTAATTTGAAATTATTGCACTCTCGAAGATGTTGCAATTCTTTCTGTCTGTTGAGCAGGAAGAATTTCTTTGTAATTAACTGAAGAATCGCGCATATGAATAAGTTGCACTCTTGTTAGTGCGAATATTTTGTTGTCCTTGTATATGTCTAATAATGTCTTTAGTAAAATGGGAAATGTATTCAAGCTGACGAGATTTTCGTGGCAAGTATGCATCACTATTATATTTATTGCTGTACATAAAGGTTTATGATCGGTGTAGTGATCGTGTCAGAAGTGGATTGTTAAGAATTCGCGTCAAGACTGTATTTTTGTTCGGTAGGAGCAGAGTTTCCGTGAACAAAATGATAATGGCCTCCACGTGTCATTTTTATCCAGTTGCTAGGATACTCCTGCAATCGTAGTAGCTGCAATACTAATTGGTGCGTCGCGTTTACGATGTGCAAGTAGTGTATCGTTGATTAAAGTTAAACGTCGGGGTCACCAATATAACCAGTAGCGCACCCAGAACATTTTTTCGGGGGGGGGGGTTATTTGAGTAAATTTGCGTAATATATACTATCTTATTTATTTATGTATATTATCAAGAGAATAAGGAAAATCTCTATGATAAATACAAAAATCTCGGGGGGTGGGGGTTCGACCCCCAAACCCCCCCCATGGGTGCGCCACTGAATATAACGTATGGGTGTGTTTATTTTACAGTTAATACCTCATCTTAAGAATTCTTTATATATTTTACGCTCAATAAAAAACGTGCAGACTTCTTTAATCTTTTATTTATCTCTATTTTTCTGTTGTTATGGCAATTCATATGCATTTCAGTACCTTCCCAATGGAAGTTGAGAATGTAGGGATATACATGGTGAGCATATATACAGCAAGATCACTACTCAAGCAGCAGGGCCCGATCTAAGGTGGGGCAAGCCGGGCAAACGCCCACAGCGGCAAAAATGAGGGACGGCAAAATTGAGGGCGCCGGGCGGTTGCAGGAAGTCCTCAATTTTCTCTCTAGGAGAGAAAAATCTTATAAAAATTACCATGCTTAGCAGCCCGACAAAAAAGTATTTTTAAAGGTTTTTCTTTAAAAAAATGCTACTTTAGCGGCTGTAAATCCTTAGACGAACCAACATATTTTAAAGTGCTATTTTGTCTTATAATTTTCTTAATGCTGTCTCCTAAGAAAATTATAAGACAGCAGTTAACCAAACCAAGTCGAAAGAAAGAAGAAGAAATACCTCAATAGGGAAGAAGGAACCAACTCTTTCGATATGCAATAATTTTTGAATTGAGAATACAAAGAAATTCTCCCGAATTTTTTTACCGATTTTACATTTCTGAACTGGCAACCCTTTTCGTTCCGTTGGACGGGGATTCCCCACAAACGTTGAGATAAGTAATTATTTCCAGTAGTTTATATATAAGTACTATAATATTTTTGTAGCGTTACATAATTATGTGTTTTTTATTTGCATTCAATTTAAAAACAAATTATTTCTTGTGTTTTTTTAACGTATGAACATTAACTTAAATATTATAACTTAAATACTCGTACGTATAAACAGACTTCATAATTTCAACAGTTTGGTCCTAATATTTCTAACTTCTGAAACGATTTTGATGAATAATGCTTATTGTTCCCGAAGCTAAAGGGTCATACGTAGGCAAGATTAGCCCGAGACAGGGAAAAAATGGCATAAGGGAAAAGAGGCCTATGGCTATACCCAGCAAGAGTCGAAAAACAAGGCCGTAATTTTGAGTCTGTACTCTTTGGAGAAGTCTGTCGATTGTTGGGCATTCGCAAGACTCGGACCACACCGTTACATCCGCAGTCCGATGGAATGGTAGAACGCATGAATCGGACAATGGGCAAATATTTGGCCAAGGTCGTCTCCGATCATCAACGAGACTGGGATCAATACCTGCATCTGTTCCTGATGGCTTATCGTGCATCGGTCCACGAAACAACCGGTCAGTCACCAGCCTCTGTGATGTTTGGACGCGAGTTACGGTTACCGTGTGATCTAGAATTTGGATCTCCACCTATAGAGCAGGAGGTAGCCGGGAATGGCTATGTCATCAACTTAAAGAAGAAGTTGGAGGATATTCACGACCGAACCCGAAACAATAGTCGAAGCGTGAGTGACAGGATGAAACCTACGTACGATGTGCTAGCCCAAGAAGGAGGGTTTCAACCTGGAGAGCTTGTCTGGTTATATAACCCGCAAAGACGTCGTGGCTAGAGTCCAAAGTTACAGCGAAATTGGGAGGGCCCATACCAGGTGAAGAAACGAATAAATGACTTGATTTATCGCATCCAGAAATTGCCAAGAGAGAAACCAAAGGTGGTACACTCCAATCGTGTGGCGCACTATGAGGGAAACAACAACCGTAGTCCCGGATCGAGAAAATGACGCTGAGGTGACTGTCAATACCGTAAGGCCTGAAGATAATCAGCCAACCTTTGGAGAATTTATGGCTGCGTTTTCCGGAACTAGAAAAGCTCGATTCGGAGTCACGACGGAGATGCAACAAGATCTCTTCCGGGTCCCTGGTGATTATTCCATTGCCCACTGTGTCTCCGAGGATCTCCGCATGTCCAGGGAGATCGCAGTAGTGTTTAGAAATAAATTTGGACGACTGAATGAACTTCGAGAACAGAATCCCTCTGTTGGCAAAGCCTTACACTTGCCGGATCATGACCGCTCCATTTACTACTTGGTAACCAAGCAGTTTTACTACCAGAAACCAAGTTACGCCGACTTGTGGAGGGCATTATAGGATTTGAGGATCGAGTTGCTTACCAGGGGTATTAACAAATTGGCTGTGGCGGGACCAGTTGGATTGGAGAATCGTTCGAAACATGTTGGAAGTTATTGTTAGAGATACGGATGTGAAGATCTTAGTCTGTGGCTTCGATCCACAGCCCGCATCAAGGCCAACAAAGAGTGTAGACTGTTATTTCTACCGTAATGGAACAGTAGTCGAGGTGAAAACTGTCGATACCGGCACGACCCTTTCTACAGAAACCAGAGAATAAAACCTGTTCTGGGACAGAACAGACTTGAAGAGGGGGGCAGTGTAACGAATAGTAAACCCACATATGACGTCATCGAACATTCTAGATGTACGAGTCATCAACACGTCATCGAACATTCTAGATGTATGAGTCATCAACACGTCATCGAACATTCTAGATGTATGAGTCATCGTATGAAAGATGTAAATTGAGATCGCGAGTAGAAGGGGGCAGTTAATGTTTAACCGGTGTCGTGTTGAAATGTACTCTGAATAATTAGTTAATAATTGTTGTAATACATAAATAGTTTTCATATAAATAGACCTGAAATAAATTTGTAAATACGAGGGTGGTCTGAAAAGTTTCCGACCTAACAAAGATACAAGACATTTTTTCTTTAAATTTATTTTTATTTTTCTACATAGTCTCCTTGTAAGTCTACACACTTCTCCCAGCGATGCTCCCATCTCTTTAACCCGTCCAAATGGTACTCGGCGTTTTTCTCTGCAAAATAATTGTTCACGAAGGTAATTGCCTCCTCATTTGACGAAAATCTCTGTCCTCCGAGCGCAATTTTTAGATGAGGGAACAAAAAGAAGTCGCTTGGGGCTAGATCTGGTGAGTAAGGAGGATGATCAAGCAGTTCAAACCGTAATTAGTGGATTTTCTCCATGGCAACCGCGGAGGTGCGAGACGGCGCATTGTCTTGGTGAAACAGGATTTTCTTTTTCTGCAAATGCGGCCGTTTTTCCGCAATTTCTGCCTTTAGCTTGTGAAGTAATGATGCGTAGTATGCTCCTGTAATGGTTTTTCCTGTTTGAAGATAATCGATTAAGATAACTCCATGACTATCCCAAAAAACAGTCGCCATCACTTTCCCAGCCGGCATAACAGTTTTTGCTTGTTTTGGACCCCATTCCCCCTACGCAGTCCACTGTTTTGACTGTATTTTTGTTTCGGGCGTATAATGGTGTATCCAAGTTTCATCTACAGTAATTAATCGGAGCCAAAACTCTGATTTATTGCGCCTAAACTGCTCCAACAGAGCGTTGGAAATGTTCATTCGAACACGTTTTTGGTCTAACGTGAGCAAACGCGGAACCCAAGGCGCGGACAGCTTTCTCATGCCTAAATCTTGATTCAATATGTGACAAACCCGTTCTTTGGACATATTCATAGCCTCTGCTATCTCTCTCACTTTAATTCGACGGTCGTTTAGAACCATTTGGTGAACTTTAGCGATGTTATCGTCAGTGGTTGCAATTTTTGGACGTCCCGAACGTTCATCGTCTCCCAAGCTGGTACGGCCACGTTTAAATTCAGCTGCCCAAAATCTCACTGTGGTAATGACAGCTCCATACTCGATTTTTCCCATTTTCACAAAAACACTCACATCGACTCACTCAAACGATTGTCAAATAACAACTGCGCGTCCAAAATGGCTGAAATTTTGGTGAGTACCTGTCAAAAGATGCACAACTACATTTCCTAGCTTTTATTGACGAGTGCTGCCATCTTCACGTTAAGGTCGGAAACTTTTCAGACCATCCTCGTACCTAGCATTTAGATAATAGTTCTTTAAATAGTTTATAGTCATAGTGTTTTTAATTAAGTGCATTGTAAATAATATTTTCTTTATTAATAGACGATTTAAACAGCATTTTTGTTATTATTTTAAAAAGAACGTTACAGTTTATTTGTTCAGAAGCCCCAGTAGACTAACATATGTGAATATTTTACAATTTCAACAATATCACATAAAACATCCCATCTTTGGAATAGCAAGCTCATGACTTATATGGTGTTAGTGTGGTGTTATATGGTGTAGTGTTATATTAAAGGGCGGCGAATATTATTTTTGCGCGGAGCGGCTAAATAACTTGATCGGGCCGTGCCAAGCAGCATTTTTATCCATCGCTACGTACCAGCAACTATCGGTGGAACTTATTAAGTTTTTGTCACTAGTCACAAGCACATACTTGCTACGGTTTTGTTACGTGCCCGAAACCGAAATGGGGAACAATTTTTAGGTAGCAGATACGTTGCAGTAACCTCTCTGGAACTTGTCCAGCTACGTAGCTGGAACGTGGCGCCGTAGTAATTGCTACTTTCGTGGAACTTCTTTTCTCTTTGACGCATCGTGTCGCGTGGTTGCTCTCTCTTACTCTTCCAACTTAGAAAATATTCTATCATATTCTATACTAATGCTGCGATCGTGTCACAAAATGAATTACTATTTAATTTGTAATACGTACTTAATAATACAAAGAGCGATGAAATGATTAATTATTTTGTCATTCCATTATACCAAAATTATAAACCATTGCAACTTTTCTTTTAAACGTGATGGTGATAGATCGAAAAATAACAACGCGCCTTCTTTAAATATATTTTTTAATAAAAAATGTCTTTATTAAAATATGACAAAAATATTTATATAAGTTGATACACATGATAGAAACCATTTTTATATTATTCCTAATGTACAATTTGGCATCAATTTGTTATTTTTATTGAAGGTTATATAGTTAAACATCAAAACATCTATTAAGAATCATAAGATCATAACAAATTGAAAATTGATTAATGGCCTCCTACATTTTATAAGTAAATATGGAAATGGAGTAGCATACGAAAAATCACTTTAAAGTGATTCTTCTGGGTAGGAAATACGTGAGTTTTTATTTTCAATACTACTGCAAGGTTCCGTGACTTTAAAAGGCTAAGCAATAGTTTCAGACTGATGGCAGGAACTTTCAGTACGACTTTAAAGTAATTATAGTAACAATGAAAGCTTACAGCTGACGTGTCGTTCATTTCAAAAAATTCTTTTTAAATAAAAGTAAATCAATACTTACATAATCAAAAGTAAAAAAAATAAGAAAATAGGTGTTTCTGCATTTAATCTCATGCGGGTTATTTAAAAAATAACAAATTAACACAAACAAGACGCAACATATTTACTTGGAATAAAAACGTCACTCGCAACAGACAGGATGCCTGCTTGGCTAACATAGTGGCTTTATGCACGGTCGGGCTAGGGTTCTATTCATACTACCTCCGTTACTTTTTTTTAATTAGTTTTATTAGTAAAAATGCATCCCTGTTTGCATGCCAGTTGGGCTTTTCTTATAGATTTTTAAATAATTCAATACAAATTATTACGATTGTAAGTCGTGTATTGCCTAGATCGTAATTGTAAGTCTCTCTAATTATTATGCAGAAAATTGGAACAAGAACCTACCAATAATATATATATATGTAGTTAAGGGTTACCATAAATTTAATAAAATGATTTATTTATATGGGTCATTCTTTCTGAACTCAACCATCGCCTAAGTCCAAAAATTGGCGTAACTTAGAAAGGCCAGCTGGGGCTCATTTTAAAGCTTGAAACCTCTACTTTCGAATGTCACATGCCTTCTATATGAAAAAAATTATATTTCACCCCTAAAACAGGTAAACACGTATCCAGTTAAAAAAAATTTAAAAGTTGAAGAAATTTGAAAATTACGGTTATAGGTGTTGCCTATCTATGGGCTTGAATAATCATTAAAACCTAAAATGATGAAAATTTTTCAAAATCGCTTTTTAAATCGGTCTGTAATTTTTTAAGTAAAAATAAGCACTTGTCATTTTTTCTCTATCTGACGTCATTTTCGATGAAAAATCTTTCAAAAATTGGCAAATTGTTGTTCTCAATTTTGCTCGAAATTGAAGCACTCTTGGAAAAAAACGCAGTTGACAGAATTTATGTATTCTTTGACGAAGAATGCGATGCTGTTAAAGATTTTAAAAATTTTTCTTTTTCTAATTTTTCTCAACTTTTAAAATTCTTTTTTGGAACTGGATACGTGTTTACCTGTTTTAGGGGTCAAATATAAATCTTTTCATATAGGAGACATGTGACATTTCATGGTTTCAAGCTTTATAATGAGCCCCCACAGGCAGGGCCGGCGTAAACTTTTGCGGGGCCGAGTTCAAAAATGCACTTGGCTTAAAGAAATTCTAAATAAATTATTTATTATAAACACATTATAACATACTCGTGTATTACAATAGAATCATAGAACTCATTATAGTTATTTACGAAGTACGCGGAGTCATTATTCGGGCGTTTCTCGAAGCGCGAGCAACGAAGAAGCTAGTGATTCATTTGTGCGAATGTGTCGAAGATGATTTCTCGCATCGAGTTTTGCACATTTTTTTGAAAGGGACTTTAACAATAAAAAAACATAACCAACCAAAAACTGTAATACTGTATCGAATTCAAAGTAAACATAAAACCAAGTATATGCCAATAGATGGCGCTCGCACATTTGTCAGTGTAGAGTCACTGCAAAACGCCGCCATTTGGGAACAAAAAAGGGTAAATTTTAATAATGGACAAATTAAAACTTTGGGTTTGAAAAGGTTTGAACTTTCAGAATAAGAAAAGCTTTTTAAACTAAACGTGGATTTGATTAAATTGAATATAGCTTAAGATAATAAATCATTTCGTGCTTTTTTGCCCCAATATGGCGGCGTTTTGCGGGCTGCTATCGCGTCTAGATGTAGTGACTCTATGTCAGTGGATTATTAGCAATTACTAATCTTTTGTGATTTCTAATACCCAAATGGCAAAGATGGCATTTTCTAAATTAAATTTTAGGTATAATTAAAAAACTCCCTCACCGAACATTCTTTGACCAAGCTGGTGTCATGTTAACAAAATTTTATGCTGATTCTGAATATGTAAATCATTTTTGGGGTAAACACCCCAAAGGCCCCAAATTTGGGATCAAACGTAAAAAATGCTTAAATCTCCATGACAATGAATAATAATAATTATATTAAGTTACTATGATTGCCAAATTGTGTAATTTACAATTACACAATTTAGTTAGGTTAGGTTTAGGTTAGCTTAGGTTAGGTTAGGCTAAATTAGGTTAAGTTGAAAAAATTCGAATTTGCTTTTGCATAGGGATATGGCTAGGTAGCGGCGTTTGCCCTAAAAATTTACGATTTACGTATTCGGAATCAGCATAAATTACTTTTTACGGCCTTTTTCGTTGCAAAGTTTTTAATTACGTCATCAAAATTTACGTGGTTTGAATGGTGGGAGTTTGGTGCTGACTGGTGTGACTACAGCAGCAGAGAAAGCGCGTGTATTTGTAAATTGTGACGCGGAGCCATATAAAACGCGTGGCCGTCTAAAGCGCGGGGCGGGTTCTGGGGAACGCGCTGAACCCGCCTCGCGCCGGCCCTGCCCACAGCTTGTCTAAGTTGCGCCAATTTTTGTGCCTAGCCGCTGGTTGAGTTCAGAAAGAATGACCCATTAAAAAGTAGTACCCTTGATTTAACCCATCTCAAGGAGGCCCGCTAGTTTATTTTACTCCAGGACCCGTACCGTCTTTCCACGAGCCTGTTCGTACGCATGATAATCCAGCCTTATCGAATTGGAATAAAAACTTATTATGCTTCTTTAGTTTCCATATACAACCGGCCCTGAACGAAATTTATCAAAAGAATAAAATCTGCTACCACTCACAATCATGAAATATCCCAAATCATTAGGAATAAACTTCTAAGAGTTTATACTTTTTTGTGTTTATAAGAATATTGTCGATTTTTCTCGTAATAAAATGTATTTGAAATAACCTTAGAATTTAAATCTCGGCGAGTTTACTATAAATCTTGAGTTAAAGAAACTCCGTATTGAAATTTACATCCCCTTGGTTGCCTACACTGTCTAGCGTAAGTAGACGTCACGTTTGTTTTTCAAAACACGGAAAATGGCCGGTCGTGTTTCAGATTCAGAGGTAACTTTTATTTGTAATTATTTAGTGTAGTTCGTAGTGTTTTGTGATTTGAATTGTGCGAATATGTCCGCTAAATCTTTTTATTTCATTTTGCTGGAGAATAAACATAATTCATTGTTTAAATGATACTTTTTCATGCTTATTAAATTAGGTGAGGTTAGATGGAATTAAATCAAACGAATCTGTGAAGTTTTGCAATTTACTTTGTTGTACACGAATGTAATATTTGAGAACCCTTAGAATTAATTATTTTTAACAAGTTTAATTTTAATTCGAAAGTTTATAGAAATCTATTGAAAATAATCGGTTTTATTAAAAATGTTTGTTAATAGGATCATTTTTGTAAAATACAATTTAAATAGTTCTGTGATTTTGTTCTTAACCCTTAACACGCAAACCTGGGCGTCATTCGGGGACTGGGTATTAGTAGAAATGTGCAAGCCCAAGCAACAGTCGAGTGAAGCATCATTTAATGCTTTCGAGAAATACACTCGTGTATATTATTTTGACTTGCCTTGTTTCATGGTTAATCACATATGTAAGCCTGAACAACATTCTAGTGAGGCATTATTTGATGTTTCCAAAAATTTTAATGTGAATTTAATTGTTTGCTTATGTCTATTTTTATTGTTGTAAGACACGTAATGCCTTTTTTGACATTACAGACATATTTCTAGGACTGTATACTTAATAAAAATATTGATTTTGGTTGTTTTTGTCTCTTAGATTAACACAATCAAATAACATTTGTTTGGATATTAGATATGAGTAATAAAAAAAGTTTTCTATCGGCAGAAAGTTGAGAAAAAAGATGCGTTAAGGGATTAATGCTATGTAGTTATATTAAAAACGAAGCTGTTTAATAAAGTTAAGATATGTTCCAACTTTTACTGCTGTTTGCAAAACTGTAAAAGCTGTAAGATTAACTATCACGGATCATCATAGTAACAGGAGTACAATAAAGATGTAGTAAAGCGATATCAGATCAAATGTTTATGTTTATTCTTGTATGAAATCTATTTGACAAAACTATTGTATTATGTGTTATATTTGGGATTATACTATTTCTTGCTTTATTATTTCAAAAATTTAGTAATTTTCATATAGTAATTACTTTCTAGATGAGTTCGATGCCTAACTCTAAACGTCGTCGTTCTGCAAGTGCTACGCCATGCACATCTAAACGTCGTCGATCTCCAAGTGCTACACCAACCAATGCTAAGCGCAGTTACTTTACAAATAATAATAATTCACCTGTTGCTATCCTTACTAGTGCAGGACAATCTCCAACTGCTGATAATTTCCGTTCTGATGAAATGTTTGAAGTAAACACTGCCACTACTAGTGGCATGTCTTCTGGTAATTCTCAAACTGCATCTGCCAAAAATATTAATGACATGGTAGACCTCTCAAGGAAGATGCTTAAACTGAAAGTAGGAAGCTCAAACAAAAAAAGATTGCTTATAAAACGTAATCTTGATTCATATTCGGAATCAGAAAAGAACCAGCAGGAAGCTTCCTCAACAAACATGGAAGCTTTGTCACAGAAAAGTGAGAATTACTGTGATTGTTTTAAGAATAAGTTAGATGTAACTGATGAAGTCTGATGATTCTCAATCCTAAAAAACTAAGTAGTTTAAAGGCACAAATGCTTATGAACGAACATCTTCAAGTAAGTTGATGTGTAATAGAGAGAAGTTAGCTTTAATTACAATATACAGTTTAGTCTTTCCAAGCAGGTGGATGACATTCGAGTTTGTATATTTTCTATACACGGACCTCTGGTATGCACGCTTGTGGTTGCTGAATCCATATGAATTGTTGTGTTATCCTCTTATTTGGAAAAACTCTTCTGTTTATAAAAGAATTATTATTAAGATCAATTTAGTACTACATGTAAAAATAGGATATGATGGTTTGTTTTATGTTAGTAATTTATCACTACAAGTTATTCAGATTCTTCAGTTTGCAAACCTGATAACATAATGTATGCAGATTTTATTTTTTTTATGTTAGGTGCAGAAGAGAAATTATAAGAAGGTATATTAGAATTATTTGTTGCTAGCACCACAAAGCTGTATTTAACAAACAAATTGTTCATCTGGATTATAATTTATTTTCTTTAGATAATTGGTTACAATATTGTGTGGGGAAACGCGAAACATCTATGAGTCGATTATTTCAAGTTTTACAACAAAAGTTTTAAATTTGGGAATCCCAACAATTCATTCCTGATCTCAATTAAGATTTTGATTTTTCAATTCAATTAGGCTTTTTGGTACTGTGATCATATAATCTTAACTTAATTACATGTTACACTGAAATGGCTTTTCACCATTATGAGTGAACATCTACTTTTAAGATTTATTTCTATGAACACAACTGCATATATTATATTAAAATGGTTTTTCATTATTTTAATCATCATGTGCTTAAGAATTCCTTTTTTTAAGAACATTTATAGCCTTGTACACTACATTGAAATGGTTTCTTACCACTATCACATATTAAAAACTTTTTAAAATTCCTCTCTACAAACACTTATAATTTCAATAAGTGAAGAATTTCTGGTATCATTATACAAGTAACTAATAGTATAACTAAGAATTATTAATTTAGACTCATTTTTAATTTAATCGTGATTTAATAATATACCTACTGTTAAATACTTCAAACGAGAGATTATGTGGTTAAATTTGTACAATAAGGCAATCCAAAACAGGTTAGTTTAAAGGGAAGCTGGAGGACACATAAAGAGTTTGAAGTACTGTAGGTTGAAAGATATTAAATGTTTTAAATATCTGTTTCATGTATTAGTAGGCACAATTTATGGTAGCATTTGAGTTTATATCTGTCGTCCAGGAAGTTACTTAAACAGGAATCTGGGTTGCCCTATAGGTGGTATGAATAAAAACGAAGTATTTAACCTTTTTTCCATAGTAGTTACTCCAACACTGAAATATACCCTAATTTCTGGTAGCACCTACTTCACTTTCTATAGAAATTTCTTCACAGTGAAGTAGACACTACATTATATGAAGCATTAACTTTTATTGTGTACTAGATTCTTTGAAATGTATGGTATACACTTTCACGGCTACCATTTTACAGTTGGAACAAGTTTAAAGATAGTTGATAAATCAGTTACTTATATTATTTAATTTTTCTAAACAAGTTCAATTAAATGTCTAACATGTCTTCAGATGATGACATTACCCAACAAGAATTCCAAGACCTGCAATTACTGTTTGTGTTTATGCTACAAAATTTAAAAATAGTACTGAATAAAAGAATAATACTAGCAATTAAAACAGCACTTAACAGAGCACTTTAAAAATACAAGACAAAATTTAGATATTAAACAGATTAAAAAAAATTAGTAGTATGAAAAGCAAAATTAAATGATCTAGGATTAAAAAACATTGCCAACAAGAAAATTAAATTAAACAAATGGCAACAAAAAGTTTATGATTTGTGGAACGCAAATGAAAACTTAGGTCTCCAAAAGTTCCAGATATGTACTAGGTATAAAATATAATAATTTTTACTTTTCAGTATAATCTCCCCTAATGTCAGTACACTTATTACAATGTGCCCTTGTAGAAATATTGATTGAAGTTTTTCCTTCAAAATGTTCAGTTACAGCTGCTTGCAACTCGTTCTCGTCCTGAAAACGACGTCCCCTAATGTCTTTCTTTAAATTGGAAAATAAATAATAGTCACTAGGAGCCATATCCGTACTGTACGGTGGATGATCCAACGCTTCAAAGGCGCATTCGCGGATGGTAGTTTGTGAGATTGCGGCAGTATGAAAGGGTGCATTGTCGTGTAGTAATCGAACACCTCTTGTCAATTTTCCTCGACGTTTTCTACGAATATTGTTTCTCAATTTATGCGATAAAGACGCATAATATGTTCTGTTAACAGTTGTATTGCGTTCTTTAAAATCAATCGATAGAATGCCGTCACAATCCCAGAATATCGTTGCCATAACTTTCTTTGTCGTTTGAACGACTTTCGCCTTTTTGGGACGAGGTTCATCGAGTCGCCGCCATTCCATCGATTCCTTTTTGGATAGAGGATCATAATACAGAACCATTGTTTCATCTCTCCAGTGACAACGGACTGTAAAATCGGCTTTGGGTCGTCTCCACACAAGTTTAAAAACGAGCGCGCACATTCGACGCGACGTTGACGTTGAACAGCAGAAAGAAGACGAGGTACCCATCTTGCACTAATTTTATTCATACCCAAATGGTCATGAAGAATTCGGCGAACACTTGTTTCCGAAATGTCAGACATCACTGCTAAATCCTTAACTTTCAAACGGCGATCTTCTAATACCATTTCAAAGATTGCAACTTTTTGAGGCGTTACCGCTTCAATTGGCTGATCGCACGCGCTCATCATCTTCAAGAAATTCTTGGCCCAAACGGAAACATTTTGACCCCTTTTTAAAGTGGAATATGAAGGAGATAAATCACCATAAACACTGTCTAAACGTTGTTTAATTTGATTAGGCGTGTGCCCTTCTTTTGTTAAAAATCTAAACCTAATTTTTCACTAGCCATTTTTCATGTAATTATACAGCTGTACTCTTTATGTTTATTTATTTCAAGTGCACTGTATTGTAAGACTGTCTCATTGTTTA
Source organism: Agrypnus murinus (assembly GCA_929113105.1). Classification (NCBI taxonomy): domain Eukaryota; kingdom Metazoa; phylum Arthropoda; class Insecta; order Coleoptera; family Elateridae; genus Agrypnus; species Agrypnus murinus. The sequence goes on along the minus strand of OV816023.1, from coordinate 129,807,791 downwards.
GAAGTTCAATATCTTCGATCAGACTTTGAAATACATTAAAAATATTTTACAACACTATTTCTAACTACATATATCATTAATAATTTTTTAGTTAGATTTACTTAGTTTTTATTTTTAGTCAGTTTTTGGTTTAATACTTTTAAGTATTATCAGTTTTCAATTTTTTTTTTAAATTTAGTAGATAAGTGTATTGGTTTTAGTTTAGTTTTAGTTAGTCAGTTTAGTAGTTAGTTTGATTTTCTTTTATTTTTATTTACCTTATAGTTATTTAGGAAATTGCTTATTTAGTTAACTTTTTACGTAAATTGATATGAATGAATTTCCACACCATATAAATGTACTTCAATATAAAATCTTTATAATAAAAGTAAGCTTATTAATAAATATAAATTTAAAAGTTAATAATAAGTTAGTTCCACAATTGGTCAGTTTCTACAGAGTGGCCCATCAAAAACAAAACGAGCCTGTTTTGAAGCATTAAAAGGCAATTTTTCAGAAAACAAAATTTTTCAAAAATGACTAAATTTATTAGGAAGAGGGACATGTGCTGCTCAGCCATTTTCAACTCTAAAATAGGGGTGAGGTTGACCCTAAAACTTTTAAATGGCCTGAGGTGGCAAAAGAAGTACCATTTGAAAGCTAAATGAATTTGTTTTACAGTAGTATTCTTATTTTTCAGATTCCGAGTATTAGTTCCCACAAAAATGCAATTCAAGAAAACGGTACAAATTCAAATTTAATTTCACATTTGGGGCATTTGTTGAGTGATAACACGGCATTCATTGACCATATGTTGTCGTAAATATTTGAATGTCTTTTAGTTTGACCTTAGCATATCAGTTAAATACTGTATTTCAAAGTGTTCGTTTTAATTATTCATTCAACATTTCAAATAGTTTATTCGAGTGCAGAAAAAGTTAATATATATAATTGCGCTTTTTTAAGCAAACAATGAAAATGTGGAAAGAACCGCCCAGTTGTTCAACCGGACACATCCAGTAAGCATGTGAATCGTAAGTATGTCCTGGCGTTAGTAAGAAAATTTTGAGAGATCAGGTCTGTGGCAAATAAAAAGTGAAATGTTGAAAATCCGGTAAGAAATGAAGTGCTGGTTCTGGGCCATGTTATTGTCGATCCTACGTCGAGAACAAGGCAAATGGCTATTGTATCGGGTATTAATCGAACTAGTATTTAACGAAATCTTAAAACACCACAAGATCATCCCTACTAGATTCATTTGTTACAAGAACTCAATGAAAATGACTTTGATCGCTGTTTGCCGTTTTGTGAAGTTTTACGAGAAGGAGTGATAATCGAAATTTACTTTTTAGCATCTGCTTCTCCAACAAGTGTGGTTTTTTCATAAATGATACAGTGAATCGACATACTTGTCGTTATTGGTCAGATTCTAATCTGAGGATATTTTGCAAAACACATACTCAATACTCCGAAAAACTAAATGTCTGGGTTGGCATTTTTGGTAATCGTTTGGTTGGTTCTTATTTCTTATCTGGTAATTTGAATGGAGAAATGTACTTGTAATTGTTAGTAGATAACATTGACCCAATATTAACGGATATCATAAAACATGATGATTATTACCTCACAGATCATTTACATTTTCAACAATAAAATGTATGCAATGGCACCAGACTAGAAGATTTACGACAACATGTAATTATTGAATGCCGTATAATGACACCACAAATGCTACAGAATGTGCAGTGATATTTTGAGCAGAACCTTTATTACTGTATGGATGCCATCGAGCATTTAATATGATGAACTAAGTTTACAGCAATGTATGGTCAACAAATGCCGTGTTATCACTTAACAAGTGTGAAATTAAATTTAAATTTGTACTGTTAAAAATACTACTGTAAAACAAATTCATTGAGCTTTCAAATGGTTTGTTTTTTGCTACCCCCATGCCATTTAGAAATTTTAGAGCAATCCTCACCTCTATTTTAGGGATGAAGATCGCTGAATTTGATGTGTCTGGCCATTCTATGAAAAATTGCTGTTTAGTGCCTCAAAATGAGCTCGTTTTCTTTTCAGTGGGCCACTCTGCGTGTAGGAATTTAATAGTATATTGATCACCATGGCATCATAATTATAAAATTATTATAATAATGGAACTTATAAACTTTTATTTTTCATGTTTTTTTAGGAAGTCGGTTTTGGAAAGAGTAAATTGATATCCCAGCAAATAGAAGACATACTTTGGTTAACCATGAGTTATCAGGAATGCGTCCATATAAATTATCTTTTGTAATTGTACTTATAGTATGAAAGTGACAGTAGTAGATGATAATATGGATAATACCCAGTTCTAAATTTAATTGCACCTGTAATATTAACAACATATGGATGAGCAATTATGATTTCTACAACGTTCAAGTGGCAATATTTAACACACTAAAATATGCCCAGCCAAGTTTGTTAAGGTTTGTGACTTTTTTTTAAATAATTTTATTAAAATCTTGTTTTTCTAATTTTAAGTTTATTTTAGCACATTTAAAAGGTTCAAAACCTCAAATATGTTGCAATCATATTAAAATTAATGGTGAGTGTAATATTAGGGTCAATTATTAGGTGTGTTTGACCTTTCAAATATTACATGATCAAATTTTACACTAGTTTGAGTAGGGTTGGTTTCTGCTTTCTACTTTTATAATATAAAATGTGTTCATGACAAATTGTAACAAAGTATTTTTACCAGCGTAACTGTTTAATAACACAATATTGCCAAACAATATCTTAGTAGATATCTGTGTTATTAAACAAAACATATCAAAATAAATCATTTTTTATTTACCCCTGCACCCATTACGGGCCTGCGGTTAAATTAGGCCAAAATATTGTATAAACTTCGCGTTTTCGAATTAATTAAACATTTTGGTTTATTGTCCCTACTGTCACAAAAGCAGCACTTTTTAACCAGCATGCATAGATTGCCTACAACACTAAGAATTTCTTAGGGTACTTTGATAATCCTTTCGTTCTAAATTTAGTTTCAAACACATAAAATAGTTGGCCTGGAAGTTGTTTAAAATCGGCTAAAACATGCCTGTCAGCATATGAAGCTTCTTTGTTCTCTTGAAGTTTGTAAATAATTCTCCTTTTCACTGCTAATTTTTTTTGAATGTCCTCTTAACTGTGCTCTTTGATTGTAATTGTATATTTCTAAGTTACTAGAATAATATCCCTGAACTATCTTGTACGTTTCAATTATGTCTCCTCTTAATCTTCTCTCTCTCTCAACGTTGTTAGCTGAAGTTTCTTTAGTCTTGCTTCATATGGTTGTTGTGATAGTTCTCGTGGAATTTTTGTAACCCTTCTTTGTACCTTCTCTAATGCCTCTATATCTTTCACATAGTAAAGATTCCATATTGTATGTGCATATTCTAATTTTGGCCTGATGAAACTCTTGTATAATTTTAAAATCATGTCCAGAGATTTATTCTTGAATGCTTTTTGAGTTAAATAAATGAAATAATTGGCTTTTTTTTCACAAATGCGTTTACATGAATTTCCCATTTTATATTGTTGCTGATGATGACACCAAGATCTTTTTAATTAATTAATTATTAATTTAATTAATACGAAGAAATCTAAGCAAACATTTATTTATTACAATGGACGTGGAAAACAACAAAATACATGGACAAATTATTTTTGCCAACAAGATTATACTTTTTTTCATCAAAAAACACACCTTTTGCAGAGATGACCTACTGGACTACAAATGCAACTAGTAGTCCAGTTTGCCGAGATGACCACTTGGACTAGTCTGGGCATCCATATTATTATTTTACGAAGAACTTCTGCTGGAATCTCTATCCACTTTCTTTGTAGGATTTTCCAAAGTTCTGGCCATGAAGTAGGTTCAGGACATTTGGTTCTGAGGACATTCGCCTATCAAGCTCTTACCACAAAAATTCGATAGGGTTCAAATCGGGTGATTGGGGCGGCCATGTCATAATTTTTAGGATACCTTCGTTTGCTTGAGCCCGAAGGTACCCTTTGCTCAAAGCAGAGGTGTGTTTAGGGTCGTTATCTTGCAGCATTTCGAAATTATGACCAATTAAACGTAGACCTGACAGAATAGCGTGTTCTTCGAGGATGTCTCTGGAACTTTCTTTTCTCGTTATTCTGTCTATCTTAACTAAATCATCTGTTCCAGCGAATGAAAAACAACCCCAAATTAACATGTAACGTCCACCGTGCTTAACTGTCAAAACCCTATGCCTTGCCCAAAAATTTCATATTTGGACTCATCGGTCCACAGAACTTTCTTCCAATCTTTATGAGCTTTTTTGCCTATTTCCATGATGTCGCAATGGTTTACGGATCACTATACACGAATGCAAGTTTGCTTCTTGCAACCATCGCTTTACAATACTAACTGTTGCTTTTTCTGTACGAATTTTATTCAATTCTGCTACGATTTCTGATGCCGTTAATCTTCTATTTCTTTTACTAATTATTGTTATTATTGTATCTTCAACAGTTGTCGTTGTTCTCGATGGTCCCGGGCGATTACTCTCTCCACGGCTGCCTGTTATTCTATACCGCTGTATAGCATCACTTACACTAGATTTGGCAATTTGTAATTTATTGGAGATGCGATGTACTAAATATTCTTCTTAATGTAGAGTAACTATAGTTGCCATTTTATCAATGGTTAAAAATTTCCCTCGTCGCATTGTCCCACTTTCACCACTATACATTGGTCTTTACGCAAACACTTCTTCAGTCTTTAACGATCTTCACTCGAACACTTCTAAAACGTTATTATAGTTGTAGTTTTCAATGAAATTTGGGGTTGTGGGGGATGCTAAAGTGTATTTATACCTGTTTTAGTGAATTCCCAGAACGTACTGTTTACCGCCCCTGCATTCAGGCATAAACAATAGCTTTTAAATAATACTGCAATTTTTAAATTTTACCTGCAGATGTTGTAAAAATAGTAAAACTTGTTGCATGCAATTACTTTACCTTGGTCACAGTATATATAACATACAGTAATGTGACTGTCGCAAATAATTTCTATCCACCACGCTACATGCTGGCGCAAGTCGGCAGTATGCAGACAGCACTTCTGTTTCAAAGACACAACAGAACATATCGAACTTACCAGAGCCGGATAAACCCACAATCGTGCAGTATTAGTGCCAATAAACAATGCATAGTGTTAGTCCTTGTGCCGCCAAAGGCTGTAAAAATACCTCGGAAAGAACTACAATTAGTTTTTTCAGGTTTCCGATTTCAGGTTATTTTTTCCTACATACTATTATTTTTTAATAAATACGCTCGTAAAAACAATGCCGTATTTAAGAATTCACTTTTGTATATATTTACCAATTGCTTAAAATTGAATTACTGACACGTAATAGAACAAAGAAGCGATTACGGAATCCTACATAATAAAATTTTTTATGCTAATTTATTATTAAAAGAGTTCAACAATAAAGAATCTAGGTCAATGCCTTATCAACAGGTGTGAACTACAGCATCTTTTGTTACTCTTAACTGTTAAAAAAAGTCAAAGCGTGCGTTAGGATTGTACTTTTTAGCATTTCGTTTGTCATTGTGTCTTTAATTTAATTATGAATGAAAATAAATTTTATTATTATTAATTATTATTATTATAGTGTAAATTGATTTCATCTCCCCTATTTTGTACGTATGTGATTTCGGTGACCTAGATTCTCCCTTTGTTTGTTGAACAGGTATTCAAATTGTATACAGCTATGCATTTGTTCGTAATTATTTCTAAATAAAATAAAATGACTATTGCAGCGCAAGAATATGGTTAATGGCTTGAAAGAATAATGTAACTTTAGTTGGTAATTAAAGACGTAACAATAAACAACTCTTCTAACTTAGTTTAATAAATGTTTTAAATATCTAAATTGATTATCGTTTTATTTATTAGATTCTATAAGTAAAACAACTTCAATCAAATGGTTCACTACACATAATTCTACTTCATATTTTACTATACTATTATAATAACAAGAGATTTTGTTTACATATTTGTTTGAGACATTTTATTGAATGCGGCTCTGCATTTTATTTACCGGCGATGCCGGCCGATAAACGTCGGTTCACTACTTCGTTTATGGGCGTGATATTCTAAGGTGGATTAATAAAATGAATGGTGTAGCATGCAAGTGAATCTACTGATTGTTATATATACTGTACCTTGGTTGTGTTAATAATGTTATTATATTCAATTTATCAAATGGGTCTTCCCCAAATGTTCTAATATTAGTAATATGTATGAGAACCTGCTGGTTCCTACAAGATTTGATTTGTAGCACCTATTTTGCTGCTTACATATAATTTGGGTAATGGGTAAAATTTAAAACTACGCCCATGGTAGTTAACCTTGAGCATACAACAACCACAGTAAACGCCACTTACCACTTTTTACTCATGATTTTTACTTCTGTTAGTTAAATTTCTTGAAATTTTCACTTTAATAATGTATAACTAACTTGCAACACTATTCACTAACACACTCGCTCAAAACAAGCTTGACATCAACACTTCATAGTTTGGATTGCATGCTCTCTCCTTACCCTCTTTCCTCTTTGATCACAATATTTTACATGATATTAAAAAAAAATTAGAAAACTTTAATAACCTGAAATTTGGATGCATTAACCTGTTGGACATACCTTTAATGGAACTTTTCTCTTCATTTGTTTGATAAATACTAAATTTAAGTAGTTGATCCTTATTTCAATTACACTCTGATTTTACCTTCATATTCTTATATATTGATTTTAGGAGACTGGCAAAACTAATGTACAAAAATAATAAAAAGAAATGGTCGAAAAGTCAAAATAAAAGAAAGTTGATAATATACCATGAAAAATGTGACCAACTGAGCATGCTTGTGTACAACGTACAACCAAATGCAAAATGATTCAGGATTTTACAGAAATGGTCAAAATGATGAGTCTGAAACACAAAAAGTTATGATAAATAAGAATGAAATGGGCTATAAGTACTACAAAACTCTGTGTAAAACGTTGTTGAGCATCACACTTGGAAAATTTCCCATTGATACTCGAGGATTGCTGTAAACCTTGTTATCAAAACCAGTAAAATGTTTGTATTTGATGCACTGCTTTTGAGGCCATTCGTACTTCTATTAGGTTTCTAGAAGAATCTGTTTTAATGTGTGAATACAAAGAGGATATAGAGAAAAATAAAAATGATCCAGATACGATTATATTCTTAATGTTAATATGTGTAGAAGGCCTTGGCTTAAATTAAACTAGTGTAGATACTTTCATTTTGTTTGACTATGACAGGTAAGTAATGTATTCATTAAATTTGTATAAACAGTTAATATATTTTGATTTTGGTTTTCAGAATTTACAGGTGCATATTCAGATACAAATTTGTATTTAAAGTAACAAAAAATAACATTGACTAAAAAATTTATAGAATATAGTGAAAGTAGATGACGCCTTCAAAAGACTATTATCCAGGATGGTAACCTTGAACGTTGCTTCTAATAGGTTACTGAACTTGCTAGATTACTGAACCTATTGTCAGGAACATTCCTTAAGATTCATGCAAATGAGTTTGTATTTTCAGATAAAGAATTGGAGCACTTGGTGGATATATCATTTGGGATATCATTGTGACCTATATAGATATCCCAAAGAGCCTAAAATGAACAGAACATGTTAAATAAGTATTTACCATGTTTTCAGTAAACTTTTAATACAAACACTATCGAAATAAGATTTTTATTACTGAACTGAAATGTGAATGTGATGATGAAATGTGAATGTGATGATGAAATGTGAAGATGTTCATAGACTGCTAATCTAGGTTTTTCAATAGTGATATGATTTTCAATTTTCCAGAGTTATGGAACAATCGAAACAAGACTTATTAAGTACAAATTTAGTAGGTATTATTAGAAGTAATTACTAAAGTTGAGATGCCTGTTTCCATACTTATTTGTTATTTGTCTGAATGTTTGCTTTTATAAGTTTGTATGCTTCATATTTTCATAGCTTTGTTTTAAAGATAATGTAAAATATTTATTTGTTCCTGTTTAGTTATTAAAACAAAGTTAAACTGTCTTACAAGGCGACCTTGCAACAGCATTATAGATTCTGAAAAAAAAATTACACGTAGAATAAGTGTTTAAACTTGAAATTGATAGTAGAGAAAACTTTTAGGTAATGAGTGTCAAAGCTGGCCAGACAATGACCTGGCAGTCCAGCACGTACAGTTTCCACCTGCTTATCCCATGACTGCTATTTGATGACTGTTTCTTATATTATTTTTTATATTTGCGTGTCCTAATAGAGCCATTAGGACACGCATTTTGCGTGTCCTAATGAAATTTTTTTAAATACTGGCAACAGTAACATTTTATTTTTAAAAGTTGGTAGCACCTAACAGCTGTTCTTAAAATGTCAAAACAAATTAAATTAAAAATTATTTAGGAAGTACACAAATTATTAAAAACTAAACATCTTTTGTATTAAATGATGGTAACGGCAGAAGTGTCCTGGGCATTAATTTTAAATGAAGGTAGATTTTGCCCCTCAACAATGTTTTGTTGACTCATGATTGGGTTGCTGCTAAAAGTATGTGTTTCTTCATGTAAAAATGCAGCAGTGGAAGACTGATCAATTACCGCTTGAGCTGATGAAGTGGAAGTACATGGCTTATTAGCTAGCAATTCAGCCACCTCCATTTTTTTTTTAACTGAAGCATCAATATAGCCGTCAGCCACAGCTGTGGACTTCCAACCTCCATGCTGTTTTATAGTTATTAAATCGCCACCTTTGTTAGCTAATTGAGAAGCACTTGAACGTCGAAAGCAATGGCCCGTAAAAAGCTTCGGGTTGGGTAAATGCAAATAAGTGGCAATAATAAAAGGAACTTTTCCCATGGTATTTATACCGATAGGAGTAGAAATACATTTTCCATTGCGGTAGGTTATAAAAAAACGCCTGTGGTTTATTTTCTTAGACCTTAGACTCTAATATTGTTTAACTAAATCAATCTACAGTCTTTCTGTAATTAAGAATTCTCTTCGAACTTTATTTTTTGTTTTTGTTACAGTAACAATAATCACATCATCTTTGGCCACAACATCGTCTATTAACATGTTGGTCAATTCATTTCTTCGGCTGGCACCACTGAATCCCATTATTAACGCAACCTTAAATAATATAAATATTTGAAAAACTGAAGGTATTCGCACAAAATTTTACTTACTTTCATAGCTAAATGTTGTTTATTTTCTGCATTTGTTATAAATTTATTAATATGGTTAAATTCCAATATTTTACATTTTTTGGGCTCATAACCATCATAACCTTTTTAAAAATGCCTGTAGTTTTGCATATTTTTTTATATCTACATTTTTATAGATATTTATGCAAGATCTAAGCATGGAGTAAATCGACCATAAAGTAGAAGATTTGAATTTCTTGCTTAGCTTTTCAAAATAAGCTATTAGTATATTTACAGAAATTAAATTTACATTTTTCTTGACACCAATTTTCAAATTTAGTGTACTCTTTTTTGTATCCATCCTCTGACTTTTTGGGAGCAACTTGTCGATAGCCCCTTGGGCTACTTCTCGTAATTCAGGTGGGGTACAACTTATTTAATTCATCCATTTTTCCTTCTTGTCAGATAAACTAATAAACTAAATTAATTTTGTAATAAAAACAATAGAATTTAAATAACAAATGCAGAAGTTCAATCTTCAGTGTAGCCAACTGTCAAATGTACTTAACAAAATTTCACTAACAAATTTTATTTAAAACTAATTTATTTTTTGATAATTAAGGAAATAACGACGCAAATAGAAAAAATAGTATAAAGTATTCGTTTCATAAGTCGTTTTAGCGCACGCGTCCGAGTTTAGCGCGAAGCGGGTCGTTTTCTAATAAAGGACAAGTCTTATAAAAAATAAAACGCGTCTTATAAAACAATACTTTAATATACTATTTTAATCTCTTTTTAAGATTTCCTCGAAAATGCTCATTGTAGTTTGAAGACATTTGTCAAAAATCTTTTGGTATTCAGATTCGTATTCAGCAACCCCAAAAACATAAAGATACACATTTTTGAAGCAAAAACATTAAAAAACAATAAAGTTGTGCTGAGAAAACTGGAAAGACACCAAACAATAAAATTAAATAAAAATACCTATCTTTTTAAAATTTTTAACAGTTTTAGGCACAGTTTAAATTCAAAAAAAAAAATTTTTCCACTTATTTTTGCATCATTTTCTAACGTTTTAGGGGGTGGGCGAAAAAGATTTTTTTTAACGATCACCCTAATATACATATATGTATGTATATAAATTTTAAAATGAATAAATATGTTTTTTCATACAATTCTATTCAATAGCTGGCCATACAACGAATACTTATAATTGCACGCTAGTTAACAATATGATACGAACAAGGTATCCCTTGAATATCTTCAAAGGTGAGCCTTTGTGTCCCTTATGAAGTCGCTATGGGAAAAACGAATCCCACCGAATGGGTGGCCGAACGTCACTTATATCACATACTATATGACACGAAAGGCTCACTTAAATAAATTAAAAATTATTGATGAATTATATTTGAATTGTTTATAACATGGGATTTTGATTTTCTTGTTATTGATATAAGAGAATTTGCAGTAAGTTTCGTCAGAACAATAAGCAAATATTTTGAATGAATGCGCAATAGAGGACTAGTAGGCCATTGACTGCAATTGGTAATTAACAACTACTCTAAAAAGTAAATAGAATATGACCATTCTATAATGAAAATAATGAATGGAATATGAAAATAATGCTTTAGAAGGAATTAAAGATTATTGAAAAATGAGTAAGATACGAGATTAAGAAGTTGAATTAAGATGAATTTGATTATGATTAGATTAAGGGTTAATTATTGAAAATGAATTATTGTATATGGACGTTAGTAGAAACAGTCATGATATGGTACATGTCTTATAACGATTGTTTAAAATGGGATAAGTGTCTGCTATCACCTTAAAGTTTTCAATACTAGACAGTTAAAATCTAAAATTCAGTTTAAATCATTAAGTTGAAGGTTATTTTTAACCATTTTTAATGCAATGTTTAATCAGGACAATACTTTTGTGATATTTAGTATTACTATTCCTCTCAAATGTATTGAGCTGTTACTTTGAATGTAGATTACAAAAAACTGAGAGGCTAAAGGTTTTGAAAATGTTGAGAGTTATCGAATATCTTACAGGCCAATATTTGTTAACTTATTTTTTAAGCTTATCAAGTTTCGCTTTAAGTTTTGCATTTAAAAATGTACTGGTTTTTATGGAATCTCCAAACTCTAATGTTTAATTACATTGTTATATTTTCACCAACGTAGAATGAAAGAATAGTCTTGTTTTAACTTTACTTCATTTAATTCATAATTACCACTGCATAATACTAAATACTTCTAATTAAAAAAAGAGATCTCAGTCGACCTTTTATTATGAACTCGATAATTTAATTCAATTAATTATTTCTTTCATTTCGATACACACATTTTAAAGAAATACGATATTTATAATTTTATTATACAAACCAGCTCGAACTTGGTAAAGGATCAAGTTGAGTGTTTCCATTATTATTATAATATTATAGTTTTATCGGAAATAAATAAAATACTACAAGAAATAAATAATTAGAAATTCTATTAAGAGTAATGAAAATGCCAGTAAGCAATATTTTTTTAATAACTGAAAACCTGACAGACGTTTCTTTTTGCCAAAAATTTCAGAGAAAGATGCACTTTATAACTCATAGAAATTTCAAGTAGTTTTGTTGGTTTTAGAGAAATTAAATAAAAATGATGCTGAAATTTGGTTAATATTTCGGTTGTATATTTTTATATTATATTTGGTTATACAGTAGAATTTTGTTAATTCGAAGTCAAAGGAAGTTAAAAAAAAACTTCGAATTAACGAATTTTTTGAAAATTAATTAAAATTAATATAGATTTAATTTTCTAATTTTCGCAGTTGTTTTCATTAACCGATGCGCTCTCGACACAAACTTTTTTAAAAAACAAATCAGGTCTCCCTTCAAACCGATTTAACCAACCACTGCTGCACTTAAAATTGTCAGTCTTTAAAATTTTTGAAAATTCTTCCGCCTTGTTAAGTAACGTAGGTTCACTCGTCAAAGCACATTCTTCTGTCACTACAATGCGGTTCGCATAGACGTTTTAAGATTTTCTCTTGGTTCTTTAAAATTGTGGAAAGCGTATTTGGTTGAATTCCAAATTCTTTGGTGATATCACATTTTCTTTTCACTCCATTTTCATAACATTGAGTCAATCACGTTTTATTTTCAAGGCTCAATGTTTTATAGGCACCCTGGTTTTTGGACATCATGAAAATCATAATTTCAAACTTCTCTCATGTTTGCAAACAAATTGCGTATACATCAAACAAACAAACAAAAGAAACAAAAGATCAAAGAAACAAACCAAATTCCATAATCTGCAACAACAAATCAATTAAAGACTTTACCTAAAAAGGTTTAGCTACTTATTTTGGGATTTTCTAAGAGTTTGTTTAACATTTGGTTTTAAACGGAATGGGTAATGAAAAGGAGCCGCAATAAATCATCCCTTAATCCACTCATTTACTATGACTCGCTTCTTACTGACACATTTATTGTTTATTTAGGTTTGATTGATTGATTGATTGAATGGTGATGGATGAAAGAGGATTGTGTGCCCCTGACACTGCAGCCTACAGGCTTATTGTGTTAGCTCAGCATGTCATTAGTTAGGCAAAAAGTCTTGTAGTCCCAATCAGGTTTAGTAACCTTTTAAACAAATTTTCTCTTATTAGAGTATCTCGAGAGTAGAACCCTCCTAGGAGTGCATGTCTCCATGGGCAAGGGCCTCACACTCAAAGATGATATGAGTGGCTGTTTCTTCCTCTTCATTGCTAAGTCTGCATATGGGTTCCTCATTGTATATGCATATGTTTCCCTAGGTTGCAATGACCGGTCATTAGCTCTATCGGTAGCCTGATTTGTTGTCTGCTTAGTTGCAGTATGTCATCTGTTAGCTTTAGATGGAGTTCTTAGCATCAATCTGCTGTGTCTCATACCTTCCACATTGTTCCAGTGGTTTTGGTGTTGTCTTTTTATATAACCTTCTAGCCAGCTGCGAGCTGTGGTTTTGGCAATTCCAAATACTGGCTCAGGGCCGGTAAAGGTAGTTTCTGATCCCTTTTTTGCAAGTAACTATATCAGCTCTTTGATTGCCCTGTATTCCTTTATATCCTGGCACCCACATAAGAGTAACTTTATGTGGTTTGCCAGTGTTGTAAGGTTTTGAAGACAATCCCATACTAATCTTGAATCAATCTGGTGGCTCGCCAGAGCTTTTATAGCAGCCTGGCTGTCTGTCAGGATATAGATATCCTTACCCTGATAATTCCTTCTTATGTTCTGTTGCATGAGTCTCTGCTTGGAATACTGTGGCATACTTCCCTAGAGATGCATATGCATTAAAGCAGGGTGATTCCCGGTGTATTCCAGCTCCAGTTCCGCCGTCAGTTTTGGATCCATCTGTGTATCAGATAATTTTACCTCCCTGACAGCGCCTTTGTACCTGCTCTTCATTCCATTCAAGCTGGATATTGAAGGGATTATTGAGATTTTGCTTTTATGGCATGGCATCACTGCTCATATCTAGTAATGAGTTTCTGATAGTGTTTATTATCCTGACATGTCCAGAAATCATGATATTTCAGTCTATATGCTGCCATCCTTGCCTCTGCCTTGATGATAATTTCTAGGGGAGGCAAGTTTAATATGGCTTCTATGGCTGCTGTGGGAGTGCTTCTCATGACTCCTGTTATGCAGAGACAGGCAAGTCTTTGGAGTTTACCTAGCTCCAGTTTGGCCTGTCTTTGCTCTATTTTAGGCCACCACACCAGCTATCCATAGGTCTGACCACAGCTATGTACAACCAGTATACCATGCATGATTTAAGTCCCCAGGTCTTATCCAGTGCCAGTTTTGTTGCCATAAGCGCTTTATTGCCTTTGCTTACAAGTTTGCAAATGTGTGAGTTCCAGGTTAACTTTGCATCCAGGATTATACTAGATATTTAACCTCTTGGCTCGCTTGTAATCGAGCATTGAAGAAATCAGGCAGTACGAGACCATCCATTTTGCTTGTAAATGGAATCACTACTGTTTTTTGTGGATTTACCCTCAGGTTCTCCTTAATACACCAGCTTTCCACGATATCTAGAGCTGTTTGCATGAGCTCTTAGGTGGTGTTTCAAAATCCAGATTGTTTATTTAGGTACCTTAAATATAAAATAACAAGAAATCTGCTAAAATTTTCTAAGAATTTGCATTTTTAGCTTTAGCTATTGAATATTTTATTTTTAGCTTTAGCTGTATAGCTGAGCTATATAGAAATGGTTTATTTCGATCACCTATTTTTTTTACGGTCATTCAAAGTTATCGCTCAGTACATTTGAAAAAAATAATAGGCACTTTGCTGGCAGTATTATATAAGATCTGTAGAGTAAGAATCAGTCTTAGTATTAGTGTGATTAAGCAAAACACAACTTTTTCAATATTATATTAACAATTATGTATAAGTAAGTTTTATTTAGGTTATTTAGTCCCACTGCATTATCATTACATCAAATAATTGCAAAATTCTAAGCGTTTCTTGTGCCTTATTTATTATTGATAATGTTTTAGATTGTTAATGTTTTGATTATTTATAGTAAGTATTTTTGTAATGTTTTTATAATAAAGAAAAATGTCTTTTAAATTTTATTGTTCTTTAACATTTTCTTTTGAAATTCATAGTATCAAAAAATGTTGTAGTATCAAAAAGACAAATGTTTAAATGTGGAAAATATTCAAAAGTTCCAATTAAGTTAAAAGTTTATGCTTCTGCTCTCATTGAAGAAAATGTCATTTTAAAGAGAGTTTGAACGATAGTTTCATTTTTATCAAGGTAGGAAGAATGAAAAAATTTGATTTGCTCGCAAAAGAATAATTCTTATAAGAATTTAATTTTTCATTCGTTTGCGAATTTTATTTTTTAATTCTCTGGTATAAATAAATTTTCGTTCCCAATTTATCACATATAAATATCATTTGCGAGTTAAATAACTACGCAGGTTTATATAATATGTAAAGATGCAGTTTTATTAATACACAGAGAGCAAATCTGTATGCGCTCTGTCGAATTTTGTTTGGTTCAGAATTGACCCATCACCCAAGGATTTTTTTTAGATGTATTTTTATAAATCTTTTGAGGTGTTTCTTGAGGTTATGTCGAAATCCTTGGGTGATGGGTCATTTCTGACCCCGGATTCGTTTTCAGCACACCAAAAAGCATACAGTATGGTACCTCACCTTTCAACTACAAGACTTTTTTTTGTGGGTCTGTCACAAACCCACAAAAAAGAAAAAAGTTTTGTAGTTAAAAGGTGAGGTACCATACCATATGGTTTTTGGTTTGCTGAAAACTAATCCAGAGTCAGAATTGACCCATCACCAGAGGATTTTGTTCAGATGCATTAATATAGATTTTGTTAGGTGTTTTTTGAGATTATGGTGAAATCCTTGGGTGATGGGTCAATTCTAACCCTGGATTCGTTTCCAGCACACCAAAAAGCATATGGTATGGTACCTCACCTTTCAACTACAAGGCTTTCTTTTTTTTTGTGGGCCTGTGTAATTCTTCATTATTTAATACTCTGTTTTTGATTTTGTTTTCATCAAGAAATTTTAATTGATTATGTACGTTAGCATAATACTGCTTAATATTTCAAGTTAATATAGATTTCCTTTTAAATTCTTTTCATATTCTAAATAAATGAAAGTTTTTGTTTCATTATCATAGTTAATATACCTGGTTAAATTAAATTGTTTGTGTCGGCCCATATTGTATGAAGTTGGTTTATGATTTTATATAAATAAAACTGCAGAGTAGTAAGAACTACATATTATTAATGTGTTATGCTTGATTATGTGTCATGGTTTCAAGCAACCGCTTGAAGTAGAGCTATTTAGTTATTTATGCGACGTAGATAAACCGGACCGTATTTGATGACAACATTTGGTTCTAGGTTGATTTCATCCTGTTTTTTTTAATTTAAAAACTAGCTTGGTACTGCTGAGGTACTTAACCTTATTTGGTTCCCTGCTTTTATAAAATTACTGTCTTTAAAATGTTTGGAGCAAACGTACTTATTTTTCGACCATAACATAATCAAGGCGAAATATGTAATTAATGATATAATATTACCAATGAAAGGAAATTCCTGCGAGTTGAAATCTTAATTTGTACAGCTTTTTGCAGCACACGACATTGTAGTATAATAAAGTTGTAAAAACATGTTAAGCGGGCCCTAAACGTACAATCAAATTTAGCACAAAAATAGCACCCACATTATCCGATCATCCTATGAATATTTGTTTGTATACTCAATTCTCACACGAAGATTCCGTAATGTAGGAGCATGATTTGTTGTGTGTAAATGCATAAAAGTATGAGATACAAAATTGACAACCACACGTTGCAACAAGTTATTGCCAATTATTTCATTTACACTGTTTGCACGAATATGTTTGTGAGTCTAGTTCTTAAACAAATGTTGATGTAAGTGTGCGTGCGCATAATTGAACTCGGCGACTTCAATAGCTTTATAAAGTCCTTAGACATGTCAAGTTTATAAAAACAAGGTACTCAACATGGTAACGAAACAAAGAGCAGCTTGTATTATAGTTGCGTTATTACATGAAAAGTGTAGGACAAAACTTTTTTTTAATTTGTAAAAAATTGTTTGCAATACTTTTTGCCAATATGGTCCTATTATATTTTGCATCAATTTGTTAATAAATAATAAGTCATTCAGCATTGAGATTTTAACAATCTTTATAAAAAAATGTTTAAAATGTCCTCCATTAGACCCCAAACAAGCTTCTAAACGTCTACCGACGTTTTATTGAGCACGGCTTACAGTTATTGGTATTAATAATTGTTGTGTTAATTTCAATGCATTTTCTGTCACATATTTATTAATAATTGTCACATAAACGGTAGCATTATTATTAATGAATTAGTAGGTAACTAAGGTAACCGTTGTTTAATATCCTGGAAACACACCTGCTTTCATTAATTTCTTGTTAATGTTTTTAATGGTAATTGTTACGTTATGTTTTATGCATTTTCTGTTATATATTTATTAAAAATTGTTATAAAACAACTTAAAATAAATTTTAACAAAGTTCAATTTTGAAAATTTGTAAAAACTGTACGCCATCTGGTAATCAATAAACACTATTAGTGATGACATTGCAGCTTGTCAGTAGATAAGCTAGAACAGTTTGGCGGCAATCCTTATGGAAATTAACATGGGAAATCGCTAAGGTCCAAAGTAGTAATTTTTGGTCAATTTCAAGGTCATCCGCGATCTAGCGTGTGACCTCACCGCACTTGCGTTATGCGCGTGAATCGCCATTTTGAAATGTAATTTTGAATCTGTCAATTTTGAATGTCATTTGCATATCCGCCATTTTGTATCTGTCATTTTGTATCTCGCGGGTCATATGCATCTCGCTCTTGCCCTCTCTCTCGCTCGGCTCGCACCCTCTCTCTCTCGCTCTACTTGTCATTTCCAACTTGTCATCATTTCCCGCCATTAGATTTGAATTCCTAATGCTTCAACTGCCATCTATCGGTAACGTCCTGTGATCGGTATAGTAGACTTCTATACGCCTGTAAATAGGCAACCTGTTACACTTTTTTTATAAAAATCGATTGGAGTAACCAGGGTTCGAACGCTCAACCATCTGATTAGAACTCCATAGCTTAACCCCGAGACCATGGAGCTTGTCTTTTAAATTACTGCATACGAGTTATTTATAAAAATGCTTTCACGTATATTTGATTAAATCCAATTTATTTAAAAGGAAATGAAAATATGTAGAAATTATGTACATTAATAATAATAGGAAAAAATGCTTTTGAATCCTGAAAATTATTTTAAAATAAATCTTATACTTTGAAAGCTAAAACGTCAAGAGAGTTAGTGATCAGTAAATGAAACCTGTCGGTGAATTTCAATATACATGACTAATCTGCCTTGTGCGAATCAAAAATTTATTTAAAATATTAGACATGTTAAATATTAAATTATTTCACAAAAGCTTAAATTCTTTTAGCTAGAAAATCTACGGTTTCCTTTCCTTCGAACTTGAAGCAGTAACAGAATGATAATTGTTTTGAAAGCTACGTTCAGATAAATGTTTACTTCAATCATTATTACTAATATGTGAATTACGTACAAGACAATTATAAGCCAATGATGATTATTATCATGAGCCATTATGATGAGACAATTATCAGCCTTATATGAGCCAATCGTGAAGAAACTCAAGAAATTTTTCTTGATACATCTTAAATCACGTTGAAACAATTATTAGGTATGACTCAAGTCAGTTTAAATTAATTATAAATCTAAACATATGTACTGTTTAAAATATATGTGTTATAAAATTCTTCAAATATTTCAAGTTCAAAATAACACGTAAAATAATTCTATTTGAAAGAAAGCAATTAACACTTTCTAGTATTAAAACAAGTTTCTTTTGTTATGAGATCTGAATCATTAAATAGCGCGCGAATGACAATAGTTGAAAGCGTTAGATTGAAAAAGGGAGAAGGTTTATTTTTAAATATCGTTTAATTATTATCACTACATCTTTAATTATATATTATATCAGATAAATATCACTTTAAATATTGTATGTATAGGTTACAAAATGGTGCGGGTCCATTTTGGGTCCATCTTGTACGCATACGTATGTGTTTATCAGTGGCGTTCGGTCCATGGAAGCACTGGAAGCAATGCTTGCCTTGAGAATTTATTAAAAATAAAAACAATGCTAACAAAAATACTTTTGTAAAATTATGGTTATCGTTTATTTAAATTGAAATATTTATCAAATTAAAGCTCAATATCAACTCTGTACAGCAAAAAGTATAATTATTTAGAGTACTATTTTAAATTAGGCTCATTAAACTTGCACGGAAAGGTAATACCGATTCAAATGTGATACATACACTTCATATAAGCACTGCTTACAAATTGCTCTTCTGTTAGCCTTGGCGTGAATCAGCGAGCGTGGGGTGTTATAGTAGACGGATGCTGTTTGGCTGGTTAACATTGTTTGGTCGTTATTTTTATTGTGCTTCGTTCCCAAATGTTTATTTATTATAATTTGGTTATTTGTTCGATTTAGTGTTACTTAAGTAATGTAAATCTGCGAATGAGACTGTATTTTGTCGATTTTATTATTTTAATTTATAAGTTGGATTTTTTTAAAGACAAATAGTTCTATTTAGTTTGCCTGTACACAAATTTAAAATTGCATTATCGTCACGACTGCAAATTCAACTGCTTCGGTGTAAGGTTGAGTACCTTCGATATAGCCGAATCGGGACGATTTTTTGTTCAGTTTGTACAGTTTTGGAGAGAAATTACAAATTATTAAGAAAGGCAGATCAAAACCAGATCTTTCAAATTTAACAACAAAGATTAAATAAAACCTGTACCAGTATTTTGCTAAGAAAGATCGGAAAATTGATACGTAGTAGTAGTTTTTTTTAAATAAAGAATGATAGTCAACCAATTCCATAAGTATAAAGTGTAAAAGTGCTTATTTGAAAAACTTTTAATCTTAATAATTATAACACTGTTTTTTATTGTACCTAGCAGGGGCGGGTCCAGAGAAGTATTTTGAGGGGGAAATCTTTGGAAAAATAATTGTTTTAATAAATAATAATTAAACAAACATTATTTGTTTCTATTCTATGTAAACTTATTTCTAAATTTGGGGGGGGGGGATTATTCTCTCCCCGTTAATCCGCGCCTGTACCTAGGTGTATTATAATTAAAATCGTGGTTGCTTCCCTAACCTAAATTCTCACCGCACGCCACTGGTGTTTATCTGTGATAAGAAATTAGCCTACTTTCATTGTGTAAAGCAGAACCTCAGGATATTACAGTTACCTCAGCCGGGTACCGATGCTATCAATCTCTCACCGAAGATTGAACTATCATCGACTGTTGGATTTGCAAGAAAATTTAATAATGTAATTTAACGTTTAAACTAACCTTTGTTTACTTCTATATATGTTTAATTAATATGTAATTAGTACATCAAAATATGTTCTTAATATGTTTTTCGATTTTCTTATAAAAAATATAACTACATATATATCATTGAAATAAAACATTACTAAAATGTTAAAAAAAATAATTTTATATTATCACATTTCTTCTATAAATGATGTATCATTCAGATGATAAATAAAAATAAATTGCTACTAAACGTAAGCTAGACTTGAATGATATCGATTGATCTGCTATAATGCTATAATAATATGTATAGCTTAAATGATAGATTAAAGGAACATGCTATCGACTAGTTTGTTAGCCTTATTCCAATATACGTTTTCATCTTTATAATTGTTCAACTTTTTAAAATTTGATGGTCTAATACCTATATTTATGTGTTGTATTCTTTTACATAATTATTATACATTATATCCAGATGTATTAAATTTAAGTATATCATCTAAATCAATTGACTACAATTCCTATATACATATAACTTATCCAAAATGTCTTCTCTCTACGAAGTAATCAACGAAAACGTGTCCGTCATAAATAAATTTGGTACACAGAAACACAGAGTGGTATTTAAAGTCAACGACGCACCCGACGGCGAAGATCATTTGAACTTTTTTAAATCCGCTGTTAATCAAATTTTATCGAATTTGTTAAATCGTGCGCAGTCTTCAGATAAAATTGGAGCCACGTTTGAATTCGATAGCTTCAAACAAAAACTGCCTGGTTATATGAGTTTCAAAAGAGCCGATGAGATCACGTTTAACGATGTCTGGGGTATTCTTGAAGTACATATTAAATATAGTGTTTATTAGACAAAAATGTATTTAAGTAATATTGTTTATTATTATAACTCGCGGGTCATATGCATCTCTCTCTCGCTCTCGCTCTGGCCCTCTCTGCAAGTGATGAAGAGCTAGCACTAAGACACTCGTTTCTTTTACCTTCTCTAGTAAAGTAGCATGGTTGACTTCTACTTCATCAGTTGCTACTAAAATCTTGATTTTTAGATTCTTTATCTCGCTCTATGTATCTGATATTAGAAAGGTTGTTTTCGTTTTATTTTTAAACAAAAACATACATTCGAAGGTTGGATGTGAATGCTCTTATATTTAAAAAATAAGCGCTATGAACAAAATATATTTAATTGTAATTTCGCTTAGGGTGAGTTAATTACTGATTGTCTGTCTGTCCCTAGCGATAACGCTCTTCATATGCTGCTGAATTAAGGATCTGATAGAGGGATGAGGTAACCTATGACCTGATTAAAGGAAAGGATTTGATAGGGTGATCTGCTTAAAAGGTATTGATTTGAAATGATTAGAAGGGGTGAGATAAATAATCTAGATCTGCTTTAAGGCAAGGAGAATTTGAGATGAATAGCGGTTAACTGTATCCCTTCCATTAGCTGGATAGGGTGATCTGCTTAAAGGTAAGGGTTTGCTAAGGGGTGAGGTTATCAGCGATTATATTTCCCTGAATTTCAAAGTCACCTATAACTTATTTATTACACAATAAAGTAAAGACACAAGACAAGACAAAATACACAATACTATATTTTTAAGTAAATATTTTAGTGAAGATTTTAATAGTATTTTTATTGTATTATAGCATTTAATATGGATCTTCATCAAGTAAAGATCGAAGCAATCCTATTTTTAAGCAGTAATACTAAGCGAAACTGAAGAATGATCGATCTCACTCTGATTCACATTTATCGTCGATTGATCTCACCCTTATTTTAGGTCTCTTGCCTTGATTTGTTTACATATTCGACTGATATCACACTAATTTACCCTTATTCTTGACCGAGCTCACCCTTATTTTCAACCTCCCACCCTGATTTCTTTTCATATTCGACCGATGACGGATACTTGGGTAATAGATGAAGATAAAAAAGCCTTGGAGATGGGGTATGTCATGTCGGAAGTTTACAAAGTTTGGCTATACAACATAGAACAGTATACCACTATGAAGAAGGTTGGCGGTTTTTTACGGAAATGATGAACAAGTTTATAAAAATGAAGAAACAGGCATCAGGGATTGCTTGTCCGATGCAGAAAAAATGCATATATCGAGGGATTTTTCGCGAAAGAATTTTCAGACATATTAAGGAACCCCCGGATTAAGAGCTTTGGCTAAACTAATGCTAAATTCGTTTTGGGGTACGATTATCACAACTAATTCATTAATTTATATTAATTGAATGCATGATTTCAGACAAATTTGGACAGCGTGAGAATCAGCCTAAAACAGCTATAATTCGTTAACCTTATGAGTTAGAGGAGCTTCTATCAAACCCAGCTATACAAGTCAACCACATCGCAGATGTTAATGAAGACACACTGATTGTTGGTTGACAATACAAAGACGACTCTACAGACCTTTCGTCAATAGTCAATGTAGCCATTGCAGCATACACAACAACCTAGGCCCATCTTAAATTGTACAGCTACTTGGAACGTCTTGGAGATAGGGTGCTATATTACGATACGGATTCTGTCATTTACATTAGCAGAAAAGGAGAATGGGATGTACCAACGGGATCGAGCTTGGGGAAATGACCGATGGGCTAGAAGACTACGGCCCAGGTAGCTATATAGTAGCATTTACCTCTGGTTGTCCTAAGAACTACAGCTACATTATATTCAGTCCCATGTACCGCACTTACTTCACAGTATGTAAAGTAAAAGGCATTAAACTCAACTATGATGTACTGAAACTCATCAACGACCATCTTTTATCCCGATGACGTTATAGGGTGACATTATGAAGTCATACTAATATATGAAAATAATATACTGCCTGATAAATAAAATTATTCTTTTACAGTGAAGAGTGTTTTGGGGGAAAACCTTAATCAAATGTAGCTGCTGAGCTCTGCTAGCGAGCTTCACTTATAAGTACACACCACTTAGCTGATTCAATAAAAATTTCGTTATTTAAAAATTCCTAACATGGATAGCTTTATCTGTTTTAGAATATTCAAAGACACTATATGACAATAAATTATCGTGAGACTCCTGATCTACACAAAACGCCATATATATAAAATTAGAGATAAAAATTAATCCTATGATATATGGTAAAAACGCAAATATTCACGGAAATATAACAGCTGGGGTACATGATCCTAATCAACATGGATTATAATTTATAGTATACAAACGGTGAGACAGGAGTAGGTACAATCGGTTTATGTTATGCTCCCTATGATTAAACGTCTTAACAGAGTAATTATACTATGCAGGACGCTACGTATGATTACGAGCCTACGCGTAAGCACTATCTTTTTCCTTGAGGTTATGTTTTAGTTCGAGTTTTTTAAGCTTAGTTAACTTTACTATTGATGGTATAGACCCTTTATTTTCGAATAGTAGCGACAACGATTGATCTCGCCGCTGAAGCAAAAGCACCAGAACGATGATGGCAGCATTGACGATGACTATCTCTCTAGCTGGCATAGGAGCTTCTGCGGGTCTTGGAAAACTCCTGATGCTGCTGTCTCTGATAATGCTATGAAATAAAAACGTATCAAGATGATGCAGGAACTCAAAAGGATCATCTACCATAACGTTTACTGTGTGTGTGAGAGAGAGAGGTAAGGAAATAAGAAACATATATAGAATGTACGTTACATAGTATAGTAGCTAAATACATGACTGACTGAAAAAGTTACTTTTATTAATGATACAGAAATTAAATATTTACTTATTCTATGATTTTTCTCGCTTTAAGCTCTGTGATGACTGAAATTATTTCGTTTTCGTTTTAGATACTGCTGCTAAGAGCTTTCTTTACAGCATACAACAGACGAAGTCGGTCCACTAGTTGATCAGGCGTACTCTGACGTATCCAATCCGGTTTCAACTTGTTTAGCTTTTTGGGAAGACTAATCCCAAAGTCTCTTATTCTATATAAATTAGGCTTTATTATGTTTTCGTACTTCCAATGTTTAACGCTTATTAGCCGAGCGTTGTGTCTATAGTCTTTCTTATGAGCATTAGTAAGTGATATTATTTTCATATAGTTGTCAATATCTTCCTCTGTTGGACTAGGAGAGCTTATTCGTTTAAGCGTTAGTAAATTAAACAGACCGGATGTTCCATTGAAAAGTTTGTTTTTAATTAAAATATCTTTTCCATGAAACTGTACTCGCGAACAACCAAATCGCCACTCATCGATGTCGTTATATAGAGCATACCTAGCTTTGTCTGCGTTTTTGTTTTCTCCGCTAGCTAATAATTCTCTATAATAGTTAGAGAGTTCGTGATAATCCTTTAAGCTAGAATCATATTTTTCTTCTTCTTCATCAGCAGATGTAACGGGAGATGATTGTTCAAGCTTTGGTGAGAGATTGATAGCAACGGTCTCCGATAGCGGTATAACGCGATTATCATGAGGTTCTGCTTTATCACAGTGAAAGTAGGCTAATTTCTTACGTATAGCATTACGAGCGTTTATTATTTCATCATCATTATCCTCGTCGTCGTATCTTATAGTACAGGATTCATTGGTATGCATACGTTTCAGATTCACATCTTTAGATATTTCATTATTTCTAGGTGATGTCTTATTATCAACAACTATAGTATTATGAACTGTTTTCAAATGACTTCTATAGTTATCGAGACATGTAAAATACTTTAAACAAATAGAACACTGAACTTTATACCCCTGGTGTATCTTCAAATGACGAGCAAACCTTGATCGTAAAACGCTCGTGCAACATAAGTCACACTCGCGCCGCCGAACGAGACCATATTGACTAATAATTGATCATAAACTCCTATTTATATAACATGTTCTTCAGGTCACTCCTAATTAACCCTGGCGCTACGTCTATCATCACCCTGTCGACCACCCTTAATCATTAGTGAACCCTGGCTAGACGTCCTTCATCATGAATTCATCATGGCACGACACGCCCTCATCATTAATTAACCCTAGCACTACGTCTATCATCATCTATCGATCATTCTCAATCATTCTTCATAATTAATAAACCCTGGCTAGATGCCCGTCATCTTATCGATCATCCTTAATTCACCCTTGGCACGGTTCAATGCTTCGATAAATAGCTGAGAAGCCCTAGTTATGAGTAATAATAATAATAATGTTTCTGCTTCTGTTTCTCTAATCTATTAACTTTATCAATAGATCTCTTCGGTAGAGCTATGAATAGCATGTCGTCATCAGATGACAGTTACAAGCATTCAGGGATACTTAGTTTAGAACCAGCGCTTTTCACTTTTCAATGGAACACCCGGTCTGTTTAATTTACTAACGCTTAAACGAATAAGCTCTCCTAGTCCAACAGAGGAAGATATCGACAACTATATGAAAATAATATCACTTACTAATGCTCATAAGAAAGACTATAGACACAACGCTCGGCTAATAAGCGTTAAACATTGGAAGTACGAAAACATAATAAAGCCTAATTTATATAGAATAAGAGACTTTGGGATTAGTCTTCCCAAAAAGTTAAACAAGTTGAAACCGGATTGGATACGTCAGAGTACGCCTAATCAACTAGTGGACCGACTTCGTCTGTTGTATGCTGTAAAGAAAGCTCTTAGCAGCAGTCTCTAAAACGAAAACGAAATAATTTCAGTCATCACAGAGCTTAAAGCGAGAAAAATCATAGAATAAGTAAATATTTAATTTCTGTATCATTAATAAAAGTAACTTTTTCAGTCAGTCATGTATTTAGCTACTATACTATGTAACGTACATTCTATATATGTTTCTTATTTCCTTACCTCTCTCTCTCACACACACACAGTAAACGTTCTGGTAGATGATCCTTTTGAATTCCTGCATCATCTTGATACGTTTTTATTTCATAGCATTATCAGAGACAGCAGCATCAGGAGTTTTCCAAGACCCGCAGAAGCTTCTATGCCAGCTAGAGAGATAGTCATCGTCAATGCTGCCATCATCGTTCTGGTGCTTTTGCTCCAGCGGCGAGATCAATCGTTGTCGCTACTATTCGAAAATAAAGGGTCTATACCATCAATAGTAAAGTTAACTAAGCTTAAAAAACTCGAACTAAAACATAACCTCAAGGAAAAAGATAGTGCTTACCCGTAGGCTCGTAATCATACGTAGCGTCCTGCATAGTATAATTACTCTGTTAAGACGTTTAATCATAGGGAGCATAACATAAACCGATTGTACCTACTCCTGTCTCACCGTTTGTATACTATAAATTATAATCCATGCTGATTAGGATCATGTACCCCAGCTGTTATATTTCCGTGAATATTTGCGTTTTTACCATATATCATAGGATTAATTTTTATCTCTAATTTTATATATATGGCGTTTTGTGTAGATCAGGAGTCTCACGATAATTTATTGTCATATAGTGTCTTTGAATATTCTAAAACAGATAAAGCTATCCATGTTAGGAATTTTTAAATAACGAAATTTTTATTGAATCAGCTAAGTGGTGTGTACTTATAAGTGAAGCTCTCTAGCAGAGCTCAGCAGCTACATTTCATTAAGGTTTTCCCCCAAAACACTCTTCACTGTAAAAGAATAATTTTATTTATCAGGCAGTATATTATTTTCATATATTAGTATGACTTCATAATGTCACACTATAACGTCATCGGGATAAAGATGGTCGTTGATGAGTTTCAGTACATCATAGTTGAGTTTAATGCCTTTTACTTTACATACTGTGAAGTAAGTGCGGTACATGGGACTGAATATAATGTAGCTGTAGTTCTTAGGACAACCAGAGGTAAATGCTACTATATAGCTACCTGGGCCGTAGTCTTCTAGCCCATCGGTCATTTCCCCAAGCTCGATCCCGTTGGTACATCCCATTCTCCTTTTCTGCTAATGTAAATGACAGAATCCGTATCGTAATATAGCACCCTATCTCCAAGACGTTCCAAGTAGCTGTACAATTTAAGATGGGCCTAGGTTGTTGTGTATGCTTCAATGGCTACATTGACTATTGACGAAAGGTCTGTAGAGTCGTCTTTGTATTGTCAACCAACTATCAGGGTGTCTTCATTAACATCTGCGATGTGGTTGACTTGTATAGCTGGGTTTGATAGAAGCTCCTCTAACTCATAAGGTTAACGAATTATAGCTGTTTTAGGCTGATTCTCACGCTGTCCAAATTTGTCTGAAATCATGCATTCAATTAATATAAATTAATGAATTAGTTGTGATAATCGTACCCCAAAACGAATTTAGCATTAGTTTAGCCAAAGCTCTTAATCCGGGGGTTCCTTAATATGTCTGAAAATTCTTTCGCGAAAAATCCCTCGATATATGCATTTTTTCTGCATCGGACAAGCAATCCCTGATGCCTGTTGCTTCATTTTTATAAACTTGTTCATCATTTCCGTAAAAAACCACCAACCTTCTTCATAGTGGTATACTGTTCTATGTTGTATAGCCAAACTTTGTAAACTTCCGACAGGACATACCCCATCTCCAAGGCTTTTTTATCTTCATCTATTACCCAAGTATCCGTCATCGGTCGAATATGAAAAGAAATCAGGGTGGGAGGTTGAAAATAAGGGTGAGATCGGTCAAGAATAAGGGTAAATTAGTGTGATATCAGTCGAATATGTAAACAAATCAAGGCAAGAGACCTAAAATAAGGGTGAGATCAATCTACGATAAATGTGAATCAGAGTGAGATCGATCATTCTTCAGTTTCGCTTAGTATTACTGCTTAAAAATAGGATTGCTTCGATCTTTACTTGATGAAGATCCATATTAAATGCTATAATACAATAAAAATACTATTAAAATCTTCACTAAAATATTTACTTAAAAATATAGTATTGTGTATTTTGTCTTGTCTTGTGTCTTTACTTTATTGTGTAATAAATAAGTTATAGGTGACTTTGAAATTCAGGGAAATATAATCGCTGATAACCTCACCCCTTAGCAAACCCTTACCTTTAAGCAGATCACCCTATCCAGCTAATGGAAGGGATACAGTTAACCGCTATTCATCTCAAATTCTCCTTGCCTTAAAGCAGATCTAGATTATTTATCTCACCCCTTCTAATCATTTCAAATCAATACCTTTTAAGCAGATCACCCTATCAAATCCTTTCCTTTAATCAGGTCATAGGTTACCTCATCCCTCTATCAGATCCTTAATTCAGCAGCATATGAAGAGCGTTATCGCTAGGGACAGACAGACAATCAGTAATTAACTCACCCTAAGCGAAATTACAATTAAATATATTTTGTTCATAGCGCTTATTTTTTAAATATAAGAGCATTCACATCCAACCTTCGAATGTATGTTTTTGTTTAAAAATAAAACGAAAACAACCTTTCTAATATCAGATACATAGAGCGAGATAAAGAATCTAAAAATCAAGATTTTAGTAGCAACTGATGAAGTAGAAGTCAACCATGCTACTTTACTAGAGAAGGTAAAAGAAACGAGTGTCTTAGTGCTAGCTCTTCATCACTTGCAGAGAGGGCCAGAGCGAGAGCGAGAGAGAGATGCATATGACCCGCGAGTTATAATAATAAACAATATTACTTAAATACATTTTTGTCTAATAAACACTATATTTAATATGTACTTCAAGAATACCCCAGACATCGTTAAACGTGATCTCATCGGCTCTTTTGAAACTCATATAACCAGGCAGTTTTTGTTTGAAGCTATCGAATTCAAACGTGGCTCCAATTTTATCTGAAGACTGCGCACGATTTAACAAATTCGATAAAATTTGATTAACAGCGGATTTAAAAAAGTTCAAATGATCTTCGCCGTCGGGTGCGTCGTTGACTTTAAATACCACTCTGTGTTTCTGTGTACCAAATTTATTTATGACGGACACGTTTTCGTTGATTACTTCGTAGAGAGAAGACATTTTGGATAAGTTATATGTATATAGGAATTGTAGTCAATTGATTTAGATGATATACTTAAATTTAATACATCTGGATATAATGTATAATAATTATGTAAAAGAATACAACACATAAATATAGGTATTAGACCATCAAATTTTAAAAAGTTGAACAATTATAAAGATGAAAACGTATATTGGAATAAGGCTAACAAACTAGTCGATAGCATGTTCCTTTAATCTATCATTTAAGCTATACATATTATTATAGCATTATAGCAGATCAATCGATATCATTCAAGTCTAGCTTACGTTTAGTAGCAATTTATTTTTATTTATCATCTGAATGATACATCATTTATAGAAGAAATGTGATAATATAAAATTATTTTTTTTAACATTTTAGTAATGTTTTATTTCAATGATATATATGTAGTTATATTTTTTATAAGAAAATCGAAAAACATATTAAGAACATATTTTGATGTACTAATTACATATTAATTAAACATATATAGAAGTAAACAAAGGTTAGTTTAAACGTTAAATTACATTATTAAATTTTCTTGCAAATCCAACAGTCGATGATAGTTCAATCTTCGGTGAGAGATTGATAGCATCGGTACCCGGCTGAGGTAACTGTAATATCCTGAGGTTCTGCTTTATTAGGTTTATCTTCGTCAAGGAGTGCGCTCGCTGACCTATGAGAAACTGCAAGCCACCAGGTAGCGTTTCGGAAGTGACAGTATGGGGTCCGGCAATAGCTGTCTGTTCCAGTCGTCGGATTCTCAGAAATCGTCTAGAGACCTACACTTAAAGGACGTTGATGCGAAGATACACAACCTCTCACGTTTAAGACAACTTCACTTTAACGGGTACACACCGGGATGCTACTTTGAACGGCCCTATAAAATAGCCCCTGAAACGAAGCTCTGTCAGGGGCATACCAGACCTATAACTAGGAGATCGGGGTGGCAAAACCGCTTAAAAACCAAGTCCCGCCACATTGAGGTTGGATTCGATCGGGCAGTGGCCCCAACCCTGGCTCGGTGAAGGAACTTATAAAGGTATGAAAGAGGACTGGTGAATGAAACAATTTCGTTATAATTAAACTTTAATTAGTGATTTTCATTCTAATAGTCATTAAAATTTCAATTTATATTTTATTTATCTTGTACAACCAAGAGAATGCACATCGCCCTGAGATGAGTGTTTCATAATAATGTATTTCAGTTTGTTTAAGTTATTTAATTGGCTCCCAACTTACGTAATCTTGAGTTAGTTCAGAACTCACGTAACATTTTTATATAACTATTGCATTATCTAAATCTATTAAAAAGTATCTTAAATTCAAATAAGAATTTATAAAAAGGGGAAGTTGAAAAGTATTTCCAAAGTTCACCGTTAATTAAGGTTATCAACTTAATTATTAAAAACGTCTACGATCTAACGGCAATAAAGTTATAAAATTAAAAGTGTATATTGTTGTAAAATAAAAAAATTTTGAAACTACCATCTACAGCAATATATATGTATATTATATATATGTATATTATATATATGTAAATATGAAAGCTTTAAGGCACAACACAATAACGTCAATATTATCAACAAAATGTTACAATATGTCAAATGTTATAATTAAAAAAATGTTTAAAGACGAATTTTTTGTTCTAGCTTAATCAGACTGATGTTCAATAAACGTCACTAGAACAAATTTTTTATTGTTCATCTGCAATGTGTAATATATTGCGGTGAATTCGCATAAAAGGAAAATGTGTTTTCTTTTGCCCCACGTTGGGACAAACCAAATTTATATGCGGTGAATTCGCATAAAGGGAAAACTTTTAACTTTTCCCACATTGGCTAACAAAATGTAAATATAGGTGCGATGAATTTGGCTAATTAAAAATAAAATATTGTTTTTATATTCAATTTCCTCAAATACTTTCAAATAACGAATAATTGCTGTTAGATTGTAGATAATTATTTTATAATTGAATTGATTTTTAAAATGACTGTGTACGTTGGAAATGCTTTTCAACTTCCCTCTTTAATAAAATCTTATATGATTAGAAAATACCTTTTAATCGTTTTAAATAATGCAATAGTTATGTAAAGATAATATTACGTGAGTTCTTGAATAACTCAAGTTTACGTAAGAGAGTTGGCGCCAATTAAATAACATAAAATAACTGAATTATATTAATAAGAAAGACTCATCTCAGGGCGAATGTGGATTCCTGTGGTTTTAAAAATATACAAATTGAAATTGAAATCACTTTTGAAATTGAAATCTTAACTAACTTTAATTATAGCTAAATTGTTCAAATCACTTAATTACACCTCACAAACGATAGTCTTTTCTTCAGCAGATACCAATACAGAAGGAAATAACTTCCTACCTTTATTATAAAGTTGGTCTTCTCCAATACCATTGGCAGCGTATGTCACCTTATGTTGATCCAATCCTCGATTCCAATTTTGGTTGACTTTTCTTTGCATGGACTTCCAATATAACACCATCCACACTGATTACACACTTTTGGTAATACACTTTTGTTTTAATTAAATGCGGGTACTATTTCCCTTGTTCGACGAATACTTGTTTATGTGTTTAAATAAATAAAACACCAGCTTATGGTTTTAACGAAGGTTTATTGACTAGCAATAACTTTAGCTAGTAATTTAATTAGGTGGTTCTTTATAGCCTTATAAACATTTTTATAATTTTATAACAACTATACACTTTCGACGTATTCAATTTATCAACCAACTTAACTGTCTAATAAAGACTAGATTATTTAAATTTTAACAATATTACTTTTCACGACTTTACTCTGTCGCTTTATATTCAGAAGTAAACTTTACATTAGTACAATATTTCTTACACGACTTTACTCTTTCGGTTTATGCCAGGAAGTGTTCTAAAATTATGATTTTCTAAGCTTATATACAATTTACTATTTACATAATCTGACGTCACCTTACCATCTAATACAATGACTACACTATTTACAAACATAGTAGCAGATTAAAACATACTTATAATAGTTGACTCAATCGATTACAGTTTATTACACAACATTTGCAATAATAATGATCTATTTACATGAACAAAAACCTTTAGAGAATCACATAACCCGTCGATATTACTCATTTTAAATTATTCATAAATGTATTACATAATTACAATAATTTCGCACAACTGGATGTTACGTATTCTTAAGTACTTGGTGAGTAAACTGTTTGATAATAAATAAAGAAACATGTATTATTTAACCTTATTAAAAAGTATACACATTGATTGTAAAATCAATGATACACAAATAAATAACTTAAAAATATTTTTAACTGGAAAAGTTGATAAAATACTTCTAAAGTGTTAATTTTTAACAAAGATTTTTAAATTTAACAAAATTTTCTAAATTTTCCAAAATTTTGGTTACAAAATCCACAGCAATATATATGCTGCTTTTTTTTACAGATAAATTAGTTACCTAATAACGATTATTGCTATCAAGAGTCTTTATATAACTTTATTTAAGAATAATTACATTAATACATCTAGCTTACATCAATCATTCATTCCTTCTTCTAAATATTGGTTAAGAACCAGTCAATATTCTTTAGTGGGTTGGTTATCTACTAAGGCATTAGTCACAATATAGGCATTCGTCAAATACTCTGTGTGGTTAGGAGACACCATTTAAAATATAGTGTTATAAGTCCTTACAATCTATTATTAGTGTTTATTAATAACTGTTTTAACCATGCGCAATTAAGCAAATGGTAGATCGCGGCACATGTTAAAGGAGAAGAATCGATTTAGATCCCTTGTCAAAAAACAAAAAAATTTACACAAACAGTCGTATATAAATAAGATTCTAGACTTCAGACTAAACCCCTACCATTCCCTTTAAAAGTCCGAACTCCGAGCTTCATTTTCAGCCATTTAAGCTGTAGGTCGACAAGATTTAATAATAATTAATAAAATAGATCCGATTAGATATCTACAAAGTAATTGTTTATTTCTTACTCCTTAGCTTTATTAGTTGATATATTTATGTTTCTGTAAACTTTCAAACTAGTCAAAACCCAGGCACTGCCTAACAGAAAAATGACTATATACGTACCATATACAGTGCTATTAAATTAATATGCAATACATTCGCTATATTGTATTTTAAAATAATCATATTAAATCATTGCATTTATTGTATGTTTATGCAACCAACAAAACATAGAAGCTCAAGATGCGCTACACCTTTAACCTTTTCATTTGACTCGGGGATAATTTAACACTAGTTGAGTTTATTAGAAAATACAAACGTAAATGAAAATAACATTTATTGTAAAATTAAAAATGCAAATGTGTATTTTTTTATAAAAAATCACGTCTGTTCGTGGTAAAATGCATACATACTTGCAACAACCAACCTAATGCTATTACTTGGTTATTTTCAAATGCAACATAGACAATAGAGTACATTGCATTTTAATTTAATAGCACTGTATAGTCCAATATTTTTTTGAATAGATGATGCAGCTAATTATATTATTATTGAATGATTTTATTGGAAGACTACCTACTTTTAAGAAATCGCTAAGAAATTTTAGAACCTCCTCGAAAGTAGAAATACCCAGAATTGTTTCAGAGTTGTTCAGATAAGATTTTAGGGTTTTCAAACTTCATTAGTTGATATTTTTATGGCATAAATAATATCCGCTTTATTGCATATACTAAAAATAAAATATACTAATACTATTTGCACATATAATTAATTCTAAACTACATTTATACACAGTTTTTACTTTTTCAGAACTTTAATATTAACTCAATTTTGAAATAATTATATTAACACGACCTATACTTACATTAGATTGATGATGGTTCTAGGGTTAGTTAAAGATAATATAAATTTATCACTTAAAATATAGATTAAAAAATCTTTCTCTAAGATAAAACAAACCTTTAATCAAAATTAGAAAATAGTCTTGTTTTTAAAATAGGTTATTTATTTATTTAAGTATAAATAAAAAAACATCTTCCTTTATTAACAAATACACATTTAAACAGTTCCTCTATTAGGA
Organism: Agrypnus murinus; assembly: GCA_929113105.1. Lineage (NCBI taxonomy): Eukaryota > Metazoa > Arthropoda > Insecta > Coleoptera > Elateridae > Agrypnus > Agrypnus murinus. Next base: position 129,773,626 of record OV816023.1, on the reverse strand, counting down.
ATCTCTTTTTTAAAATTAAGTGGGGAGAAAAGTATCCAACAATAATCTTCACATCCTGAACGTAATCAAGATACAAACATGCTTATTCGCAATAACTTCGTTAATAAAAATCTACTACACAATCTATATGAATGTGCGCTATAATTCTTTCGACATGTGGAGAACTCTTCTAGCAGATTTTTGTACTAAAAGCTTTAGCCTGTCTGGTAATTCTGAATCAGTTTAGTTATTGATCAGCAACGTGTTGGAAGCTTTCGCCGTGGCGTATAAAACGACAGCGTCTCCATGGAGACGTTTTCCGCAACATTACTGACCCTATGACGTCACCAACGCGCCATCAAGTCTCTCAGGAAAGGGTTAGGGGCAGGTGTTGTAGGGTAGCACAGGCGCAACTGACATCTGCGTGCGCAAAGAGAACTTTGAATCTGAAAGCTCTGCAGCGCGCCAAACGCAGAGCTTTCGGTTCTGCGGCCGCTCGTTCTATTCGAGCTCTCTTCGTGATAGAAACGTCAATTTCTATCTAGTTCCCAAGAGGTGCGCGGGGGCATCAGATTAGAAAACTTCCCCAAGTTCGGACACATGCCTGTATCGCTATCGCTATAGCATGTGCCTGCATAATTGAAACGTTCTGCAGGCAGCAGCAGCGGCGGCGCACCAACAAGGTCCCCACCAGCGTCTTCCCGGCGGTCTATGCGACAAGATGGACGTTGCAGCCTAAAGAAAATGGCGATTGCACTAGAGCTAAGACTACAGCTGGGGGCGCAAGCCCGCGTGTGATTTAAGACATGCCCCCCGGCCACAACCGCGAACGCGAGTGTATACCGGCATGTACTCTCTTTCCGCCGATAGCTGCAAGAGTATTCGTAACGTTGTGTACTACAACTAGCAATAAATGAAGACTAATATCCCACATGATCTTTCAAGGACATATATTCATAACAAAGAAAGTTGATGTAAGTAAAGTGGCTTTATACCCAACAAGGCCCTAGGTCCTTCCTAGAGGAACTAACTAACGCCTCGCTTCTGCTGCTAACTTTTGTGGGTCATTCCTTAATATCGATTTGTTCTGTCGCATAGGGGTGACTGTAAGGCCCGTTCACAATCCCTCCTGAGCTTATCACTTTTACTAGCAAGCCAACCTAACCCGCACACATACAAACTGCTTTAATATTTTGCCGTCTCTGCAGTGCTTTCGCTGTTGTGCATCGTACATTGTCCATGAAACCGCCTGTCTTCAATGTTAGAAACGGTGCCATGTGATCATTCCGAAAAACCTCAATGCAGGTGGGTCTCTTGCCTAATAATTTAACTCTTGTTACCCCTTCATTCATGGCACACTTTTCTCTTCATTTATTCATCCACATCACTCATTTCCTTTCCAGAATCTTTGCTCGCCATTTATTTACATACATTTTTCTCTTTTTCTTGTTCCATCTCTACATAAATCTCTTTTAAATTATTATTTAAAGAACATACGATTCTTTTTCTTTTTTCTAAAGAACTTTCCAATGTTTTTGTCTTAATTTGGTTTAATTTTTTTAATGAAACATTTTGCATGCCACAAGCATGTAATACGATTATTAACATTTCAAACAACCATTACCATGTTATGTATAGTGTATTTGTTATAAGCTTGCACATTGCCTGCCTCAATGTTTTGATGTATCTACTTTCTTAGTGTATAAGATCTAACTTTATGTATATTTATCGCAATTGAGTTTAGAAAGAGGCTAGTATGAGTATGCCTCAGTTTAATTCAAATATTATTTACGGGCATCGAAAACAATTTAAAACGTTTATACGTAACATTGAAACTATTTTTAGACCTTAAATATCGAGGCATTCGAATTGATTATTTGATACGTACATAATATATAAAGCCACTCTAGATGAGATCGGACTTTGTACACGAATATTAACAGAAAAAGGCTAAAAAAACACGAAAAGATTACCTTATTCTTAGAACTATTTAAATTGAAAGGTTTCTTTAAGCAACATTAAGGAAAAATACATATATCAGGTTTGTAGTATAATCATCCAGTGACACAACAATATTTTAACGTTTTAAATTTTCTTTTCTTTGGACTTTTCAAAATTGATCCTGATTTGTTGGTGCGTATAGTCATTAGGTTTAAACAAAACCCAAAACGAAAGTCCAAAACATCATTCAAACAATGAAAGTTTTAATGTAGTCTATTCTTATTTTTGTCACCTCTTGTAGATTGTCGATAAATCGATATGACTTCTATCTTATGAATCTTTATACCTACTCTTATTTTCAAACAGTTTATATACAATAATATTTTGCTTCGACATGTTATTATTTTTTGCATTACTACCTATTAAGTATGATTTTTTTTAACATTTCCACCATGCTGTCTTAAATAGATATTTACGGAAACTATATGACTCCTGACATTTCAGTAAATTTTCTCCTACGATGACTTATCTGTTGTTGGTTCGTTTGGTTATATTTAAAGATCTAACTCGAGAAAACTTTGTACTGACGTAAAGTGGAGGCACAACAAAACGACCACAAACCTAATTTATCTAAGAACATATTAACTTTTTCTTGAAGGGATGGCATTAGTAGAATTATTAATATAAATTGTATACAATTACGCCATAAAGTACCAGTACTCTTTTATGTTTCCTTTTTGTCTTTTGGTATATTATTTACATTGTTAAAATGACTTATAAAACAAGCAATATAGTAAACAAAACAGTATTTTCGGCCAAGAAAATCTTCTTTATTTGATCAGAAAGTAGTTAACATAAGTCATTTCTGTATGTTACTCCTGCGTCTCTCAATAGAGACGTACTACTTGCACAAATAACTATAGCTATTATCTATTTTTTCCATTCGTGTCTCCGCTAGTAGCTTGTGGAATATTTCTAAGCTATTCCAAGCGAAGAATTTACAATACGTTTTTCTCTTTTTTTCCAAAAAATTGAGATGAAAAATTGCTCCGGTGAGTGTATCAACAGCTATCTCTGTATTTATAACACCGGGAATCAAAGCTATTCTGAAAACATAAATGACAGAATTAAAAAATTTTTATTTTCAAATTACTGCTATAATTCAGACAATAAGTCTGTCAAGAATTTTGTGTCAACATGCAATTTCTATAAGCTATGATGACGAAAAATATTTCACATTTAGAATGTATGTTAATTATTTTAAATCGTAATGTATAGTTGGCTCGTTTTTATCAAGTTTTTGTATTTCGCATTACTTTGATTTAGTATATAATATTGAGGGTAGCAAAGGATCGGCAAAATAGAACCGGCAACCTTGATTATAAAGCTTATAACAGGGACATAAGGGAATTCAGAGGCAGTCAGAAACGATACAAGAATACAGAGGAGTCTCAAGGAATTACGACTATTATTTTTAGCAATATTATTTATTTTGCTTTATTTGTGTTGGATTTATGAAAGATTTGACAATGTTTAGAATTGAAAAACTTCAATATTAGAAGAATTTATGATAGTTTCTTCTACCAATTTAAAAAATAAATTTTGAACAAACCTCATAATTGAATTCTATCTTAATAACTACCACTACTTAAACTTTTACAAAAAATGAGTTTCTACTGTTTGTGATTATTTTTCATCTTCATTTGCTTTGATCTTCAGTAAGCAATGAAGATAATATAAATAATAATAATATATTATGTCTTTTAATATTTTTGAATATTACGAATTTCTGCGAAATTTTATCTTTTTGAGATGTTTTCGATCTGTAGTATTCTACATTGGGGTTATATAAACAGAATGGCAATGATCCAATATTTGATCTAATCTTCTTTCTTCAATTTGATATTTTAACCTTGATATTTTTGTATTAATATATACATATAACCTAACATATTATAACCTAGCTAATTTTGTTTTTCACTCACTTCTGTTTTGCTTTGTATTCTTGTCCAAATCTGTGGCAGGCATAAGGATACTCAGACAGTTGTGACAATATTTTAGAGACTGTTTTCAATCATCGGTAAAAATGGGTCTATTATTTTTAAACAAAATCTAAAGAACAAAGACTTGTGAATACTGGATGTGAACCCTTCGATAATTGTAAATAATTGTAATGATCGAAAGTTATTCATCATATTTTATCTTTTGGAAGAATTAGAATTATATTCGTAACAATTATCTTCCACAATATTCTTTCAACACTATATGTAGTGAAGAAGTTGTTTAACGATTGGCCACTCTCGGGCAATGGCTGTTTTTGGCAGGGCAACGGCTGCGTATCTATTTTTGCTTCGCTACCTTGTATTGCATTGCGCTTGTTTTATAAGGTGTTTCAATCTTATTTGCTATAACGTGCAGTATTCAATTGCTCTGTAATTGGAATTTTTTCTTTCTGTTGAGCAATAAACGTTATTATTATTACATTTGAAAATTTAAAACCATTATTTTTTACAACTACATGGCATATTTTTAGTAACACCTCAATGGAAAATTATTTTTCAATTCAATTCTTGATCGACGTGATTCTTGCCAACGAATGCAATAGATAGACAGACACACAATACATTGACCTAACGTATGCTCATTTGTAGTTTAATAATAAACTACTAAATATGTTCTGCTAAGTCCTTTCTGCAAGAGTGTACGTCTTTTCTATTGAACTATAATCAAAATGACCATATGACAAAACATCCATCATGCATAATTTAACAAGAACGCAATCTTGTCTGTCCGCAGGTCATACGTTCGGACAGACCTACCACACCTATTTGAAATACCCTCGGATCCACCTTCTGGAACTTGTCAATGCATTCAAAATACTTATTTCTTATCTTTCTCGTGTAGCTAGAAAATACAGGTAGTTCAAATGAATCTTTTGAAATCTGACCGTTAACTTAGAATAAGTTAGTGTGGTTTATGCAGTTTGCACAAAAGTTTTGAAGCCATCACTATCAATTGAGTTACTAACTAGGGCAATCTACTCTAAGTTCGGAGGGTTTGTATGTAACATTAGAACGACGAATATATAAGGAAAATGGGGGAACGTTATTAGCGTAAACATCTAGGTCACCCTCAAAATTGAACGTTATGTCGGAAGTTATAGATATTTTATGCCTTTTACATTGCACACATACCTCCTCCATTATTTTCTTCACGTTACTTTATATATTTTATATATGCAGTATATATATGACAAATTATTCTAATTAATGAATGTGAAAGTGAAACCTGATATTTTATAGTAGGCAGGTTTTGCTCTGAAAGTATGGGGAGATTATTATAAGAGATTATTAATGGCTTTGAGAAGGTTGATGTGGGTTCAGCTAAATATGTAGGTTTTTATGGTTTGAGATACTTCTTTTAACATTATATTTTTTTCATTTATTAAATCTTAATATTTAATAATAAGCACTCAACTTATATTTCAGAACATCTAAATTAATGCATACAAAATATTGCCGCTGTTACTGGATGATTTCACTAGCTTTCAATGACATTATATAGATGTGTACATATTTATTTGTGTATTTATTAAATCCTACCGGTAATTACCTAATTACAAGGATTAGCAAATTATTAAGGTATATGAACAGCCAGGTATAAAAACAATAATTAGAAATGTTACATTTATGTTATATAAATAGTTGTATGGTAAAGCGAAAACGATGAAGAAAGGTTTTAATTAAACCATTTATATTCATTTAAAGTCATTTAATTAAAGTTATTTAAATCATTTAAAGGTTTTGGAATTAATAAGTGCAGATCGTTCCAATTGAAGCAATGACTCGCTTTTCATTTGTTATATGCTGTGTTAATAATAATATAATAGATAAGTTCAGGCTAAACTGGTCAATTTTACAAATTGTACAGCATTGCATCTTTAGAGGCGAAACCTGCTTTGCTGTTTAATCTATAGTTCCAATTACATTTTCAGATATTTCTAACAGGAATTTATAAAAACACTGAGAAGTACTAGAACGCTGAAAATTTGCAAGGAAAAGTAAATGAGACTTCGATGTCGACCAAAAAATGCGTATCTAATTACAATTCGCAATCATTTTTTAAAGCTCATCGAGCAAATTAGGTGATGAGAAAAAATACAAACTTTTCAGCAACAAAACATACATACAAACAAAAATCATAACATTTTAAAAGATTGAATATCATTCCCAATCATAACAATAATATATTTTTTATTAAGGGCGTAAATATGAGTGGGCCTATAAGCGGTAAAGGACATAATCCGACCCTAACTTAAAGTGAAAGGGTTCTTGTCAAGATATATGTCCATATGATTATTTGGCAAGCCGTAAAGCCTCAATTTTAAAATAGGGCATTTAATTGGACTTTAATTCTCCATAGATTACTTCTTTTAATTGCACATTCCACCTTTGGTATTTGATATGGGTTCTGCTAACGTTTTCTAAAGCTAACGAAATCCGTGGTTAAAAGAGAACAAACTGATTAATAACATACAACAAAAAATTAAAATCAACAAACTCATATGTACAAAAGCAGACAAAGGCAATAGTATAATCTTGATGGAAGAACATAGTTATAATGACAAAAGTGCTAAAGTTTATTAATCAGAATAAATTTAAAACCACTAATGCCTAACTACCCTCCTTCATCATAAGTCAAGGAAGCACTCAAAAATGCAACCAGTGTTCTAGATAAAAAACGATTAAAGCCTTATCACCAGACTTCACCAATATACCACGGTTATATGCACTAATTAAAACTCATAAATCTGATATTCCAGAAGAAATGACTATTAGACCGGTAGTTTCGTTTTATGGCTCACCTACTTACAAACTAGCTAAGTAGTTGAACTATTATATTAGAACCTACTTGCATAGTACATTCAAAAGTACAGTAAAAAATAGTGGCGATTTAGTTAATAGGATAAAAAATGTAGAGATACCAGACAACGGTATATTAATATCTCTAGATGTGTCCAACTTATTTACCAATGTACCTGTTAAAGACACATTAGATCTGATATACTGGGATATACTGATATACAGATTGTCAAGTACTTGACGTTGCATCTCTTTTCAATGTATGTTTACAACAAAACTTTTATAATTTTAACAACATTATATATTGCCAAGAAGATGGTCTAGCAATGGGGTTCCCCCTTTCCCCCTTTTTAGCTGTCCTGTACATAGTGTACATGGATTACTTTGAGAACACGTATATTCTACAAAATAGTCAATTTATTTCCCATATCGCCTATTATTATCGATATGTAGATGATATAATTTGCTTATGGAAGGGTGAAGTAGATACCTTAAATCTTTTTGTTGATCACATTAACAAGCTACATCATAAGATTAAGTTCACTGTTGAAATCCAAGACAAAGATAAATCTTTGAACCTTCTAGACCTAAAAATTAAAAATAAAAATAATAGACACACATTTGACATCTTTAGAAAGAAAGTTCATACAAGGGTAATCATAGATGATTTATCAAATCATCCTACTTCTCATAAAATGGCTGCATTATGCAGCTACGTGAAAAGAGCTTGCAGCATCCCTTTAGACAAAGAAAATTTCAATAAAGAAATAAATATAATAAAACAAACCGCAGTCAAACATCATTATAACATTAACCTTGTAAACAAATTAATTAACAAATATAAAAATCAAGACACTTTGAAGAAAGTTTATCCTTATACATAGACTCTAATAAGGACCCTCCAGAAAAGTATATCGTATACAGAATTATTTCATTAAGACCTTTAATTATAATATTTCTTTCAAAACTATAATAATATAGGTAACTTACTTATTAATAACAATAATAAAATTGATCCTATGCTTAAATCGGGCATATACAAATTAAATTGCAATGGTTGCCAAGCTAGTTATATAGGCAAGACGTACTGGAATTTTAAAACTCAAAAGAACGAACATTTAAGAAGCATAGGAAACAATTCTTCGGAGTCCTTGTTTGCTAACCATATTTTAGAAACAAATCAAGACTGTGATCTTACAGATAATTTTGAAATTTTACATATGTGTAAACACTCAATAATTTGGAAGCTTTAGAAATCATGCGTCACATCAAAAAACAAGGAGGAAAATCACTTAATTCACAACAAAATTTTGACTGTAATTTTCTTTCAGTTTTCTTCTGAAAGATTGAATATTAAAACCCTACATTAGACCCAATTTAGCCTTACACGATGGGATAGATTAAATTAGATCTATTTTATTATTTTATAAACAAATTTCCTGACGCGTTATGTGTAACATGACTTTAGATTCTAGTGTAAATTAACCTTTTAATACAAATACTACGTTTCACAGACGTTTCACTATTTATTAGTTGTCAGTCGACCATTAAATAGAAGAGAATTTTATCAAATATTTGTAAATTTTTAAGTAATTATTTTATAAGAGATATTATTAATAATTATATTTATGTATGTACATGACTTCTTGTGAAGAGGATCTAATATGCACTCAAAGAAATATTGGAAATCTAAAGTCAAGAAACGTGGTGTTTAAATCAAAATGATACAGATAATTTTTAATTCTAGACATAAAATGCTTGAAGAGAGATATTGGATTATCAATTTAAGCATTGTTTTCTGCTATTCAGAGAAGCAATTTAAAAGAAGATTTTTAACTTCTTGTGTCAAAAAAATAGGCTTAATGTGAGAACAAATATGTTCTTGAAATCTAGGTATTGTTTTAAGCACTAAACCACTTGAAATAAGAATCTTTGCATTTCAAAATAAACATTAGTAACAGCGTCGCTGTGAACTGATAAATGATATTCATTATTATTTATTTCAATATCAGAATGGTGACAAATAGAAAATTTGGGACAAAGAGATTGCCACAGTAAATTATTCGAAGAAATCTTGAGAGAATGGTTCCTTTACAAACATGCCACGTTAAGTGTGCTAATGGTAATCTTTCTATAACTTTAGTCATAATTAATCAATTAAAGTATTAATAATTACCATTTTAGATCAATTTCGACTTCGGCATAAACTATCCAGAAAAAAATACAGTTATTTCTCAACAACTGGGAGGTTTTTAAATCAAGATGTAAAAAATACGCTAGAAATATGCTATACACTGTATAGCAAGTATAAACGTACATTGCTTAAGCTGGCAGCCTGGACTTTTATGGAAGTAAACGGTGCCAAGGTTCATTTTTGTACATATCATACAAAAAATATGTTTGGGTTGGCTAAGAAAGTTGTCAACATTTCTTCAATTATATTCATAAAAGATGCCACACTCTAAAAAATTACCGGTGAATTATACCCTAAAAAATGGAGGCAACTATGTTACCTCCATTTTTTGGGGTAAATTTACTTCAAAGTGTAATTTTCATAGGAAGTGAAAAACTTCAACATTAGGTTAAGTTTGCATTGTAATGTTTCCTTTTTAAGTAAATTTACAGATTAAAATTACAATCTCAATGTAATTTTACATTTTAACATTAAAACACCTGTGTAAAGTTACATGACAAAGTTAATATTTCATGGCAATAGTACTTTTCAGGGTTAAAATACAAATGTGAAAATACTTCTTGAATGTAACGATGACTTGCGAAAGTACTTGCAAATTCAATCGTTCCTCTGGGAATTGTATGAAACAAAATAAAATCAAAGTAATTTTTATTGAACGTATGTGCTTATATAAAATATAAGACATTAACAGAACTTCTTTTCAGGGGTTTTCGGAAATATTTGGTCTCTCAAAGACATTCAGATAAAGTTTCGATTCCACCTAGAAAATTAAAAAATTATAAATTATATAAACAATTATACACGAGTACCTTTCTCAATTACAGTTATGCTAGTTTATTTCGAATTCTTCAATTTTTGATTCATCCTAGAAAAACATTAAATTAAATATTTTTATTTTATTGGTTTAAATTTGTAATTTTAACATATAGGTACTTACCGATTATTATTTTTTAACTTCTACTATAAAATAAAATTCTTCCCATCTTCGGTCATACGTGTAAATATTTGCCTTTAATAAATCCGCACTACACTACAACGAAAAACAAAATATTAATGAGCAATGAACACTTCGTTCGGTATCGATAGAGTACGCCTCGCCGAAATCATAAAAGAATGGTACACACCATTCCGACCATTCCCCAAAAAGCCTATTTGGACTGTTCATAATGGATTCCTGAATTCTTTCACGAAACGAAGGTCACAAACAAGTGCGATCAGCGAAATAGCATCTCAACGGTTAAAAACATATTAAGGGTAAAATTACACTATTCTTGTTCAAGTTCATCTTATCTTTAATATTACACTAAAAATGAATTAAGTTATTGAGCAATTATACATTTGTAAGGAAAAAATTGTCTGAGTTATGTAAATTTATATTATGGATAGTGATTTTAACCAGTTCAATGTAGTAGAATTACTTACATTTGTATAATTTTACATAATTACAGGGCATTTTACCACAAATAGTAAAACTACTAAATGTATAGGTAAAATTAATTTTAGGGTAAAAATACCGCAAATAATAGCGAAAAGTTACCTCTTTCCCAAGGTAATTTTACCTCATTTTTTACAGTGCAGCTAGGCAAGGAATGACAGCTTAGCAGTTAACGCATTAATAATTCTGCGTTTTCAAAAACAGTATTATGTTTTTCATTTAAAAAACTTATTCTGAAAACTTCTAGAAGAAAATATTTGATATAAATAGCTTATTTTATATTAATAATCACCCTTTCGGTTTTTTTTGTTTGAGACAATAATGAAGCTGCATATTGTTTTTTTGATTTTAGTGATAACATTTGTAGATTATAAAGGCTTTAAGCTGCAATAATAACCTTGTTTAATTTTTAGATATAAGGCTTTTTATATTTTTATTTATTTATTTTTGGGCAAGGATTCGGGATGACGAATACTAGAATTTAGCAGAATCTGGGGGAATATGAAAAATTACCAGCTTGGTCGGAAATCAAACCTGTGACCACTAGGTTATGAAGTAAACATTACAAGCTGCTAAGCCACCGAGACTGGCTGTGTTTTCTTATTCCTATTATTTACTGAAGAATCCTTTTTTGTGGTATGTTTAAGATGTGATTCGAGACTGGCAAGTTTTCTATTTTGTAAAGAAATATGTGTATGTATTTTTCTAAGTAGTTGCATCTAAAATAAATCTTTCATGTGCCATTGTTTTCTTTTATTTTGAATACTAATTCCTAAAAGCCAATCACTAAATTCAAGATAATAGTGCTTAAAACAGCGTTTACTAATTTCTTCAAATGAGAAAGAAAATGCTTAAAACATCATTAAGTCATTTCTTAAAGTAAGAAACATTTCTTTATTTCAAGAATCAGACGATTTATAATAAGAAACACGTTGATTTGAATTAAGATTTCCTTATTCTTAAATTAATATGTGACAATTTAAAAGTGGTAATGTTTCAAGTTTAAGTAAAGAAGTTGAATGTTTTAAATTAAGAATTTTCATGTTAAAATTAAAACAAATTCATGTAACAATAAGAACATAATTTAAATAGATTATTCTACATTCAAGCTCTCATAGTCTTGAATTGAAACAAAAATATTATTCTTATTTATTTCTTAAATTCAAACTACAAACTTCTTAGGTTCTAAAACAGCATCAAAATTCTTAATTTAATGTACCATTTTCTTATTACAAGTATTATTTTTCTCTGAGTGTGTAAGGATGTGTTTGTTTTAAATTCTTGTAAAAACTAAAAAAACTTCATCTATTCTTTTAGCGGATTGAAAAAGGACAGTTGCATCTGCCCTAAATCGGTATCCTTTAAATAAATAAAAAATCCTTGTGAGAAAATAAGACTTGTATTTTATTTTATTTATAATAAATATTGCCGAGTATTGAGTCAAAATTTTCCTAAAATCTTGTTCATCCTAAACATAGTCTAGTCATTTCTACGAAAACTACAGGTTAAGTTACTGAGATCTCAAGAAATAATAAATTTTCTCGTTTAAAATTGCTTTTAGATGAATTACATAGGTTAAATTGCTTTAAAACATATCACGAAGGTAAGCTCCCATACCTAATTTTTTATTCATTCTTATGACACTGTTCTTGGATGTTCATCTTATAAATTCCAAAAGCCTTAAGGAATAAGTAAGGACGCACCCGAGGTAACCATAAAGGTTCTATGCTTTTAGTCTTGATAGTCACGCAAAGAAAATAGCAACACTAATATCTCAATTATTGTTAAAGGACTTGTAAACAACCAAATCCCTTATCACGTGTTGAAAATCCATTGGACCAAACCGGAGAGAGAACGAAAGCGATAATAGAAAATAAAATTTACAGTTAACTATTAGTATATGATTATATCACAGATTATATTAGTGCAGTTAGAATTTTAACCGACATTAATTATTTGAAATCCACGTTTGAGATTAAACGCACGCAACATTATTGTAACGGATTTGTCGAAGGATTTTGCCATCCCATCAGATATTACACAGTTCAGCTTCCACTTATAGTTTCTAAAGGATTACTAGCAAATAACTTTCCGCTCGCGGTAAATTACAGTAATACATTTACTGAGTTTCGTAGAAGGGCTTTTTGATAGATCACTGAGTAGAAATTGACTTGCTTATCATCGAAGTTTTCTCAAGACAGTTTGCGACCGTCTTCCTAAACCGATTGGCTACATTTACTTTGATTTGTTGTATTTATTTGATAAACTGTTTTCTTCTTTTTGTTTTGTTTTTTATCTGGTCTACCTTTCTTATTTTCATGACACTGAAAGCGGTAATACTCTAAACAAACAAATTGAAAAAACGAAATACAATTTTCCTATCAACTCTTACAATAAGATTGCCAATAACTTCGGAAAAGGATACGTGTACATGACAAAGCATTTTAAATCTTCAAATATAAACAAGAGTAAAGGGTTATTCTACGCCAAATTATCACATAAAAACTTTTTATCTTAGGCTTGCTTTAAAGCTCAAGAAGCATAATTTTCATAAAAAAATGTTTTATAATAAAATACTGAATTTCTCACTTCAAGATTACATATGCTTGACCTTGAATATCTAAAAAAGTGTACCTTCAATTTCTTTAGGATACAATGTTATACAGTTCGATGCAGCCTCTCTGTGGTATAAGTTTTATTTTAGGAAGCCTTTGGGAAAAAGAGTAAAATAATGGTTAAATATGGTAGTTAAACACTTCTTACACAAAACATACATCTGGCGGTTCAGACCGAGTATTGAATCAGGTATTTAGTATACAGGGTGGTTAACATTCGTTGCACACTATTAGAATTTCGAAAACCGTTAGAGATACGAAGTCGGTTAAATTAGACAAAAGTTAGACACAATTACAAGGCTGTCTCAGAAACACTTACAATATTTCGAAAAAAATCATAGGTCACTAGATCTAAGCAAAAAATGAAAACTTGTCATTATATTCTGTTTTTAATATCTCTGAGATTATTCATTTCAAGAGTCTGAAATTTTGCACATAGCCATTTGCAGCAGTGACCAAAGTAAAAGAGCACTGAAAGACGGGAGTCGTAAACACAAAACTCTCTGCAGGGCTAAAAGCCCTCCGACTAACTCTGGTTGCAATAAATCTGTTTCCGGGAATTTATATAACCTAATTATTACTCACCAATGAATTTCTGTAAAGCAAATATTAGGTACTACAAAGAAAAGTCAATTGCCATTTACTTTCCTTTAATTATCCAACAAAGGTCACACAACAAATACTCAAATATCTCACAAAACAAATACGTAAATAAGATACCTTTATTACATGCAATTATAAATAAATATTGGTATAAAACAAATTCGGGGCACCAATTACATTAATCGAAGAAAAGACGATCCGTTTCTATGAACACCCCGTATAAATAATTCTAAAATATTTAATACAAATAAGTTCTTGATATATAGAATTTTTGGTAAAAATAAATGTGAATAATAACAACGGACGGTCGATAAGACGAATGTCCTATCACCCGTACAGCCTTGATAGATAAGAGGCTGCGTTTGAACAAGTTAATAAGAGATAACAAAATTCCAAATTTTATTACAATGACAAAAAGAATTAAATTATTATTGTTCTTTAATTCGTTATAACGATAATCAAGTTGTCTACCCAAACAGAATGATCCTACCCTTACAGGATCTATGTGGTATAGTCCCTCTTGGAACTATCGATTTATACTTTACTTTTAATTTGTTCGTGATAAGAGATTTCTGATAACGATATAACGTAACCACATTACCCCTTTACATAAAAAAGTAGTTACAAAAAAATGATTAGCCTATCATAATTAATAATATTAATATAATAAAGATTGATAAAAATTGTGAATTCAAATTATTACTTTATTTAGTGGTAGAAGAGTGTTCACCTTACTTGAATAAAACAAAACCAACGTAAGTTATATCTACGCAGCTATAATAAAAATTACGCAGATATTTGATGAACACAATTAGATTATTTAAGACCAACAAAGACACGAAGTAAATTTCTCATACATCCGTCGTATTTGATGAGCGTAGACCAGGCTGCGAATTTCGAAGCTGACCACAGGAGATCGGTTCCCAGATGGGCGTAATAGGTGGAAATCACCCTACTGGAGAGACTGGTTTTCAAACTCCACGTAGGTCGAAGTAGCCTCCGCCAAACACTAAATTCGCGAAGAAGAATAAAATAAAGGATACAATTAGTAAGATAGTCGTTACAAGCGATAGAACACTTACCCCCTTAAACGTGGGGAACAACCTAGAAGTCTGCGAACAATTCCCAAATAATATGGATAGTACCCTGTTTTCCAAAATTACATAATAATTAATTTCATGATACAAATAGGAACCTAGTGAGAAAATCCCTCCAAGAGGATCGAATAACTTCACACAAAACTCCACGACAGAACTTCTCAAACCGTCTCTAAAGACAACGGAATGTAAGCTGACACTCTATACCCTTTCACACAGTTTTTTTAGCACGCGGAAAAAGGGGAGACCCACTATTTCCAAAAATATACTACAGGAGGCGTACAATGCCTCAAAACGTCTAATAACCTAAATAAATTATTCTCTAAGCGAATATACAACAAATATAAATAAATATGTAACACATTACTTGACGTTCTGATTATCATAGCCACTTTAGAAAAATTTTAAACCCACTATTTTTTGGGCAATGATAGTCAACTTTTTCTTTCCTTATGGACACCATATTGGATTTTAACTTCATCAGTGAAAAAAATTAGAAATGCAATGATGTATTACAATCAGTGTTACATTAATGTAAAATAAGTAATTTGCATTTCAAATACGTTTTCTACTAGTCACCTACGAAAACTTGACATAATGTTGACAGAAAACAATCGCAACAATGACAACCACAGGTTTAGCTGGTAGAGTACCCGCCCGGAAAGCGGAAAGTCTTGGGTTCGATTCTCAGTCGGGGTGATTTTCTCTATACGAATTTGCATTTAGAATATAATAACCATGCAAAGCTCGTTCCTCAAAGAAGGGTTGAATAAAATCTTAGGAAGGGTTAAAAAGTATCTGGAAACCAAACTGTTGTTTCATTTTAAAGTCCGGATATAGGATAAAAATGTTAAACCAAGATTCAAGAGCGCAATGACGTTTATTTTATATCATCTGCAGTTTAGAAGTTTCAACGTTTTTACTCGGGCCACTCCCAACCGATTTCATAAAAATCTCGGGTTTAGAAAACTCAAAGTGTCAATTTAACTTTAGTATGAGAAACTCATACTTTTTCCAATTGTCAAAACTGTAGTATCTTTAAATACTTATGTCGAGAATACTCTAGCTGAATTCTAAGCATGTAGATACTAATTACCATTTAAAGGAGGAGTACTTCTGAGAAGAACCCTTAGGTGTCAAGTAGTGCCAACTAAGATTCTTTTTAGGGATCTCATTACAAGTATAATTTAAGTTATTCTAAAAGTAAAGCGTTGGAAAGCAAAAAAACGTAATTACTGCTAACGTTAGGATTTTTTTCTCTCGAGTTTATGTTGACTAAAAGCTCTTTAACTTTTCAGAACTTCTTTAATTAATTGTATTACAGATATAAAGGCGAAGTGTAGCTTCTTTTGATTATTCTTTATTTATAACAGTTAACATAGTTTTATCAATCCTACCTGAGAAACTGTGAAATTGTACTATACTGAAGAAAATAGAAAGGATGGGCCAATAAATATGCACACTAAATATAACCTAGCTAACAATAGCTAAAAGTAAATTAAGCAAGTTTAGTTGAAATCAGGGCCGTTCCGAAGTGAAAGAGCGAATTATGCAAAGTTAGTAATGGGCCGCACCACTTTTCAGGTGATAGGCATCACATTTGAAAATGATTTATTTTAGTTTGTTAGTACACAGTTTAGAAAGTTTATTACTAAGAAACGTTAATACTAAAACAGGTTAAAAAACCTCATTGCATGTTTCTTACATACAGGGTGGTCCAGACCACAAGTACACCCCTTTTAAAATGCGAGGGACTAAAGATTTTTAACAAGACGATGGGTGATCTTACTAATGTCGATGTGCTCTTTCGAATGACTCCAGAATGGAACCCCCCCTATTCCCCCTTGTAGGGGGTAAGGGGGGCAACTTTGAAAATTCAAATGGGAACCCTTAAATTTTATTGCATATTTAGATTATACTCATCAAAATATGAATAATTAATTTAAAACATTTTTTATGTTGGCAACAGGTGGCGCTGTAATCGCAGAAACCGACTTTTTGCATTTTCCGCCGTCTCTCGCATTTGTTAATTTGTTAATGCTTGTTAATGTTAATGTTAATGCATTTGCTAATTTGTACTTTAATGTGAAAAAATTTTACGTTACGATGAAAAACGGAAGTTCTCTCCCTGAGGTGTTTTCGACAGATTTTTTTTTCTTGTGTTATACGTGACAATTTTTTTCTGAAATTTTTAGATCGTTTTTTAACCTTAACGTCTACTTATTTAGATATTGCTTAATCTTTTTAATCTTTATCTGAATATTTATTTTAAGCATATGTAATTAATAAAAATGATCGATAAAACATTCTAAATTCTAATGTGCTCTGCATATGGCAAAATAATATTTAAATCGTACTAATTTAATATTTAATTTTAACAGAAAATAACTTGCTACAATTCTTTACTTCGCAATTCTATATAATAGCAGTGGCGGTCGCTGCATACGTAAACCCGGGGAACTCGTAGTGCAACACATGATGATATACTGCTTTAATACGTGCGTACGAAAATGATAGCGATATACCAGTTTGTCGTGAGTTCCACGTATGCAGCAACCTCCACTGTTAAATAGTATGCATGTAATTGTTGAAAATCAACTGTTCAAATAAATAATTTTTATTTCACAATTTAAAATTTTATTCGTTTAAATTATTCTTACTTTATGGCCTGAGTGGATGAGATATCCATATTTCATCATTCATTGCTATACGCTAAAAGAAAGATAACCACCGAAATTTAATAGTGAGTTACAAAGTGAAATTCTCGTCGACCGACTTTTGTAATGCATCGTGACTTGGACATGTTTTGAAGTAAAACCATCTTCCCCAGTAGAATCTTGGAAAATGTTGTTAGAATGGAACACAAATTCTAACAACATTTAAGCCAAAAAATATTGTTATCACGTACAACGTTAGAAACAAAATCCGTTTGTCGAAAACATCTTAGGTAGAGAATTTGCGTTTTCCATTGTAACGTAAATTTTTTTCTCATGAAAGTTAACATTAGCAAAGTCTTTTCATCACTATTTAGTAAAAAATATGAAAAACTGTTATTTGCACCCGTAAATATGTCAGAGACGGCGGAAAATAGAAAAAGTCGGTTTTTGCGATTACAGCGCCACCTGTTGCCAAGATAAAAAATGTTTCAAATTAATTATTCATATTTTGATGAGTAGAATCTAAATATCCAATAAAATTTAGGGGTTCCCATTTGAATTTTCAAAGTTGCCCCCTTACCCCCTACAAGGGGGAATTAGGGGGTTTCCATTCTGGGGTCATTCGAAAGAGCACATCGACATTAGTAAGATCACCCATCGTCTTGTTAAAAATCTTTAATCCCTCGCATTTTAAAAGGGGTGTACTGGTGGTCTGGACCACCCTGTATATAAATCAAAAGAATTAGCCAATAAGTAAAAGTTGAATGAAAGATAATATTAAAAACTGTATAAATTGAAAAAATATCTAGTTTATTAAGCAATATGTTATCTGGTATGTACAGGGTGGCCGAATTTGCTTGTTACTCTATGGGAACTCGGTTACTATAAGGGATAAAGGAAAATGGATTGCAGATTCTCGTTGTTCGTTTTCGATACAAACCAGAATTTGCTATTGTCTTTTGTTTTCGAATTATTACCAATAATTGGGTTTTACTTGTCGATACTTGGCGATGTCTCGGTTATTTCGTCGTCGTTAATGCATATTGGCGTATCTATTTTTTACAAGAGCGCAGTTTAAATGCTTATACAAACTTTATTACAGATGACATGATGAATTCTCTGAAATGCTGTAACTAACAACATTGCTAGTTACAAAATTTCAAAGAATTAGATTCATATCATCTGTAATAAAGTTTTTAAAAGCATTTAAACTGCGGTCCTCTAAAGTTGCTAAAAAATAGATACGCCAGTATGCATTAATGGCGACGATTTTGGAAGCTAGAGAAAAGTTACTTGTATGTTCTTTAGGCACTTTTCACGGAGCAGAAGATAACAATGTTTACAGAATTTGGATAGGTTTATTGGATTTGGAGTTGACATATCGATGCGTTTTTATTTAAATAGAAATCATATTTGGCTGTGGCCTATTTAAATAGAGCCTTTTTCTTCTTTATAATAATATACAGGGTTAGTTAAAAGTATAGAGACGGCGATTTATTGTCGTTAATATTCATTTTAGGAATTAATGTTTAATACTTTTAGGAATTTTTATCTACATTTGATATTTCAATTTTTTTTTAAATGGGAACCTGCTAATTTTATGCTACCATTCGATAGAACATTTTTTCTCTTTACAACAGTATTAAAAAAAAAATTATTTTATTTTATTTTAATAACATTTTTTCAAGGATACGCCGGTTCAAGTATTTACGAATAGTATGTGTATCTAAGAATAAACTCGCCTGGAGATGCATGCAAATATTTATTACTTTACCTGCAGGTTTAATTTATAAAAGTTTTCTTATAAATTAACGATTTGGTAGTTTCTTTATAATTATGTTGTTTTTCAAGAGTAAAAAGTCTGTGGGTCATTATGTTGTTGTCAAGTAGTTCTTTGAACACAACTGAGACATAAAGGTAAATGTTGGGATGATTTCATATAGAAGATCTATGGGTTTAAAAACAGATATTTCTGCGTTTTACCTTGATAATCTGAAATTATGTGATTTAGTTATTTTTTTTATTTCACGCCTACACTACGGGGGAACCAACATCTAAGCTCATATCTAACATGCAACACGAATACACACACCCATAGTTGAGGTGGCGGAATTTCCCAATTAAAAAAATCCCGTCGCCCCAAGTGGGATTCGAACCCACGACCCTTGGAACACGAGTGATGCACTGACACCACTCGTCCACCGCCGACCACATTTAGTTATTATTTTGTAGTTTGAATATCTAAATTTATGTAAGTATTGTTCTATAGGATGTAAGAAAGAATTTTGTAATCATGAAAAGAAGTAAAACAAGGATATTAATTAGTTAATTCATATTTTAATGTATAATTGAATGCATTTAAAAATTGGTTCAGTCGACATTTAATAGTCATCTTATTATTGGGTTTTAGTACAAATGTTTTGGAAAAGAGGATTTTTTTCTAACTAAGTAGAATTTGTATAAACAATTATTAATAATTATAAACAAATATGTGGTTATGTAAATTCGAAATCGTCATTTGTTTGTAACTAAATAAATTAGTAGATTAGCGTTTTGTTTTTGAAAAAATATAAATACAGCAAGCAATTTGGTAACTCTCTCTCTGTAAATCTAGTGGTTTAAAGCAGTGTACTTATGTTCAGAGCAAAATGTTAAATTTAAAGGTTAATTAATTTATTTTTTACAAGCCAAAATTAATATTCAATAAATTTGAAATTATAATAATATTTTATTATTATTGTTTATATTTACGTCAACAGAAACACGCATGCGCGCACGCATACACATACACACACACATAACATACGAATCGAATACCCCTCTTTTAAATAACTTCAACTTAACCACATGCTTTTTGGGTTACTGCCACTACTACACATAATCACATGAAGATTGTTTGCCATATGGATCGTGCAGTACTACTTAGAGACTATGCATATTTGGTTGCATCCGCGGCAGATTCGCAATTTAAAAAACCAATAACTTAAAAAGTGAAAAAATTAAGTGTTATAAATCTGTGTAATTTAATTTGACACACAAACATTATTGTTTAGTAAACTGAAGAATTTTTACATGCTTTTCATTTCTGTTTATCTTTCAGTAAACATAAATTACCTTATATGCTACCTTATTATTTACTTTTGGGCCCAAAATGGTTGTTCGATCTGGTTTCACCAGGTCCGGCAACAGAAATGTTGGGGCCCGTTACAGTGATTCCATTGTGGGGCCTCCATCGTTCCTAGTCCCTAGTTTACGATAGTTAGTGTATTCTAGTTGCAAGTAATAGTCCGCTATAGATTAGCTTGATGTGTATCTATTATATACATTACATATTTATATATTATAGATATTGCGGTGTAATCATTTCACTGTTTTGAAAATTTTACCTACGATAGTTTGTGAACGTCAAAAATAAATGTTTCACATATATCGGATTCAAATCAAAAGAGGGATATGTTATGCCTTGGGCATAATTAATATAAATGGTATAGATAGGACCACAGTTAGGTTCATTAATACTTAAATTAAAAACTTAAAAATAAAGACTTCATGCAAACATAACCTAGCTTTCTCATGCATAATAATAATAGGTTTCATTTTTAGAAAAAGGATATAAATTAGTTAGATTGCTTGATTATAATCATGTTTATGCAACACATGTTACTTTGGGACGGTTTTTCATTTGTTAGGAGGAAGTAATTTCCATATTGAAATTCACACATTACGATATTTAACGTCAGATAGATTTTTCTATATTCCAGGAGACCAGCTCAGTTTCACATTGATTAATTAGGTCAATCTTATTATGACTGATACAATATAATTAATCTTTGAATTTGTTTACAAGATTTCTGGTCACTTTTAATAATGAAGGTTTTGAATCCTGTCGTTCGTGTTAATTTGACTCTTATAGACTTTTATTATGCTTTTTCTCACCATTGTTTCTATGTAAGTGTTTAGAGCATTGTATGCTGGACATTTTGAGCATAATTTGATTAATGTTGATTTTATATTTAAGCTGGCATTTGTACAAGCACCAATTGGTTTATTTATTGCAGTTCGTACTGTAAAAATTATGTTTATAGTAAATTGTAAAGATGTTTTTATGGAGAAATTCTTAATTTTACCTATATCATGTATTCCTGTAATTAGCTTGTAAAGGATGAACCTTGATTTGTACAATTTTATATGTAATTAGATCGTAACGAGTTTTGTACATTGTCAAACGTTTTTTTTGAATATTTTCGTTATGATACATTTTAGGACCATAGATGTACAATACTTTTTTGATCTTTGTATTAAGGGCTACAATCCTACAATAGACAGAATTAGGATTAGTGACAATTAAAATCAGCTGTGCCGAATTAATGACGTCACAAGCTTACTCGATGTTCCGCTGTTTTGGAAAAATGTCATAGATTTCGTTTGTTCTGGCAGAAAGTATATAAGTTGGGGCAAATTGTAACAAAGTCAGTCGATAAAACATTGAAGGCAGAAGCTATGCCCGGCTCCGAATAAAATATATCTGTAATTTGAGATTAGATAGTTAACCATATGTTTTGACATAAATGTCACAGTACAAATTAAGTTTTAAAATTAACTAAAAGTGTTACCTGAACAGTTTTTAAAGGATTAAAAGAAGATTTAAGTATTGTGTAATTATTATTAAAAGTGAAAGTGATTGTTTTAATAAATTCTGATTGAATTTATTTTGTTTGACATCGATCTACGTATCGATTCTATAAACAAGAAGTTAGCTGACAGGTTCTGTCACAGTGTTACCACTAAAAAGGTTTTTATATAAAAGGGAACTATTTTATAACGTACCAGGTTGGTTAAAATAAATGATTTTTGTTGAGTTTATAAATAATAATTAATTTATAAAGTTCATCCTCTAATACAAAATTATTTGGTTTAGTTTATTAAGTTCTTTTCAGTATTCATTTGATTTAAAGTAATTAAAACAATTAATTTTCTTTATATAAGATTTATTTTCATTTGACAAATAATTTTTTTATTTATAAACAAATTTCATTTGTGTTGGTTTGTTCAAACGAATGACCGTAGTTATCCTGTCAGATCTCTACAATTATTTATAACGTTTGAGCAAACCTGAAAAGTCACTTCTCAATTTAACATTTGTATTATCCTGAATAACAATTTTTTATTTTCATTTTGACGTTCCATTTTGATTTTTATTTTTGTTTGTTAAATAAAGTTTTTGTGTTTTCAATTTTAGATATGTGTTTAATTGATGTTAATACAAGTATCCAGCGTTCTTTTCTCTTAAATTCAGAGTTTAGCAGCAGTTGTCCAGTTTGCAGGAGCTTTAGTGCTTACGATATAAGTTTTTCTTTCTTTCCAGGCATGAAAGTAAATAAGAGTCTCGTAATTCAAATATTTTATGCTTTACTGAGCAAACCTGAGCTAGCTGACAGGAATAAAGAAGAATATCTGTGGTGTATTCTCAATTTAATCCACCGTATATAATTTATGCTCATATTTGGAACGGTGGATATTGTATTTTATTTTATTATTCAAAGGGTCACCGCAATATTTTAATTAGTTAGCTTTAAAATTAGTGCAAGCAAAATTTTAATTTGAGTCTACTCGGATTCGTTATTTCATTCTGATTGAAATTTGTAAAATAGATAATAATAAAGACTATAATAATATGAAATGGGCATTTAACTTAAATATGAAAAGGTATAATAAAATAAATATTTATACATTATATCCAAAATCTGTTATTAAAAAATAGTAATCTGAAATCACAAAAGGAACGGAATCTAACATGGGCGAGCCCCAGTTCCTGCTGGCGTTGGTTCGGTAACATTCGGTAGAAACCTCAGAAACCAAAATCCAATCCTTACAGTTTGTTTTGCGTTAATGCAAATTTTAGTTGGTGGTATCTGCTTTGTTATTTTAATTTTAAAATGGCAAGTGTAAGTAACAGGTACAATTCGAGACGTGGTGAACCATAAAGAAGATATATGTATACATAATATACACATATTATATATTGGAGAATAAGTTCAGCAGTTTCAGTTTTGTGGATAAAATTTTTATTCGCAAATTAAAACATGTCCGAATATGAAGAATTTAGTGGTATCTAACAATCGCGGCAATAGTAGGGCTTTCAGTTCAAATTGGTACAATAAATATAATTGGCTAACAGGAAGTGAAACAACGAATAAATTGTATTGTTGAGATTGCTTACTTGTTACCGAAAAATATTCTTGGAATTCAACAGAACTTACGAAGAACTGTATGAATTTCTAAATAGAATCATTCTGTTTAGGTCTTGAGGAAAACTGTTATTGAAAAATATTAGTACCTGTTAATAAATAAGGTAGAAAATTCCGGATTAAAAACCCTTTTTGAATATAATTGAATAGAAAGTACAGTTTGCTTATTGAATGGCTTGGCCAGGTATGGTAAATAACAGAAGCTAATTTCTTTCCCTGTATTGATTGTACGTCTTTAAAATGGTCGTTTACTAGTTTCTATCAAAAAAACTGGTTAAGAAAATCAACTATGTAAGGCGACACTCTTGTTCAGAACTACATTTTTTAGCTAATAATTTGCCCAAGAAATTAAAACTAATAAATCCTAGCCTACTAAGATGCATTATTCTTGATGTCTTCGAATAAGTATTTAGGTATCGAGTGAATTCGAGTCTATGAATTTCTTCTAATTTATGTTTGCTTACTAAGATATTTTCGGTATTTTATTTTAATTAGACTTGATGTATTAACCAAATATCTACTAAAATAAAAAATAACTAAAGGTATACAATAAAACAAATGTAACTACTAAAAATAAGTTTTTATATAGCTATCGATGTTTCTTGTGAGTAGGATAGAAATCATTTAAATTCCTAATGCCCCTATTCATGGCTGGTAAAACTTACCAAAATTATATAAAATCTAGATGACAATATTGACTTTAAGAAGTTTTCGTTTCTGTTTCAAGTTCAAGACAAAGTTTGCGTGAGAAATTGTAAACTTGTTACGTATTCCGTATTTTAACCTTAATCAAACATGTAAAGCAAGTGTAGGCCAAAATACAAAAATATAATCCTTTAATTTATTTAAAAAAACTCGAACAATTCTAGTAAAAGTTTATAGCAACCAGAGGAATACACGTACAATATGTATTTATATTGGTGGCATAGAAATACCATATTCAGAAGATATGGTTAAAGGATGCTCAACCACTTGGTTCGTGTTTGATACATTTGAATCCGTATTACTATCGGAAACGCGATATTGGATTGCAAGCATTCAAATACCTGAAAGTTTGAACGAACATCCCTATGAAATTATCTGAATTGTGTTACCGGTTAATATGTTATTTATTAATTTCAGAAGAAACCTTTACTTAGTTAAAATGGAGTTATCATTGTATATGGAAATTGAGCTTGTGTTGGCTGTTTCCGCAGGTTAATTTATCTTAGTTTATCTTATATCATTTATAGAATAGTTTACAATTAATAAACTAGTCTTTTGATCTGATAAGAGTCAATGTTATTAATTACATTAATTTATTCATTAACTTAGTAAGTTGACACACGCAATGGTTCTATAAATAAGCTTTTTACCGTTGCCTTTATTTTTGAAACAATATCAAGAATCTTGTAGCAACATCGCTAACGTTATTTAAAGGCTCTTAGAAAAGTGAACTCCCACTATCAAATCTTGATCTTTTTAGATAGAAGCGCCAAATTCGGAGAACACGTATAAGGCTTCTATTTGTATTTTTGCTACTATACTTTCTATTACATTTGGTTTCACCGAAAATGAATGGCCACAATTTTCGATTTTTAAATGATACACCTTGTATATTTTTAGTGTATTCAATTCTTAATCAAACAATGCCGCAGTTTTCACTGTGATAAGGTCGAGTCGGGTTTTTAGATTTTATTTCTGGTTTTTGTATGTCATGATTCGCTTAAAATGCTTCCATTTCCGGTTTAGAACGTTTCGACGACTGTCTTTTCGGTGCCAACAGTCATAATATCAGTGTTAACAGTGACATATTAGTAAATGTTTCATCCAATGTCTTAACCAATAACGCTTTAATTTTTTCATGTTTTCATTAAACATTTAGGAAAAATTATGTTTTGAGAATTTTATAATCACCTATCGGAAAAAAATAAAATTTAAGATGCATAGTTTTCTTGTAATAAATTTAAAAAATACGCCTTTTATATTTTTAAAAATATAAATACGGATTTCCAAACAGTGGCGGATCCAGAATCTTGAGTATTGGGAACCAGAATTGGGAGATTGCACGAGTGCAATCTCATAATCGGGGGAGGGGACAACTACAAACTCTGTAAAGATGTGTAATTTAGACGTTGTACGCTGCTGTTATGTTATTGAAGTACTTACACCTTTATCATTAATTATTTACAAAAATATCTTATCCGCAAAACAAAAATTAAAAAAAAAAGAATCTGATTAATTTTAAGAACCAGGTACATAAA
Source organism: Agrypnus murinus (assembly GCA_929113105.1). Lineage (NCBI taxonomy): Eukaryota > Metazoa > Arthropoda > Insecta > Coleoptera > Elateridae > Agrypnus > Agrypnus murinus. Next base: position 129,747,752 of record OV816023.1, on the reverse strand, counting down.
AATCGCACTTTCACAGCTGTAGGTGTCCAAAAAAATGTTACATCATCATCAAATTACTTCTATTTTTTAACTAAAGCAATAATCCAAAAATTATAAATACATGCATACATACATAAAAATAACGTGAACAACAGAACTGGCGCAGAAGTGTACTTTCACCGAAAACGCCATCGCTGAAACGGTCTGCCGCCGAAACGGCCGCGCAGAAACTTTTCGTACAGTTCGAAAAGTACTGGTCTTTTTCGGTCCGAAAACTAGAGATGGCAACGATATATCGAAAAGAATTATACATTATCGCTATTTTATGTCGATATACTCTGTTACGTGAGATTTTGTCACTTCGATTTGATCGTTCGTGTGAGGAAAATTCTTTAAAGAATATCTTAGTGGCATCACCGTTAAATTAGTTTTTCTTTATGTTGTGATTTGGGAATTGCATTTGTGCAGATCGATAATTAATCTTTGGTAGTGATTTCCAAGTTTATTGGTAACTATATGGGATTTTCCACTAGTTCTTTTTTGAAGGTTAGGAGCACGATCTCGTAAGTTTATAGATTAACTTTTCTTTACATTCAGTACTATAATTCTTTGACAGGATTCGATATATAATCCACGTTAACCGCATTTAGGAGCGGTATAACTCTTTCAGAAGGTCACCTTTTATCTAAGGTATTTATTCAATGGTTGCTCGGTGCATTCTGGTAATTGATTTTGTTTGTTACAGACCTTTTTTTTTCTTTAATAAATCTTACGTTAACTTCATACACTACGTTGTATATTTGGGTTGTTAAAAGACCATTACGCTGACTCGGTTGCTGTTGTCTCGTTGGATCACGTTACGTTCGACCTGGTTGGTGACGTTCCTCTTCAGTTTGAAGAACATACACCTGTATCGTGAGTCAGTTATATTGTAATAACTATTTACAACAACAATAACGTTCGATAACTCTTATTGTATATAATATTACTGTATATTTGTATATTATAATTTTATGTGTTAAATAGTTTTCCCCAGTGTGCGTGTAGTACTTATATCTAGGTATATATTTCATATATATAATTTTATCACATTATACTTATTTTATTACATTCTTAGGAATATTTGCGAATGAATACGTATGACTTTGCTGCTTAATGAATTGATTAAACAATTAAAATCTGAGGTTAACGATTATGCAATCTACATCACAGGTATTCGCGTTAATTTACCGTTCCTGTTACATTTTTGAAACCTGAAGTTAAGTCAGATTTAGAGTAAGTAATCGCGCTCGCATTAATCCCACTCTGATCAAATTTGTATATAGAAATCAATAACTTGCATTTGATTTTTGCCAAGGCTATTTCACCTTGATTGATTTATTTTAATTGATTTACATGATAATTTGTTTAGTTGATAATAAAGCACTGTACATCCCTTACTTGACGACTTATTATTTATATGTTTGGTACTTGGGGTTTATATTTTTCCAAGGAACCAATATTGGGAAAAGTCGACCACATTGGTAGTAGTCGCAAATGTGTTGTTCTTTTCAGATTTTGTCGGCCAATACTGTAGCTATTTTAGACGATTCTTGGCGCCCATTGCAGAACACCTCTTGTGAGACCCACGACCTCACACTAGTTAGCTGGCAGCCGACAGATTTAACTGCGGTTAAAGGTTGTTACCGTTTCCCAATGAGCAGTCCCCATTTTGTGGGTAACAACTTTGATATAGGTTTTTGATATAGGTATCGTCTGTTATATCGATATATTGATTTAATAAATCAAATCGCACTTAAACCCCGTCACGTCATCTACGTGCATTTACCACCGCTGAAACGCATGCACATTTACGTTTTTACCTATTAACTCATTCAATATTCGGAAGGAGCAAACCTTCTTAGAATAAAGGGAAGGTGGGGTTCGGTAATAACCTGAGTAAACGGATAAACATATTTAGTTAACTGATAATAATAGTCGCTGCTTTGATTTTTAGGACTGAAACCAGCTGTGACCAGCTACGGTAGATTTTCCTATTGTATTATTTATTATACATATCTTGTATTCCGCGGTTAGGTACCGTGACACGTTCCGATGCATTTTTATGATTAGAGAATCCCCATAAATTATTTTTAAGCAACTAATCTTTTAATTTGGTGCACTTTTTTGTTCCTAATAAAAATACATTTGATTTTTTTATATTTGATGTTGTTTACAAACAAATTAAGCTAAAACGTACGTTACGTACAAGTGACAAACTATTGATAGAAAGCTTGCTAGTTGATTATTTATAAAATATTAGAGAAAACACCAAAAATAATGCCATATTCACGGCTTTATTTTAAGATGTCCTTAATGTTCAATTTAGATCTTAAAGGCGTTACGTATAATTTCACATGCGTTGCGTACTGTGACATGCAAAAAATTGCATATGTCATTAAATATTATTATTGAAGTTCAGACACAATTTCTTTTAATTTAATTGATTTTTAGTTGTCTAGTACATTTTGTTATTATTCAATAACAATGAACTGCAATTTAAAACTAAACTCACTGACATTATTGTCTTAAACCAGCATCGCAATTACATGCACTGAATGACAGTTTTCATTCTACTGCACACATTTTTGCATAAAAGTCTAACAAATAAGCCGTTATCATGGTAGTTTGGCTGCGGCAATTGCAATTCGTATTATAACATGAATTTGACACCTGCTAAAGTACATTGCTTTAAGTCTTTTTAAGCATTATTGCATATTGAATTTTATCTGTGGAGGTTAACCTTTTCGCGGAATGCGCGACTTGCAGGTTCCGAACTGCTAGCTCTTTTCTAGAGCAGCGACTTGCAACGTTTAAAATTAAAATCATGATATATAAAACGATTCATCAGTGTTTGTTCTAAGAGACTAAAAACTAGTTTCAAAAGGGTTTTACACTGGTGTCCTGTATATTCGAAATAACATTCTTGCACAAATGAAGTCACAAAAAATATTAGAACTTGGTAAGTTATAGGCAGCTTTGTATGTCCTATTATTCTCAAGATATACATGCTGACTTAATGAAAATTAGCAGAGGTTCTATAAATCTACATAAGTAAAACACAAGAACGAAAGGATGATGTAACGATAACAAATACAGGGTGATCCACTAGTGTAGTCAAGTTCGATATCTACTTTGCCTTAAGAAATATAAAAAATATTAGAAATTAATTAAAATAGGAAATGGTATACAGTGTGTTCCGTAAAGTTGGATCCATATGTGGAAATTTTAAATATTCTTTGTTTACTTATTCTTTTCAATCAGATTACAACCTAATTATATGAAAAGGTACTATTATATGTAAATATAGTATTATACAGAGTGTTTCACTTCACAGCTTGACACCCCTGTATTCTTGTTATTTGTAATCGAATCATTTTCAAAGTTTTATCAGGTATAGAACTCCGTGAAATAAATTTGTGGGCAACTAAAAAAAATTGAAAAACATGTAAGGCCTTATTTAATCGGAGAAGTCTTTACGGAAGCTTGTTCTGCGCCACAATGTTCAATAATAACTATTTTAAATATACATCAGTGGCGTGCGGTCCATGGAAGCAATGGAAGCAATGCTTGCCTTGAGAATTTATTAAAAATAATAACCAATGCTAACAAAAATATTTTTATAAAACTATGGTTATCGTTTATTTAAATTTGTAATATTTAATATCAATTAATATTAATATCAATTCCGTACAGCAAAAATTATTTAGAGTACTATTTTAAATTACTCATTAACCTTGCACGGAAAGGTAATACCGATTCAAATGTGTTTTACATACACTGCATATAAGCACTGCTTATTATAACTGCTCTTCTCTTAAATAGCCTTGGCGTGTATCAGCTGGCGTGGTCATATTTATAGTAGACGATGCGCTTAGCATTGCTTGGCCGTTATTGTTAGTGTGCTTCATGCCCAAATGTTTATTTATTATAATTTGGTTCTTTGTTCGATTTAGTGTTTGTTATGTTTAATGTTACTTAAGTAATGTAAATCTGCGAATGAGACTGTATTTTATCGCATTTTATTATTTCAATTTATATAAGTTGGATTTTTTTAAAGACAAATAATTCTATTTAGTTTGCCTGTATCCAAATTTAAAATTGCATTATCGTCACGACTGCAAATTCAGCTGCTTCGGTGGAAGGTTCGAGTACATTTGATCATCCGAATCGGGCCGGTTTTTTTGGTTGAGTTTGTAAATTATTAATAAAGAATTTTCCGCATGCAGTTTTGGGGAGAAATTACAAATTATTAAGAAAGGTAGATCAAAACCAGAAGTTTCAAATTTAACAACAAAGATTAAAATCTGCACTGGTATTTTGCTAAGAAAGACCGGAAAATCGAGTTGCAGTATAAATACATAGTAGTAGTTTTTTTAAAATAAAGAATAATAGTCGACAAATTCCATAAGTATAAAGTGTAAAAGTTGTTCTTTGAAAAACTTTTAAGTTTAATAATTATAACACTGTTTTTTTATTGTACCTAGCAGGGGCGGATCCAAAGAAGTATTTTGGGGGGAAGATTTTTGGAAAAATGATTATTTTAATAAATAATAATTAAACAAACATTATTTGTTTCTATTCTATGTATACTTATTTCTAAATTGGGGAGGGGGAATTATTCTCTCCCAGTTAATCCGCGCCTGTACCTATAAATAAAATCGTGGTTGCTTCCCTAGCCTAAATTCTCACCGCACGCCACTGATATACATTATTAGAATTGTCTTAAAATCTTTATTTCAGCTGTTAAGCTTAAGGGTGTTAACCCTGTATCATTTTATTTATAATCGAAACAATTCCAAATACCAGGTATAATACCCATTAAAAGAGATTTGTGTGTAATTAAAAATCTCATTTGTTAGAAACCACCAGCATACTACGATCAAAAGTAAATGCAAAAAATCGAAAAACATAGTAGACTTTGTTTAATCGTAAAAGTCGTCAAGCGAATTTGTTCTGGATTACCTGAAAACCATAAATCCAAATTCTGGTAAGAAAATATTGAAAGATAATTATTTGAAATAAATTCTTATAATTAAATTAAAATTATTTTCTTGTTTGGGATTTTAACCAAGATTTGGTTTTGGGGTTTTCAGGTGCCCCAGAACAAATTTCCATAACGACTTTTCCGGTTAGCCAAGGCATAATATGTTTTTTAGTTGTTTGCATTTATCTTTGATTGTAGTAGGCTGGTGGTTTATAATAAATGTGGTTTTTAATTACCGACAAATTTATTTTAAGGGTTTCTATACCTGAACAAAACTTAAAATTGATTCCATTACAAATAACAAAAATACAGGGGTGTCAAGCTGTGAAGTGAAATACAATGTATGAAATATATGTATTTGTAAAAAAATATAACTTAAAAAACTGTAGAAAAGTATATTTATAACATATTATCAGAAAACATATAGAGGCATAGTTTGCCTGAATTTCGATCTCTTTGTAATATTTATATGTTAGATTCTTAAATCCTTTCAATGTAGTTTCTTAAAGGTCTATTTAGAGGTATGAGTATTATGTAATTTAATAGTTTTAGAATTTAAATTAAAGGTATTTCATTGGTGGAGTTTTTAAATGGTATACGGAATAATGTATTTTGCCTACAATTTTTGTTTGATACTTCCAACTGCAATAACGTTACCACCTCATTGAAATCGATGTAATTGTTTACTATTTTGTATCCAAACATCGCCATTTGTCTTGAACTTCTGGATTCCAAAGAAATGATATCAAAGTTATTTCTCAAGAACTTTGTCCTTATTATGTTTCATAATTTGGATGTGTCCCATATTGCTTTACACACTGTAACGTTCTTTTTAAATAATACTAAAGCTGCTGTTTTAATTGTCTATTATCAAGAGAAAATATTTACGCTAGCAACTATAATTTATTAGCAAACTTAGACAAGATTTATCATTTATATTACACTATTTTAAATATACACATTTATTTGTTACTACTACTACACGATGCTCGTATTTAATTAACTCGTTGTTGACTCATCCCCCTCCTCTTGCGCGGTGGTGATTTATATATTCCATATAAGATTACTCAGACGCGCTATATTAGCGTTTCGTTTAGTTGTCGATGCGTTATACATTTCGCAGCCAATCTCGAATGTTTACCGGCAGCGTATAGGGGTTAATCCCGTTCATTATAATACAAGTATCTTAAAAATTGTATATTGTATTTTTTCTAAAATATATCTATGTTGCATTCTATTTGGATTCCAGATTATAAAACAGTAGTTCAATTTAGATGCTACTAGAGTATAATACAATATGGTAGTAACTTTAATGTTCCTAAAACCATGGTATTTCTAGTTATTTTGTCAATATTGTGATCTGCTGTTTAAATTAAGTGAATAGTAATAATCCTAGATCTCGTTGTCTTTCTTTTCAATCTACTGTTTCCAATTAGGTAAGCCATACGTAGCGTATTTCTTTTTCTGGAAGACGTTATAACAACACATTTATTAATATTGAAGTATAACTTATTTTTTACACTCCAATCATATTTTCTGTCCGTCCATCTTCAGGAGTGTCACTTTTATATCGTCAGAAAATAGAAAACATTTATTTATCTTGAAATAAATAAAGATTAGTAAAAGTTTCACAGTTTTATTAAAATATAACCTGACAATATTGTTTCGACAGCTACGCTGTCATTATCAAAGGTAATATAATTATAAACAAACACTTCGCTAAGGTAGATACAAAAATAGGTAACTAGATAACATAATAATAATAATCAGAATTAAATATCTAATACTTCCAGTAACGGAGAATTACTGAGCTCAAGTTGTTCATTCATTAAAGGTACCCTGAGTTTGTGTTTGTATATCTCAAAGGCTTTTAAAAAATGTCTAATTTGCGTTTGTTATAACAAAAATGTAGGAATTTAATATTATTTTGAGGAGTCATTGTGTGATTTTGTTCTAAAAGGTGTTTGGCGTAATTAGATTTTTCAGGATGTTTATTTTTGTAATGACGTACGTGTTCTTTATATCTAATAATTTTTTATTACCAAACGTATTTTTATTTTCTCTAAACGAAATATTATAAAATGCAGGAAAATGGTGTGGTCACCTTTTTAAAAGTCATTATGTAATTTATTTGTAGTTTACGGGACCTCCTCAGACATTCTTATTGGGATCAACCCGTTATGTTTCGATAATTAATAAATAAATAATTATATAAATAGATAAATAAATTTTGTTTATCGTTTCCAGCCTTTGTAGAACTCCATAATCATGAAATAAATAAAGATTAGTAAAAGTTTTACAGTTTTATTAAAATATAACCTGACAATATTGTTTCGACAGCTACGCTGTCATTATCAAAGGTAATATAATTATAAACAAACACGGCGCTAAGGTAGATACAAAAATAGGTAACTAGATAAAATAATAATAATAATCAGAATTAAATATCTAATACTTCCAGTAACGGAGAATTACTGAGCTCAAGTTGTTCATTCATTAAAGGTACCCTGAGTTTGTGTTTGTATATCTCAAAGGCTTCTAAAATGTCTAATTTGCGTTTGTTATTACAAAAATGTAGGAATTTAATATTATTTTGAGGAGTCATTGTGTGATTTTGTTCTAAAAGGTGTTTGGCGTAATTAGATTTTTCAGGATGTTTATTTTTGTAATGACGTACGTGTTCTTTATATCTTATGTCAAAATTTCGAAGTGTTTGCCCAATATATACCGAACTACAAAAAGAACAATATAAACGGTAAATGCCCGATTTCATGACATCATTTGTTATGTCTTTAGCATTAAATAAAAATGAAAAAGTGTTAGTGTTGGTTTTAAATGTTATTTTATAATTGTTGGTTTTTCTTAGTATATGTGCAATTTTTTCTGATATTTTGCCAAAATATGGTATAGATATGTAATTTGTGTCTTCTGTTTGATTGTCAATGGGATATATTCTTTTGATAGCTAACCTATAATCTTTTTGTTTAATTAAAGTGTCAATCATGTTCGGATTGTAATGATTTGTAAGTGCTAGTTGTTTAATGGTTGATATCTCTTTGCTAAAATCTGATTTTGTTAGTGGAATAGTTAAAGCTCTGTGTACTAATGATCTGTAGGCTGCTATTTTATGTGTATTATCTAAAATTCAAATTGAATTTTCCATATACAGAAAACCAACACAAACAGACATAACAATATCAAATGAATCTTGTCACCATAATACACATAAAATAGCAGCCTACAGATCATTAGTACACAGAGCTTTAACTATTCCACTAACAAAATCAGATTTTAGCAAAGAGATATCAACCATTAAACAACTAGCACATGCAAATCATTACAATCCGAACATGATTGACACTTTAATTAAACAAAAAGATTATAGGTTAGCTATCAAAAGAATATATCCCATTGACAATCAAACAGAAGACACAAATTACATATCTATACCATATTTTGGCAAAATATCAGAAAAAATTGCACATATACTAAGAAAAACCAACAATTATAAAATAACATTTAAAACCAACACTAACACTTTTTCATTTTTATTTAATGCTAAAGACATAACAAATGATATCATGAAATCGGGCATTTACCGTTTAAATTGTTCTTTTTGTAGTTCGGTATATATTGGGCAAACACTTCGAAATTTTGACATAAGATATAAAGAACACGTACGTCATTACAAAAATAAACATCCTGAAAAATCTAATTACGCCAAACACCTTTTAGAACAAAATCACACAATGACTCCTCAAAATAATATTAAATTCCTACATTTTTGTAATAACAAACGCAAATTAGACATTTTAGAAGCCTTTGAGATATACAAACACAAACTCAGGGTACCTTTAATGAATGAACAACTTGAGCTCAGTAATTCTCCGTTACTGGAAGTATTAGATATTTAATTCTGATTATTATTATTATTTTATCTAGTTACCTATTTTTGTATCTACCTTAGCGCCGTGTTTGTTTATAATTATATTATCTTTGATAATGACAGCGTAGCTGTCGAAACAATATTGTCAGGTTATATTTTAATAAAACTGTGAAACTTTTACTAATCTTTATTTATTTCATGATTATGGAGTTCTACAAAGGCTGGAAACGATAAACAAAATTTATTTATCTATTTATATAATTATTTATTTATTAATTATCGAAACATAACGGGTTGATCCCAATAAGAATGTCTGAGGAGGTCCCGTAAACTACAAATAAATTACATAATGACTTTTAAAAAGGTGACCACACCATTTTCCTGCATTTTATAATATTTCGTTTAGAGAAAATAAAAATACGTTTGGTAATAAAAAATTATTAGGTCGTCCAAAAAGCCCTTCTTCTTGTGAGCAATATATAAAAAAATATTTGTTCTAGGATAAATATTTTTCGAGATATTTATATTTCTTTAAAGACGTGCAAGCAGTTTTGATAATTTTTTCAGTTTAAATATTTCCGAAGTTCTGCGTAATCTAGCAAATTGATGAATCAAAGTTATGTTCTTTAGTTGATTACTACCTCATAATTGATTTTCATTGAAATCCGTGAGATCGACCCATTTTAGTGATCGATTTCGCATGGAATGACCCTTTAGCAAAATCAGTATATAGTACATCAACCTGTCCCCCTTTATCCATTATGTTACTAACATGTTCCGTAAATGTAATTAAATTTGTTTCAATAGAACGTTTATTCATAAATCCGTGTTGTTTATCAGTTTATCTCATTTCTAATCTATATGTAAATTTTATTGTAAATTAATTGTTCAAAGATTTTTGCAGGTGCTGATAGTATTGATATAGGTCGACAATTGTGAAGTTTAGATTTATCGCCGGCTTTATGTATGGGAACTACTTTTGCCATTTTCCATTTATTTGGAAATGTGTTTGCCTTAAAAAATGCTAAATTAAATATAATCCATAATGGATAGCTGAATATTTCCCAACACGCTTTAAATATTATAAGGGAGAACCAGGTGAGGTCCCACAGACCTTTTGGGCTTTAGCTTACGTAACACTTCCTCCACATCCTGTATAGTTGCACTTTCTAAATTAACATTAAGATTATTATATGAATCCGGGTCAGACTCCGATACAATTTGATTAACATTTTGAAAATAAGCAGCAAACGGTTTTGGAATTTCAAAACCTCATTATTAGTACTTCGTTCATTCAACTGATAGGTGGTAGCATGAGATGAGTCTTTCTTTCTCTTATTAATATAGTTCCAAAAACAGTTTGTGTCACGAGTGATGTTATTTTCAATAGACATGATATAATTATTATAAGCGACCTGTATATCTAGCTTAGTCATTGTACGAAATTTAGAGTTTGCTAGTACTGAATGAAGCTCATTTATTAGCAATAAAAAAAGCAGAGGCCTAAGATTTGATCCCTGGGAATCTCTAGAGTAATAAGGTTGATATGTAACAAAATCAAACTGGAACGTCTCTGGTAAGCAGGTATTGTTATTATTAGAATCAATTGAGAAAACGTCATATGAAGCAGAGTAATCAGATTGAAGATATTTACTAAAGCTTTCCGCTACATCAGATTCTTCAATTAGCTGATTATTGTAACTGAAATGTGATAATTTCTTATTCTGAATGAAATTTTTTATTCTTAGTGTTTACGTAATTCCAACATTTTTCGACATTCCGCTGCATGCCTTACTAGTTTCAACATTTGCGATATAAGTATCATAAGCCTTTTCACCAGTATTTTTAATTTCTACCTTTCTTCTTCTTTTTTCTAATAAGTTTTTTTAAAATTGTAGATTGTAGTAAAATTGTATGTATTGATTGTACATAGATTTTTTCACAATTATGATTTATACTATCGCCGGATGATATACGTCTTCTGTCACTAATTTTCCTTACTTTCAAGTACGCTAAGGTTATAATTACTAATTACTAAATCAAGGGTTTTCCCTAACACGTTTCTTACATTGTTGTGCAAGTGAAGATGTAGACTGTTGAGAAATTGTTGTAAACGTCTGGTAATCTGATTTCCACCCGCAAGGTTAGAATCTGTCCCGTCGATACAAGAAATATTAAAATCGCCCATAATAATATCATTTGAAACAAACTTATTTGAATTTTCGAAGATGTTAAATTGTTTTTAATCTGCGATGTTTGATCTAGGTGGCAAATAAATTCCACTGATAATCTACATATCTGATAATATTTGCACCATGTATATTCACTTTAAGAAAGATAGATTTAAGTTAAGTATCAATGTTTATAATCTCAGATTTATATTTTTTATGAACAGCAATTAATACTCCGCCACCTCGACCACGATTACGATGTTTCCTGTACACTGCATAACGATTGTCAAAAAGTTCGTTATCATATATATCAGAAGCCAACCAATTCTCAATTAAGATGATTATTGGATAACTTCGCTCGTTATCATATATAACTAAAGATAGATTTAATCATTAATTTTGTTCGCAGTCCCCGTACATTCTGATAATAAACTTCAACAGTTTTATCTTTCATGTACTCCACCAATAAATATCACTGGTTGCTAGAGACTTGTCTTCCTTTCATTTTATTTGGTTCGTCTTTTTTGTCTGTGATTTAGTTCTTAATTCATTTTTTAGCTTTCTTTGCTTCATTTACTACGTTATTGGTTTTTCTTGATCATCATTTTCTTGTTGCTCATCAAGACTGTCTTTATGGCCAAAGCTTATGCCACTGTCACTACTCTCCATTACCATTTGCATTTAATTTTCTAATTAGTCGTCACTTTTCATTCATCACTTTTGATTTTGGAAATTTTCTTTATATGCCTTGGATTTAGGTTGTTATTTTTTGTCGCAGGTTTTTTTAGTACTTCTGGTAGTTTCTTTGTTTTCTTGCTTTCTATGGTTGTTTTTCTCTTAGTGCATTTATTCTTTGTCGACGTTCGTCTTCTTGGCGGTTCTCAGTATTTGAGTTATTTCAATTTTATTTGTTTTTCCTTAGGCTTCGGAGATTTGGAATTCCGCTTGTTATATTTCAAGGTGTTTATAAAAAAAGTCTATTGTACTTCTCTTCGGCTCAGCATTTTCTTGTGTTAGAATATTTGGATTGGTCCCACTTTCACAAGCAATAGTTTTTGGAACTGTTTATAGATTCAACATTTTATGTTGGGGCAACTACGATGTTTCTTTCCATGTCTGGTGTTAGGAACGTTCCAGTGTGATACTCAACCTTCTTGTATCCACTTGACCAGTCAATTCCATTTTGGAAATACTAGAAGAGTGCATGTCATCAACTGTCTTAGATTGGTTTACGTCTGCTTCATGTGGAATTGTGACTTTATCTGTCGGATCTGTAGATTGGGTTTAGTTTCCTGCTCAATATAATCTGACTCTTACTAGAACTACCTGGTCAAAATCGGATTATGGGAATTTTGCTCGATCTACTGGAAGAGAGCCAGTTCCATAAAATCCAGAGATAATGATGTAATTTAATGTATATCTAGGTAGCATGCACAGATGCACAAATAATACTTTTTGAAAAGTAGAAAATTATGCTACTCACTTTCTAACATGAGCAAACGAACAAGCACATGGATTATTTGAAGAGGTTATGCTAATTGGTCCTGGTTTTCCCGGCAAATTAATCTGTTTAACTTACATAAGCGTTTTGAGATCACGTGACACCAGGCAGTTGAATAAGTTACTGCTTTGAAACTCTACCGACACTGTAATTGTGGTGAGCGTTCCTAATTGCCCCTGTTCCCATTTAACCGAATTGACCTTAGTTACATGTGGGTGTGGATGTACTTAGTTGCGAATTTTTGAAAAATGGATGTCATCACTCACCTTGCTCCAATTAGGAACGTCTGACGGTTTTAATACTAAACTCCATCCCTGGTGATTCTCAATTTTAAATTACACTGCAATCACAAAAGAAAAACACAAGGAGCATCACTGTCATAACCGCCAGCTTCACTGCCTCTTTCACGTAATCAACAACATTATGATGATGATAATGATGATTATCATCACTCAGGTCTACTATAAAGTGGTAATAAAAGGAAAGTATAGTTCATAATAAACTAATAAATAGAAAGGGTTGATACCTCAAAAGAACCGTTTTCGTGCTTCAAGAGACTATTTCAGGCCTAAAACAAAACGATTAGTGTGTCTGGAACCCTCAGGATTTCGTGATGGAAAAAGTTCAAAGCTTTGTGCCCGAAACCCTCAGGTCTTCATGATGCAATAGTTAGAAGTAGGACAGACAAGACGAGTAGCTATTCCTGGCACTACATACAACTAGGAAGGAAAGGCAGAAATAAATTAGTTTAAACAAAGCATTACAAATGTGTATCTACCATAGGTCAATACTATTTGACGGTACAATTTCTAAGACCAATGATTGTCTACAATGCACACACTTAATTATATTTGTAGGGTATCTCGTCATATTCAGTTATTTCTATAATTATTTTTATTTATTTATGAGTTACACATAATAACTTCCCACTATTAAGAGGGTTGCCAAATTATAAAGTATAACGATACAAAAAAGTGTTTAACAATAAATTAATATTCTATACATTGTTTTGCCGCTTCTTTCTTTATTAGCAGCCTAGTATGTGGCCAGAGGAAATAGGAGATCGATTACTTATGTTCTGTCTCTTTCAGAACTTTGTGTATTTTATTACCTCTTGACTGATAAAAATTTACATTAGCCTCTATAATTTGGAGGTATATACACGGATATAAAGCTATTAAATCTGCTCATTGTATTTTACTATAATATCACGTACCTATATGCTATATCACATTTCAACATTTACATAAAGATAATGATTCCTTGATGATAATGATTATTTGTGTAAATGTTGAAATGTGATATACAAGCGATTTTAAATATGTATTTTAATGTCTAAATATGTAGAAAATAGTAAAAAATAAAATAACAATTAGAAAATTTGATTTGAAAAAGCATATGGATGAATATGTAAAACGTTATCTTTGACTAAATTTTAACACACTAGTTTGAATGTTATTTTAAATTTTAGTGTTACCCAAGAATAACACAGCCCCACAAAAAATACTGTTCTGACCTGGGAACGTGACTATGGTATTCCGATGTATTTTTTGACGCTGAAACCGAATCCGAACTCAGAAAAGCACATATACCCTAAAAATTTTGCGCTAGAGCCAAAAACAACCCCCAAAATGGAGTAAAACTACTCCTGACATATGGTGACAATAAATACGAGGTTAGCATAAACTAAGGGATATATTTCAACTTATATATTTTTAATAGATCAAATTAATAATAAAAAGTAAATGGAATCTAGTTGCTTACATAATGGGATTTCTGATGTCAAACACTGGTTACCACAATTACTCGATATGACCTCCATTTTGTTGTTGTAAATTTACCAACCGTTCCTCCAAATCAGGGTTGCCAGACGTCCCGGATCCTGCGGGATTGTCCCACGTTTAAAGTTTCTGTCCCGCGTCCCGCAATATAACCATATTGTCTCGCAAAGCAAATTTGTACATGCATATACGAGGAGTGTCTGACAGGAAGTGAGCCTAAGATATTAAAACACAAAGGTGTGAGTTATTTTGTTTTTTATTTTCCAATATAGTCTTGAACAACAATGCAACATTGACAGCGGTTATACAGCAATTCTAATCCGTGCAAAAAGTAGTCAGAAGATTTACCTGAAAAATGCTCTTCAACGGCTGCTTTCATCTTGAAATCCCTTAACACGCAACTCTTTTATCAAATTAGGAACTATAGAAATCGCTTTGGGCAAGGTCTTGGACTGTATGTTGGTTGGTTGGTTTCCTCAAACCCTGCATCATTCATAGCACGCTTCGCAACATGAGCAGTATAGGAAGGCGCATTATCATGAAGCCGTGTCTTAATTTTCCTCTACTGTTTTCTTTTAGTGCCGCTCGTAATTGAACACTAGCATAATATTCGCCGGTCATCGTAGATCCTCTGGGGAGGTAATCAATAATAAGTAAGATCATTGCAGTCCCAGAAGATGGCTGCCATAAGCTAAACGAACGTTCGTTGTACCTTGAATTTACGATGAGGCTTTTCATCTTTTTTCGTGGCTGTAAAGGCGGGTCCTGCTTTGATTCCGGGTCGCACTGGTGGTGCATCGGTGGTTACACTGCGGCAATAAATTGGACTCGAAGCACATTTTCAGAAATTGGGGTAAACCACTCGTCGAAATGGATTAAACGTTGTTAACATTCTGGGAACCCAGCGAGCGGTTACCTTGTTCATATGTAAATGGTTGTGTAAGATCTCCCCAATACGTTCTTTGCTCATGTTCTACTCCGGTATCTGACGAATTCGAATACGCCGATCCTCTAACACCATTTTTCCGATTTTCCTGATGTTCTCTTCAGTAACTACCGTGAAAGCTTGTTCAGGGTGATCTCCATCTTCTCTCAATATACTCTTGTCCATGTTGAAACAACCATGTCCTTCTTTTTACGGTTGCATACAATGATGCAAACTCGGGAGAGGTTATGTTCAACTTCTCATGGTTATCTTTTGCACTTTTTCCTTTTTTAAAGAGTGCAATGATAAATATTTATGGTACTAGTGAGTTAAATAAGAGATCGTACGGTACTCCAATTTCTACATTAAAACGGTTTGAAACTCGACATTATGATAACGTTGCTTACTCACAAACAAAAAATGTGATTAAGTTACAACTTTGAAGCAAGCCTATACTGAGATTTTTACGAATGCACTGCAATACTACAACGCAAGCAGATTCTATAAAACAATTGCATGACTCACTTCTCGTCAGACACCCTTCGTATTATAAATGTTGGTTGTGGTCGATTTATTGGAATGATTTATTTTATGGGCCCAAAGCGTGGTATGGCATCTACCTCGTTCCCAGGAGTAAACAGCTGATGCGTATGGTAGATGGAACCGGTATGCTTTTCCGAACGTTTATGGTGCAGCTTTATATACATAACTTACAAGGGGGTAAGGAGGGGCACTAGCCCCACCTGGAAGTTGAAGAATTTGAATTTTATTGAAACATTTTGTATAACATGCCGTTTATTCTAAGCTTTCCCCCCTAGCATGCCGTTTATTCTAGGCTTGCCCCCTCAAAGCAAATTTCTGCGAGCGCCTATGAGTGTCCGGCAAGATGCTAAAACAAATCTGGCAACCTTGCTCCAAATTGTATACAGCACTATTCAACTTTTCTGGTTGAATTGCACGAATTTGCTCCCTGATACTGCCCTTTAATTCCTCCAACGTTGTTGGACGTGTTCTAAACAACAAGTTTTTTAAATAACCCCACAGCCAGTATTCCGCTGGGTTAAGATCAGCCGATCTTGGTGGCCATGAATTTGCAAAATGTCTGCTTATAACACGAACTGGTCGGTAAATGTGCGGAGGTGCTCCACCCTGCATAAGAATCATGTTTTCAATTCCTTCGTGCTCGTTTTGCATCTATGTAATTTCATAATCCCTTAACATTTGCAGGTATCGTTCACCAGTAACAGTTACAGATACGGCTTCCCCATTCTGTATTTCCTCGAAAAAGTATGGACCAATGATTAAATTAGCTGTGAAACCGCACCAAACGGTGACTTTTTTGTCATGAAGACTTTTTGACCATTTTGTTTGAAAGTTTAATACGTTATCCATTAGCCCAATATAGCTTGCCGATATATTTATAAAAAAACAAAAACAGAGAGCTCACTCGACATGGACATTTATTTATTATAGCAATGATGATTTGAAAATACGATTCAAAATATGCATTTATCTCTTTTTAGCGGGTATTAGAAAATTGAGTGTTTTAAAAAGTTAATTACATATTTGTCGGTGATTTTGTTAAAGGAAGGTAATACTGAAGACACATGCTTTAGAAGTATTTCAATACTAAACACTATAAAGAGGCACTGCTTTACAACAGATACAGGAAGAAGCAAGTGATTAAATAAAGAATCAATTAGAGAAATATCGAGAAAAGAGTATAGTCTCGCCAACAAATGAAGGATTTAAGATTACCGATATCACGAGGGCAGAATTGTAAAAAGCTTCTCAAATCACGCAGTGTCCACCTCATGATCACGTGGTCGACCCGAAAAATGTATCTGATAACAGAAACAACTGATAAACTCGAATGATTCAGTAGCGTCACAAAATGTCCTTTACGAAGGCCAACATTGATGCTTAATGTTGTATTCGATTATAATCGAATACACGTACAAAATAGGGAAAATGAAATTAATTTATACTATAAGAACAATTATTATTAACGTCCAAGTTTAATTATTTCATTCCACCTATAAAATACTATTTGACTCACAGTTAGGCATATTTTTGTTTTCTATGTAACATGTATGCAAGTAAACGGCAAAAATATAAATTAAATTAAACATATGAAAGCAGAAATATTGTTATAAACAAAAATTCTTAAGAACTACTATAATAGTTAAGTAATTCCTTTACAACAGTAACAAATTGTTTATACATTAATTGTTTTATTGGTTATTTGAAATTGGTAAATTATTATACATTACGATTCCAAATATATAAAAAGGATTGCCATCATTTAGTATCAGTTTTATGCACTTAAAAATGTAAATTAACACCAGTTATGATTTTGTGTAGTTATGATTATTGATTGATTCCCTATTTTTTACTTTTAACGATTTATAGTTAAAATTTTTGTAATTACTTTTCTTTAAATGTATTCATTACCCTATGCCATTTAAAACGTAATGAGATTTTTAATTATAAATCGTTATTAAGGTTGAATAGATACTTCAACAATGATACTTCCTTGAAGAGTGGTCTTGAATGCATTGTTGCCATACTGAGGGCCTTGAGAATGCGGTGTTGCCATATTGATGGCCTTGAGAATGCGTTGTTGCCATATTGTTGACCTTGAGAATGCGGTGGTGCCATATTGTTGGCCTTGAGAATGCGGTGGTGCCATATTGTTGACCTTGAGAATGCGGTGTTGCCATATTGTTGACCTTGAGAATGCGGTGGTGCCATATTGGTGACCTTGAAAATGCGGTGTTGCCACGTCTAGGTGACAGAGATAGATTCAAGGTCACCATGTGTTAGAGAGAGATAGGTTCAAGGTCAAGGTCAGGAGTGGGGGGTGGGTCCAGAACTCTCATTTTTTCCCTACTGATAAATTTACATAATGTTAAAAAGTACTATCCGAACGTACGCTACTGACTTTTTTAAAACGTCTCTAGTAACATAATACTCTGCTTACATTCTTAGCTTATCGTAATGTTCTCACAGCTGACGTGCACGCGTTCATTTATATCCTTCGTTTGTCAGCGAGACTATAGTAGTGGTGCTTTAAAAATATTGTTGCTTTAAACGTCAATAAATATTAATCAATGTCTATCGATGTTGAATGTCGAACAATTGGTAAGAATGGCTATAGATATTTTAAAAACAGAAGTTAAATATCATGTAGCCCGTAATTTTAAATATTTACATCTGTACAATTAAACATAAGCTTAGCTATCGGGGAAAGTTTAAATAGTATAGTACTAGTTTCTTAGAACTCCTATAGTCACTCTCTGTGATTCAGTCAGTCTGTTGGTAGTTTTTTAATGGACGCGGACATGGCGAAAATTCTCAGTTGCTTTGTTAGCTGTGAAAAATCATTTGATGATTACTATGAAAATTACAGATTTCCTTCATAACAATATGAGTAATTTATAGATACGGTAAACATGTAAACTTGGTCTCGGAAGAGATGGTGGAGAGATTTAATGAGCCTTAGTAATTATCATTGCATCATGAAATGAAATAAAAAAAAATAAAAGTTCAAAAATCTCCGCTTTATCAGGTTTTTGGCATTGTTTATGAGATTATTACTTTCTTAGGGCGTGTCTATCTTTATGCGAAGTTGGAATTTCCACATGTCGTGTTTTTAGATCCTAGGGTAGTTTTCATCAAAACTTGTGAATTAAGTTTTGTCCCTCAAGGCTGTTTCCTTCACTTATGTTAACTACGTCATACATTTTTAATTCCTTTAATGATAGTCTTGAAATCTGAAACCTTAATAAGGTAATTTTCTATTTATTAAAGACAACTCTTTAATATAAAATTTAATCAGTTTAGGGAAGTATCATTTCCACTCCAGTAAATGCACATTATTGTGCATAAACATAGAACTGTCATCATTAGGGGAATATCAAATAAGATGGCAACATTCAAGTTTTATGTAAATTTGCATAATAAATCATGAAACAAAATTTTAACAGCATTTATATTTCCATTTAGAAATTTTAGTTGTGCTTTTCTACAACATTAATATTATACCGTTTTATCCGCAGTAATATCGATTAGTTAGAGTGGATCACCGCCTAGAACGTATATGCATAGTATTTCAAATTCACTTTCAATGAAATATCGCGTTTTCCCTGTGAGTTTTCCACGAAATATTGCGCTAGTCGACCGTATAATATATGGATCGGAAATTTTCGTGTACGACTTTATGCAGATATGTGCGTCGAACCGAAAGATGACAATTTCATATCTGATTTGCTGTTGGCATATATTCCAATAGCAGCCGCAAGTGGAATTTTATTAACATAGAATTTATCGTATCCCCAAAAAAATATTTTCTCCATTATTTACTCACATTGGTTAACCAACGAGTGATTATAAAATCGATCTCGCTAACTTTTTAGGTCGAGTCGATTTTATCTTGGGTTGTGGTGGAGTTTCTACAATTTGATGAATTTAAA
Organism: Agrypnus murinus; assembly: GCA_929113105.1. Classification (NCBI taxonomy): domain Eukaryota; kingdom Metazoa; phylum Arthropoda; class Insecta; order Coleoptera; family Elateridae; genus Agrypnus; species Agrypnus murinus. Next base: position 129,728,008 of record OV816023.1, on the reverse strand, counting down.
CGAGGATGAACATCACATACAGTCTGAGTTAAGCAAAACGCCCATAGGCAACAGATTAATTAAAAAACTCCATTTATCTCAAGCAATAGCTAAAACTATTTTTAGACTATTATTACGTCCTCTATAAACAATAAAACGAAATAACGATAAAAATAACTGATTCACATTTCGAAAACAGACGAATGCTTTTTGCGTTTAAATGACACTATTAAGGCTTCTTTTTAGTGGGTGGTGAAACGCTGTAAATTGACCAATTTGAAATAGCAATAACTTCCTTGTACCTGCATCTGGAAAAATACAAATTCTCCAACAGCACCATTAGACTTTTCCTTACCGCGGTAAATGGACAAAATTATAAAATTTGAATTTAGAAAGAAGTTAGGAAGGTATCTATAAAAAAGGGAAAATAATGAATAGAAACCTAAATATAACTTTTAAACTATTTTTGTCCTTTTACCGCGGTGCATCTAAATACTGTTACTATATGCAAATATCGATCATGTTGTAGAGTTGCTTTGTTTTGAAGTAATTGGTATTTAAGAGCGCGCTTGATAACGCAAAAGTGCATAAATTACTGCGCCTTAAAAGAAAATTAATTAGATAACCCATCTTGCACTGGTTTCTTTTCTTTCAGACAGCAGATATGACTAATTCAACATTGGAATTCCCAAATATTCCGACCAGGGTCGCTCGTAAATTACTGTGTTATAAACAACACTAAACATATTAGGTTTCATTTTCATTTTTATAAGCGTCAGTTTTATAATTGTTCATTTTTCTGTTTATCAAAATGAAAGACATTATTGAATGTCTATTGAAATCTCTTTAAATTAAAAGTATTTATTATTATATTATTAAGAGTTACGAATTAAATTAATAATATTAATTTAGTTTCATATTAGTAAAGGGTTTATGTTTAATTTCACCTATGGATATCAAGGTTATTGTTATTATGCTTAGCAACTATTAAGCTATAATAGCATAAACTATTTAAAATACTTCTAGTTATTATTAAAATTGAAGATTTCTAGTGGAAATCAATTTTTCAGTATGTGGAAGTTTCAATTAAAAAAGCATAGAATGCAAGAGTTTATACATTTTGTTAAAAGACACAGTTAGAGGTTACTATACAGGGTGGCCTCAGGAATACATACGTATTTATTTTTATAAGCAAGAAAATCAAACAATTAAGTGAAAATATTTATTCAATATACATGTAAGTCGTAGACTTTTGGTGTAATGCGTTATTCCGCGGAAAACGTGGTAATATTATCTATGTGACACCATAAGAAGACTTATTTTAAATATTGTATTCGGCGCATATTTCACTGGGCCATGGTGCTAGAGATAAAATGATTTTTGCTTTAAAATCAGACCACATCATTCCACTACCTGTTTTCGGATATTTCTACAATCGTGTGAAATTCGTCTTAAGAAGAAAAAAAGTAAAATCGAAACATACAAATTTGGTTACTAAACCTATAGTTTTAAAAGAATTTTGTTATCGGGGCCAAGTTGATTTGATCGATTAGCAGTCATGTCAGGATAAAGAATACAAATTGTTACAAAATTATTAGAACCATCCCACAAAATTTATTTGCCTACGTCCTTTGAAATCAAAGAAAGCTGTTGAAGTAGCTTAGAAGTTTTTGAAAATCTTCCTTGAACTTGGATGTCCAGCCATATTACAAAAGCGACAGTGACCTCGAATTTGCAAACTATATAATTCTCGAATTAGTAAAACTATGGCCTGAGCTGGAAATTATTCATGGCCAACCGCGACATCCTCAATCACATGCAGTATTATAGCAAGAAGCAATCAGGATGTCAAAAATATGTTGCCAGTCGGACTGCAGGACAATAATTACACAAATTGGTCTGTTGGCTGTTATTTCTTGCAGTTTCAGTAAAGCTGTTCCTTTCATAGGATTATTACATTGGATTGGTACAAGGTAAAATTTGGCACAGATCTAAAAATTAGACTATCCTCTACAAATCATTTCAATAAAATGATTAAATCCCTAGGGCATAGTATAAATAACATACAGTAACGTGACTGTCGCAAATAGTTACCATCCACCACACAGCAAGCTGGCAGGTGCCGGCAGTACATAGAAAGCATACTTCATACACGCGACCGAGCACATCAAATTATCCAGTCCCGTATAACTCCAATTATGCAGTGCGAATGCCCCCTATTACGAAATGAATAAACACAGAATCAGGAAACGATGAAGAGATTGTTTTAATTGACAATGATTACCAAACTTCTGATAAATTAGAAAAAACTTTATTCGATATATATGCAGTTATTTGATAAAAAATGTTTATCGGTACATACCTGCAAACCTGAGTTTTATTTAATTTATTTTATCTATGGAAATACTTTTTCAACAACACTTCCAATATATTTGTGTAAATGAAAATGTGGTCAAACGCGTTTTATCTATCTTCAAAACATTAACATTTCTACATTCGTACAATAAATATAATAATAATATAGTATATCTTTTACACGCTCGACTGCGAGTGTATTACACTTTAAAAGACGTTAACAGAAATTTTAAATCATCCAAAAGTAGTAAAAAGATAATTGTATTGAAACATAATTAACAATAAAGTTTTCGTTTTGTAAATGATATTCAATTATGTAAGTTAATTTAAGTTCAGTTAATAACAAACTAATTGTTCAAAGGCGTCAATTAATTTTGTTGATTCAAACAATTCTATTTCGTATTTTATTGAATACGTTACTGGATATTATCTGCAGGCGATGTCGACCGATCAACTCCGGTGCACTACTTCGTTTATGGGCGTGATATTCGAAGGTGGATTAATGAAATCAATAGTGCCGCACGCAAGTAAACCTACTGACTGTTATATATACTGTGCCTAGACACTAAAGATGATCTTGATGAGTTACTCTAAAAATTACAAAGTCATTCAGTAGAAGTAAATGCCAGTATTAGCCAATCATATAAATATGTACAAGAAGGTGAACAATGGGAAAGAACAATTGGCGAAGAAGAAACAACAGAAATGTGTATAACATGGTGGAAGAAACAAATTTAATAATATATGCAGAAAATGTAAGAACTTAGAATTGAATAACGTTATACAATGCCTTGTAACGAACAGGAAAATGACAAAAACCTACAAGAAACAGATCAACAAATTATGTGCCTTAATTGCGAAAATCAGAATACCACATGTGTTTTCAATGGAATAGGTATGTCGAGATGTTCTTGCAAATGTCTCCCTCCTAATGACTAATCACTAAAACAATGTATTTGTACTTTTCATGATTTCCAAAGCATCGTTTGTAGTGTTCGATTTGCCAGTCTTCGGAAATATCTATTTGAAAAGGGCAGCTTTGGCAAATTCGAGAATTGATACAAAGTTGATACACTTTGAAATTTTGAAAACATATTTTTGCTGTGGGGAGTTTATGTAGACGCATTTGCCGTTAAACGCAATTGGGGACCTCAAGTGACTCAAGTTCGTAAGTGAAGTCTACCAGAGAACTTCACTCACAAACTTTAGTCACATAAAAGTCTTTAATTGCAAGATAAGTAACTTAATAAAATAAGCAGATATTATAAAAAGTATGTACAGCCTCTTCCACATGATAAAATCAGGAGACTAATCTCAAGAAAGAAATTGTACACGCTACACCAGATTACAAAACACCGCATGATCTCACAGCCGAATACACATTTTATTCAGAATTATTTATTTGCCTCAAAATTTGTATATCGACTAACCAAGTTTCAAAGAATCGAAATTTCATTATCTCTAAAATTCTAAAGTTCAGTATTTTAGTTTCAATCATTTAAAGATTAAATATCAAGAACTGAGACATTCAAAGTTTAATTTCCAAGTTTCTTATGTAATCTAAATCGATAATCTAAATTTTCAAAGTTTCAGTTTCCAAGTTTTCATTTTAAACAATAATGGAATGTTTGGAAGTTTCCAATATAATGACGCCCAGAACATATCAATGTAAACTACGGATATGAGTTGAAATCTAAAACGTGACATCTGTGATTTGAATTTTAAATTTCTGAAATTTCCAATTTTAGAACCTTAAGAGTGAGACTTTACAATATAAACTTCTTAAACTGCATTTTAAAACTATGTCGGTTTTAGACTTAAGCTTCATTTTTAATCCTAAACGTTTACAGTAAATACCAATTCCGTTGGAGGGAGATTCTTGGAATGAATGGAAAGGAGATTTCGAATCCCTAGAACCAACCGACAGGTAGAGACCCCATCGTTTACAATCATGTAGCATTCTAGGGATAGCTTTCACTATGTGACAGATGACGTTTCGTTCCAAGAATCTTCCGCCAACGGAATTGGTATTTACTGTAACATTCTGCTATTTTTAAAGTTTTCGAATATTATATCTCTGAAATTTATAATTTTTGAGATTTTAAAACATAGAAGAAATTCTATAATCGATGCTTTAAAAACTGTTGTAATGCTGAACTTGTAATTGTGAACCTCTAAAAGACTTCTGTTTGAGACTTGAGAAATGACACAGTATTGGATTATAAATTTCGAATTTTTGATACCTTAAACCGTTTGAACTGGGGTTTCAAATCATTTTCATGTTCAGGAGCAAGAACAGATTATTTTAAACCTTTGGGACATGCAAAAAAGTAACATTATATCAATTACATTGATTCGGCCTGTACTTTATGAAGATCCATAATAACACAATAAATAAAACTATTTATTTAAAAATCATAACTGTCCTTTCGCTACACGGTAGCTTCTTCAGATAAAGCCTGGTTTAAGCTTTAGTTATAACCAGTCTTTATCTGAAGAAGCTATTGTGTAGCGAAACGACAGTTATAATTTATAATTAATTATTTTAGTGAAGATTTTAATAGTATTTTATTGTGTTATTGTATTTAACATTATATTCAATAAAAAATTAGCCAATCGCACACAGTGTATAGCAATAAACAATGGAATTTCTAGCTTTTCACCGGTAGTAACAGGAGTACATGTTTTGTGTTAAAGGCTGTTCCCAAAGGCTTTCCAAAATTAAACTTACACCAAAAAGAGTCTACACCTAGCTGTATAACATACTGTATTTCTAAAGAAATTGAAGGTACACTTTCTTAGATATTCAAAGTCAAAGGTCACATCATGTGACCTTGGAATGAAGAATTCACGAAACCATATGAAATTTTGCAGTTCAAAAGAAAATTTTCACAGAAAATTGACTATAAAATGAAGCAGGTAAAATAAAACATGAATTTGTTTTAATTTTCTGGGGTCTTACAACAAGCAAAACTTTTTATCAAGAACGACATTTTTCGATAAAACTAAAAATAAAAATTTTTCCCCTCTTGTGAACTCAATCCGTGGACACACTGTATAATATCTGGACTTATAAAGGGCCCCATATCTCAAATAGCTTAGAACCTTATCAAGTCTAAATCCGGCCCTGGTTTTAATTAATTTTTCTTAAATGTAATAACAGCTGGAAATAAAAAAAGATGCGGGATCCATAGTTTGTCGCCAAGACTTTGGACGAAGGATAATAATGAAAGCTTTAAAACATTAAATTTGATGAATAAATATTCTGGATGAAGGAATATCACCATCATCCTCTTATGCTGTCCCATTACAAGACATCAAAAGTTGAGTTTAGTTGAGACTCATAGTTAAAATAAATCAAAACATATTATTTACTGTTTTATTATTCTCGCAGGAAATTGTATTCATTATAATAGGTTTTAATTAATAAACTAAAATACTTTAATAAACAGTTTTATATATATAAAATGCAATAACAGCTGAAAGTAAAATCACGACCTACTAGATTATGAATATGAATGTTATGACTGCGTATACTGTATTCGAGGAAGGAGCGGAGTGATCACATGCAAACTGCCTGATAGGGGTGGAGTTAACACATGCCCTTATCAAGCTGCACAAAACTTGTACTATTCCGGCCGGAACATTTCGCACGATTTTATCAATAGGCTGATTTTTCTCAAATTTTATGTGAATAACAAAAACTTTTCATGACATGACACAATCTCATAGGCGCGTCCAAAATAACCATTGCAATGAAGATAATAGAGTATTAGTTGTTTTTATTATCAATATAAAAAAAGGTTTATTTTGAAAAAAGAATTTATATCAAGATACATAATTTTGATTTAAAAATTACGTATTTTATGACGTACATATGTGATTTAAAGAAAAATAATACAACATGCCACTGGATGTGACAGCGCTTACAAAGGGAAAAAGATTTTACTGCCGGAATAGTACATCTGTCGTACGCTGTTTGCTGCCCGTGCAAATCTTTGAATTCCCATTTGGGTCATTCCATCTCAAGCCATCTTTTTGGGTAACCCTTGGCAATGTTAATAATTTTCGAGTTCACTGTCTCCAGCCTTACTTTGTGGAACACCATAATCATGAAATATAATATAAATACAAAGATTAAACTAAACTTGTGTGTATCATAAAACCAGAATATTATATCTAGCTAATAACAACTGTCACTGTCAAAGGACTCAGATTATTTTGTATAATTTGCTGGTGTTATAATACACATGAGTTAAAAATTCCAAAGGCACATTTGATGGAGTTACGTTTTGCTCGTACTATATTATCTGATTCTTTGAATTACTTAGCAGTTACTAACATTTAAAGTGAAACATGCACCCAGACATCATAAAACTTCGAAGCTCCATTACTAAATAATCAATAAAAGATGCACTCATGTTTTTATGCACTTTAGCAAAAGTTGAAAAAGCAAACATAGAATACATATAATTGATAACTTTATTGAAATTATATTATTTATTAACAATATAACAGCATTAATTGTATTAAATAACTTTTTTTTAATTGAAAAAGTCTCCAGCTTCGATGGATTAGTGGTTTGTATGTTGTGTACCTGTGGTAAGTCTTCGAATAAAAAGCTTGTCTTTTACATTTTATATTTTCATCTGTCCACACTTTAGAAAAGGTATGGCCAACGTTCACCCATGTCTCATCAAGAAAGTATATTGTCCGAACTTTAGTTCTGTACTCTTCAAATGTACGCAAATGCTGTCTACGCCAGGTCACAGTATCTTCTTCTCCAATAAAATACTTTTATTTTGTAACGTCATACAAGTGTTGTGCTGTCAACAAGTGTATTAAAGTGCACGTTATATTAAAATGAAATGTCTTACCGAAAATTAAAATTTTTAATTGTATAAAAGAATGTTTTTCTGGAGCAATTTTTCTTCCAGTAGAGGTTTTAGAACATATTCTTTAGAACAGCGTTTCCCAACCGCCGGTCCGCGGACCGGTGCCGGTCCGTCAGAAATTTTTGCCGGTCCGCAGAGAAATAACATTATTCAAAATTTTACTAAACGAATTTTTTTAATTCGTGTTATCCTGGAGCTAACGTAGGGTCAAATGGTTTATCGGAGTTGCCCAAGAGTAAACTCTGAATAAATTTATACGGAGCCGGCGCTATGTATTACATACATACGTGCAGATATATAACGCGCCGGCTCCGTACCTATGTGGTGGGGTAGTATTCAGCAATAGGTAATAAAGAGGATCTACCATTTTAGAATTCTTAAGCGGGTTTGGCGCGCACTATTCTAGGCATACTGGTACCGAAAGAATTTTCGTCTTGCATCCCCGATTAACGCGAACGATGAAAATCCGGGTTTCGCGTTTTTGAGGGGCTGCAAAACTTCGACCCGGACCGTTTTTTGTGTGTCGATGCATTGGGTAGTTCCCGTCTCAGATTTGAAGTCTCCGGCAAACCCTTTAGGCGGAGGCGGGAAAGAATTGACCACGCCTTACGGTAGGTCGTAGCAAAAATCTGATCGCGGTATGTTTGCCATCGCACTACCGCAATTTTCTGAACTCTTCCGGGGGGCGGGGGCTAGGGGTGACATGGGGTTTTTGGAGGCGATCAAACATGTGTTGGCGGCATTTGATGTCACGCGGCTTGCTACGAGCGGTGCACCTATTGGTTTTTCCGTATCTCTAGCCCTCTCCACCCGTTTTTGAGAGGCGGTATCTCGGAAACTATAGGAAAATTTCAAGTATATTTTACGTGGGGCACCTGTGTAAACTTAATCCCCACGTTCCTTCCAGAAGGAAGTGATTGGGATACGCCCAATCAGCGCGCAAGTTGCATAACCGGCAGTCGTGCAATTGCTACCAGATTAACTCACTGGTAGGAGCGAGGTTGCCTATCCACCCTCTACTAGCTAAGTCGCGCATAGTGACCGAGCAGTTGACTTAACACGCTGCTCACCCGCCGGCACTAGAAGTACCTCGTCCAGCAATAGGACTATTCCCCAACTTGACGCTATTATCAAGTGGGACCACTGCCCGATCGAATCCAACCTCAGATGTGGCAGGACTTGGTTTTTAAGCGGTTTTGCCACCCCGATCTACCAATTTTTGGCTTGGTGGGCCCTCGACAGAGCTTCTTTTAAGTCTACACGTTATAGACTCCCGGTGCGTACCCGAAATTGGTGAAGTTGTCTTAATAGTGAGAGGCTATGTATTCGCTTCAACTATCCTTAAGAGTAATGGCTTTCAGAGCTTCTCCCAATCACTGTACCCGGCTGCAGTCCGGATCAAAGGGTGGCCGGGATAGCTCCTAAGCACATTTACCTGGCGGTTTGCAGTTTCCCATCTGCCCAAAGGTCGGGATAAACCTCACTTCTAGTCACCGCTCTAGAGATTCAGTCAAACAGCGGGTTCCTTTGGTGACCATAAATGACCTCGGTCAAACAGCGGGTTCCTTTGGTGACCTTACATGACCTAGGTCATGCAGCGGGTTCCTTGGTGACCATAAATGACTTCGGCCAAACAGCGGGTTCCATTGGTGACCATAAATGACCTCTTCCCTAGGCGAGATTCGAATCCGCCCACACCGGTCTCATCTACCAGGGCTCCCCCTGATCGGTCAGAGTTACCGTCGAGAATTCTCACGAATTTCTCTACCACACACTTTATTCTGACAGCTTCATCCGTTGCCCGTCAGCGGGTCGGGGTAGAAGACAGCCAGTTCTAGGGGTGAACGTCGTGTGGTCTCCCGTTCACCCAAGGAAACTATAGGAGCCAAAACTTCAATCTCGGCGTTAAACGACGAGCAATCTCAAAATGTTTCCTTTTTTCACCCGAGAATCGTGCTAAAGTAATATGGCCGCCACTAGCCTTATCGGACTCCTAAGTGGAAACTACTTCTGGAGGTCTTATATGATTGGCTGCTGGGTCGTTTGATCCAATTCCCTTTTTTGACCGCCGCTCCCACTGCCAGCGTTTTCGGTTATATCTCCGCTCCATGTGTCGATGGAGCGCCCTATGTGTCTAGAACCTAGTTATGGTCTTTGGCGCCGCACCCGGCCCTGCGATCGTTTCTTCGTTTGGCGAAAAGAGAAAAAAAGGTTGGGAACCGCTGCTTTAGAATACTCTGCCGCATATTCTTTTTTCGCCTTGAATATGGTGCTTTTAGATACTCTTACATTACATCGCGTTCTTTTGAATACTGATTAACTCTTAGGATATAAAACTGTAATAAGGAACATAATCATCTACCACATACAACCGGGATGGGGTCTCAATATGGCGGAGTAGGTATTTTCGGTTTTGTAATTAGATATTTTCATTGGCGGTTCTCACCGTCTCGAAATGCGCACATAAACTACATAACCTCAATTTTAAAACATAGTATTTTTAAATTAATCTTGGAATATAAGTTTTTTGTATTTAATATTTTAAGCAAACGAATACTTGCTTATGAAATGTAATTCCCTTAATAGTATTTGTCGGAGTTTGAGAGAAAAGCAGACGTAGGTGGTGTCTAATGGCGGCCAGTGTGGCGTCTCTTCTCATAAGAGGCGTCGCTTTTATTAATTTGATATGTCATAAATGGTGTACAAGCTAGATTCAAACGATGTGAATATCAGAAAAATGTGCTAATTTTCGGCGCAACTGTACAACCAGCAATGGTACCAACCAAGTGGAACCATTCTGAACTTGCACCTGCGCATTATTCGAAGAAAGTTGGCTTGATCCCGATGTTCAGTACGCATAGGGACTGCGAAAGCACGGCCTATCGATCCTTTTGGCTTGAAGAGCTTTCAGCAAGAGCTGTGAGAAAAGTTACCACAGGGATAACTGGCTTGTGGCGGCCAAGAGTTCATAGCGACGTCGCTTTTTGATCCTTTGTATCCAATTTGTAAGCAAGACTGATAATCTACCAAATTTACCTCAGTATCGACCTGTTGCGACTTATAGAGCTTTCTGTAAAGCAAAGTATAAGCTTCTTAATGAACCAGTGAAGGGTTTCCCAGGTTTCAAGGCAAAGTCGGATTCAACTTGGCAAAGAATCTCAAACCAAGTAGTAACTGAATCGGGAAATAATCTGTTTAAGAACTTTCGAAACAACTTACTGGGTGTGTCCAAAAAAAAGACCATTTTCAGCATTATAATTTAAATATTTATAAAGTTTTTTTTGTTCAAACTTTTAATAAAGTTTTTGTTATTGATCTAGTTCTAAAACTCGTTTAATTATTTGTGACCGAAAATAACGACACTTTACCTGAAACACCCTTTATATGAAAATGAAAGGAATACAATTAATATAAGAATAGACATTTTTGAAGATCATCTATCTTCAGTGTTACAGAAGAATTACATTAACATTATTACCAACAACAAAACTGCAATTTTACATTCGCCTGAAGTGAACGTTGCCAAGTTTCTATATTGGCGGTAACGAAAAGTAGCTTAAATTTTGCCATTGTTAAGAATCTTTGATTTAATAAAGCTATAAAGAAAGTAATTGGAATTTAGTTAAATTATTTTTGAAGTATTCAAAATATCCACAAAATATCCAATAAATGAGAGGGTTAGAAAAATTATCCTGAAGAACTTCAAATTATCCACAAATCGAAGAATTATCCGCAAATCGGCAGCACTGGTAGATAGTAGATCTAAAAGCAAGTGAAATATGGATAAATCACGATAAATCAAACGTTTACATTAAGGGTTGCCAGATTTATTAAAAAGCAATGCGCCAAACTGATATAAAAATCGCCAATAAATATAGATGGCGTTACAAAGCAACAAAAGTCAAAATCTACTAAGGGTCCATCTTTCCATCTCCGTAAACTTTATCTGACACTTGGCCGGTTTCACAAAGCTTGATTAAGTTCTGATTAACTTAATTGTCATTAAATTCAAAATTCAGACATTTTATTGGCTGAAATTTAACAGACCTTGAATTTTATCTAATTATATTTCTAGATTTCAAATTTAATCACAATTAAGTTAATCACAGTTTAATCAAGCTTTGTGAAACCGGGCAACTGACAGTTAATTGTTGAGTAAGTTTCGGAAAGGGAAAATAATGGGCTTTCCAACTGTGAGCTGCCCTATTCCCGAGAATACGTCTGGATATTGGCGATATATCTGGATATGGACGAGAATTTCTGGATAAAATGGAAGTGGCAAAGAAAGACGAATGCTAAAAAAAAACTAAGAAGGAGACTGGCAAACATCGCATTCTATTATCTCAATTACTTCAAAAGTTATTTACGATTATAAAGGGTCAAAATATAATGAGACACCCTGTATAATTTCACATGAATAAAAAGAATTACCTGCGTTAATCAAAACAAAAACAAAAAATATACCTAAAAAATGACATTACCGAGGTTGTACGTGTTAAAAATCCATATAGGTATCGAAGTATGAATTTTTCCTGCCTTCTGTGCTCTGTAACTCCAAAACTGTTAATTTTAGAGCTTCGTATCCCTGGAGACTTTCGATCAGGATAATGTAAACTACAACATATCACAGTTTCAGCCAATTTGAATGGTATCCAATTTCCGTAAGAAATGTGCGGAGTCCTTTGCACGAGGGCACTCATTAGATTTGGTGCAGTCCTGTACATAATTTCCCGAAATCCCATCTATTCAGATTACACTAACATTCATAATGCTAGTTGTCAGATTAATTCTTATGTATTTTTTGTTACATATTTATTAAAAATAATTATTAATATTGTTTGGCTAAAAACGTAAAAATTCTAAAAAAACGAACAAATAGATAAAAATAATAAAATCTTACTATTATGACAACTTTTTCCTCATCAGAAATTTGAAATCGTGTATTAGGATAGCAGAAAAGGCTGAGGATGGTTTTGCTGGAGTCCTGGTAGCTACATTGACATATTGAAGACCCCCCGTATTTAGCCATTGACGACACCAGTTTTACAGATTTTCAAGAATGTTTCAAATTTAACTTTGTTAAAAGTTAAAAACTATTTTGAGTTATTTCATAACAATTTTTAATAAGTATATAACAGAAAATGCGTAAACCATAACGTAACAATTAGCATTAAGAACATTAATAAAAATAATGGAAGCAGGTGTGTCTCCAAGAAATTGTACTTTCTTGGAGACACACCTGCTTCTGTTATTTTTTATTAATGTTCTTAATGATAAATAATTGTTGCGTTATCGTTTATGGATTTTCAGTTATATAATTATTAAAAATTGTTATAAAATAACTTAAAATAATGTTTAACTTTTAACAAACTTGAATTTCAAACATGTTTGGAAATTTGTAACAACTGGACGCCATCTGTTAACCAGTAGCACTATTAATGATGATATTACAGATTGTGTCATGAATGTCTATATACGGGTGTAACCAATATGTAAATGTAGCTATCAGATGGCTATCAGGATAGCAGCAAACCACCCTCAGGCTTTTCTGCTATCCTAATACACGATTTTAAATTTCGGATGAGGAATAAAGGTGTTAGTTATAATAGTAAAAATATTTTTATGTTCGTTTTATTAGAATTTTTGCTTTTTTAATCAAACAATCTTAATAATTATTTTTAATAAGCATGTAACAGAAAATGCATAGGAATTAACCTAACAACTACACAGTAAAAAATTTAGTGGCATTTTAACAAAAAAACGTTGTTTCCACAGGTCCACAACATTATACGAGTTCATTTAGCAAAAACTTATATTGTCAGTTTTAACATCAAGTTTTGAGTAAGAAACTACAGCAGATAGTTGTTGTAATGTAAAACATAAAGTGTTCTTTATCTTTAAAGCGAAAGTTGCTTAAACCAGTAAGACTTCGTAAACCAACAACCAAGACCTGCGACTTTCACAATTTGCTAGTGTTAAACTTGAAATGGACTTTGCTTTTTTCCGAACTTAAAAAGCTTTATTTGCATTAGTTATTTGCTAAATTAAACACTTTTCAGAGTTAAAAATGCCCAATAGTATTGTGGAAACAAGAAAAGTAATTAAGCAAGCCAACCACATCACATGCGAAATTTCCAAAATTGTTTTGCCACCACTACAATTACAAAATGTTAAATTCACAAAGAGTTTTAGTAACACTTCTTTGAGATATAGTTAATTGTACAATAGTTTTGTGGCAAATTTACAATATGATTTAGTTGAAATGTCTTTAAATTGTTGTTAATTTAACTTATTGTAAAGGGCAGAATTACAAAAGTATAAAAGAGAATATGCAATACCCCATAGTAATAAAATGTTTGAATTTAGGTTTCTTTACTATTTTTTATTTTATTATATTTTTTACGTTTTAACCTCATTAAATAATAAATTCAAACCTTTTATAATCACGAGATCAATGCAGTCTCTTTTATTATTCTCCATATAGCTTTGGGAGAGTAATTGGAAAAAATAATAACAACACTCATAGAAGAAAGCACTTTATTAATAAAAACGGTAATTATGAACAGCGAATAACAATATGCAAACTAAAAAGCCTTATATTAAAACAGACTACTTAGGAACAATACACAGTGTACCAATATGATTAAGATTCTACTAGTTACGCTATCCCAGTCTGAAACAATAAGAAATTAATCTCAGTGATAATGCAATAATAACTATAACTTTTTAGACATGTACTCTCTTACCATCTTCTTCGGTGTTCTTCTTAATTAGCTGAAAATCGACCTTAGTAACTATTTACACTTCTGTAATATTGTTGTATAATTTATGAAGTCTTTTATAAATTTGGTTCCATCAATTTTAGGAAATATTAAGGAAAATTCGACAGAAATCTGAAAAAATAAATATAGTAGTACTAATTAGTAACCGCATTTATAAATAGTCAGATAATAATTTGAAGCTTACCAATCCATATCAGTATCAAAAAACTTACATATTTTTCACATTTATATTCCTGTGTTTCTGTTACAATCCACACACGACTATTGTTTTTTCTAGTATTTCCGAGACTTGACTAGTTGACTTGACTAGTAAATCTTTTGTACTGCTAGTTTCTGGTAAGGACGAATTTAGTTTGCTTTTTCTCTTTCTAAATATGGTTCGTAATCTGGTTGTAATGTATCCTTGTTTTGTGTCGGAATCAAAAAGAAATTCCTAAAATTTTGATAATTCTACATAAGATTTTGAAAATACTGTATTAAGCAATATACATACATATCCTTCTGATGAATTAGGATCCTTTAGTTGAGGAAATAATGCAACACTGCATATAGCATAAGCTTCTCTGGTACTGTTACTTGGTAAGACATTGTCAGGAGTAGATTGGGGCATGTGAAATACAGTTAGATTTACAAGTCTTTTCCGATTTGGATCCAGTGTATTATTTTTTTTATAAAATAAAATAACTTCTTTACCTCCTGGGTGATTCACCAGGAAATGTTTAAATTCCTTAAAAAGCTACATAGTTAGTATATTGTTATGCAAACAAATGTTAATGAAAAAAACTTACCTCAGATGTTAATTTGTTGCAAGATATTTTGGCGGTTTTTGCTATTTTTCTTCTGGGGGTATCTTGTAGTTCAGGATCCTCATCAAAGCTTGAACATTGAGAAGGTACAACTGGTATTTCGGATGAAGATAAAGAATTATTTGGAGAGCCTAGCGGTGAAACATCTGAGAATGAAGAGAAACTAGATACATTCTTGGGTCTTTGTTCTAACTCTAACAGTACTGGTTCTAAAAAGTAAATTCACACTTTATTAATTTAATACGTATCTCTTTTTAATTTTTACCGGTATCATTGGCCTGAATAATCGTTATTACTACTCCTCTTTGGGAAAAGTTTAAAAATGTTGGGAGAAACTCTGGTTTAATATTTGCACCATCAGTATCATTAAAATGGAATTCTTGTCCTATTAATTCTGGAAAGGTCTGGCAGACTGTAAAGTCAAAATTTGTATATTGTTTATTTCATTTGGTACCTTGCAAGGAAACAGACCACAAGGGAGGGAGGTAGCTGCTCTTGACAAAAGTTATGACAAACATTTGTTTGACCCTACATACAGGGCTGGGCAAAATACGTGACATGAAGTATTTGAAATACAAAATACAAATTACTTCTTCAAAATGTATTTGAAATACAAAATACCCTAATCACATCATAGTATTTGAAATACAAAATACAAAATACCCTAATCACATCATAGTATTTGAAATACAAAATACCCTTTTCACATAGTATTTGAAATACTTTTGTCACTAGAAATAATATAGGATCCCGATTGAAAATCCCAAGTTCCAAAAACATGATTTTATTAATGAAAATACACTTAAAGGTGTGTTTTCATTATAGGAAAATGCTTAGGAAACCCTTAGGATTTTTTTTAAATTGCCATATAAATGCTTCTGTTAGAAGAAATTTGAATTTTGTGTCAACACTGCTAAGAATGGATTGGTTATCTATTAAAAAGAAAATATGGAAACTTAAGAACAACTAACAAGTACCTATTAAGGTTTTTCCTAAGCAGTTTCCTATAATGAAAACACACCTTTACAAGTTTACCATTTACAGAAGGTGTTATTTCCTTTTAAAAATACAAGTTTTCGAAAAGTGTTGTCTGAAACACTACCTCTACTAGGCGAGCATATGAAACCCGCAAACGAGAATAAGCGCTCTACAGGAGCAGATGAACAAAGGCTTGTGTTAAACCTTATAAATGTTAATCTTATTAATGGATAATTATTCAGCGATTGTAAAGATTTGCTCTTATCGTTGAAAAAGGTTGCCAGTTGTAACTCCACATTTGATTGCCGTTTTTCAAATTTTGGTGATGAAAACACAAAGAAATCTTCTTCGGTTTCACTTACACTGCTACTTGATTCTGCAGATTCCTCAGATAGGATTTGAGCCTCCATTGCATTAATGCACAAATTCTGAATGCGTTTCCTCTCTGGTTCTGAAACTTCTTCAGGTAACCATCTTAATTTAAAAAACGGATGAAAGCAAGAGGCTAAAATTGCCTCATTTATTTCAGGCGATAATTCAAAAAAACTTCGAAACCGTTTCTCCAGCGAATTGAGTAGTCCAGTGACAATAACACCAGCATGCCGAAGATTTTGCTCATGTAAATCTCTTAATCTTTGCTTTAACGAAAATAAAGTGGGCAATAATTGCCCATAATAGCAATCCGATTCTTTCTGTAAGGTGTCTAGTGCTGTAGCAATTGGTTTCATAATAATACAAAATTCGGTCAAATATTCAAGTTCAGTCTCTTTAAATGTAGATAAATTACGAGGGTAGATTGAAAAGTTTCCGGAATGGGCAAGAAAACGCAGTAATTGAACAGGTTTTTGTTTTTATTTTTCAACATAATATCCTTGCAGGGCGATACACTTTTCCCAGCGGTGCTCCAACTTTTTTAAGCCTTCAGAAAAATATGATTTCGGGAACTCTGCAAAATAAGCTTTAGTGGCGGCGATGACCTCCTCATTTGACGTAAAGCGCTTGCCTCCGAGCCAAGTCTTCATGTTTGTGAACAAAAAGAAGTCGCACGGGGCCAGGTCTGGAGAGTACGGGGGATGCGGCACCACCTCGTAGCCCAATTCAACCAATTTAGCATTGGCGATTCGGGATGAATGGGCCGGCGCGTTGTCGTGATGGAAGAGCACTTTTTTTCGCTGCAAATGAGGCCGTTTCTCCTTCAAAATGCCGTTGAATTGATCCAATAAATCGCTGTAGTATTGTCCCGTGATAGTTCTTCCCTTCTGCAAAAAGTCGATGTGTATCACACCTTGCGAATCCCAAAAAACGGTGGCCATGACCTTTCCAGCAGATGGGACAGTCTTTGCCTTCTTCGGAGCAGATTCGCCTGGAGAAATCCACTGTTTCGACTGCTGCTTGGTTTCTGGTGTGTAGTGGTGGATCCATGTTTCGTCCACGGTCACGAATCGGCGAAAAAAATCCGTTGGATTACGATTTAACAAGGCCAAACACTCTTTCGAAGTGGTCACACGATTTCGCTTGTTGTCCATAGTCAGCAAACGCGGCACCCATCGCGCCGAGAGCTTCCTCATGCCCAAATGTTCGTGCACGATATTTTGCACACGTTCATATGAGATGCCCGTGGTCTCTACTATTTCGCGCAACTTCACTCGTCGATCGGCTAACACGAGATCATGGACTTTATCGACCATTTCTTCATTTGTGGCCGTTTTTGGACGTCCACTGCGTGGTTCATCCTTGGTGCTCGTACGGCCACGTTTGAACTCGCTCACCCAGAAACTAATAGTCGAAAATGAAGGTGTGGATGTGCCATGAACTTTCTGCAAAATATCTCGTATCTCCGTCGCCGTTTTCCCGTCCATCCAGAAATGTTTGATGACTGCACGAAATTCGTTTTTATCCATTTTTGCAAAAGTGCCTGAATTGCTTCACAAGATATCCTAGTAAACATAAACGGAACGACGCACGTGTCTGAAAATTTGACAGCTTTCCTAAAATAGGTTAGCCTTGACAACCATCATAACAATTTCACGATACGCGCGCCATCTCTTGCCCATTCCGGAAACTTTTCAATCTACCCTCGTAAGTTTCGTGTTTAAATCATTTAATAGAGTTTTATATTTTAAAAGCTGGGATGTAGCGTTATATAGTGAATTCCATCTAGTTGGACAAGGATATGTAAGACTGCACCCTAAAACGTCAAATATAAGTTCAGATGATTTCGGTTTTCTTGATAAGTTCCATAAAGCAGTGCATTTTCCAAAAGCTGGATGATGAAGACGCGATATTGGATTTCCTTTAATTAATTTTTGAAAATCTGTTGTGGCTAGCAAGTTTAAAGTATGGCTTGCACAACGTAAGTGGTTTGGTAATACAATGGAGGATTCCTGACAATTTTCTCCATCATCAGTTATGCTGATAAATTGAAAATCTTCATCATCACTTCTTTCGTGTGCTGTATCTGCATCAGCTTCTCTTTGAGTTGTTGTTGGAGCTATGTCCAAATCTTCTAAATTGAAAATAAAGTTTAATGTAATAACAACCAAATAAAATAAACAGTACCTTCCATTTCATTAAAAAGCTTAAGTGGTACACCAAACTCGGAAAATGCCTTTACAAAGTTAGAACCATTATCTGTTATTGTTGATACTAATTGTTCATGTTTAAGACCATATTCAGCAAATATATCGAATAATATTTCTCTAATTTTGTCATAGGAATGGGTCCCTTTAAATCTGCGACAATCTAAAACACTGCTGCAACGTTTTAAGCTGTTGTCCACCTGAACAGAGATAAATAATTTATTAAAAATAAAAAAAATGTTGCGGTATTAATAATAATTTGAGCTATTATCTGTCCTCACATACCCAATGTGCAGTAACACCAATGAAGCTTTTATGCTTAGTGGACCATATATCTGCTGTTGTAGAAATGTATTTTACCTCTGAGAAAATTTTTCTCAAATGTATCACGGTGCTCTCAAAATAACTGTCTATTTTTCTACCAAGAGTACGTCTTGACATAAAATTTACATTGCAGTCAAGATCTAAAAATGGTTATTTTGTTGCCTTTTTATATGCGAAATTATTAGTTAATGTAACATTCACCTTCAAATATTTTTCTGAAGTTGTCATCGTCAACTGTTGACAACGGTTTCATGCTGTTTATTATGTACTGAATAACATTTTGTTCAAATTGCTTCTGTTTTGAAACTGTGGGGTTTATAAATGTATCAGAAAGTTTCAACTGTTTTGATTTGGTTCCAGTTTCCCCAGATTCAGTTTTTCTTTTCGGCCTTGAACCTTTCACTTTCAATTCGGCTTTATGCTGATCAAACTCAACAAGAGTAGATTTATGTAGGCGCTATTTTTTTGTAAAATGAAAGTAGCATTATTATACTAAATTAGTGTAAGGCTTAACAACTTACCGGGTAAGTCTTACCCTCATGTGAAGTTTGAAATTAGTTGTTGCTTTGAAGGATCCACTAATTACTGTTTCTGTTTTCTTTCCACTTCCAGATTTGCACATTAGGCACTGAGCCTTCACTTTGTCATTATCGTTACTAATAATTTTAAAGTACTTGCCGTTTAAAATAGCCGGTAGAGGTTCCTCTTTATCATTGTTATTTTGTTCCACTTGTTTTTTAATGTATTTATCCATGATTCGGTTATCAGTTCCAATCCAACTCCAAGTTCAACCCCAACGCACAGTCAACGCAACAAAAGTGTGCGTTGTTTCAATACTCGCAACACAAAGTGCCAAGATGTGATACCAATCGTAATAAAAAAACACACTAGAAAAAACAAATACATTTTTTCAAGTGTTTTAAAGTTCAAAATACTTGAAAAAATGTATTTGAAATACAAAATACCCTTCCTAAATAAAAGTATTTGAAATACAAAATACAAAATACACGTTAAAAATGTATTTGAAATACGTATTTCAAATACATGTATTTGAAATACTGCCCAGCCCTGCCTACATATAAGATCTATAAAAAGTTTGATTAACTTTTTTTAATGAATCCGTGTCTAAATGATAGACTACTGTATAATAAACTACAGTTTCAGTTTATGTTATGTTCAGATTGCCCATTTCTTTGTCTTGCCATTATGGCATTATAAACATCTTTCCGAAATTTCGTCAAAATTGGCTACCACCCCCATTGGCTGTCGTTTGTAATTCTTGTTATTGCTACCCTTATAATCAAACATGGCAATCTCGAGTTTTCAGTATAATAAGAATTATTTATATTTTTTATTTCTTAAACAACAAGCAAATTTAATCATTATATTAACTGCAGAATGATTTTTTTTATAATGGTAAATAATAATTACTAGCTAAACTAACAACTCCTTTTTAACAGAGATTGGAGATTGTCACATTTGATCTTATGAGGAGAACCTCCTACCCATCTCCTGTCAA
Source organism: Agrypnus murinus (assembly GCA_929113105.1). Lineage (NCBI taxonomy): Eukaryota > Metazoa > Arthropoda > Insecta > Coleoptera > Elateridae > Agrypnus > Agrypnus murinus. The sequence goes on along the minus strand of OV816023.1, from coordinate 129,707,791 downwards.
ATGGGTCATATTATATGCCATAGATTTCATTTTTTTATGTAGATTTTAAAAATTTAGTTTAAAAAGGCGGAGAAGAATCAAAGTTTCTTCTTTAGTTTTATTTTTAAAACGTGGCATGAATACTACAGACTAGTCAATTTTTGAATTGCTTAAATTTTTTTATATAACACTCCCTAATAATGATTCTGTAACTCTTCTGATCATTTTAAATAAACAAGGTACTTCATACAAACAAAATAATTATTTATTTTTAAATTTCCTATAGTTATTAAAAAACCAAACTTTGATTACAAATTGCTCTAAGTCCGTACCTCCTCGGCCTTTAATATTCATTAAAAAATAAAAAATGATACATAATATAAATGATACTATGACTCATTTGGCGGGAGTGGGTGAGAGATTATCTTCGTTCGAGGATTTTTAAATTTTTTGTTGTTTTTTCTTGAACTATGTGGATTTTATTTTTAGATTTTTTCTTTGGTTCTTTAGTTCATCGGTGAATAATAAGTAAGTTTTTTTGTATTAAACGACGTTTCGAAGGAGGGTTTCCTTCTTTATCAAATTTATTTGCATCTAAAACAATTTAAAACAATTTAAAATGTATAATTTATAAAATTCTATGTATAAGTAAATAACATGAAATTAAAACAATAGACATTTAAAATTAAAAAAGGTACGTACCGTAGACGGCTAATTATTATGATATGTTATTATTGATATTGATTTATTTAATTAACATGTTTTTTATTTGTTGAAACAAGTTGGTTTGTTTTGTCATTTTGACAGGAAAGAAAGTAATGGTTTACCTATTAAAGGATTTTTAAATTATACTTCTTTAGTAACAGTTACAATAATACTTGGGTGGGGAAAAAGTGACACAATATGGTTATATCATTTTTATTATAGATTTTCCAAAAAATGCTTTAAACAAAAGTTACTAGGCTAAAAGTATAGTAATAAACAAAAGTAAGTATAAAAATGTTATAGGCCTATAGCGTTAATTTTTCCTAAACCTGTATATTGCAGAATTTAATTAATGAGTGCAGAAATAACATAAGTCAATACAAGCAAATTTTATAGAAGCGTTTTAATTGTTAAATAAATAGTAAAATATATGATTATTAAAAAAGTACTATTCACCTTATAGTTTTTCAGATTTTTCTTTGGTATATTCTATCACTAAAATGCAATTTTTCAATTATAAGCTTGAAGAAAAAAGTTATTTTGGTTTCCTATAAAATTAACTTTTATCGAGTGATTTCGTGTCTGTACTATCATTTAATTATTTATTTATTGCACTAATTAATTAATTTGTAGATAGTTGAAATGTACAATACATATAAATAATAGTATACCTGTACGTGAAACAATTTCAAAGTTCGTCGAGTCAAAGGTGGTCCATTCAAATTTTTGTTGAAAGCTTAACCGTACAAAATAATTTATTGGTAGTGGAGGCATCTCTGTTATTACGTCTTGAAAATAATTTTCCTAAAATATCAATACCCTCATCTTCATAAACAATGCAAAAAGCAAAATTATACGTAGTACGTATGTACATACAGGGTGGGATTAAAGTATGGAATATTTAAAAAAAAAGCGAACTCAACCGGTTTTTTTAAAAACGCTGAATCACGTCGATTTTGTTTTTTAAAAATACACATTATTATGTGCGATTCACCTTCCGACTTTCATTTGTTTGTAGGTTATGACGTCATCACAAAAAGTTTAAATGACAATAAAGATTTTTAATAGTGGAATCCGATAGTGATTTTTCTTCTCTTTTTGATCATGCAAAAAAATCATAAGGTTGCATAACAAAGATTCTGAGAAAAATCGAGCTGAACATTGTAAATGTTTGTTAGTTATGACTTCATCACAAAAAATTTAAATGACAATTATAATAATCATAAAGAGAAGAAAAATCACTATCGGATTCCACTATTAAAAGTCTATATTGCCATTTAAAATTTTTTGTGATGACGTCATAACCTACAAACAAATGAAAGTCGGAAGGTGAATCGCACATAATAATGTGTATTTTTAAAAAACAAGATCGACGTGTTTCAGCGTTTTAAAAAAAACCGGTTGAGTTCGCTTTTATTTAAATATTCCATACTTTAATCCCACCCTGTATAATTTGTACATACATAATTACGTTCTTTTTTTTAATAATACCTAGATTCTAACATTATTTTTTCTCATAAAAACAGTATTTAATAAAGACATGAAAAAGAATTACCTACCATATTTATAACTTTCAGATTTGATTATCTGCTTCTCAGCCTTTACACGCACAACACTAATAGAATTACAATATTTCTAAGAGGTAACGCAACAGCAGCGTTGCCAACTTGGACGAAAACGGAAATAGTACAGGGGCATTGAAAATTATAGTACACTTACTAAAAATTATAGTACTCTCAAGCAGTTGTCCAACTGTTAGAAATGCCTAACGCAAATGAACTAAAAGCTAAAACGTAAAAACCAAATCTAATAGTATTTGATAACTAAAGAGCAATCTTTCCAATGTTACTATGCTTACTCATTTATTTCGGAACTTTTTATGTAGTCAAAACAATAAACATACAGGGTGATCCAAATTGATTGAAGACTGTTTGAATTTCGCGCCGTAGGTTTTAGTATATTTCACATTGTTGGTGTAGCACTATTGAAAATCGTTGCGTCAAATTACAGCGAGAACTTGTCACGTTGTCGTTGACATCGTTGTTCCAGGTTTTCATTGGATTTTTGCTTTGTTTTGTTTGTTGCCGTATATTAGAAAACAGTTCTTTTCAGAACTACAGTTTTTTAGACGATTTTATTGTCAGTTAAGTTTATTTTTAAAAATAATGAAGTTTATAAGCTATATTATTTTTGAGACGCCACTGTAAAATAAAAGAAGGTAAAAAATGCCTGAAAGATATTTGTGTTGCCAACGTAACAATAATTTAACGTGGCGGTAAATTCAAACAGTCTTCAAACAATTTGGATCACCCTGTATTATTTTTATTAAAAGAAGGGCGTGAACGCGAAATTTGCGCCAGTTAGCTGCAGTTTTCAGTACCTAATGCTGAGTTATGAAAGTATTTACTTACCGCTAAATTATTTATGTATACCTATTTTAAGTTCCTAGAAGAATTTTATTGTTTGTTATTAGCGATGAAAGAATATAAATGATTTTTATAATGAAGAAGTTTTTCATCTATCTTTGCATGCTGTTATTATACGTGTAAGTTAATATTAGACAAATACTGAAAAAATATAGTACATTTGGCGTACTATTTACATTTTAAAAGTACATAGTACCGGTAGACCCAATTATAGTATAAATTCTATAATTATAGTATGGTTGGCAACGCTGCGCAACAGTGAATGTCTGCAAATTTCGGGATGCATTTCTTATCAAAACGGCAGTGCAGTAAACCGCATTAAATTCGTATTCTTATTTTATTTCTTATTTACCTTGCAATAAAGAAATAATAAAAGCCGGGTTATAGAATCATTTGTCAGGCTAACTGGAACGACGCGACGCGACGCAAAGATTTGGTCAGCAATTGCCACCTGCATCACAGACTAAACATTTAACATTAAAATGCTACAAAAATATTTCCATGTAAACTGAACCGTGCATGGGAAAGACAATTTTAAATGTAATGTCAATAAGGTCTTTTTTCCCACTATGCTTCTTTTTGTCAAATAAACGAAGATGTTGTCCAAGAAACTATATAGGATGTGAAATTTTCACTTAATACTTGGTGAATATACAGAAACTGATATGCACTTTAAAAATTTATTATTATTATTAAATTATCAAACAAAAACTAATCGTAAAAGCAAATCAATAGTGTTAAAATAACAAGGCGGAAGGTGTGTAATCGCTTATACTTCTTGTTACGCTAACAACATTTTATTCAAAGTTTCATTTCTTAAAGTTAAAGCAACAAATTTAACATTGTTAAACCTCCAATTTGCTTTTGTTAGCTTGAAAGAAATTATAATTGCACAAACAACAAAGTTAAATTCGTAAAATGGCATTTTTTTCATTAAATCTACTACCTTTTATTGTCAGACTTACCTAAATAAGCTAACAGTTATTTCATATTGGTAATTTCGCTTTTATTAACGTTATATTAACAAATGTTGAATTTGACTATTTAATCCAGAACAATATTTGTTAGTTTGGAAAAACAAGCTTGTCATTTTTGACCATAATATAAGTGTGAATAACAGTTAGAGGCGTTTTAACAATACATTTTTTACTGTGTAGCATTAACAATATTAGTAAATAATTAACTGATGCAGATTGCGGGATATTGTGTACAGGGCCGCACCAAGCCTAATGAGTGCCGTTGTGCAAAGAACCCCACGCGTTTCTTACGGATATTGGATACCGGTCAGATTAGCTGAAATTGTGATACGTTTTAGTTTACATTATTCTGATCAAAAGTCTCTTTGGCTACAATGCTCTATAATTAACAGTATTGGAGTTACATAGTAAGGAAGGCAGAAAAAATTCATACTTCGGTATATAGATTTTTAACACGTACAGCGTACACCCTTGGTAACGTCATTTTTTGTGTATATTTTTTGTTTTTGTTTTGGTTAACATAAGTAATAATGTTGTGTTGTATTCATGTGGAATTATACCGAGTGTCCCGTTATATTTCGACTCTTTATATACCTATATAGCTTTTGAACTAACTGAGATAATGTAATGCGATGTTCGCCAGTCTGCTTCTTAGTTTTTTAAGTTTTTTCTGAGTAGCCGTTTGTTGCCCACTTCCGGTTTATCCGGAAATGATATAGCGTATTTTCGGAGATTTAAATAACATGCAGTATTCACATTAAGAGCTGATAAAACCATACCCTGTATAATAACCATGATAAGTATGGTCCTTTTGGAAAGGAGAACCAATGGACTTTCCAACGTGCGTGGTTAACCCTCATTATCTCTTCGAGCTCACCACCTACAGGCGGTGGCTTTTAGGAGGTTATTTAACAGCCCTCAAGGAAGACTTATGTAAAAATCCAATGACTTCAACTGAACTTTCCTACGCTATTTTTTTAATTTGACTGCACTGGGTGTAATATTTTTCAATATTTATGTTGCAATTAAAACCAATATTTCTATAATATTTATGTAATATGAAAAAAATTGTGCAATATTACTGCGATATTACAAAATATCTCATTAACATACCTCAACAATGGGTGTGTAAAAATTTTTTTTTTTTCGTTACAGATCTTCTCTTTCACATGCCCTACATGATGGCTGTTAGAGGCCCCCTTAAGTCATTGAGGTGTATTTGGGTTATTTATGTAGTATTTTATTTTATTTAGCAGGTTATAAATAGTCAAAAATAAAATAAATTGATTTGTCAAAATGGTTTGTTTAAAATACATATCGTTACAAGAGAAACGCTTGTAAACGCGGTGATAACGTAGTTACTACCAGTCAGTAATGCATTAGACAGAACATCGCCACTCCGACGCCGACGCCCCGGTTGTATTGGTAGAAACGTCGTTATTAAGAATTTTTTAAATGCTCATATCTCCGTTATTTTGCATGATAAAAAGTGCGGTTTTTAATCCGAAAGTATAGGTGCGTCCCAATTGTTTAGCCCTTAGGTTTAGCCAGTCTCGATAGATTAATAGTTTGCATGATTACTCCATAATTCAAGGCTCGTAGGTTCATGGTAGTACTTCATAGCTATGAAAATTGTTTTTTCTCGTCTTTTATATTAATGAACATTGTCGAAGGGTATCTTATAAGAACATAACAGTAACATCTCAAATGCCAAATTGGCACAAAAGCGTCATATCTGATAATCTTTTTTTCGTTAAATAGTTGCATACTCAACTGAACAGCGTTGCGAGATGAGTCCAAGAGCAAAATCCAAGAGGCTAGAGATGTCAAACAAAACGCTGTCAATAGAGTTTACCAAACACGACAACAGACATACACATTGCTGTTTAATAAATTGCAGAATTTCTGCGTACATTGCATCTAACTTTTTAGTAAATATAAATTGAAATAAGTTACCTTATCATTTACTTTTGGATCCAAAATGGCGGTTGGATTGGAAACAAATCATGTTAGTTGTAGTACATGTTAAACCATTTTGATAAAAGATTTAGATTCGTTTCCTTAGAAAGCACAACTTTATCAGGAATTGCTACCACAAGATTACAACTGTACCTAGATCCGAGACAATCTGGAAGATAATGTTTTGAATTTGATGTTCTTCTCAGACGAATCATGGTATTATCTTTGTAGATATATTAATTCGCAAGTGATAAGAATGTGGAGTACCGATAATCCCAATTTCATTAAAGGAAAAACCGATTGCATTGTTCGAAAAACCAGTATTTGACTAGCTCTTTCGCGAAGGATATTGGTCGGTCTCATTTTTTTGAAGAGGCTATTACTACCAAAAGATACTAGAACACCATTCTGAATTGGTTCATCGATCAACTCGATGACAAGGAACTGCAATACGGTTACTTTCAGCACTTCGGTTACTTCTATGTGGCTCATGGTTAAACACCATTCTTAAGACACCGCTGCATATACTCTAGAAGATTTACAACAAAAGTTGTGAAAGAATGTGTTAACGTTACACCTCACCTTTTACAGAAAGTGTTTGATAACATGAACAGACGTGTTGAACTGTGCATTGAAGAAGGCAAACATTTAACCATCTTTTGAAGTTTAAAATAAGATTTTAAGTGATTGATTTATTTTGATTTTTGTAATAATTGTTAGTTGAAATCGCAAGAGCGCATATCTGACAGTAAAAAACAGGTTTGCCACTACATAATTATGAAGTTACTCTCCAAAAATTCAAGTTTTATGGCGTTACTGTAAACATAGGACTGGATGCGCAATGCGCATGATCAATTATTAATCTATAATTGTATAAACCGACAACATTTTCTTAGTTGTCACTTATTAATTGTTAGTTGTTAATCCTTAGTGGTTAATTGCTGTAGAAACTAGGCATTTACATTACTTACTAATAGAATAGATAAATAGAATATTTAATATTAAAATTTGACAGTAAATATACAGTCTGTTTGATTTAATGCGCCCCGCTTTGTAGCAACTTTATTTTCGATCAGAAATGGTATAAACTGTATATATTATTAAATGGCATAGAATTCTATATGTTTAGAAAATTTTGTATTTACTAAATCAGCGTGAGCGTGATGACGTCATAGAACTTTTTTAATTACATTTTTACATTTACATTTTTAAATTACATGCTAGGTATTTTTTTACTGAAATCGATAGAGTATTGTGTTCTCTTTTCAACCATAATAAATATTCATCCTCTTACATAAGAAAATTCTCAAGAAAAACGTGAAAAATGATTTACGAATAGTAGGCTTTGATTTTTGGTTCTCCAATTATTAAAACACAGTTATTTAGCAAGCTTAGGTAAATAATGAAGCTTCAGTTCTTACAGTGACGTATTTAATTTTTTTTTCGAGGGGAAGGAAGGTATAATATTGTTTCAGCAGCTATTTTATTATTATAATATTACCTTTGCTAATGACAACTTAGCTGTCGAAACAATATTGTCAGGTTATAATTTAATCAATACTGTGAAACTTTTATTAATCTTTATTTATTTCAATCAATAGAATAAATTGAAAAACTTATTTTAGAATTTTCCTAATAGCATACGAATAGAAAATGATTGATGTATTTTTTACCAAGCCAGAAAATTAATCTTATCATATCGAACATGAAGAACAAGAATATGGCCATGCTAAATCTGCATTTTAGCCGCACTGCAGAGGGCGCTGGTTAAAATCTTTTGGGCGGTCTGTCACCCACGAGCAACTTTCCAAAGTTTCTGGCAATTATGATTTGGTATCTTTTGCATCATAAGGAATACCAAGATACCACTGCCAGAATCATTAGACAGTCGGGTGTGGGTATTATAGTGGGTATTTAATTATAGGTAGGTATCTGTTAAATTCGCAATTTTCAGGAAAATGACAAAAACCTACAAGAAACAGATCAACAAATTACGTGCCTTAATTGTGAAAATCAGAATACCACATGTGTTTTCAATGGAATAGGTATGTCGAGATGTTCTTGCAAATGTCTCCCTCCTAATGACTAATCACTAAAACAATGGATTTACAGAAATACTTGAAATACGCCATGTCAAAGTTGACAGGTGAAATTATAGGTAGGTATCTGTTAATTCGCAATTTTCTAAATCACGAAAAATGACCTTATGTGTTAAAATATGGAAAATATTTTATTAATAATAATGATAATAATAATTGCTACAACCCATAGCCTGGAAACCAAACCCCAGAAGCTAGAAGCTTGTGCAGGAGGGAGGGAGGCGATTATTATTATTACGTAGGCCGTAAGAAAAAATGTTTCTAAAGACATTTTACGTTCACATATCTAGTTTGAACAAGATATCCCAACATAAGGAAAATGTTTTTTAACATTTTTACACCCCATAACCACTGGCGGATCTGAGGGGGGGCCATGGGCCCCCCTAGAGGAGTTCTAAATAGTTGACATTGGTTCAACGACCAGAGTCATGTAAGTAAACCTTTGATTGGTTTTCAAACAAGAAGAAAACACACCTTATACTTTATACAAACCAAAATTATTCGTTCTATTTTGATGTTTTTCAAACAACCCAAATCCACAGATTTCTATATTTCATTGGAGTCGTTCATCATACAATAAACTATGAAACAGAAATATTCTTCTATGCAGTGCGAATGTGTGCAATAAATACAGGCGGCCGGTCGGGCCGGCGGCTAAATCAAAGGCGGCAAAACTGATAACGATAGAGGAAAAATAATTGTTATACGCGAACACTACATTTGCATTTAATTGTTACATTCGCAAAATGTCATTTTGAAAGTTATAAGTTTAAGAAATTATGTCTCTGGCCTTTTTTGTTGCAAAGTTTTTAATTACGTCATCAGAATTTACGTAGATTGAATGTTGGTAGTTTGCTTTGGCAGTCGAGACCGACTGCTTAACGTGCCCATCTGACAGCACGGCGAAGGGTACTGAGGGTTTATCGACAAAAAAATCCTTTCGCCGGTTTCGGATTCGACTCTTTACCGTGCGGCCACCCACTTCACAAACATTATTACTAAACATCATTTAATTGTCTGAACTGCAAATATACAGAAGACACTAAATGGTTTTACAGCTACAGCCCAAATTGCACAGGTATAAATACAGTGTAGCGGGCATATAACAGTCACACCTTCTAGTTAACGAAAATTAACTAAGGCTAGTATTGGATATATTAACAACCGTAAACTATTTAGGCAATCTTTATTTTTTAATTAAAAGTTATTCTTAAAAAGTGACCAATCGGATGTTTATTCACAATATTTGCTGTTTTTGGAGGTAATTGTGTTATAGTGTATGTTAATTTTAAAAATGATGTCTTTTATGCTTTGTTATGTCTAATTTTCAATACCGATTTTAGTACAGTATAATGTCACGTTGGGGTTGTCCTGACTACTATCCAGTTTTTTTCCAGAGTCCTCTGACTTTGAAAGCATATTGCTCGGGAACCACTGAACCAAATTAAATATTTTAAAAACGAGCAAATAGTAAATTCATTTCTACATACAACAGTAAAATATTATATTTATAACTGGTATACTTTTGTTTTTATCGGACGATACGCAATAAAAGGTACCCATTTTTAGGGACAATTTCATTGAAAGTAAGTTCACTAATTGGTTTCTCAGAAAGTATATCTCATATATCTATGAGATTTTTGTAGGAGTTAGAAAGAAACCTTGCGGTTCTTATGCTATTAATTTTCAGACAAAAAAGCGTTTTATTTAAGATTTATGTGAAAAAATAGCGAACTATGCGTTCTTGTTTATTAATAGAGATAGCGTCAAAAAATTTTCGCTAAATCAACACTTTTCATGTGTAGACATTATTGTTTTTAATAAAATGTTCCTAATTTTAATAATAAAAATGCGAAAACAAAAAAACGATTTTTGATGATAAGCGGTTTCGACAAAAAACGGTTTTTTTGTTATTGTACTTTTATTGTTAAAATTCGGAACATTTCTTTAAAGAAAATAATGTCTACATATGAAAAGTGTTAATTTAGCGAGAAAAACTTGACACTATCTGCATTAATAAACAAGAATGCATAGTTCGTTATTTTTTCATATATATCTTAAATAAAACACTTTTTTGTCCGAAAATTAATAGAATAACAACCGCAAGGTTTCTTTCTAACCCCTACAAAAACCTCATAGATATATGAGATATACTTTCTGAGAAAAAAAAATTTAACTCACTCTCAATGAAATTTTCCCTAAAAATGGGTACCTTTTATTATGTATCGTCCGATAAAAATAAAAGTATATCAGTTAGAAATATGATATTTTACTGTTACATGTAGAAATAAATTTACTATTTGCTCGTTTTTAAAATATTTAATTTGCTTTAGTAGTTTTTGAGCAATATGGTATCAAAGTCAGAGGACTCTAGAAAAAAAATGGATAGTAGGGACGTAGTTAAGGGTAGGGGCAGAATGAAACACACATTACAAATTAACAATATAATGGGTAACAACATTACTTACTACAAATTAATACAGACGTTAGGGTTGTCGAGAACTCCTAAATAATTACACACTAACACTAAGCTTAGGATGGCCAGACAAGCAACATTCCTTGATGCAAATAAGCAGCAAGAAAACCAGGTAAACAATGCCTAAACGCCACCAGTTTCTAGGCTCCCTACAGTTAAAATAACATTAAAGTTACTAACCCGAGGTCTGATGGTGTTGATAAGCCCCGAAGGAACTGAGTTCTTAAGCCAAAAGACCTCTGCTTTTATATCCTTTTGTAAATGCAAGATAAACAATTCTGACGTGAGGGAAAATACAATGTGGGCGCTGGCAAAGTAGGGGAATTGCAAGAGCGTGTCTCGAAGGATACACGTGTGCACGGTTAACCGGATGCAGGTGCCTTAGTGCAGCTCCTTCTTGCGAGATAAGATATGATATGAGCAACAACCTTGGAAAATACTTCTACTAGTTGAAATGTAACTTGAAAAATAATGCATAATTTAGTTTTAAATTATTTCGTCTGTGACAATAGTTAAAAGACTACTGCTGAGACCAGTTATAGATCGCCATAAAACCTGTCTGTTGAATGTCTCCTATAAGAGTAAAGTGGGTCGAAGATGACTCTAAAGGCGATTTTCATTTCAAGTTGGTCAAGTTAAGCCTTTAATAAATTTTTAATATAGAAGAGGTACTCTTAATAGATGGAAATATCTTTTTACCAGGTATACTTAGATAAATGCACTGTCTAAAAATGACTAATAAATAGACTATTCTTGGCAGCTTACTTAATAGCACATTTACCTAAAAAGATGTTTCTATTTGCTGCAATTACAAAAAATAAACTATTACGCTCACATATCTTAATTCCTAGAATACTATCATATCAATAAATCGTATCTCAATAAAAAATTGAATTTTTTCTTCATTCTGGTGACCGTTCTAGAGAGAGTAAGTAAAGGTAAAAATATTTTGAGATCTAATAGAAGCACATATACCAAATACAACAACAACAGTTTTTAACTTACAATTTTCTTATATGTTGAATGTACATAATTGAGGAGCTCTATACTACCAATTATTGTATGTCATTGTTATTAATAGTTAGAGCTGAACTGATAAGATTCCTATAAATGCAAACATGCGTTGAACAATGTTGAGTTGGAACGTATTCAGTCTATGTTACAATGTAAATTTGTAAACCTACGTATCTGACATTTTCAGATACGAATAGAGCAATAGTATCATTATTTTATGTTCCTGGAAACGAGTAATAGCTAGAAAAAAAGTGTTAGTTTACATATCGTTGTTTCAACGTGTTTATTAAACAAGTATAAATAAATAGAGAAATGTCAAAATGACATACAGCGAGGTATTTGTTCTGTAGATAGATTATAATCAACTTTTATATTAGCTGGATATTAAAAGCGACTGCGAATTTTCAATTTGTTTAATGTAACGGATACCCTTTGGGTATATATTTAGATAATTGCAGTTTTAGATTGAATTGAACTAATATCTATGTATTTTTATCCGCTAATGAATGTCTCCTATTCAAGGGAAAGCGTACTGTAGCTACGCAATAAGCTGAAATTGTGAAAATCTGGACAAAGATACTAGTTTTAAAAATATTCAATATTTAGCACTGTTATCGGTAGGCTTAACATATCAGTTTCTTAGATTTATCCCACGCACAGAAATACGATGATACGATATTGATACGATGTAGACAATTCGTTTATACTCTATATTATAGTATAGTTTTTTAAGTGCTGTTCGTTGTTTCATGGGGTGGGTCTTCTGATATTCAGAATGCACCTACTTAGGAAACAACTTACAGTGTCCGACAAAAAATATACACTATATGGAAAACTTTTTTATTTTCGATTTCTGGAAAAACTCTATTCGTAATAAAAGTTTCCGCTTCTTCTAAAACAGTAGAAAATGTTAAAAAAAATCTGATCCCGCGATTTTGGTATAGGAGGTAAGTTCAAAAACTAAATCGCCCAAAAGTAAACTACCCTAAAATTTAAAAATATCAAAAAACCTTATTAAGAAAGCTGATTTATAATAATATTTTATCTTCAAATTCCAATTATCAAGATCCGACCTAGAAAAGTATGAATTTAAAGTATGAATGTTTTGAATATGCCTGCTGTATCAACCACATAATCCCAAACAATTAAAAATTAAAAAAAATGTAGATCTATTCAAACCCAAACAAACTTTGCGAATCAAAAAATCATTATTTACATTTAATTGATCTACATTTAATGGGATTCCAATAATATATGCTACAGTTTGTTTATACAGCAGTAAATTTAAAAAAATTGAAAATCGAAAAAAGTCTTTTTTCAAGGTCTGGTCTAGATAATTGGAATTTGAGGATAAAATATTATTACAAATAAGTTTTTTTAATAACATTTCTTGCAATTTTTAAATTTAAGGACAGTTTAGTCTTGGTGCGATATCCGTTTTTTGAACTTACCGCGTTCTAGAAAAAGCAGACACTTTTATCAAGAATATTTTCTTTTCCAAAAAATTTTCATTCTTTCCAAAGAAGTTTTCTATATGGTATATACTTTTTACGGTACATACATACGGTCACTGTATATGAAATGCCTTCCACTATTGCAGTGTTTATACTGGTAACTAATAAACAACTAATTGAATTATAAAGGAAGCTAGTTTCCGTAAAAGAAGTGTTTCAGAGACGACGTCGTATATCGTTGGATCTGAACTCTGTCAATTTTTCAATAGAATGAAACAACTAATCTATTGTTGAAGGAGTTGACAATTAAAACTTTTGTATTTATAAATCACTGCGAGGAACGAAGACTTATTGACTAATTGTCTACAAAATTCAACCGTTTATGTCTACGTCAATGATTTTTTGCTTGTTTTCTGAAACAGTTTGTAGCAGTGAAAGTCAAAATCACTTGGACCAAATTTCCATTTTACGTACAATATTTCTTAACTTTTTAAACTTCTCTTTTCATTTATAACATGAACTAAATATAGACTTTCAGAAAATTGCATATTATTTATGTATATTTTGTATCTTAGAAAGTTCTTACTCACTTCATATTTATCCAAAGCCTTATTACGAATGTATCTTAATGTATCTTGTTTTATAATCGTTGCAGCTTGTTTCAGAAACAACCTTGAAAGTTTCATTCAGCTTTCAAAGGAATGAATTCCCTTTATGTGAAAGATGAAAGCTTCTGTTTAATGAACTTAAAATATGCTTTCACCAATTTGGATTTATTTGAAGGTAAACAAATCCTTCTTTAGTAAAATTTCATTCGCTACTTGCTATAATATAAAAATCGTTTGATTACCCAGTTTCATTTCTTAGTTTTAGCATGTACCGTATAAACTCTCATCGGCAGAAATTAATCTTAAACTTATCCGGCTTCGTCTTCTTTCGTTTACTTCCTACAAATTCTCTTTCAAACCTTTTAATAAGCGCATCCTCACTGCTTTTGCGAAACCTTTTACCGAGATTAAGGTCCTGGTATATTAAGTTTTGATAATCTTTTGAGTTTAGTTAGTCGTTATACCTATGTAGTAACAATAAATGGTATTTTCAAACTTGCTGAAGATAACTGATATTTCGAAATTAAGGTTATTACAATTAAAGACAGGTTTTGATATCAAATTAAATACTTGATTGACTTTTATTGACGTGCTTAGTGAAACTTTCCTGACCTTTTACTTTTGTTTGTTATTTGTTTAGAAACACCGGACTATGAATACAAAGATTGGAAAAATTGAAATATCTTCGCCATTTATGTTAAATGAACTTGGTAAAATATAATAATTTTTATTTTTCAATATAATCTCCCTTAACGTCAGTACACTTATTACAACGTGGAAATAATAATTCAATGCCCTTGTAAAAATAATCTGAAGTTTTTCCTTCAAAATGTTCAATTACAGCTGCTTGCAACTCGTTTTCGTCCTTAAAACGACGTCCCCTAGGGTTACTTAACTGTTACCCTTAGTTAATTGGAAAATAAATAATAGTCACTAGGAGCCATATTCGGACTGTACAGTGGATGATCCAATGCTTCAAAGTCGCATTCGCGAATGGCAGCTTGTGAAATTGCAGCAGTATGAACGGGTGCGTTGTCGTGTAATAATCGAAAACCTCTTGTCAATTTGCCTCGATGTTTTTCACGAATATTGTTCCTCAATTTATGCAATAAAGACGCATAATATGTACTGTTAACAGTTGTAGTGCGTTCTTTATCAGTAAAATGCCGGCACAATCCCAGAATATTGTTGCCATAACTTTCTTTGTCGATTGAACGACTTTCGACTTTTCTTGCCCCAAACGGAAACATTTTGACCACTATTTTACAGTGGAATATGAAGGAGATAAATTACTATAAACGTCCTCTAAACGTTGTTTGATTTGATTAGGCGTATGCCCTTCTTTTGTTAAAAATTTAATGACCGCGCGGTACTCAATTTTCGTTAGCTGCGATTGTTGTGCCGAATTTTCTTGTGCCATGTTCAACTATATACGCAAACATGTTTGAACATGTTGGAACCTGTAGAAGCCTGCTGGGCCGAGAATTTATGGCTCTTACCTCGTACTTATATAAAATATAAGACATTAACAGAGCTTCTTTTAAGGAACTTTTGGAAATATTTGGTCTCTCGAATATAACAGATAATGTTTCGATTCCACCTAGAAAATTAAAAAATTATAAATTACAGTTATGCTAGTTTATTTCGAATTCTTCAATTTTTGATTCATCCTAGAAAAACATTAAGTTATTTTTATTTTATTGATTTATTTGTAATTTTAACATAAAGTACCTACCGATTATTATTTCTAATAATGATACGTGTTATAAACTACAATGAAAAACAATATATTAATGAGCAATGAACACTTCGTTCAATATCGATGAGGTACGCATCGCCGTTTTCGCAACCTTTAACAAGAAATCATAAAAGAACTGGTACACACCATTCTGACCGTTCCCCAAAAGCCCAATTTGAACTGTTCTTAATGGGTTCCTGAATTCTTTCATGAAACGAAGGTTACTTACCAGCAAACAAGTGAAATCAGCGATTTAGTATACTTTATCTCATCGGTTAAAAACATATTAAGGGCAAAATTACACTATACTTGTTAAAGTTCACCTGATCTTTAATATTACACAAAAAATGAATCAAGTTATTGAGCAATAATACATTTGCAAGGAAGAATTTGAGTTACGTAAATTTACATTATAGATAGTGATTTTAGCCAGTTAAATGTAGTAGAATTAGTTATATTTGTGTAATTTTACACAATTGAAGAACATTTTACCACAAATAGTAAAACAACTATTAACATATAGGTAAAGCTAAATTTTAGAGTAAAACTACCGCAAATAAGAGAGGAAAGTTAACTCTTTCCCATGGTAAATTTCACCTCATTTTTACAGTGTATTTGGTTTGGAAACTACTAAGACAGAAGACTATCACAAAATTCCAAACAGAAGACGAAAATGCTCGTCAGAATTAAAAAAAAGGAATCAAAATTGGACACAAAAAGCAAAAGTAAATATTTAAAATCATAAAAAAATCTACTTTACAACGAACGAGAATGTATGTTAGTTCTAACTTCCAAACAGGAATGCCGATTTTTATAAGTCTAATTGCTTTCTTTATAAATCGTTACTTTTAATACGAAAGGAGGTTACAAGTCACTGCACATTTGTTTAGGTAACATAAAAACAACTATTTGGAAAACTGTGTTGACTATGTATAATAACACTGAAATAAGGAATTACTTTAAGTATTGGCGTTATTAGCACCTTAGCACATATGATGAAAGTATGATTCCTATTACTACTGCAATCAAAAGGAGGTTAACTTAAATAAATGCATTTTACGCAAATTTTATTACCTCGAGATTCTAGTAGGTTCTTCTGTTCTATATGGGGTTAAATATCAAACATTTATTTAGCACAATTATGAAAGGAGAACAGGCCCTTTTTGATCATTAACTGCATATAGAAATCTGTCTAGCGCATATAGAACCTATTAGAAACTCTAAGTAGTGGTATTACATAATATCCATAGTAGTGCCCTACAACTTTATATCACATTTTTTTGCAATTTCTTTCACCAACCCTAAAAACATGCTCCATAAACATTAATGTCGTGTAAAAATGATTTTTGCTGTAATTTCTATATCTATGAACCGATTTTAGTGAATCAAACACCAGGTCATTTATTTTCGCGAACCTCCAAACCTCCGATTTTACTGGAAGTTTTTGTATTTCCAGTTTACTTCCAGTTTTGGGAACAAAAATCGACTTTTAAGTAGAATTGCATACAACTAGGCTTTGCACTGCATTTTAAGTCAAAAAGTTGGAAAAGGCACTTTTTGTATCATTTCTGACTAATATGTATCAATTTTTCTAATAAAACTTAAGCTAGATCTTAATAAAGTTAGCTAAAATCCCGACTTTTACCTTTCTGAAATCATTGATTCAATCACTAGCAATTATTCCGATATTTATTATATACATTTGTTTAATATCATAGCGACCTTCACCTCAGAATCGCCAATATTAAATATTTTTAGATTATAACTGTCATATTTACAATGTAAAAAACATTATTTTTTATTTCATTACTGGCACCAACATATTGAAGCCAGTAGATGTTTCTCTGACCCAGGCTTGAACTCCTGTGGCCCCGGAATAGATTTACTCAATAAATAAACTTATCAAATCTGCAAACACAATCATTTACTATCACCAACAAATCCAACAATGTCTTGGCCAGCATGAGTTCCAATTCAAACATATATATGTGTTCTTAATAAAATTATATTCGAAAGCAGGTGATTAAGGATTTGCATAGATTAAATAAATGGGTTGAGTTTCTGCATACCACCTAAACTCCGAATAAAAGTTAAAAAAGACTTGTTTAACAATAGCCAAAGAGTAGAGTCACTTAATAAAGGATACGAGAAATATCTCGCCCTAGATAAGTTATTCTCAAATAGTTTTATTGTCGTACCATATTACTGCATTAATTTACCGAACGAAGTAATTGTTGAACTCTTGGACAGCTGTACCATTGCGGTACTTCATTGTTCAGTATCCTCTCTAAACACATCAATTAACTGTAGTTCAAGATTTCCATACTTTTCTTCTAAACTGAAATTCCCTGAACTACTCTCAAATGCAACTCTACTCTTAAATTCAGTGTTAATATCCAATTTTCTTTGAAAAATGAACGCAAGTAACAAATGGAGAAGAAAACAAATAGCTCTGCATTGAAATTTCACGTGTACCACAATTTTACACGAATTCGATGGTTAAATTAGAAAACACCCTTAAAATTGCTACAGTCAAATTCAGTGGTAATCTATAGTTCTCCTTGAAAAACATTAGAAGGGATATATTACTATTAAGATTCCACAAAATGCTGTATAAACACAAATCTTTAGATATTTTAGAATAAAGATTCTAAACAAATCACTTTAAAGTTAAAAACACATATTAAAAGTAACAAGTAGTATCTAAAATGGTATATCTAGGTAAAATGTTAAAATGTCATTCTGGTGTCTCATAGCTTCATCTAGATACATCTACACCATAGATTGACAAAACAAATATAAAGCATAATTATTACCACTTGAGTATCGTTTTCTTTATAATTGAACCACATCAACATACATATTGCACGACAGAAATAACACTTAAAAAAAGTGGACGAAAATCTGCACTTGTATTGTATCAAAGTAATTTGAATATCACAGACAATGGTAACTCTTATTTATTGTTTGCTAATGTGAATAAGCCTACATCAGTTACATTTTGACCTGCTTTTTAAATACTGCATTTTATCTAAAAATGTTATCGCGCGTTTGTTGGTGAATACTAGAAGCTCGAATTGAATAAAATAACAACATAAACAAATGCACCAAACATACTCCCCTGTAGCAAACCGGCCTCAAAGCGCCAACTCATAACTGGTTCATGGAAATGAATTATTCAGTAGGTCCCTAAAGGATTACTTGATTACGAGCAAACTAATGAGAAAATAGTTTCTCAACAGTTTCAAATTCATTTGTAACCTTAACACCTACATTCCAAAAAAATGTACAAAAAGATAAAACAAAAACTTTACATACAGTGTGTTCATTTGAAAACTTACCACCTTAAATATCTCCTAAACTTTACAAAATATTGATTTCAGCAAAAACACATCAATTTATTTTTCGATGCGGACATTTAATTGTCGCATGGTTAAAATTATATATCTCATCACATTAAAAATTATAATATATAAAGACTAATTAATCTGACTATAATTACAGTTATAATAATGATCGTAAAATAACAGATTAATTAAATTAAAATTTGATTAAAAATTATAATATGTATATATGGAATATGTATAAAGCGGCCCTAGACGCTCAAGAATATTGCGCAATAATATTGTGCAATATTATTGATGCACCCTGCAGACAACTCAATAATTTATTAAAAAATTGTGCAATAAATATTGTGCAATAATTCACTTTATAACAAAATGTTGAGTGACACGGATGCTGCTTGTGTAGCTATTGCTTTGGTTCTTTTTAATAAAAAAAAAGAGAAGAAAGGAAGAAGGTAGTTAAAAAATGGTATATGAAAAGACAGAAGTATACTCATAAGAATTTAATGAACGATTTAAGATTTGGATTATGGAAATTTGGCTTTAGCCATTTTAAATTCAAAATTTGAAATATTTCAAAGATAAGGGCCGGCGGTGGACGAGTGGTGTCAGTGCATCACTCGTGTTCCAAGTGTCGTGGTTTCGAATCCCACTTGGGGAGACGGGATTCTTCTAATTGGAAAATTCCGCCACCTCAACTATGAATATGTGTATTGGTGTTGCATCTTAGATGGGGACAGATGACCTTAGCAGTTGGTTCCCCCGTAGTGTAGGCGTGAAATAAAAAAAATTCAAAGATGTATTAATTTAGCATCTAAGCAGTATTTTAAGCTTGTTGTTATTTTCATAATTTCCTAAAAAAAGGAAAACAACATCTTATTGCAATGTAGGACAAATTGATACTGAAGACCTGGAAACGGAAAGATTAGTCGCAGGCTGTTGAAGAATACAATCTTCTTATTCTTATCATTAGCTCCGGTAGTGTAGCGTCTAGCATGCTAGACTCACCTGAGCGGACCGGGTTCGACACCCCGGAACCGGCAAATCTAGTTAACGTTTTTTTGTAGTTTCCTTATGTGTAATACAAATGTGGGATTTGAGCTATACCATCTGTAAGTCGGCTGCAGCCGCACGATGGGCCTGCGTAATTATATTAATCGCCTCCTTCCTCCCGCACAAACTCCAGTTTAAGGGGCCTGGTTACTGGTTAGCTAGGTAATGGGTTGTAGCAATGATTATTATTATTATTATGCAAGAAATCCTTCTAAACGTATCAAAGAAATAACTTTTGTAATTATTCTAGAAATGAGGGAAAAGTGCCATGGGAAACTAAATTTTGCTAATATAGTTCCACAGTGTGTCCACGGATTGAGTTCACAAGAGGGAAAAACTTTTATTTTTAGTTTTATCGAAAAATGTCATACTTGATAAAAAGTTTTGCTTCTTGTAAGACCCCAGAAAATTAAAACAAATTCACGTTTTATTTTACTTGCTTCATTTTATAGTCATTTTTCAGTGAAACCATATGAAATTTTGCTCTAAGTTCAGAACTTTAACAATAACCTAGTGGGTGATATGTCATTATTAAGCAATAATTCTCTCAAATTAAAGTATTTCGAATTACAGTGGAAAAATGTTATGAGGTTGGTGGAGGCTACGTCGAATAGTTGGTGTTCATTTTTACTTAATGTTAGTTCTTCTTTATTATTTTTGTTATTGATTAGAAACAAACGATAACTGTTGCACAATTTGAAAGAATTATTGCTTAATAATCACATAACCGTCACCTACTAGACCATTGTTAAAGTTTTGAAATGCAAAATTACATATGGTTTCGCAGAAAACTGACTATAAAATGAAGCAGGTAAAATAAAACATGATTTTTCTTAAATTTTCTTGGACCTTACAACACGCAAAACTTTTTATCAAGAACGACATTTTTCGATAAAACTAAAAATAAAAATTTTTCCCCTTTTGTGAACTCAATCCGTGGACACGCCGTATGTATATCCTTCTAACTTAATGTTGTTTCATATTCTACAGGGCTGATAGCGACTTTTATACCTCAATACATTCATTTGTGAAAGCCCTCTCGTCAGTTTTAGATGCACTATATTTAGCGGTCGTGAAAATGAATTAATGTTGTGCAATAGTATCCACAGACAGGCCAATATTTTACACATAGCGCAATAATTTTAAACAGTTTTAGATTGACACAATATATTGCGCAATCTTTCAATATACGCTCCAGACGATCAATAATATTGCGCAATATCAATTATTGCACAATATTATTGAGCGTCTAGGGGCCGCTTAAGACTAATTAATCCGACTAATTAATCAATATTAATCGTTTTCAGTACGTACTTTAACATACAGAAATGTGCACTAAGTCTTAGAATTTTTGGATAAATTAAGTGAAATAACCGCAAAGCAAAACAACGACTAAATAAATAACTGCTTGATAACAACTGCAGCCACCAACGAAATCATATGGTCGTCGCACAATCTGAGCGCTGCGATGCTAATTGGGAGGGAAATTTTTCTTAAATTATAGCCTACAGAATCACAAAGGCTATTTTTATATAGATAAATACCAAACCTACTAAAATATAGCTGTGCTGGAAGTATCAGCTTGACCTAAATAACACTACTTTAGTTTTTGCCGGCTAGCCCCAATAAGTCGAAGAGGGGCGGGGTAATACAAGATATACAAGATAAGAAAAACAAGCGCCACTTCGTTTTAAAACAATTCTTATTACTAAAGCTTCAAACTTCTTAGATAAAAGAAGAAATAGATCTTTTACTAATATATAGACAACTTCCACAATTTTGTCGTACTTACAAGTTATAAGCTGGAAAGCAAATATTAAAACCACACAATAAATAAATAGTAATAAATAAAAACAAACATGTAGTGAAATGTAAACTTTCTAAGTAGGGCTTTATTGTTTAATGCAAATTGTAAACGGTAATTATACTGATTAAGGATTTTAATGTCTAGTAAAATTAACAGAATGGTGATTTGTATCACAGTGGTTGTAAATCTTAAAAACTATCCTATGATAGCGTTTACGTTTGTTAGATAATTTACTAGTTAATAGTAATGTAGAATTAGTAAAAAGATTAGAGTTAATTCAATTATTTGATCTTTGTATCAGTCAAAATTATTTCACTTTTAAGAATATAATATATTTATAGAAGGATGGTTTACCTATGGGTAATTCTCTGAGTCCTCTATTAGCTAACATATTTATGGATAATTTGGAAGATCGAATATTTGAATTAGATCTCTCTAAACACATTATTTTCTGGTTTCGTTACGTTGATGACATTTTAGCTTGTTTTGACAGTTCTTTTGAGGTTATCAATGAATTTTTAATTCTTATTAACACAAACATCACGTTTACACTAGAAAAAGAACAAAATAGAGCTATTAAGTTTTTGGATTTAACTATTACAATACAGACAATGAATTTGATTTTTCCATATACAGAAAACCCACAAGCACAGACGTCACTATTCCTAACGATTCATGTCATCATAAAATGCATAAACTAGCGGCTTATAGATCTTTAGTACACCGAGCTTTAACTACTCCAATGAAACAACCACATTTTGATAAAGAAATTTCAATCATCAAACAATTAGCACATGCAAACCATTATAACCATAACATGATTGACACTTTAATTCAACAAAAAGATTATAGATTAGCTATCAAAAGAATATTTCCAATTGACACTCAAATACAAGACACAAACTACATATCAATACCATACTTTGGCAAGATATCAGAACAAATTGCAACTATAATAAGAAAAACCACCAGTTACAAAATAACCTATAAAACTATCACCAACACCTTTTCATTTTTATTCAATGCTAAAGACAAAACACAAGATATCATGAAATCCGGCATTTACCGTTTGAATTGTTCTTTTTGTAACTCGGTTTATATTGGACAAACACTTAGAAATTTCGACATAAGATACAAAGAACACGTACGCTCTTATAGACTTAAACATCCAGAAAAATCGAATTATGCCAAACACATTTTGGAACAGAACCACCCAATGACACCTCAAAACATCATTAAATTTTTACATTTTTGCAACAACAAACACAAATTAGACATTTTAGAAGCTTTTGAAATATGCAGACATAAACGCACAGTACCTTTAATGAATGAATAAACTGAGTTTAGTAATTCTCCTTTATTAGAAGTGTTAGATATTTAGTTTTTGTTATGTATTGTATCTAGTTACCTATTTTCTGTATGTATTTATCCTTAGCAACGTGTTTGTTTATCACTCTTATCTACCTTTGATAATGACACAAAGTGTCGAAACAATATTGTCAGGTTAAGATATTAATAAAACTTGTGAAACTTTAACTAATCTTTGTATTTATATTATATTTGATACCCTATGATAATTTCACTACTCGAGATCTCGCTTTAACTACCACTTAAAACTAACATGCATCAATAAATAAATCGTATAAACGTTTTATAAATATATAGACACATAGATAAAATGACACAATATACATATACATACAGTTTCAAACAAACATCCCATAATTCGATGACCCACGGCTGATACAGTACGGTTTAAAAGCCTTGCTTAGGGTTTTTCGTTTCACCCTACGGTATAATCTTTTTACATACACCCTGAACTTTTGTATGCAGGTACGAACCCAAAGGGGAAGACCTTCAAATTAAACTCAAAGTCAAAGGGGGCAGGAACAGGAAAACAAACAACGAGCAACGAAACCCAACAAAAAAAAAGACCTAAAAATAACACACCCTGTATTGATTTTAAATATTTGCACAGAATTTTACCTTTCGACAAACTGAAAGGTCTTTTATTACACAATTCCTTCAGGGCAACTGATAGGAAAATGTTACCAATAATAGAAAAAGATTTTGAGATTTCAGCACATTGTGGAAAATAAAAAAGGTTTACCTAAATGGTTAACACTAGAACCTAATCCGTCTAATTGACGATTGATCACATATAAACAATCAAATGATCATTTTGTTGAATGTGAAAGTTTCTCCGCTAAAGCGAATTATATCAAAACCAATTTTCTAATTCATCTCACACATTCAACTTCTAATGCAAGCCGGCCATTTTGTTACATCAACTCCACTATTGAGAATGCGCTTGACCGCGCAGGTGCGACTTTACGATAAACAGAGGGAAAGGGAAACCCAGTGACAACCAAACTAACGGAGAAGCGTGGTTTTAAACAGTGACCGTCAAACAATCAATGGGTTGTGGATTTCAACGTTATAAAATGTATATTATTCTTCTTTTTAAATACATAATATTAATCTTCTTTTAAGAAATGGTTATTACAATTATTTTAATCTGTTGTTATAAAAAGTAAAAATTGAACAAAGAGTTACAAAGTAATTAGCAGATAATTTAATAGGCAGCCTCATTTGCATCACTCGGATCTCTCGTAACAGTCAAGTATTCGTTAGCTTGTGATACAAGTTTTAGAAAACCAATTAATAGAAAAAATCTATTCAAATATAGCGCACTTTTGTAGAGAGTGACTTAACAATTATATTAACTGGACATGGTATAGTGACCATGTAACCAAATATCCGATGGTACTAGATGCAGATTTCGAAATTTTATTGATAGTTCTAGCGTGACTCTCAAAATATACTCTGTTTGCAAAGCTGTACTTTACTCCTTTTAAAGAAGGAGAAAATAGCTATTTTACACCTTATGGAGTAAAGTGTTTTCATTATCCTGAACCATGTGATTTTGATGTTTCCATTGTTATAATAATTTGTAGGTTGACATTTTAACAGTATTTTTGAGAAAATTAAAAAGATATATAAAATATAAATAAATAGAAAATTTTTAAAATATTTTTAACAATGAAGTTTTTACAATTTATTAAGTCCTTTAGGTCATGCAAAATATGCGTATACACTAGAGTTTTTTAATAACTTATTTTTAAAAGACATGTACGTTAAAGTCCGCGTAGTTTAGTAATGCTGTGATAACAGCTATTAGTTATTTTAACATAAACGTCTTTTCAGATTAAAAGACGGATCAGTTTAGCGTACGTAACAATACCACAGAAAATAGAAGTTGTTGAAGTTGTTAATTCGTCTTGTACGTTAATAAATCATATATTTTGAAGGCGTAAGCTCATTTTTTGTTGGGAGTAGATTTTGAAAAGTAAATGTCAAATGAAATTCGAGTAGATTCCCTGATTCGTAAACTTTAGTGAAAATAATTTATACAAGGTACTGTATAGGTACAATGACACTGCTTTGTACTAATTGACATTACATTAATTTGTTATTATTGTTTTTCTAGGTAGGTCGCTCAGGACCGTACTCGTCTTCGTTTTTACCCACTTATATTTTCAACATCCTCCCCGGGCGGAAATTGATCGATTTCAAGAGGATACAATAACTGTACCGGTCGTCGCAGTCGATTTCCATTACTGATTTGTACTTCACACGGTCTTATGCATGTATCGCGTCTTTGATATACGCTAGTAATTCGCGCCATTTTCCATAGCAGTCGTGAGTGCTTTTTCTCATGGACCAAGACTATATCTCCGATCTTAAATTTGCTAGACATGGTGGCTTCTGTATGATGTGCTGATCGTAATTGCTGTAAGTAATCTTCGCACCATCGATTCCAGAACTTTAATACATTCTGTTCTCGAATTCTCCATTGGTTCCGGATATCGTTACGTTGGATTATATGCAGGTAGTTTTGTATCGATAGCCATGCCAACATCATTATAACCAATTAGGAACTTAGAAGGGCTTAATATAGTTAAATTCGATGGATCATCGTCAATATATGTTAGTGGTCTTGAATTAACGGTAGCTTCAACTTCTGCTAACACAGTCTGCAGTTCATCATAATGAACAAGTTTTAAGGCAGATTTAATCGTTAGTACTAATCTCTCCCAAAAACCGCCCTAACATGACGCTCTTTCTACGATGAAATTCCACTGAATATAATGTTTCGAAGCTAAACCTTGAACTTCTTTATTTGTGAGGATCTTGGATAATTCCTGAAACTCTCGTGACGTACGTTTAAATGTTTTAGCATTATCTGAGTAGATGACGCTGGGAACACCTCGTAGTGCTATAAATCTCCTGAGACCTCAAACGCAGGATTCCGCAGGTAAGTCAGGTATTAGTTCTAAATGAACTGCTATTACTACAGCATATGTCAAAAGCATTATATGGTATTCTGACTTATTACCATTATCATAAATATAAAGTGGCCCAGTAAAGTCAATACCCGTTATTTTGAAGGGATCTGACATCGTTAGTCGGTTTCTTGGTAGTGGATCAAAAGGTTCCTTGCCAGGTTTGCCTTTGAGACGTTTGCATTTTACGCATTTACCTATCAAAGACTTTATTCGTTGTCTACCTTGGATTACCTAGTATTTTCTTCTAACAGTAGCAAGAGTAGCGTTAACGCCACTATCACTAGTCGATTGATGTGCTTTAAAATGATCAAATTAGTAAAAGTTGATTTTTTTTGTAAGATGGTGGAATGTCTTACTTCATACGGTAAATCGGCTTCTTCTAATCTTCCGCCTAGACGCAAAACTTTATTTTCATCCAAGAAAGGACTCAACGTTAAAATCGAAGAGTTCGTGTTTAATACCTTTGTTTGTTCTAACTTACAGATTTCGTCCTTAAATTCTTCTTCTTGAATACATATTATCCAATATATTTCTTCTTACGTAAGTCGCTACTCGAGACACTTTGTCGCAATTACTGTATTTTTTAAGAGAAAGAATTTGCTTCAAGTTATACCTTTTTCTTTAAGTTCCACAAAAAGATTGACACGGTATGGTATTTCTGTAATATCAGTAAGTTCATCGGTAGGCCAAAATCCTGAGTCTTGTCTTATCCATTCTGGACCTTGAAGCCATGTTGATTCAATTAACTTCTTGGCAGATATATGCTTCTTGTTAAGAAATCAGCTGGATTTTTTTTCCAGGGCAGTATCTCCAATTTCCAGAACTCTATTTATTTCGTTGACTCGATTTTTAACGTATGGTTTCCAATTTTCAAATTTGCCTTTTACTCAATTTAAAGAAATCTTAGAATCAGACCATAAAAATACTTCTTTAACGTTAAGCGGTAAATTTTCTAGACTAATATTTCTGCAGTCCGGCTGCACACAAAGCGGCTGTTAACTCTAATTTAGGTAAAGTAAGTGTTTTATAACCCTTTCGATCAATAAGAGATACTTGATTTTTTGACATTATAAATTGATATTCATTAGATGACAAACATTTTAAATATGCCACTGCTCCATTCGCATGTAGGCTTGCGCCAACAAAACGTGTAATTCAACTTCATCTGAATTTGATTTTAATAAACACCGTAGTAACGTTAAGTCTGCTAACGTTGAGACTTCGGAACACCATAATTGCCATTCGTTTATCGAGATTTTTAGGCAAAATTGTATCCCAATCTACTCGTAGTTTCCAGAGATTTTGTAAAAGAATTTTTGCCCGAACGGCGAAAGGACCCAAAATACCAAAAGCGTCAAATATTTTAGTCACGATCTGTAAAAAGTTGCGTTTCGTTGACAATCGGTGAATATCTTCATTGATAATTGAAGATACGTCAATAGATACTTCATCCGTAACAGTATGCCAATAAATCCCAAGCACCATTTTATTTTCAGATACGTTTGAATTTTTACAATCTTCGGCAAAACGTTTTAACATATTTGGATCGTTAGAGTACCACTTACGTAAATTCATGTTTGCTGAAATCGTGATTTGGCACTATAGTTCATAAAGCTCTAGTGCTTCTTCGGTAGACTTTAACGGCACAACTATATCGTCTACATAAAAGGAATTTAGTAAAATATTTGCAGTTTTTCGTCGTTCGCTAGGTTGTTCCAAAAGATGTTTTGTGATTGTAACGGCAAATAAAAATGGACTAGAAGTTACACCAAAAGTTACTCGTTTCATTCTATAAGTTTTTAACGGATAATTAATTTGGATATAGAAGTAATTCTTTTTCTGACGGGTTCTAGATACCATAAAAAACGATGAATATCGCGATCTTGTTTGTTGAGTCATATTTGCAGCAATGTCTTTTCAATATCAGCTGTCATTGCTACGGAACCTAGTCTAAAGTTCATTAGAATTGCAACTAAATCCGGAACTCGATTATCACCTGGCATTAGTTTTTCGTTAAGCGATGGAAACCTAGGAGAATGTGTTAAATACGACACTTTATACGCTATTTGGTAGTTTCTTTATCTTCGCGATATACTGGTCTATGTGGCATGTAATAAACGCAATCACTAGCAACGTTATTTACCACGATTTCAGCACAATCGTTTTGTAAGTATTCGCGGATTGCACAATCATATTCGTTAAGTCTTAAGTCTAACATATTTACACAATTTAAATGTTAAGTTTTCCACATGTGCCAAAGCACCAGTATTGTCGAAATTTTTCTCATCGGTTTCCCATGGTAGCGACACTTCGTAACGATCGTTATTAAAGTGAATGTGTTTATTAATAAATTTATCGGTAATACAGTCCGACTTTTCAATGCAAACAACACCAATTGTTTCTAAATCCCAGAATTTGTTAATATCGAAACTGAGATTACTATTATCACAGGAAACTTGTGGATTAAATACATTAAGTACGTTAAAGTTTACTGCAAAATCACATGATACGTTTGAGTGACTTATTCCATGGAGAGTCTAACCGAACTTACGGTAGTCAAATTTTGAGATAGACGTTGGATCTCACCTGTCACAATTTTCCAGTGATTATCTGCCCCTACTAAAAGTGAGATACCTTTATGGGTCAGACAAAGATCAGCGTTAGTATCTGCCAAGTGGTACGTCAAAGAGAAATTATTAATTACAGGTTCTTTTAGCGAAGGAAATATTAAAGAGTCAAAACATATTTCTGGCACTTCAACAGCATTAATTAAAATTATGTCTTCGTTAAACTGGCTTCTTAAAGGGACTTGCACACGCTTGCAAAGTCCTGTAGGGCAGCGAATATTACTTCCAAACGGTAAAATAGAGACTTTATGTGTTCCAATAACTGATAATTTTAACTGACGTGAAACACATTGCTTTATAAATTAAAGTTGACTCCCTCCATCCAATACTAAACGAATAAAATTTTTACTACAAAAATTGTTAGATATAAATGCACAAGCATTTTGGAGATAAGCATTATCAATACGGCCGCCAGCGAATAAATTCGTTGTACCGTTTCCACTAGAACTTAGATTAGTCTCACAATTGGTACTATCAGTACTAGTTGCCATAGCTTCAACATTAGGAAGACGTCTAGTATAATTAGGGTCACATATGGTAGTGACATGTCGTGAATTGCATTTGGTACACAGAATAACTTTAGGGTAATTCCACATCAAGTGATCCAATTTTTTGGAAGTTTTGACCATCACCCTCTTTGGTTTTTTAAATTTGGCACAACTGTTATACTCCTAAAGATAAGTAAAAATCTAAAATATTATATTTGTAACTTAAGTAGTTCTTGAGTTGTGCCCTTCTAAAGTGTACAAAAATGAGTGATTTTGAGCATGTTGGCGTTTACGTTTTCCTTTATAACTTTTGATAGAAATAAGATAAAGGAATGAAACAAAAGCTGTTTTAAAGTCAATTTTTTAGGCTTTAAGATGATCGGTGGCATGGCATACTTTAATATGAAAAAAGAAATTATATTGCGCTCCTGAAGTCTTTGACCTTGAATTTCTCAGAAAACATATGATTAAAAAATTTTAAAAAACTGGACATGGAGTTGCATATCTTTTAAATATGTGTGCCAAATTTCAACTTGGAATCTCAGTGGGATCGTTACTAAATTATTTTAACAAAATAGCAATGTTCAACATTTTGCCATAAACTGGATTTTAATAGAACTAACGATTTTGAAAACTGAGTAAGCCCACATCACTTAGCCACAGAAATACGGCTGTAAATAATAACCTTATACAGCTAACTGCCATTGACATAATTAGATTGCTACGCGTACGTAAATGCGTTTAGAAGAGTAATTAACTTTTGAGATTTGCTAAAGTAGATGAGGAACAGAATGTTTTTAAACTACTACGTAGAGTATTTTACACCAGGACACTATAAACTGAGTTTTTAGTTTTACAAAACTTAGAATTGTGGTTAGATAAAGTACACCTGAAACAGCGATTATTTTGCTTTAAAATGTTTTTTATCGCCCAAACTCATAGCAGCATTACAGTCTTTAGTTATATGAGTTTTAGCTTTACAAAATAAACAACACTGTTACGTTAGTAAATAATCCGGCTGCTGTGCAAGTCTCGATTTTTCGTTTGGGTACATTATGAGAACCACGATTTAAGTCTCTACTTTCACTGTTTTCTCCTGTATGCGCTTCTTCTAAAGCATAGGTTCCCAACGGGGGAGGTACCGCCCCCTAGTGGAGCTTTGAGCTGGGAGAAAGAGAGAGAGAGAGAGAATTAATTTTTACTTTGTGATTATTAATAGATAATAGACAGACATATAAAATTGGTATAATTATCTATTGTGTAAAGGGGGGCGTTGGAATTGTTTTTTTCTTGTAAAGGGGGCGGTAGTCCATAAAAGGTTGGGAACCTATGTTCTAAAGAATCCATTTCTATTTTAATAAATTGTATCAAAGCCTTTATTTGTTTATTGTAGTCTATTACGGCATTGTTATTTCAGAACCAATACTAAATGTAGCATCAATACAGTTTTTTGTTTTCATTTTGTTAAACTGGACTCAAATTATACGGCAGAGCCTTAAAAATAAGCGAATTGAGCATAAGTCCATACTGCTGATAACCAAGAGTTAATAAATATAGCGTTATATTTGAGGCAGTATTATATAATTTACGAAGTGATTGAATATCCATATCGGATTTAACCGGTGAAATAGCAGCTTTTGAATATATCATTCTTCCATCATTATTTGTTTGTAAAAGAATATGTTTTACAAAAGCTTCGTTCTGCGAAAAATCTTTATGACTATTTGTGGCACTTAGCAATAGAATTTTTTTTTAATCAAAATGATATAATTAAATTATTTAAGCCTCTATGATGCTTAGTGTAAAATCTATGAATTTGAAAAAATACATAACGTTGTCGTTGACGAATTATCTATGCTACGCAAAATTCCTATTTGAAAAACCTAGTATTTCCTGTCCGTCTTCACAGACGTACCGTTGAGGTCAGCGGTCAGTTAACGTACGGTATACAAAAATTTCCTATTATTTAACAAATTTACCAAACCTCCAAAAATTTTCATTTTAAAATGGACAGTGAAAGTGCAGAACACAGTGGGTTTCTTAAATACGAGTGGGTTTAGTCAATGACTTTTGTTGGTCTATTCGTAAAAATCTAAATTGACCAAATTTTATAAAACTCCTCCATTCTATACAGGATGACAGTAAAAGAGAAAAGGGTTTCTGTAGAGTGAAAGGTATGCTGATTTGATAGAACCAGATTTTAATTACAGCAAAAGCAAAAATATACTTATACACTTTTTTCAATCTGATCTATTGCAGAGAAACAAGATGAATATGGGTGAAGAACGATAGGTGCGGTCAGTACGTATATGTATACATCCAAAGAGATACCTTCACTGGGTCGGTCACTTTTTTAATTTCAAATTCAATCGAAAATCTTTTGTTAATTTCTCCATTAGTCTCTTGAAATTTAAATTAACTGTAAAGAAGCGGAAACAGAATTAATACTTACGAAATAATAATCCATTAGTAAACTCTCTTCTCTCATTAAATATAACATTTTAAATTTTAAGGACCCGAGAAATATTAAAAATATGATTGAAAAAGTTCTATTGAGGATTTTGCCCTGCAGGTCTAATTGCAAACCAAAAACTTTTTATATTATATTAATGCAGTTATGTTCGCAATTTTTACAAAATAATTGAATTGTAATAAAGCTTTTTCAATTTTTCAGATTAAATTCTCCAGCAACTAAGCTAACTAAGCTAACTTAACTATGAATATAGTATGTCATCAAAAACAGTATAGGATATGGAATATATCACTATATTTAACGGTATCTCCTAACCACACATTGTATTTGAATATGGAACCGTCTGGACGGTTTCACGCCGAGAAAAAGGTAACATCGTTACCGTAATACGTATTGGCAATTAGTCAAATACCATGTGTGGTTAGGATACACCGTTAAATATAGTATTGTGATAAACCACACTCCTTACAATTTATTATGATGGAATATATGTTGTTAAGCTTTGATGTACATTTACTTTTTACCATAATTCCGGAGTACCTTATCTGACATCTTCCAAATTGATGCAAAGGAAACAAATATTTCCTATGAATCCGCAGTTGAGTCTTTCTATTTAGGTTGGTTTCCACCTT
The DNA here is from genome assembly GCA_929113105.1 of Agrypnus murinus. Classification (NCBI taxonomy): domain Eukaryota; kingdom Metazoa; phylum Arthropoda; class Insecta; order Coleoptera; family Elateridae; genus Agrypnus; species Agrypnus murinus. Next base: position 129,675,583 of record OV816023.1, on the reverse strand, counting down.
GAACGTCTGTTACACACGTAAACAATTACTGTAAATAATTAATTAGTTAATACTTAACAGGCATCAAATAATAGAGGTATAGTGTTTTAACTTAGACTTTAATTAATAATCATTGATTGATTCATAAATATTCCTTAATTAGATCGTTTAAAAAATCATGTTATTCGACATCATAGTAGATGTCCAATTTTTGCTAAGTGATATCAAGCTCATTCGATAATTTCTAAACATGTCAGGTTCAAGAAGGCAAGACTTGTAAATGTACATTGAACAGATACAGAAAAAAAGTTGTAATAAAATCTCACAACTAACGTCTTTAGAGTTTAGCGATTTGTTCGTATATGCAACTGGCTTTCGATAAAAGCATACAATTAATTTTTTCTTGTTTTATATTAACTAAAATTTAAAATACTAAGACATCGAATAGATTGAATTTTTCAAGCTTGACAACGAGTTATGACTGGATATAAGTACATTAACTTAAAAAATATATTATAAGAATTAGATATTGTCGTTATGAGTTATCACAAAATAGCACGTTATTAAATGATTATTAACAATAAAGGTTAGAATACAAATATTCAAAGATAGAAATAGCAATGTTCAGACGTTATGGAATAATTCACTGTATATGTCCGTTTATTTCAAAATATTGAAGTTGGAACAAAAGGAAGATAATTATATCTCTAGAAGTAGTCTCTAGAATTATACGACTCCGATTACAGCCAGTTAGACTATAGCATCCAAACTATGATTTAAATGTAGTTTGGAATGCAATCGTACAAAAGACAAAGAATTATAACGGTTATTAGAATACCAAGTGGCTGTCAGATTTGCAATTAAACGAAATTAAACGAAAAAGCTTCGCTGTGCTTGAGAAAGTGCCAACTAGATTACTACTGGTGTTTATCAAAAAGTATCATAGCAGAAATATAACAAATAAGGTACTGTACTGAGTAAGGTACTAAATAATTACATCAATACAGTAATGACATTTTCTCTCATAAGTCATAACCACATTGCATAGGCATCGATCTGCGTAAAGGTCTGTAATCTAAATTCTAAATAATACGTCTTTTGATATTCATTGACCGGTCACCAGAATAACTTTAGAAGATATAAGAAAATATTTTTAGGCTGTTGTACAAACCAGCAATCAAGATTCTAACAAATTGCTTCAAAATTACGTAGTGTTGATATAGAATTACAATTGGATTAGTCATAATATTTCTACGTTATATCTCATTAACAACTGTCTTTGTTCACTGATTAATAAAGCAGGCGTTGTCTACAGGTCAATGCACAATGGCAAGATCATTTATAATCACTAGTAATTGGAATCTTAGGTAAACTGGATAGAGTGTGCCTTAGAGTGGAAGACACCTATGATCTAATTGTTAGATAAGAAGTTCGGCATTCCTCGTGCAGGAAATCTACTTTTCACACACAGTTTCTTGAATAGTCACCTAACGGATAATTATTGTTAGGGATTAATTGATTGATCGCAACTATTTTTCATGTAGACAAGTAGATCACAGCCATTTAAATCTACAATGGACAATGGTATATGGCCAAATACAGTGGCGTGCTATGGGAATTTAGGCTAGGGAAGCAATCATGATTTTAATTTTAATATACCTAAATACAATAAAAAGCAGTGTTATAATTATTAAGCTTAAAAGTTTTTTAAAGAACGTTTACGGAATTTTTGTAAGCGTTTATTTTAAAATATCTAGTGCAGGTTTTAATTTTTGTTGTTAAATCTGGAAGTTCTGGGTTTGGTCTGCCTTTCTCAAGAATTTGTAATTTTTCTTCAAAACTGTATGCAGAAAACTCTTTCTCTAATAATTTACAAATTGAACAACAAAATCGTCGCGATTCAGATGTATCGGAAGTACTCGAACCTTCCACCGAAGCAGCTGAATTGGAGTCATGACGATAAAGTAATTTTAAATTTGCATACAGAACAAACTAAATAGAATTATTTGTCTTTAAAAAATCCCAACTTATCTAAATTAAAACAATAAAATGTTTCAAAATACAGTCTCATTCGTGGACTTACATTGCTTAAGTAACATTTAACAAACACTAAAAATCGAACAAATAATCAAATTATAATAAACATCTAAGTACGGATTTCATTAATAAAAATCACTTGACCTTACGAGATGTCAATTGTCATCACAACGCTCCCCCCTCACTATGGGGCGATCCTTAACAAAAACCGCGCAATGAAGTAAAAATCCAACTTGTGTAAAGAATAAAAAAACATATTGGCGTTTGATTATAAAATGTTCAGGGCATCTAGAACCGGTGGCAAAATTTTAAAGTCGTTGTTATTGTTAACAATTTTGATGCTTAAAGTTGTCACTACGTTGAACTAACAATTTCTCGACATTTTCAAGCTGAGATTTAAAATTAAATTACTTTCGTTGTATGGAACTTATTGAAATCAAAATTAAAACTGAAAAAGAGACATAGTATTTGTAGCTACACAACTTAAAAAACATCAAAATGTGTTGTAGTTTTTATTTTAAAAAATCCTAAGAGCTTTTATTTTGTAAAAATTCAAATTTTGCTGGAGTTATAAAAAACCCCGCATATGCCCGCTTTAAAATTTATGTCGAAGAAAGAGGCAAAGCTTCCTGGTTATTTTCATACAAAAGCCAAATCCAACTCGATCCAACTTAAAAAGTTAAAAGCCGTCATTGTAGGCACTGCAAGAAATATTTACCGGTATTATTTGTATTACTCCATGCATAGTTGATGATGCAACATTGTGTTTTTGCACCTTATATTTCAACTGTTAGAAACAACTAAATACCACCACTTAAGAAGTTGGCTTTATTTAAGTTTTACCACGATCCTTACATACGCAGAATGGGGTTTTCTAATAACTGCAATAAAAATTTAACAAAGCTGAAAGTATCATAACAAACGGCATGATTGAAACCTTTTAGTAAACGAAAACTATTCATGAAGGAAATGTTGACAATTATTGTAAAATGTACTGTTATTTCTTAAGGGATAGTAATTCCTTTAAAAAATACAGACTTAAAAATATTTTCTAAGTTCTTTCTTAAATATTCAAATCTGTCATTGTAATATAAAATTCATGACGAAGTGATTGAAAATTGAATTATGTACCTTGAAAAACTCATGTCGCCCTTATTAATTTTAGAACGTCTTCTCATATACTTATAAAAAGATTACATTAGAGATATTATAGAATACGTTTGCTGGAATAGCATAAATCCTCTCACGTTTTCTAATAATTGATGCTATCTTTCGCCCCACAGTGCGCCCGCTAACTAAAGCGAGGAGAAGTGCACTAAGCAATCAAATCAGTGCTTATATGAAGTGTATGTAAAATACATTTGAATCGGTATTACTTTTCCACGCAAGTTTAAATAGCCTAATTTTAAATACATAGTACTGAAATTATACTTTTTGATGTACAGAATTGATATTGAGCTTTAAGTTGATTAAATACGATATTACGATAACGATAATTTTATAAAAATATTTTTGTTAGCATTGGTTTTTATTTTTAATAAATTTTTAAGTGAAGCATTGCTTGCATTCCTTTCATGGACCGCACGCTACTGGCCAAATAGTTCATAGATTACGGCTTACACAAAGCGTTAAACTTTGGGATCAAATAATATCTTTCAGAAACCATATACCAGTGGCGTGCCGTCCATGGAAGCAAGGGAAACAATGCTTACCTTGAGAATTTATTAAAAATAAAAACCAATGCTAACAAAAATATTTTTATAAAATTATGGTAATCGGTTATTTAAATTTGTAATATTTCATCAACATAAAGCTCAATATCAATTCCGTACAGCAAAAAGTATAATTATTAAGAGTACTATTTTAAATTAGGCTCGTTAAACTTGCACGGAAAGGTAATACCGATTCATATGTGTTACATACACTGCATATAAGCACTGCTTATAACTGCTCTTCTCTTAGCCTTGGCGTGAATCAGCCGGCGTGGTTATATAGTAGACGATGTTGTTAGCATTGCTTGGACGTTATTTTTAGTGTGCTTCATGCCCAAATGTTTATTTATTATAATTTGGTTATTTGTTCGATTTAGTGTTTGTTAAACTTAATGTTACTTAAGTAATATAAATCTGCGAATGAGACTGTATTTTGTCGCATTTTATTATTTCAATTTATAAGTTGGATTTTTTTAAAGACAAATAATTCTATTTAGTTTGCCTGTATGCAAATTTAAAATTGCATTATCGTCACGACTGCAAATTCAGCTACTTCGGTGAAAGGTTACTTTCGATATATCCGAATCGGGACGACTTTTTGTTCAGTTTGTAAATTATTAATAAAGAATTTTTCGCATACAGTTTTGGAGAGAAATTACAAATTATTAAGAAAGGCGGATCAAAACCAGAACTTTCAAATTTAACAACAAAGATTAAAACCTATACCGGTATTTTGCTAAGACCGGAAAATTGATACATAGTAGTTTTTTTTTAAATAAAGAATGATAGTCAACAAATTCCATAAGTATAAAGTGTAAAAGTGCTTCTTTGAAAAACTTTTAAGCTTAATAATTATAACACTGTTTTTTATTGTACCTAGCAGGGGCGGATCCAGAGAAGTATTTTGAGGGGGAAATCTTTGGAAAAATAATTGTTTTAATAAATAATAATTAAACAAACATTATTTGTTTCTATTCTATGTAAACTTATTTCTAAATTGGGGGGGGGGGATTATTCCCTTCTCGTTAATCCGCGCCTGTACCTAGGTGTATTGTAATTAAAATCGTGGTTGCTTCCCTAGCCTAAATTCCCACCGCACGCCACTGCCCTATACTTATATGTTGTAATTTTCTATCTGTTTAAATGTTAACATGCGTTGTATTATTTTTAACGGAATATGCACGCAACGAAGCGTACAATGCACATCTTTAGTCGCTGAAAGGTATCTTATATATTTTCTCTACTTTTTCCGGTGTTCTCCCTTCGTTTACTTTGTTAAATTAAATCCCTTGGCAGGTTTCCCTAGCGATCACATATTTTTGGACTTCATATACACTTTCTGCGTATTATAGGTACGTTCTTGCTTAGCAGAAAAGATTCCGTCATTTTCTTAAAAGTGTTTTTATACCGATTAAGTGTTATTATAAAGAAGTATGAGGAACGAAATTAAAGGAAAAAACAAAGGAAAGCTTTTTAAGAAAATTTTCTTTCATGTGGAAAATTTATTTTTTCTGTGAGTTTCTTATGTCTTATATTATCATTCTTGGCTTATATCCGCATTCTTACGCAGTTGTTTCGAGAGCGTAACCGCCCTCCTGTGTACTTCCCCAGTACGTAACATCAATATATCCTGTAGTCGTATACTTACATTTACATAAACATACCTTGTTATAAAGTGCACTTCGCTATTCCGAGTCTTTTTATTTATGAATGTCTTCTGACGGAAGGGTAATACAAGTGATGTTTATAATTTTATGTTACTGTGCCTTCTATAGTAAGAACAAGGAAAGTGTTTGGAAGAACTACACCGATTGTTCTGTATAAAACGACATTTAAGGGATTATGATGATTTAAAATTTAATTTTCCAATTTTCTTCAGTTTTACATTTTGAAAACAACTCGACTTACAAGCTTCTGTTTTCATTTTAAGACTACTTAATCCTACTACTATTATCACAGTCACGTTATGTTTGGAAAATATCCCTTTTAAGTACTATAAAATCTTTCTACATTAACTTTTTTTTATAAAAGAGTCTTTATTAACTTTGCTCCGATACAATGGCGGATTTAACACTTAAGGGGCCTGAAGCGTCACATATTTTTGGGGCCCCATAGTATAAATCAATTACTACAATTTATATACCTTTTATTTTTTTATCAAAAATTAAGTAATATAATTATTATCAGGCGCGAATTCACGGGGGGAATGGAGGAAATTGCGTCCTCAAGATTTTTTAAATCATCCGACTTTGTCTCATGCCGCAGTCACACGAGTGTTTAATTGTCGTTTTTGTAAGTGTTACGCAATATACTTTATCTACGACCACAAAAACGTAATAAAACACCAAAAGCTAGGAAAAATATTTAACCTAGAATATGATTTGAGACTGAGATACTGGATTGTCAAAAGTAGACAATGCCCATTTTGTGGAAAGCAGGTGTTAGTTGTAAAAGTTAAGAAATGCGTATAACTCAATGTAATAATCGTAACTTTATATGCTGTTAGTCGACACAGTAGCTCAGAGGTAGAGATGTCGCTCAGAAAGTAGAAGGCCCAGGGTTCGATTTCCAGCGGGGGTGATATTTTTTTCTGTATGGATTTGCATTCAAAACATAATTTAAAGTAAAACATTAATTAAACAGAATAAATTAACATAAATAAAATACAAAATGAACACAAACGTGTTTTAATAAAGTGAGTTTTGTTGATGAACGACTATTATACTCACAATTTTATAGTGATATGTGTATAAATCACAGACGAGCTGCCCCTAACTGAGGACTGAGGAGAACCAAAAGCTCGAAACAGCTGTCTTAAGGTGCCGTCGGTGATTTATACATAAAATTGTGAGTATAATAGTCGTCCATTAACAATTTTTAACTTTTAAATTTATTAAAAAAAACTTCATTAAAAGTTTCTGTTCATTTTGTATTTTATTTATATTAATTATACGGTCGGACGCTTGACCGGATTTTATTTTGTATATTCCTGTATTGGATAATCAAATTATGCTGCTTAGTAGTGCGATTTGAGACCTACAGGAGGTACCACAGTTTCTTGATGGTGTTAATGTTATTTCAGAGATAGTATAAACGCTCGTGTGATGTGTGTAGAATTCACAGACTGGCTGCCCTTAACTGAGGAGAGCCAAAAGCTCGAAAGAGCTGTCTTAAATAGGACATACACGGTCTCTCCCCGACGACGTCGGCGAAAACGTCGTCGGGGACAAGGTCGAAATAATGAGGTAATGTTTACATTTACTGTAATTTAATGCATAAACAACTTGTATAATAAACTTATGAATATCGAATTTCTTAAAACATCAAAATGAAAGAAAGTAGTATTGAGTATAATAAAATGCGTACTTACTGAATCTCTTTCTTTAAAGTATTTCGAAATAGCTTATGCAATTAACAAAACTTTTCATAAGCGGAATAATATTGATATCCATCGGTAGAATTACAAATCAACTCTTTTGTTGTTTATTTATTTCATTCTTAATTTAGTTTGAAAATGGTTAATTATATAACGCAGGATTTAGGATTCTGAGTTCTGGTGCGCAAACGATGTACAATAATTTCCTATAAAGGACTTTCCGTAAAAGAACACTGGTAAAAATCTGCTGATTTTGGTATAGGAGAGGTCAATGGACAAATTATTATATAGGTATCAAATATCATTTTTTCGTTGTTCATCAAGAATGTGCTGATTCTAGTAAAATAAATATTTTGTTGCATTTGTAGAGACCGTTTAATAAATTCAACCGAATTTGATGTAAACTGATTCTTAATTTTACAAATCATGTTTACAATATGGGTCATAACCTGATAACCTTGGAAGATAATTACAATTTGTACTACCAATAATTGTCACCTGAACACATCTATTTTTTTGTATAATAGGAAATAAGTACTGAGAATTTTATACTTTTTGAAAGATTAATTTTATTTATGTAGGTACAATATTTTATAAATGTTGAAACTACAGTAGGTATTATCTAGCCAACTTATAAAATGTAGAGTAGAGTCGGGGATTATGGAATACCATTTTCATTTTTGGGATTATTTTGAAACGTTTTGAGTAAAAAAAAAATAAAAATGCCAACGACTGCGCCAAAGGGTTTATTATATGGGGTCATTATCTCGAAATTAGAAAAATATATAAATAAAAAAATACTTCTAATAATGAAATAAAAGTGCTTTTTTGGCTACCGAAAAAATGGTCGGGTAATATGAAATAGATATATGAGGTAATATGGAATACTAATTATAATTTTTATATGAAAAATTCTAACGACAAAAGTCGCAAATATAGCAATCCCGTTCGCAATCGGCGCACAGTTCGTGTGCCCAAAGCTCGCATCGTAGGCACTGTATCCAAATCTCTCCTCTTGAATCAGCCGTAAAACGTCCTGAACAGAAAAGACATTCTGCATCATCTTGTGGTTTTCATTTGCTATTCGGGAATTCTTCATCATCAGTAGAGTCATCTAGGAGTGGGATTTCTTCATTTAAATCATCAGAAGATTCGTCTTCTACCACTTGCTGTCTCGGTCTTTTTCTAACACTGCTCGAACTTGCTTTGGCGTCATCATCCGTTTTGCTGGTACCAGGTTTTGCATTATCCGTTGGCTTTTGGTTTTTTTCAAACCCAAGGTTCCTTTTTAGTTTATTTTTTTCATTTTTTGAAATCAGTGACTGTGCCAGTTCATCCTTGTTTGGGGTTGAAGTCAAAATTTTTGCTGTTCCCGATTTTCGACCTCTTGTGCCCTGTCGTTTTTTAAGAACAGGAATAGGAACTATGTCTTTTGGTAAAACTGGTTGTTCGTCGGGTTGTTCGTCCGCCCTTTCATCATTATCTTCCTGGACAGGCTGTGGGTTTCTCTGATTTTCATATGCAACAGGCTCTGGTTCATTGTTGTGTGCTTCCACTAGGAAATCTTCTTCGGTAAAAATATTCCTGTTTACTGGAAACAGACCTGTTTGACGAAATCCATTGACTGCTCTTTCGCCAGTTTGGATTTTGAGATAAGCTTTACCAAATAGTTCACTGATGTCAAAGTGAGATATTGGTCGAGTATTTTGCCTTAAAAATTGGCGAATTTCTTCATTGTAATAGGTTTTCAAAGATCCCATTACGGATTTATCAAGTGGTTGCATTTTCGTGTTTGTTTATAATTATATTACCTTTGATAATGACAGCATAGCTGTCGAAACAATATTGTCAGGTTGTATTTTAATAAAACTGTGAAACTTTTAATAATCTTTATTTATTTCATGATTATGGAGTTCCACAAAATAGGGCTGGAAACAATAAACAAAAATAATGTACAACTAATGTGTAATATACTTAACTATGCAATAAAATCACTGTAAATTAAGATTCTCTAAAATTTTGACGTTTCTTTTCTAAAATTCCCTTATTGTTATCAGTCGGTTAATGTTATCAAAATGTTCTTGGCCCAAAGTGATCACATTAAGCGGATTTTACACTACTATAAAATCGTTCAAAGAAATTTCGAATTTTATCCCCCTTTTTAAATTTCCACGAATTCATTTTAACAGTAGTTAGTATGTAAAAATGTAGTTTAAATTCTTTCATATAATACTACTATGAAATAGTTCCAAGAAATAGTTCACCCTTTTTAAATTTCCGCGAATTTATTTTTATAGTAGTTAGTAAGTAAAAAATGTAGGTTAAATTCTTTCCTAGGATACTGCTAGAAAATAGTTCTAAGAATTCGTTCACCCTTTTTAAATTTCCACGAATTCATTTTAATAGTATTGTCATTCCATATGAAATCGTCTAAAAAATTTTTTTTTGCTGCTCCGCTATTTTAAGCTAATTAAAGCATTTAAAAATCGACATTTTTATGCTTTAATATGTTTAGCTGCAAAAATCTTGCTATTAAAGATATCTACACGTTCAAGATGGCATTTCAAAGCTAAAAACTAGTAGTTTTTGTGCAAAGAATATAAATTCACAGTCAATACCCCTACAAACTAACAGGGTGCTGAAAATACGTGTATTTTACTGATTAGTTAACTGACTCCCAGTGTCTCGACTGTTGAATGCAAACAGCTAATATTTCTCAGAGATCAAGTGCACATATCGTGGAAGAAATAAAACCTACAATTGACTCGTTCGGCCTACTCTTTATAAAAAAATCTCTGCTTGAAATCTTGAAATTAAAAAAAATCTTATTATTTAGGCTATAATATGAATGTGTTGACTACGAGATAAAAATGATCTAAGTAATTAGTATATATATATATATATGGCAAACTAAAGTATACATTAATTAGTGTTTTACAGTCCTTTATCGTGTTAGCGCCTCCGGCTTTCGCCTCAGGCTCTAAGTGACTCTGTGGGCTCCAAACCACTCAATTAAGCCCTTAATACATAACATACTATTATGTATCAAGAATCTTTGATAATCTTCCTGTTTACAATCGTTTGGGTTTGCTAAATCATCCTTGAAAATAATTAACACCAGTCAACCATCGATTGCTTGCATGAAACATATTAATGTTTCTAGAACAGTGATTCCCAAACTTTTAAACTCAAGGGTCCATAGAAATTAAAAGAAATCAGTAGACCCACTTAAAACTATAAATTTAATAGCTTCTCTCAAATTGTGAAAATACTCTAAAAATAATTTTTAAATATGATTGTAGCTTAATTAATTGGTTTTGTATTAATTTGATAAAGACTTTACAGTAACTTCTAATACGAAAAAACAGAATTTAACAAAAATTTTATTAGTTATAACGTAATTTTTATGTAGTTCGCAACCCCCCCCCCCCCTACAACTTATTACGGACCCAACACTCCAAAATCGAGGCTATATATAAATGTGTTCGTAAATTCTCTTGTCAGATGGGAAACGTTTTTATTATTGGTTTTTTCGAAAAAAAGTTCGCTCTTTAAAAAAGTTCTGCTTCACTTAAAACCTCAAATGCTGCCATTAAAATTAACCTAGCATATACAGGGCGATTAAAAAAAAAATAGTGGTTTGATTTTAGTGTTTATATTTTTTTGAATATTTAATATTTCCAGTACAGTGACTTCAAATTTTTTACCTACCAAAATCTTTCTTGATTTATGCAGTTTTGTGATAGGTTCTAACGATTTGGTAAATGGTCCCACAACGATATCTTTTGGCTGCAAAAATGATCTAAAGTGCACATCTTATGATCTTCACCTTTCTTCAGATAAAGGCGAGTTTTAGGCATCGACAATGAAGTTATATATAAGATTTAATATGTTTGTTATTATAATTACATTGAATTACTTATACAGGTCGTACATGCAGGTCGTTATATGCAACAGGCTCTGGTTCATTGTTGTGTGCTTCCACTAGGAAATCTTCTTCGGTAAAAATATTCCTGTTTACTGGAAACAGACCTGTTTGACGAAATCCATTGACTGCTCTTTCGCCAGTTTGGATTTTGAGATAAGCTTTACCAAATAGTTCACTAATGTCAAAGTGAGATATTGGTCGAGTATTTTGCCTTAAAAATTGGCGAATTTCTTCATTGTAATAGGTTTTAAAAGATCCCATTACGGATTTATCAAGTGGTTGCATTTTGTGCGTTGTATGGGGCGGTAAGCACAATAAAGTTACATAGTTTTCCCTAGCAGCTACAATAACATCTAAGTTTCTGGTGTGGGTGTGATGGCCGTCCAAAATCAAAAGGATAGGATTTTCAGCACTTGGTCTTACATAATCTATGAAATGGTTGAACCATTGTGTGAAAATATCGGTCTGAATCCACCCAGAACGATGGAAGGCAAAAATACTTCCTGGTGGAGCTCCCTTCTTTATCAATTCGCTGGCATTCTTGCGAGGGAATATAAGCAAAGGGGGCACAAAATTGCCACTGGCACTCATGCACAAGATACAAGTCACCAGAGAGCCTCGCTCTGCAGATGTTAGCGCTCCTATTTGCCGTTTTCCCCTTTGAGAGAAAACTTCAGGGCACTTTGATTGCACTATGCTAAAACCACTTTCATCGACGTTGAAAATCTGATTAGCTGAAAAGTTTTTTTCTTCCATTTGTTTCTCTAACAGATCAAAAAACTCGTCAACATTTTTTTTATTAAAGCCTACTGCTCGTGCAAACGATGTTCCCGTTGGTTTCCTTAGACTTAACACATCCTTATGTCTCAATCTAAAACGACTTAGCCAGTCCTTTCCGGCCGCATTTTTTAGTAATGAGAAAGAATTTGGAATGTTGTTTCTTCGTGCTAACTGGAAAGCGAGATTACAGACATCCCGCCTTGTTAATCCATAAAAAGTTTTCTCCATTGCCAAGCAATGCTTCACTAGCTCTGTTTCCAAATGGTCTGGCAAAATAGGTTTCCTCCCGAGTTTCGTCTGGCATACCTCACTAGCAGGTCCATTCATCTTAGAAAGTCTGAAAAGAGTGGCACGTGGCACATTGAATGTTTTACATGCCTTCAAATAACCCATCTTTTTGCTTCTAACTGCTATTATTGCTTTTTTCATGTCTTCTTCATTCCACTTTTTACGTAGTGGCGACGTGGTTTTGACCTTTTCTTGCCTTTTTTTAACCATTTTCGGCATTTCTGGAAAAAAATCTAATTTTAATTACTGAGTCAGGTAATATGGAATACTATTTCATAATTCCCGCCTATATAAATTCGGTGGTTAGAACGGATAAAAAATAAAAGATCACTAAAATGAACGATATCTCTAAATCAAAGCTTTCTTACATCATTCATCCACTTAGTAAATTAATAACATCAAATAAAATTACTTTGAAAAGTGTTTAAAATAAAACCTTAATGTACTTACCTCAAAGTTTTATATGGCGGGAAATCACTAGCACTGTCTGAAAAGCCAAGTGGTTTATGCGAATGAGTTAAGCACCCTTGCGAATGAAACTTGAACTTATTTAAATGTTATTATAACAAATCAGCACAGATGGCGCTACTAGTTTTCTAAAAGAACATGGTATTTCATATTACCCGGTGTATTCCATAATCCCCGACTTTACTCTAGCAAATGCTTTTACTACTATTAATAAAAGATGACAGATATGATAAAAATCAGCAGATTTTTACCATTGTCCTTTGGTAAGTGATAATCTTCCTTTTGGTTTCGGAAAATTGTACATCGTTTGCACACTGGAACTCGGAATCCTAAATCATGCGTTAATTAATTATATCCATTTTTGTTAACTAAATTAACAATGAAATAAAAAAAAAACTAAAGTTTTCGTTTCATAATAAAAGATTGATTTGTAATTCCACCGAAAGGTGACGTCAAGGTTATTACGTTTATGAAGACTTTTGTTAATTGCATAAGCTATTTCGAAATACGTCTAAATAAAGAAAGAGATTCAGTACACATTTTATTATGAATGATTATTATCAATAATGCTTTTTTTCATTTTCCAGCTGGAAGTTACAAGTTGTTTATGCATTAAATTACAGTAAATGTAAACATTACCTCATTATTTCGACCTTGTCCCCGACGTCGTCGACGACGTTTTCGCCGACGTCGTCGGGGAGAGACCGTGAGTGGTGCCCATTAGGATGCCGTCTGTGATTTATACACATATCACTATAAAATTGTAAGTATAATAGTCGTCCATTACCAATTTTAACTTTTAAAAATAAATTAATCTTTATCTCCGTCCTTTAGAGAAGTCGTCTTTTAGACAACACGCCGCAAACGGCTCGTTTTCTAAATTTGGACTCGTGCAATAAATCTTGCCTTATGAAACTCGTTCTTTAATACGCTATTATTCCATAATCAGTTTATTTATAATGAAACTTTTGTGCTTTTAGAAGCATCAAATTTATCAATAATATTTTCAAAACACTCAAAACATAAATTTTGCGTAATTTCCTTTTCAATAAACATTACTGATAAATTTTTTAAATGACTTTGTCCACGAGTATTTCTTAAATATTTTTTACACGTTTAAGAACAATGATAGATCGATCGTTCTCCAGTTGCATTACATATCGGTAATGTTAAGATTTTTTTAAATTGTTTCAACAGTGGGAAATGTTGACGACGATGTAAGTTGATGTAAGAATGGACGACCGCGCAGAGAGAAGGCATTGAAGGCAAGCCATTCGGAGCGACAGAGATGATACATTCCTTGCAGGTCTGCTACGAAACTTTCTATTCCATTATAAAATCTTACCTATCACTCTGAATGCTTGCCTTTTCGCACAAAACTCTATATTGTGTCTACTACCGTACACCTTTTTTACCCGCCTGTAACGATATGATCTGTTTCTTGTTTAACTTTTTTCGAGAAAGTGAATTCCCACGCCAATAATTTTTATTTGTCACGTGTCCAGTGCGGTCCTTGGTAGGAGGCCTCTGGGGGGCCCCCTGACTTGTGGGGTCTGAAGCGGCCGCTTCCAACGCTTGTGCCTAAATCCGCCACTGCTCCGATATAATGTGTAGCTTGTCTACCTCACACTTTCTTTAGCAAAGTTTGAAAATGCTTATGTGTTCACGCTTAGTATGCATTATTACAAATTCCTTAGGCAAAGATAACTATGATATTTCTATAATATGGGTATCTATTTACCATGAGAAAAAAAATAAATAATGATATTTGTTAGCTTTATATATCTTTCGTTGGTCGCCTGAGTGGGTAGTTTATTAACTGACTTGATTTAATTTGTTACAGTTCAAGTTTTATATTACTAGTGACAGTTTAATATAATAATCATAATTATTATCTGTATGTCCCAAAGCGTATAACGAAAAAAGTAATATACCTAAGAGAGTCGAAGATAAGCTTCTCATGACTTTTAGCTAGTCTGCCACAGATTTTATGGTCTGTTTGTCATGTTTAGACATCTTGCATTTTATAACCTACCCGACACGCGATACACCAAAACGCTAACATTTTAGCTTGTTTTGAAAGTTCTTTTGAGGTTATTAATGAATTTTTAATTCTTATTAACAGTCTTCACACAAACATCACGTTTACACTAGAAACAGAACAAAATAGAGCTATTAATTTTTTGGATTTAACTATTACAATCAATACGAACAATGAATTTGATTTTTTCATATACAGAAAACCCACAAACACAGACGTCACTATTCCTAATGATTCATGTCATCATAAAATGCATAGACTAGCGGCTTATAGATCTTTAGTACACCGAGCTTTAACTACTCCAATGAAACGATCACATTTTGATAAAGAGATTTCAATCATCAAACAATTAGCACATGCAAACCATTATAACCATAACATGATTGACACTTTAATTCAACAAAAAGATTATAGGTTAGCTATCAAAAGAATATTTCCAATTGTCACTCAAATACAAGACACAAACTACATATCAATACCATACTTTGGCAAGATATCAGAACAAATTGCAACTATAATACGAAAAACCACCAGTTACAAGATAACCTATCAAACGAACACCAACACTTTTTCATTTTTATTCAATGCTAAAGACAAAACACAATATATCATGAAATCCGGCGTTTACCGTTTGAATTGTTCTTTTTGTAACTCGGTTTATATTGGACAAACACTTAGAAATTTCGACATAAGATACAAAGAACACGTACGCTCTTATATACTTAAACATCCAGAAAAATCGAATTATGCCAAACACATTTTGGAACAGAACCACCCAATGACACCTCAAAACAACATTAAATTCTTACATTTTTGCAACAACAAACACAATTAGACATTTTAGAAGCTTTTGAAATATACAAACATAAACGCACAGTACATTTAATGAATGAACAAACTGAGCTTAGTAATTCTCCTTTATTAGAAGTGTTAGATATTTAGTTTTTGTATGTATTGTATCTAGTTACCTATTTTCTGTATGTATTTATCCTTAGCAACGTGTTTGTTTATCAATCTTATCTACCTTTGATAATGACATTTAATGTCGAAACAATATTGTCAGGTTAAGATACTAATAAAACTTGTGAAACTGTAACTAATCGTTGTATTTATATTCTATTTTATGATTATGGAGTTCCACGAAGTAAGGCTGGAGACAATAAACGCTATTCTTATATAGTTTTTCTGCAAGGCAGTCATATAACTACATATGTAGAAACTGCACACCAGCATTACCTTTGACGTAGTAGGACTTAACTTGAGTGAATGATTTTTTTGAGATTTGGTATCTTCATTAAGTCTTTACCTAATGGAATGACATGTGTTTTTTTCGAGCTGGAGGGATATGTAGAATTTGTGATACAAAAATTAATTAAACACATGAGTAACAATCAGAAGTATTCGAGGTAAGCACGAATGCACGATTCTCACTGCAATTTCATGTGATCGATGGCATTAGTCTTTATGCTTCTAATACTTTTAAGGACATCATTTTTCAATGCGGGACGGAAATAAAATATTTGATTTGATTTTACATTGAATAACATAGATTCGTATAAGAGTTTGAAGAAGGAAATAATCAATAAAGTGGTTGTTAATTTCGTTCACATTCGGTATGTGTTCAGGAAGGTTAATTCATATATTTTTAGTGTCAGCTAGTCATCTAAAGTTTTTCCATATAATATTAATTTGAGTAGTTTGAGAGTTTTCAGAAAAATATTGTTTTTTCACTTTCCGCCATTCGATGGTTACTTGGTTTTTGAGTTGGTTATAGTAATCGCGATTAATTTGCGTTTTGCTGCGATTTAGATATAGATTATAAGCCTCATCTCGCATTTTGCATTATGAATCAAATGCACTCACGCAACACCACACCGAATGTTGCAAATGCACCACAGGGAATAAATGTGATATTCCAGATGCTGGAATATTGCCTTCCTAGTCGATTCCACAAAGAAATTTGTACTCTTGTAAAGGGACAACAAATTGCATGATCATATGCGTTTTTTTTAAGTTTCCATTAGAGTTTTAGAAATTTAAAATTAAAATTTTCAGTTTAACATTATCTACTAACTACTAAGTAATCTATTTTATTAAAAACCAAAAAATTACTTACAATTTAATAGCCATCGGCCTGACAACCGTTTAGTATAAATTCGAATATTGGCTTGCACTGTGATTTTGATTTCGAGTGACTCTATTTGTTCTTAGCCTTGAGCTCAGGTAGCTAGGGTAAATCAGACAGCTACATAGCAGGTAAGTTGGTGTATTAAAATATTGCTATTTACACTACTTCATAGCGTCAATGATGACACACTGTATGGACAACGCAAAACAATAAGGTATCTACGAATTCACTGTTTCTTGTCAAAGTTAATTATTTCTGGAAATGTGTCACATTTCTATTAACAAACAAACTATGAACTATCGAAGTGATATCTGTCACCTGAGCTCAGTACATTCCTGCTTACTTTTTAAGATGCAAGAAAAATAACATTACTCCTTTACATATAAACGAAAGTACAAAAAATATTAACTATTTACTAGAAACTAATAGTAAAAACCGATTTGAATACATATCAAGATTTATTAATAATCTAAAATACAGTCTATTAAAATTAGAAATAAAATATTCTCATCAACACACTAGAAAACTGGAGAAAAACCTAGAACACATTAAACAAAAATTAAAAGAAATCTTACCTAACCGCATTTTCACAGAATTTGACAAACAAATACTATAACACAAACTTCAATCAAATAAAGAAAAATAATTTGAAGAAGTTCGACATCCTACTACTACATGAGAAACAAAGAATTGTTACACAAGAAAAATGGTTTAGAAACTTAAGTGACATCAATATTCCCAAGAGCATAAAAAACTTTTTGGCACTTGGATCTAACTTTGCTATAGTAAATCTTCCAGTTAAAATTTTTCGTCAAAAAATTACTATCAGATTTAGAAATAACCTTTAATAATATAGAAGATGAAAACGAAAGAGACATCTACCGACCTCAGGTAACTAATATGCCTTTTGCCTTCCAAAAAGAATGACCCACGTATCCCTTTACTTGGATTACTTCGTTTCCACCCTTAAAGCAATTACGTTAAAAGAGTTAAAAAAAAAAAGCTGGTCAAATGCATAAAATGTTGGTAAAAGCACTAACAAAAGAGAAAAATGCGGCTTGTTGAACAACGTTGTCGACGAGGATAAAAATTTAATTTTCTTTGGAAGTGTTTATAAAGTTAAAAGAAAGGTCTTAATTGTAAACTGTTTCATGTTGGTTTGTTTGTTTAAAAAACTTAATCGATCAGATTATTTCAAATAGTGTCCGAAAATTAACACAGTATTTTGAAATACTTAAAAGTTGGTAAACCTCTTACATTAATATAATACCTATAAACTATACATCATAGGATAAAAAGGAAACTATTTATAATATGCATAACAAACGATTTATTTTATATCACAAACCGATAAAATTTTGGCAACGGATATCGCGTTTAGATAATAATCTTTATATATAAAAACCCAACCCAGATTATTATTATTATTTCCTTTTATAACTTTTCTAGTGAACACTACAGGGACAGAATAATTGAAAATCGTTTAGATTTAGAGCAAAAATCATCAGTATACAGAACTAACGATTTCCATCTTTTTCTTATCATAAATAATAAGCAGTCTATTAATAAGATTATAATTTTTGTATATTTTTAAAATTTTCTGCTTTCAAACGGAAATGATCAATATTTACTTTTAAATGCAGTGTTTTTTATATGAATATCATGCAACTATGTTATACCTCGGGTAAATTTACGTCAAAGTGTAATTTTCATAGGAAGTGGGAAATTTCAATATTAGGTTAAATTTGCATTGTAATGTTTCCTTTTTAAATAAATTTACATTATTAGAATTACAATTTCAACGTAAGTTTACATTTTAACACTAAAACACCTGTGTAAAGTTACATGATAAAGTTAATATTAGTTTTAATAGTAGTTTTCAGGGTTAAAATACAAATGTGAAAATACTTCTTGAATGTAATGATGACTCGCGAAAGTACTTGCAGATGCAATTGTACCTGTGATTATTACTTACATTGCTAAATGGATTGTATGAAACATAAAATAAAATCGAAGTAATTTTTATTGAACGTATGTACTTATATAAAATATAAGACATTATCAGAGCTTCTTTTAAGGGACTTTAAGAAACCTCTGATCTCTCGAAGACAACAGATAATGTTTCGATTCCACCTAGAAAATTAAAAAATTATAAATTATATAAACAATTCTACACGAGTACCTTTCTCAATTACAGTTATGCTAGTTTATTTCGAATACTTCCATTTTTGATTCATCCTAGAAAAACAATAAATAAGTTATTTTTATTTTATTGATTTATTTTTTATTTTAATATATATCTACCAATTATTATTTTTTAACTTCTACTATAAAATAAAATTCTTCCTACCTTTGGTCATACGTGTAAATATTTGCCTTTAATATCTGCACTACAGACAACGAAAAACAAAATATTAATGAGCAATGAACACTTCGTTCAATATCGATGGGGTACGCCTCGCTGATTGCGCAACCTTTTAACAAGGAATTATAAAAGAACTGGTACACACCATTCTGCCCATTCCCCAAAAGCTCAATTTGGACTGTTCCTAATGAGTTCCTGAATTCTTTCACGAAACGAAGGTCACCATTCACCAGCAAACAAGTGAAATCAGCGAAATATAATCTGATTGGTTAAAAACATATTAAGGGCAAAATTACACTATACTTGTTATCTTATTAAGTTCATCTATCTTTAATATTACGCTAAAAATGAATCAAGCTATTAGGTAATAATACATTTGCAAGGAAAAATTTTCTGAGTTATGTAAATTTACATTATGGATAGTGATTTTAACCAGTTAAATGTAGTAGAATTATAAGTAAGTACACAAGTATAAGTACTTGGTAATTTTACACAATTAAACAACATTTTGCCACAAATAGTAAAACAACTATTAACGTATAGGTAATGTTAAATATTAGAGTAAAACTACCGCAAATAAGAGAGGAAAGTTAACTCTTCCCCAAGGTAAATCTCACCTCATTTTTTACAGTATAGTACAAAAATATTTTATTATTGAAATAAAACAAAACTTATAAGAAATACAGAACATAAACAGTTTGCTTATACATAAATACTTATTTCTTAAAAAAACATTTTTCGGTAACATTATAGATACGCATCGAAGGACTTGTGAAAGAAGTTAATGATTCTATTATAATAATATTTATATTATTTAATGGTGATCATATCAGGTAATGTTTATTGAAACATTTAATACTAATTTCAGTAGCTATTACACAAATTTTATTACAGTTGTTTAAGATGATATCTATTATTTTGTATTATATCTATTTTATTATTTTTTTTATAGCACTTGCACTAACATAAAACACTTGTTGCAAATTTGCAAAACCAACGACTAACTAATTTAACAGTGTGCACGTTTTAACGGTAAAAATGAAAATGCTGAATTAATTCAAATTAAAAGAATTTCTGTCGAAACCAAGCTAAATATCTGATTTCTAAAACATTTATTTGTGCATGTAACAACTTATACTTTTATTTTAAAACCACACCCACTTGAATTACATTTACTTTAAAAGTAGATGGTTATCATTTCTATGTCTAACAAGAGCACGTACACTTGAATTTAAAGATTGTTTCAATTGTTTCAGAAGTAAAGCATTTTTATTTTAAATACCACCTCTCTTGAAATTTAATATACCTGCATTTAAAAGATTCGGCATTTAAATGAACGCATTTGCAGTTCAAACAAGAAATGTATAATTCACATAAAAGTAAAATGGATTTCAAATTAAAAACTCAGTTGAATGTAATAAACAAAAGCAGAATCTAGCCATTTCATTTAAATCTACCTGCATTTTTTAACTCTAAAGTAAATGCATTTATTTGAAAGTCGAAAGTAAGGATTTTTGTTATAAAAACCAAAATTTCTTTCAGTGTATGTTTCTTCGATTATTTGCATTTATCTTCGTTCGTAGTAGGCTGGTGGTTTATAATAAATGGAGTTTTTACTTACTCACAAATCTCTTATGTTACCAATGTACTTATGTTAACAATAATTAAGAACTATTTCAACATAGGAAAATGTCTGCGGAATTCTTTTGCAAAGCTAGCCCTTCCTTGATATTTGAAGCAAATTCAAAATATATTACGTAAGGTTATGCAATAATTCACATATTTTTCTCCAATTTATCATACGCGCCTAATAACTGTTGAGACTTCCAATCGTATCCAACGAGTATAAAATTCATTTTTTGTCTAATCTATGGCATTAAAAAATATGATCATATTAATCATAAGCTACTTGAAACTAACTGGCTTAACATGAAGAAATCTGAATATCAAGTGTGTTAGTAACTTTAATATTCTACACTTCAGCGACAGGGACGAACCTAAAGAGTTTTTTTGGAGGGGGGTAACCTTAAAATTGCCAACTTATTACGATGAAAATATCAACTACTAGTAAGAAAAAAAATTTATTTGTACCTAACATTATATGAAGCAAAATTAGTATTTTACACAAATTTATTTTTATTTAAAACTCTCCAGCGTGTATGCATGGCAATTCGCTTAAATTTAAAAAAATAAATTGTTTTGGACACATTTTCTGATCTTCTCATTTTTCTCAAATTGTGAAATTGCCAACTCTCGCTCGAAATTATAAACTTTGAGGAGGGAGCTCCCCCCCCCATCCCCCCATGGGTTCGTCCCTGTTCAGCGAACACAGAGCCAGCTAAAAAGACAGCAAATTATCTCTCTCTTTGGTACTCTCTTTTACTTAAGCATCATTTGTTTGTTTATTTGTTTACTATGAACATACCAAAAACAAACGAAAACATTACTCAATTTAGAATTTGATGGATAATACAGATCTACTGGAAAGTAGATAATACAGACTAATTAAGTGTACTTTTTTACTTAAATTTCTTTCAATGTCAAAATTTGACTAAAAAACCAAGAAATTATTTTAATTACTTATATTAAATCCACAGTGCTTTTCTTTGTACAGAAATATCGAAAGTATCTAATATTCTGAGTGCTATTGTATTTGAATTTATCCTTTTCAAACAATTTCGTTTTAGAGAGACTAATATCTATTGTCCGTCTCACATTGGGATTACAGTGAAGGAAAAGCCAATGTATTTCTTATGGGAGTTTCGTTGTTGCCACCTATTTCACTGTATGAATCTATAGAAATGTGGATTAAGATTCCAGAAGTTCTATACCTTTGAAAACAATAACCGAAAAAGTGTAATCGTAACCATACAAAAGACGCATTTAAAAGAAAGTCTTATTAACATGTATTTGTTATTTTATTAAACATTACTTGGAATTTTTACATCGTACATGTATCTAAATATCCGATATTTTATTACTTATACTTTTTTGTTTAATTCTTTCGTCTTCAAATTCTTTCAACATAAAAATAACGGTTGGTTAGCTTCTATATGATCTTTTTAATATTTTAATTCACAGGTAAATACAGGAAGTCCCAAACGTAATTTTAACGGTAAAATGATTTCATCATGATAAAATGATTCATTTGTTCAACTTGTTTCAAAGGAAACTTGCAAAAACGGAAATTTAGGATTAGCAGCAAATGCAAAGGATTTTAGTAAACAACAAACCCTTCTGGTTTTTTCTACTTTTACTTCGCGGAACTACATAATACAGTTTATATAATACTTACTGAAATTATAGTATACAATTTGATAGTATACAATAATTTATTAGTTTTAATGTTTCTTTATTTAATAAAAACCAAATAACTATAACTTGTGTTGTACTAAAATTCAAAAACTCGAAATAAAACGTTTGACTTTTAATTATACTCAAAATTATTAGTTTTGTAATAGTACTGGCGTTAACTCATAAAGTATGGAACTATCGAAATAAATCTTTTATTACATATTTTTGAGAAAAAATGAAATGAAAATGATTTTTATCTTAAATGAGACATATTTTAGTGTAATTGTTATTTGCAGATCATCTTTTGTTTCCGAGTTATGGCGATAGCGAAAATATTTTTAAATGGAAACCCTAATTTTTTAATGATGGATTTGGAAAGCAATTTCCGAGATAATTGCTTTTAAAGTTTTAAAACAAAAATTAAAAAACAATCAAGAGTTCCAAGTTTTAATAAAAAAAATTCTTTTAAGAACTGCCGTAAATTTAACGCTGTCAATTGTTACATGGCTACTTGATTTTTTATCAAAAAACTTGAACTCTTGATTTGAACTTTGATTGAATAACAATCTCTCTCTCTCTCTGTTCCGTTTTTTAACCTCTAATTGTGTATTTCGGAGTTCAATATCTTTTTCCATTCATTACGGTTCAACCAAGCATCTTGTTGGATATTCCATCTTTGTTTCAAGTTTCCCGTTTCCTCGTTCCATCCTTTCCTTGGTCGCCCTCTTTTCCTTCTTTCCCTTGGTTGCCACTTCATAGCTTTTTGGGGGAGTCTGTTATTGTTCATTCTTTCAACATGCCCGTACCACAAGAGTTGTCTTTTCTCAACTTCCTCCAAGATATCCTTTTCTGCATCCATTAATCTCACGTATTCTAGTATTTCTAATCCTTTCTCTACGGGATATCCTTGCTGCTCTTCTCCAGTAGCCCATTTCCATCACTTTCAGTTGTTTTTTATGTTGTTCTGAGAACTGCCAGATTTCGGACCCGTATAGTACTACGCTATGGACCATAGTGGAGTAAATTTGTTTTTTATTCTTTCTACATATATTAGTGTCCCAAAGTATACCATTTAGCGCTCCTATAACTTTGTTCCTAAATATTTGTATTCTTCGCATGCTGGTATATATTTCTCCTGTCTCTAGGGTTAAAGCTTCTTGTTCATATCCTATACTTAAATATGCTGGTTTTTTTACATTGATTCTAAGCCCCCCTTTATCATATTCCTCTATAGCTTTTCTTGTCATGTATTCAATATCTTCTATATCTTGTGCCATAATAATCTGGTCGTCAGCAAATTGTAACGTATATAGTGTAGTGTCCTCGTCCAGTGGTATTCCCATTCCTCTACATTTCCTTTTCTATTGTTCAAGTGCTTTTTCTATATATATTTTAAATAACGTCGGTGAAATACAGCAACCCTGTCTTAAGCCTTTCGTAACTTCAAATTCTGTTGTCAGTTCTGCTCCTATCTTTACTCTCGCTGTTTGATTGTTGTACAGACTTTTCACAGCTCTGACTAATGTGCTATTAATGTTGCTGTTTTCCAATACATTCCACAGTTTCTTTAGGGGTACGTTATCATACACTTGCGCTATATCAAGAAATATTAGATATAATTCTCTGCCTGTTGCCATTTTTTATGCAATTTGCGTTAGACAGAACAGATTATCTAAGCATGATCTACCTACCCTGAATCCGCTCTGTTCTTCCGATTCTTCAGCTTTATATTGCTGTTCGATTAGGTCTCGAATAATCCGTCCGTATATTTTACTAAATGTATTTGTAACTGCTATTCCTCGATAGTTATCGCATATGTCTCTTTTCCCTTTCTTATGTATTGGAGATATATATCCTGTTTTCCATTCTTCTGGCATATTTCTTTCATTTATACATTTATTCATGAGTTTTGTTATCATCCTATATAGTTTCGGTGTTCCGTTTTTTATCAATTCGCTAGG
Source organism: Agrypnus murinus (assembly GCA_929113105.1). Taxonomy (NCBI): domain Eukaryota; kingdom Metazoa; phylum Arthropoda; class Insecta; order Coleoptera; family Elateridae; genus Agrypnus; species Agrypnus murinus. The sequence continues at coordinate 129,651,226 of OV816023.1, read as the reverse complement.
GATTCCTCCTGAACCGGGTGCTTTTCCATTCCTCATTTCCTTAATTGTTTTAATGACTTGCTCTTCTTGTACTTCTATGTAAGTAATATCTGTCGTTCCTTTTTCCCTTATTGTGCTTTCTCGGAAAATGGGTCTTTTCTCGGTAAGTAGTTCTTCATAGTATTGTTTCCATTCCTCGGCAGATATATATTGTATTGTTGTTTTTTCTCGATGTGGTGCTTTTACATTCCTTATGAATTTCCATATCTCTGTCGTCTTTCGTCCTCCTATGTACATTTCAATCTCATTACACTTTTTTCCCATGTCTGTTGTTTCGTAGTTTTTATCAATTGCCTCACCCTGGCTTGTTGCACCTTATAAGCGTCTTTGTCTTCATCTTCTTTAGTATTTAGCCACTTTGTATATAGATCTTTTTTGTAACGTATTTCTTCCCATAAGTCCTCGTTTATCCAATAGGTTCTGGGCCTTTCTTTATCAGCTTTGCCTAAGGCTTCTTTTGCGGCTTCATGTAGGCTTGCTTTTAAATGTTCTGTCTCTATTTGACCTTTCGTAGTGTTCGTTTAGTTTTTGGTCCAGTCTATTTTGATATAAATATTGTATACTGCTTTGCTGTAGACTTTGTAGATTGTATCTGACTTGTATGTTTTCTGTCTTTTGTGTTGCTATTAATTTATCTTGCCCTTTGGGTGAAAACACGATTTTGGTTTTTATCAAATAGTTATTCGTTCCGTACGTCGGGCAATAACAATCAAGAGTTTAATTTTCTTAATAAAAAAATCAAGTATCCATGTAACAAGTGACTTAGCGTTAAACTCATGACAGTTCTTCAAAGAATTCTTTTTTTTATTAAAACTTGGAACTCTTGATTGTTTTTTAATTTTTGTTTTAAAACTTTAAAAGCAATTATCTCGGAAATCTCTTAATACAGTATCATACTTTTTTAGCATATTTGATCTTAGCATTACATTATCTTTCCAAATCCATCATAAAAAATTAGAGTTTTCATTAAAAAAAATCGTTATCGTCATAACTAGGAAACAAAAGACGATCTACAAATAACGATTACACTTAAATATGTCTCCTTTAAGATAAAAATCGACGTGTTCGAGGATTTTTCTGAAAAATATTTAATAAAAGATTTATTTCGATAGTTCCAGACTTTATATGCGCACTACATGAACAGCAGCAAAGTTTAAAATTTTGTTTTACTACCGCTGTCAGAAGAAGTGACTACCTGCAATATAACTTGCTCGAACAATAGGGATTATAAAGGTTTATGCAGTTACAACTACAATATTTAGAAAGTGTTTTTAAAAGGTGCTTGCAAGATGTTTGGCAACCCCGTTGTCCATAAGAACACACACTGTAGTCTCAACGTGAGACGATCAGTAGTTTGTTATGTACCGCTAGTATTACCTGCAATTTTCTTGAAATCCATAACATAATTAAATTTGTAATATGAAACAAGAATTCATAATATACAGGATTTAAAGAAACATTAATATGGGAAAACCTTACTTCCCTTAAAAGTGTCGATGTGGATTTTTTGCAAATTGCCATCTTTTAAAGCTGTGTGAGTGTTAACGAGTATTCCTATAATTATATATTCTACATTTTTATACTTAATATCTAATAAATTTCTTATTTGTATGTACTTATCCATTATTATTTCCCCTTTATTAATTAGGATCTAAAAGTAGCTAAAATATTTAGTTTAGAAAATTAATACAATTGATCAAGCAGTCGAACTGGTTTAAAAATCGCATGATTACTTAAAAAACACGGGAAAATTCTTTATTTTAACTAATACTTTTTATTACTACTTTGATCAAGCAGTCGAACTGGTTTAAAAATCGCATGATTACTTAAAAAACACGGGAAAATTCTTTATTTGGTCTTAACTAATACTTTTTATTACTACTTTAAATTTTTTGTATTTAGAGTGAAAAAATAGATAAAATATTGAGCAGAAAATCAACAATTTGTATGTAGAAATCCTATTTTAAAAAGTATCCTAAGCCAGCAGGTAAATTTCAGATGAGCGCACGAAACGAGAAGTGATTAGTACCGAATTTAATTGTCCATCTTGTTTGCGCACGAAACGAGAAGGTTTTGCAGTTTAGCACGAAACGCTACGCATGAAACGCTCACAAATCATCTCTACAACAAAATAACTTTTCGAAATGACGTTCATCATCTTACGTAGCTTAAGATTTAGAGGGACAATTATTATTCCATCACATACTCTAAGCTTAACAACTCATTTCGAATTGATGTAGTTACTGTATATAATTCCATTCCCCAGCCCTCAAAAATCTGTTGTTATCTAGATTTAAAGACAAATTTCGAAAAATATTATCTGATAAACAGAATGTTTATTGCTTTGGTTTCACTTGAAAATTGCTTCAAATTCATTAATAATTACCACAGATTCATTTAAATCTATCTAAGCTGAAATTGCTAGGCAAATAGTCTATAATTTAGTTAATATTTAATCAGTTTGTTATCTGTCTGGTAATACAACGTAGCTTATTTGTTTTATTAAAATTATACATTTTTAGTTGTTTTGAACATTTACTTTCGTCTACTCCATTGCAGAATTGCCACTAGATTTTTTTTCATTATACGTTTTAGTTTTAGGCATTAACTGTGATTTGTTATATAACTTTTGTCAGGATTGTAATGGAAGACCAGATACAGTAAGTCTGTATGTCAATTCGACCCCTGTGATTTCTATTAGAATACTCGTTTAAATGTAAAAAAATTAAATGTAACTGATAATAATAGAAATAAACGTATGCTTATTATTAGTTTTATTATTGTTATATTTTAGCACACCCTTAAAATTAATGTTAATTAAGGGATATATTACATTTACCTAGAGGGGTAAGTTGATATGCTAATTTTTGGAAAATTTGCATTTGGTATTGTGTAAATGACAAGATCTCTTCATCTTCTTTTATTAAAACTCGGCTTTTCTCCTGAATATATATTTAGTTTAGCTAAATCATTGTTTGTGAATCTTTTAGTACCTATTAACCACGAAAATTACATATTTTCCAAAAAAAAATTCGATGAAGCTTTTGAATAAGTGAATCGATTCAGGTAGTTCTTAGTGTGTGCTGGAGCGACATCTAACGTATAGTAGGCAGTATAGTAGGTACAAGAATTTCTTATAAATATTACATTTCTAATGAGGTTTCAATAGTATGTGTATATTTAATGTAAAAGTATTCAGGCTCAAAGCAAAATAAACAATATATTAAAATTTTAAAACAGAAGTTAACATTTAGATCACACAAATTTACTTGAAAAACTTTTTCAAATGCTTCCGTATTAAGAGTATTTTTGAACGTTTTAGGCAATTCTTTTATCAGTCCTTGAATTTTTAAATATAAATTATTATATATAACAAGTCGAAGGACAAAATAAGGGAAGGCTTAACTTCTGGTTATTGGATATCGACTTTTTTAAATGATATTTCCGCCTCAATTCATCTTTTACTTAGTTTTCTCCAGATTATGCCTTCTCCAACTTTCCTCATGTTAATTGTTATGCGATGACGCTGCAAGAAAGAGTAGTATCCTTATTAAAGAACTTTTACTTACAGTCCATTTGTAGGTGGTAGAGTATTATAAATTACAAAAAAATGTAAAGTACGTAATGTTATTGAAGGGCGAACTTCAATTTACTAAAAGAGAATACCGAATAATCTGGTCGTCCTAAAAATGTTAGCAGATCGATCGATCCACTTATACTGAGGTAGGTCATAGATACACCACACTCACTTAAAGTTATGAAATAATAAGAACAGATTGTTACTAACCCTTAAAGACATAACATTTTTAGTGTTTTCACGGATATTATTAAAGTCATAGGATATTTCTATCAAATACTTTCTGTCGCGGCCCTTGAGTAAAACCTTTCATTTTCTAAAGGAAACTATGTCAACAACTGGGATGTGATTTGTTTGATTTTGCTGCGAAGAATAAGTTGTGCGTGAAATCCTTAAATTAGAAATTGTCCATAATGATGATGTTTCGTTTTAGAGAAGGGGGAAAAGAAAGAAAAGCCAATGCAATAAGAGAATCCAGACCTGACTTTTATAAAGGAAGGTCGCATTCTTAAATATTCTCCATTCGTCTTATTTAATGTTATTGTCTATAGCTTCTGGAGCCTGGTTTCCAGGTTATAGGTTGTAGCAATTATTATTATTATTATATGGTTTGTGTCGGATTTTTTCTGAGAATTTCAGTGTCTCAATGTTGTTTTACTCCTTTGCAAGAATCCGTAGATGACATGGGCGTACCAGAGTGGCGTAGCTAGGCGACCAAGGGTCCGGTGCAAAAAAGGAACTGGACCATCTAGCCAATATTATTTTTATCAAATAAAATATAAATGTAGCATTTCTTTCGAAGGCATAAACATATTTACTATGTAACTAAAAGTAAAAATACTAAATAATAATTAAGGACGAAGTATTAGATAAAGATAAAAACGGTTCATTACAGTAATAAGATGCATTACAATTAATAGGCAATTCACAGACTCTTGCGTTCTTTAATTTTTGCAAGGACTACGCACCACTAAACTGGAAATCTATGGACCAGTTCCTTTTTGCTGATTTTTATATTATTCGATAAAAAACGATAAAATCTAATCCTCGGCCCAATGCGGAGAAATTCATAAGAAAAACACGATGCGCGAATGTGTTTTGCTGGTTGACTGACTGTCCCTCTTCTTGCGCGGCGATGTTATATATGCATACGTCCACGCTCTAAAACAATTCGCCGCCAGTCTCGAATATTGTAGATGTACCGGGAACCTTCTCGCTTGTTCGCCGCCCGTGGATAGGGGTTCTCCCATTCATTACAATATTAATTAAATTATTTAATTTTATAAATTTTTTCAAATAATTTGGCTGAACTATTATTTCTCATGGAAGGAGCTTTAGGATTGGCCAAGGACTAGGGCTTGAGGGTCGTTGTTATAAAATTCCATATACATTATTTTGCGTGAGAGATTTTTATATTTTAATTAATGTTTAAACCTAAATTGCAATTCTCGAGTTTCAAGCAGTGGCGGATTTAACACTTATGGGGTCTGAAGCGTTACAAATTTTTGGGGCCCCATAGTATCAATCAATTACTACAATTTATATACCTTTTATTATTTTATTAAAAATTAAGTAAGTACATAGAATTATTAATATACCAAATACAATTGATTACATATCTAAATATAACAATATTTTGAAATTATTATACAGTAGAAACTACCTAAAGTGACCACCTTTGGAACTGACCCAAAATGGTCAATTTAAGCAGGTGGTCACTTTGCAAAAGTGTGAATTGTTATACACTACAAAGTAGCCCACACTCGTCAGCAATAAAAATATCCTCTGATATAAAGCCCTTTGCAAACTCTTTAAAACGAATAAGAAAATAACTTACTGTTGCGGGATCAATTTCATTTGCATCACCAATTAAACTCTTCTGGGAAATGTCTCGTTTCTTAAATGATTCGAGTGAACCCGACGATGCTTTAAATAAGGCAAATTTGACTGCTGAGCAAATTTTAATGCTACTTCTTGTAACATTGGTCCAGAAAGTCTTGCATTTACACTGCGCATTTTTAAAAACCAATTTAAAGTTAACCGATTTCTTTCATTGTGGTTTTGTAAAAACTCTAACACCTTTTGTTTTTCTTGCAAATTTAGTTCTTTGTAAACTTTTTTTGAAGTCATCTTGATCGCACTAATTAACACAATGGTTTCAATCAACAGATGAAACAAGACTGAGTTTATAAAACAATTTTAAAACTATCCAAGGGTTACTAATGTGAAAGTTTGCAGGTAATGAATTTCTCAGAAGCAAAAATAAAGTCTTAAAACTTGGAAATACCTGAACCCAACTGATCACTATTAAGGGATTATGATACATTCTTAGAAATTCTTTGCATGCAATTTACATGTACATGCCTACTTAAACTTTTTTGCGTTTTTGCACGTGTTATAAACTATACTTACGACCACAACAAAGTAATAAAACACCAAAAGCTAGGGAAAATGTTCTGGATTGTCAAAAGTAGACAGTGCTCACATTTTGTGGAAAACAGGTGTTAGTTGTAACAATTAAGAAATGCGTATAACTCAATGTAAGAATCATTTATTTATACAATTAATACTGAAACTTGAACAATTATTTAAGTTAATAATAGTAGTTTTGTTGGCGTCTTCAATTTTCTTTAAATGTTATAGACATATTTTTAATAGTTATTTAGTGCCAAGTTTTGTAAATGAATCTTTACAAGTAAACTGGAAAGTTTGTGGGGCGAGCGACGAAGGAGCGAGTTTCCATAATCCAGTGAGCCCAGTAAAGATTAATTGCAAAGCGTGTCGCGTACAAAGTTTTATTTCCACCTTCACCTTTTTTTATGAATTGAATATTTTTTATAAAAAGACATTATATAATCAAAGGCGTTAGCACAATTTATAGCTAGGCGTTGTCATGGTGTTAAGCAAGAAATTAGTTTCCATAGCTTTTTGTCGATAATCATTGTAGAATTTTATAGGTCTCTTTTACGAGCCCGTAAATTTTTACAGGACTAGTTGTAACTACTCATTTACTTAGTTACCATAAATGCCTGTAAAGTGTCATTTAAATAGAAAGTGGAAATAAATGAATTTTGGACGTCGTGTTGTTCTGTCGCTGCTTTTTTGTTAATGGAAGTAAATCATAACTTCAATTTTACAAATACATTGCATACCTAATGCTTCATTTGTATGTAATTTTAAATAATAAATTCCCAAATATTTTTAGATTTCCTTGTTATATAAAGGTTATTCTAAATTTATGGATTAAAGCCATTAGAAGGATATATCGTGTTTGAACGTGCACGTAGTACGTACATATTATGGCCGCGACCAAAGTGACCCGCCGAGATACTAGGGCGGCCGAAAGTCGTTCGCTATATGTACGCACTTTACGTTTCAGGATATAGGGAATTAGCAAATTATAAAACCTATTATTGTTTTTATTGTAATTTAGCAATAATAATGAATAATACTAACAATTATATAATAATATTAGAATTAATTAATTTCACGTTAATTCAATAACAATTTTATAATAACTTTATATAGTAGTAATAGCTTTATATGCTGGTAGTCGACACAGAGCTCAGGGATAGAGATGTCGCTCGGAAAGCGGAAGGTCCATTTTAATACCTTATAAAATGTGAATTGTTTTCCAACTGATTTTCATGAAACAGGATCACGAATCAGAATGTGCTTACAAAAACACGACATCAACCTTTTTGATTCATTAGATTGTTTTGACAGCTATTGTCGTAGCTAATAATACTTTATAAAAATAAGTTTCTTGCACAATTCTCATATATTTCTTACACATTTGTAGAACATTCTGATTAATGATTATGTTCGATGAGGCTGTGCTTAATAATTGATGCATTTACACCTAATGTCTAAATTCAATGTGGTAAATGTTATTAGTGAATTTTCCATTTACAATGTTATTTTCCAATACTAAAAAATCGCTTGTAGCTTGGAAGCTATTTAACACAGAATGCTAAATTGAGGTGTTTTAAACAGTACTCAAAAAATTTAAAACTATGTTATACTGATTTTTTTCTTTGAAATAATTAGGAAAGCCAATATTTGAGAAAATGTGTTTTTACATATGCTATTTGCCTATGTAACAAAACCGATACTACACCCTGTATGTATACGAAGACACAAAACATAATCATGAAACACAATGGGAACACAATCCTTGTAATCTCTAAAATATTATACATGATTTGGAAAGATAAGTAAGATTTCGTTCAATTATAAATAAAAAGGATCTAAGTAAGACAAAATAATCATCACACCCAGTATCGGGTCATTCCATGCCAAATCATCACAAAACATGAACTTTTCACCGCGACCGTTGAATTTGTGTGAAATTTGGTAGGATGGCAGAGGACATAAAGTAACTTACGTTTGTAATGTTATAGCCCTCAGTGATACACGGTATTCATACAGCAAGGTTGCAAACATGATAAAAAAATTTAACATTTGAAAAAAATTGAAAATTTGAAATGTAACATTGTGAACAAAAACAATTCATAACTTTGCTTCTAATCATAGTAGAACTTTCATCTTAGGCTTGTTTTAAAGCTAAAAGAGGATAGGTTTCATAAAAAATTATAATAACATATTTGATTTTTCGTTCCAAGGTCACATGATGTGACCTTTGACCATGAATGTCTAAGAAAGTGTACCTACAATTTTAGTGTATTTTAGGAATACAATATGTTATACAGCTAGATTCAGTCTTGCTTTGGTGTAAGTTTCATTCTGGGAAGCCTTTGGGAACAGGAATAAAAAATTGTGTAAGAAGTTGTAACTACCATATTTAACAATTTTTCTACTCCTGCTCCCAAAGGCTTTCTAAAATGAAACTGACACCAAAGCGAGACTACATCTAGCTGTATAACATACCGTATTCCTACAAAAATTGAAGATACACTTCCTTAGATATCAAAGTCAAAAGTCACATCATATGACCTTGGAATGAACAATTCAATATTTTATTATAAAACAATCTTTTATAAAAACTATGCTCTTTTAGCTTTAAAACAAGCCCAATATAAAAGTTCTACTGTGATTAGAAGCAGAGTTATGAATTGTTTTTGTTCACCTTGTGAGCGTAAATTTTACATTTTTGATCATGTTTGCATCCCTGCTATATGAATACTGTGTATCACTGAGCATTATAATTTACATACGTAATTTACTCTATGTCCTCCGCCATCTTACCAAATCTCACGAATCACGATCTGAGATGGTACTATGGTAGGGTTGTGAGCTGTGATGATTTGGCATGGAATGACCCTATCGCCCGTTTAATTAATTTATTGGAAAATTTAAAAATCAGAAGAAAATTAATTAAGTAATGTTTAGTTGGATAATCTTCCTCATCCAGTACTGCTTGTAATCGGCGTGTACCGATTCACTGAGCTTTTGAGATATCTTGTTCTATTTTTCTAAAATGGTTGCTCATTGTTGGGAAATTTCACAATCCCAATCCCTGATTTTTATTTCCAGATTGTTCCAAATATTTCTTATTATATTTAAATGTAATGACTGAGCAGGTGAATAACTCTAGAACTGTTATAGAGTGTCCATCCCTTAAGAATCGTTGGGATCGTTATTGGCATATAAGTGAAACGTATCGAAAATGTCCAATTTTCCGGCACTACTGCTGAGATTATTTTTCAATATGTCATGGTAACCCCATTTGTGCATTATGCCATCTATAAATATTATATTTCTCACGCTATTAGCCGATACACAACCCCAAACCATGTATAAACCATCTCTATGTTTGACAGTAGCGTTGAAAGTTTTCACTTTTAATTATTCATTGGGTTCTAATTATATTCTAACATTGGCGTTGCAGTTCTGGAAACACGTAATTTGGACTTCTCTGTAAAAAATTTTATCGCTTATGAGCTGATGCAGCCAGAAACCGACAACTACAAACTACACTTGAGAGCAAAAGTATTCGGCCACCCATTACTTTTCAATTAAAAGTGATTTTTAACATTAAACTGCATCTTGTACAATACTAACTAATCACTCATATTAAAGAAAAAATACTGCTTAATTAATTTTATTAAAAAGAAATTGTCACCAACTATCAAGAGATAATTTCAGCTTTCTTTTATCAGTAGTGCCGTATGTGGGATGGTTTGTAGCTGTAAACAATGTATTGTTTTAAGAGTGCTATGAAACAGTCGAATGCGTGGCACTTGCAATTTGTTTGCATAGTATCTGTCAAGTTTGCTTCCAACAGTATTAAAATTAGTGAAACTATTAAATTTTTTTCGTCTTACTTATTCTGGCTACGATAACAAAGATTTTGTTAACACGATAAACAAGAGCTAACCAGAGATTAATTTGGTATCATTTGAGAGAGCAATAATCGGGCTTCGAAACGATACCAATGCGCTATTTCACAAATGTACGGAAGCATGCTATTTATTCTTTTAAAATTACGGTTAGGTTAGGTGGCCGAATATCTTTGCTCTCAATTGTATAAACAATACAGAACAGTTTGTCAGTTCCATTATTAGCAAATTCTTAGAAGAATTTAAATTTGGTTCTTAAGATGCAATGGAGTTTCGACCTACTTGTAAGCGAGACATATTTTACAGAAAAATTTTACTTTAAAATTCCAAATTATCACATTTATTACACCAATCATCCAAATAAAGCTGACCAATTAGGAAGAGCTATATTTATAAAACTATAACACACTATGATCTACCTAAATATGAGCAACAAATGCTGCATGTCACATCCATTAACGTGCTCATATTACGATACCAACTTGCTGTTGCGACTGTGAAGGCTTCGAACAATTCTTTCACACATTGAGACTTAGGTTTATTGCCGGAGAAGATCTCAACAGCAACCATACCATATCGGGATCTCGACTAGTAACTACTAAAGGTAAAGGGTTGTACCAAGTTACCCAAGAAAATATATTCGTCAAATCAATGGGACATCTACAAACTATATGCTGTTATGTCAGCAAGCTTCGATTTCACATCAGACCATTTACCAATTATAGCAACACTTCGTATATGCGTCATGTATTAAAAACCCTTTAACAAATCACATAATTCAAAAACAAACCGGAAACTATATCACCGTAAAATAAATAAATACACAGATTTGAACATAAGTGCGAAGGAAATAGAAGAAGCTGTCAACAAATTTTATTTATCGCTAACTCCCTCTGGGTATTAAACCGTTAGCAACTGAACAACTTAAGCAACCAACTTAAAGCTAAACTTGAGGCACTAAGGGAAGACACAAAAGCTACGTATCGAGATTAAACAGATACGATAACTCAGTTTGGAGACCATTAAAGTCTTCCTTAAAACTCAAAGCTATACTTACCTCCTGCATTAGGATGGACTAAGAGCTATAAAGAAAAAACAGATTTATTCTCAGAATATTTTACAGGCATATTCCAACCGCATGATGACATAACCGATGATGCAGTCCTGAAAGACCTGACATCAACCACAACAACTTTCGCACCCATATCATCAATTACTTCGAAGAAAATTAAAGAAGAGATACAGCACCGAAATGTCAAGAAATCACAAATCAATCAATCACACCCAAAATATTAAGAGAATTACCAAAAAAGACATCGTATTACATATCTACATTTTCAATGCTGTACGACAACGAACTTCATTATTGCTCCAATAACTTATTCTTAATGCCTAAGTCAGGCAAAGATCCCAGCAACGGCAACTCAACAGTGTCATTGCTTTGCACACAAAATAAATAATATTCTAGAAGAAAAAACTTATTTCACAGCTGTCTTCTTAGACGTTAGCCAGGTTTCTAAAGTCTGACATAATGGGCTTCAACTAAAATCAAACAACTTCTACCATCGTTATATTGAAAATTATTAGACTTACTTAAGAAACTCACAATTTAGACCAAGAGCCAGAAATGAAATTTCAGTTGTATATCCTATCCAATCAGGAGTGCCTCAGGGAAGTATCTTGGGGCCTCTTCGTTACTCCTCCTCCTTCTTTATATTGTTCACCTCAGATTTACCAACGACACCAAGCCCTCTGAGAAAAGTATTTAGTTGGACCAATTAAATTTATTTAATTCAACTAAATATTTAGTTATATCAAATTATGTTTAGTTTATTGCACTACAACAGATACAGGCACTTCCCTGATGGTACAGTCATTCTTGGAAGTTATAAAGATGTAACTATTGTCATTTCGACAGATCGACGCTAAACAAATTGACACTAAAACCAAAAATATTCCAATTTCTATTGCAGTTACACAAGACAAAATAATAAATAATAAATCGTTTCTCCAAGAAACAATTTACGCTTCGGCTTATCAAAATTGGCTTACTTCAAACAACGGGGAGGAGCGATGATGCAGTCGTGCTCCTTCTGCACCACGTTTCATTATGAAATTTCTTCGCATCGCAAAATTTTCGAGAAATAAGAATTATTTTTACACTATAAGCAATTTATAGACTATTAACAAATTCATTATACATATCCTAGAATTAAAATATTGATCTATAATATACATGTATCAATATGCATACATTACATATAAAAAAAATCCGGATCTGGGATTCGATGTGATGAACGGGCAGTTTACTGCACAAGTTCTCCATTGCGCTATGAAAACGCATGGTTGAAGTGATTACAGATTCTGTCTATTTTCTTACTGTCTACTTTACATTCATTTTTTTAAACTTAATTTTAAATAATTTAGTTTTTTAATAGATATGGCTTTTTTATTTAATATTATTGTTTTCCTATATAATTTTTATATTATTTATATTCTTTATAATATCGTAAAATTGTGTATTTCGTCTAATTTTCTCGTGTTCGTCGAGATTGTACCTAACTGCATTTTCAACGTGATATCTGATACATTGGTACAGCTGATGCTAGGTGATGTCACAGTTTGATTTGACTATTATTTCCAGCAGTTCCCAAAACTGACCTTTTTAGCAAATGTTTTTCGATGTGCATAAAATCAAAAATGACATTAGGATCTTTTGTTCCTATCGACGAGTTCTATCACCTGTCCAGAGGATACGAATCCTAAGTGAAACACCCTGTATATGAGCCGTATTTTGTGATTTATGTAGCAGTTTTGAACACATACAAAGACCATTACAAGTTTTGGTTGATTCTACTCTAGTCTTACCTATGTTTATAGTAGTAGGTATAACGTAGTAGATAAGAAATTTGGAAAATAATCTTTCAAAACTTTGCGTACTAAATTTCTGTCTAAGTTTAATGGCTACGGTAGATAGATATTTATAGAAAGAGCTGTTACATTTTATGCATCTATTTACCAGACACATTTGGTAAAAAAATAAATGTTGTGAATATCAAACTTAGTAACGCCACCTATTTATATATTATTGGAGTTTTGGTGTCTAGTATCGATTTCACGATGCTTTTGAGAGAACATTAAGCTGAAATCGTTGTATTGCAAAGGAAATTATGATTCTCAAAGTTGTGACCTTCTGAGGAGTGCAAGTAAACGGCAACTTATAAATATTTAGGTACAATTTGATTTGTTGAAATAATACGAGGAATTACGTTTACCTAGTTAGGGTTTCCAACAGGGTTTACAAACGTGTCACTCTTTAAATGGATCGTTATCAAGTTGTACTCTTCAATTACAAAATATATTTCTTAGAATATGTTTTTCAAATACAATAATGAAAAATCTATTAACCCTGAATTTTAATTTATGTACTTTATATTCTAAAAGTGATATTAGGAATAATTTCTTTCTATCTAACCCAACATTTATCTGTTGAGTACCAAACTCCAAAAGACGAATTTATGTAAATCTTTTTGGGCCCCCTTTAAATTTCGGAATAGCTTTCAAGAAATTTCATAACTGAAAGGTTGTACTTACGATTTTCCTCTTACGTTGGCATACTATTTTGGATTTTTTAAAGTAGAAAAGAGCAATCAACTCAATTTCAAAAATATTATGTTTGATATGTCAAAAATCTACTAGAACACTTATGAAACAGCAGAGAAGATGGAAATCATGCTGAAAATCTTGAAATTCTGAAAAATTACATCACATACAACTACTGATTTTAGTGTAAAAGTTGTGTGTTATTAATTTTTAATAAGAATTAAAATTTCGTTCATACTCTTGAAAGAATTCATTCTCAAAACAAGTTGTTATCAACATAACGAAACCAAAAGCTAATATAATTAGAAATGTTAATGCAACTATTTGATTTAAATATCCAAACATGTTTTAGTTAACAAAGGACCTTGAGAGATTGAGCTACCATGCCCTCATTGATACAGAATACATTTTGTAAAAAAACTAAATCGCATTATTAACACCGTAGGTTATAATTCAAAATACTTTGCCTAAGATCAATTAGAATTGTAAATAAGTTATTTAATGAAAAAAGATGTCTCTTCTTATAGACCCATAAGTCTGCTGTCAATTATATCAAAACTACTCGAAAGACTGGTGCTTCGTAGATTAAACGAAGACCTGCCTTCAGAAAACTGGATACCAGAACATCAGTTTGGATTTCGTCAGAAACACTCGACAGTGCAACAAGTTCACCGTATTACACAAACAATAAATAAAACTTTTGAAAATAAACAATATTGTAGTGGTGTCTTTCTTGACATTAGCCAGGCTTTTGATAAAGTATGGCATCAGCTTACTTCAACCTCCTAAAATCATACTTGTACGAGAGGAAATTCCAAACTAAGGTAAATGAAGAGAAATCCGACTATTTTCCAATCAATTCAGGGGTGCCACAAGGCAGCGTCCTTGGACCATTGCTGTATGCCTTGTACACGTCAGGCTTACAGCTGGCACAAAATGCGATAACAGGGACATTTGCCGATGATACGGCTATTATTTCCTGCCATGAAGATCCTCAAGTAGCCTCAAAAATTATACAAAACTACCTAAACAGCCCCCAACAATGGCTGCATAAATGGAAAATAAAAGTGAACGAAAACAAATCTGCGCATATTACATTCACCCTCCGTAACGAAACTTGCCCCGCAGTCACAATAAACAATGTACAGATACCACAAACACAAACGGTAAGATATTTAGGACTACATTTAGATACTAAACTGGCATACCTGGTCACTTTGGCACATGACTGTGATTCCTAGCCTGAAGGACTTCTAGGGAAAATTATTGAGTTGCAAAACAATACTTTTAAACTTTTAATAATGTTACATTAAATATCCTGATACAATACACGCAAAAAGAAAACTAAAAGAAAATCATAGTGCAGTACTTGTTCTGTTTGAAGTCTGTTTATAATTGGCATTAGTCCCAGTTTTACAACAACTTGATTCTTTGTTATTGATTTCCGGAATTAAGTGATTTTAAATGCCAAAATAAATTTTAAATTTTAAAAGTAATGTTAAAAATACAAAACAAAATTTTGTTAAAAATGAATGAGATCCAGCTGTAAGAAAACTGGATGATAAAAATTATTCAAAAATGAAAAACATTTAACATGTTTAAAATCAATTCGTTTTGTTTGAGCAATTAACCACAAATAGGAAATAAAGTTTATCACTTTTTAGGGGTAGTAATAAAAATGTATTTAAATCTTTTGGGAAGCTTGATTTACTTGAAGAAAGATATAAAAAAAAACAATATTGATATTACAAGGATAAGGGTAATTTGACGTGGCAGTTTTGATGTTTATAATGTTATAATGAATGCATGTATGTAAGCTTCAGAATCTCATCTTTTCTGGATATTTCAAAAATATTATTTCCAAACAAATCTATCCAATTGATCATAAAAGCATTAATTTTAAAAGTTCGCATTGAGACGACACTCTCTACTTTTCTTTACAATTTGGATAGCAGTACAATTTTGGTAGGTACATTTTAGAATTAAATAACTTCAAGCTGCACTGTCAACGTGTAAAATCTTTCCGTTAGGCCTGAAATTCGTTTTCCCAGTCGATTTTCCTTGCAACCTAGAATTGTGACTCGCCCTACTTTCCCGAGCTCAGACCTGCGTGTAGAATTGAAGAGAGGAGGCAGTGTAAGGGTGGCGCATTTCTACCCCTATGCGTCAACGCTTCAATTGTGTGGGCTTTTCATGAATGAATTTGGTTTGGGCGAAATTTCCTTGTGGTATAATTTTAATTTCTCTTAAATTTATAACGGCGATAAAATAACAATTTGCATAAAATTAAGTGCTTTAGAAAGTGGTATTTTATTTCTATTTTCGCTTGTAATTTTGACACATTTTGCCAAAATACTTTTCCATAAAGATTTAAGTTATAAGTAGGTTGATATATGAGAGCAACAAAAAAATTAGAGATTCATCGCCAATCTTGAATTTAAAGATCATGAAAATTCTAAAGAGAAATTCACTACCTTTTCCACATTTAAAATTGATCTCTGAACTTGTTCCATGCGAACTTTAATTGATATCTAAAAGTGATATTAGAAAATTAGATTTTCATTAAATATCAGTGGTCTCGTGTCTGTGAATTTTCGAAAGCATTTTATATTATCTTAACCTCACTTTTATATTATCTCCATTTTTTAATTACCGCAATATAGTAGCGAATGGAAGCAATGCTTCCCTTCAGAATTTATTAAAAATAAAAACCAATGTTAACAAAAATATTGTTATAAAATTATGGTTGTTGTTTATTTAAATTTGTAATATTTAATCAACTTAAAGTTCAATATGAATTCCGTACAGCAAAAAGTATAATTATTTAGAGTACTATTTTAAATTAGGCTCATTAAACTTGCACGGAAAGGTAATACCGATTCAAATGTGTTACATACACTGCATATAAGCACTGATTTCGTTGCTTATTATAACTGCTCTTCTTTCTCGCAAATTCGCCGCCCGTTCATTACAATATTTATGATATTATGTTAATGTTATGTTAATATTATGTTGATAGAGGCACAACATTTCGTTAGTAGGTAGCTTCGAGAAGCTTATTTCATACTGCTAAGAGACTAAATCAAATTCCTAACACTTTTAGGATTTTTAACCAAATATTAATGCTGATTTTAGTCTCGTAGTCAACGGACAAAATTAGAAATTTGTTCATCTTGATCTCTAGATCAAGGTGGTACCAAATGTAATCCGCAAACAAACGCATCATTCGATTAGTAATTTTTTTCTTTATAGCACTTCTTAATATCTTAATATCTATTGCTCTTTTTCATTATTCTGCAATAATATAAACATTCTGCATGCATATTATAAACTGAATATGGGATAGATACGAGCGGCACTGAAATTTCTTGTTAGATATAGACCTTCTCGCGTGACGTGCTAGCTAGTATAACCGTTTTTGTGGTGCTATGTCACTGGCATACTGGTAGTGTTCTATCAATTCCATGATCTGTTATTTTTTATTTAAATTCATTTTTTGGCTTTGGCAGAGCCAATTAGTCAGACTAATTTGAAATGCACCCATGCTTCTAGTTTACACCTAACACAGAACACTGGGATACCAAAAGGACCTGGAAAGCATTAATTAGGATCATCATATCTAAAGGAAATAAAACGAACAGGAGAAGACCCTTGGAAAGGCAACAAAAGAGTGATATAGTGTTACATACTATACCTATTCTAATTGATTGATAATTGTATATTTAACATCTTGATTCCATTGTTGTATGCTGTATAATTATGATCAAATTTCTATTTTAGCTTGTTTTAAAAAGTTGTACAAGTAGATGTTCTGATTTCTTGATGTTAGTAAACAACTTAAGTTTATAGGTAATTCAACCTTACTTTTCATAATTTCTTTGAAGAGGTTATTTAAGTAAATCGTATTAACCTCGCATTCAAAAATAATGTGGTGTACTGTTCCTTCTCCGCCGCATCTACATAATGGAGTCTCTGCAAAACCTATCTTGTGCAGATGGTGAGGGATTTTTCCATGATTAGTTCGTACCCGACAAATTTTCTTTGAGCTCCTCTCTGATACAGATCATTCCACGAGACCAAAGTTTTATGTTTTATAGATGAAATAACATCCGATTTGGCAATGTAAAATTTTTCCCGAGGTGGGGAATTAGCTGCCTCTTTAGCATAGCTGTCGGCAATTTCATTTCCTGTAATTGAAGCATGTCCTTTTATCCATACAATTACTACTTTTTGGTCGCTGTTTTTGATTTGAGAGTACTATATTTCTGCAATGTCTTTTACAATAACGTTATTGTTTAGGGATAAGTCGAAAGATTTAAGTTTGGTCACAGCACTTAGACTATCTATAATAATAATCATTTGATTGTAGTTGTGATTTCTCACATATCTTAACGCCTCCCTGATGGTTATCAATTCGGTAGAATAAACGGAACAAATGTCGTCCAGTTTAATCTGAATATGGTGATTTGCAAACGAACCAAAAATTGCACATCCTACTTTGTTATTCGATTTCGAGCCATCTGTAAAAGTTAAATGAAAATCGGGCCATTTCGGCTAGCATGCAAAGGAGACTTTTTCTCAAATAAGTCTACAACGTATCTGGTAGTTATTATTTGTCGTCTTATATCGAGTGGCATGATCCCACTTTCTGCGTGTAGAACATCTATGGGGGTACTTTTCAGTGAGCCCAGACAAAGTCGTAAACATCTGTTTTGAATTATTTTTAATTTGTTAAGATGATTATTACATGCTGACTCATAAAATACTGAGTCATAATCGATAATCGGTTGTATATATGAAAGGTAGACCAACCGAGATAGCCCCCCATTTACAAGAAGATATTGATCTAAGCAGGTTAAGGTTTTTTCTACTCCGTTTATAAGATTTTATTTTCCTATTTTGAGTTTCCTATTGACCAAACTCCAAGAAAACAGACTTGATCTTTGCACGAAAAGTTTAATTTAATTTAACATCGATTAAAACTTCTTAACCCTGCACTTAAATTTTCTTGTGTAGTGGCAATCTCCTTAGCTTCTGTGTATAAACAAATATCATCTGCATATTCCAGGACTTTGATATTTTCCTTAAAGATGTTTTCAAGGTCCGAAACATACGTATAAAACGTACAGAAGGGGGCTAAGGATGCATCCTTGAGGAAGACCTAGTGATATAGAACGAGCGCCAATGAGATTTTCGCTGGTTTTAACATAAATACACCTATCTCTACAGAGGTTTATAATATTTCCTACAAAGATTTCAGGTAAACCAATTTTCGTTAATTTGGTTTTTAGGAGGTGAAGCTCAATACCATAATAAACACTCTTAATATCGATAAATAGTGCCGTAACTAAGTTATTTTTTGAGAAGGCAATTAATTTGTCGGTTACTAGGCAGCCGACGCTGTCTATTGTAGATCGGTCACGTCGAAATCCAAATTGTGTTTTAGGCAATAAATCCGTTGTTTCCAAATACCACTGTAAACGTCGTTTAACTAGTCTTTCATAAGTTTTGAGTAAACATGATGCCAGTGAAATTGGGCTTATATGAGTTTGCTTCATTTGGAGGTTTATTCGGCTTCAAAATAGGTACCATCACAAACTTCTTAAAGCTATCTGGGTAAACCCCAGCTTGCCAGAATTTGTTAAAGATTTTTATCAACATTTCCTTAATGGAGGTAGGCAGATGAAACAGCTGTAAATGTTATTCAAACCAGGAGATGAATTTCCTTTGGTATTAAAAATTTTATTCAGCTTAATAATAGTGACATGTTTAAGTATGTCATTGTATGTATTGTTTTGATTGCTTTGATTGTTAAGTCATTATTTACTGACATGGGAGCGAGGGAATCTAAGAATTTTTGAACCCATTCATCGTTCCTCACAATATTGGTATTGTTAATACGTCCGTTCTTAAGCTAATTTATATCCATCCAAATATTAGAAATAGGAATATCTTTATTTAGACTTACTACATAACCTTTCCAACTCTTTCTGTTTGCTTGCTTAGTAATTCGTTTGACTTTTGCATCTGATTTTTTATATTCCAAATAATTTTCTAAGGAAGGGCGTGATTTATATTTGTTTAGGGTAGATTTTTTTTTCATTTATTGCAGTTAGACATTCATGGGTTCACTGTTTAGTTAGTTTATTAAATTGTTTATTTTTTAACTTTGGTATTGCAAAATTACTCGCTCTGTGGATAAAATGCATTGACGAATCAAAGCCTATTTATTTCATTTCTTTTATTTTCAAGATAAGACTCATATTTTCCCCAATCCGCTTTTTTAATGTTCCAAATTTTATAAGATAACGCTTTGTCTTCTCAGTATGATTACTGGTTTCAATCGAAATGAGAAAATGATTTGAACCTAATGTGTTGTTTACCACTATCCAAGTAAAGAAGTGACTAATCTCTGGTGTGGTTATGAATAGGTCAATGGCTATTTTGTTATTATTAGGTGGTTTAGTAAAGTAGGAGATCCGCCACAATTAAGGTTTCCAACAAGTTCAAACGGTTTGGGTAAGGAAGTCAAAAAATTTCCAATCTTCTTTTAATATAGATATTTGTGGTCTGCAATAAATACTAACAAGATATATTGCTCGCTTATTAACTTCAACCTTAATCGAAACGTGTTCGATATCTGAATTGATATTAATTAAGTGGTGCTCTTAATATCTAATATTTGTTTTAATTAAAATAGCCACACCACCGTAGCTGTCTATTCTGTCTTGTCTAAAAGTATTGCAACCGCTGGAATTAATGTATTTTTGTGATTTAACCCACGTTTCACAAATAAGTCCGATGTGGATATCTTATTTAGTTAAATATATTTCAAGGTTTCCTTTATTGGCTATAGCGGATCTTGCATTCCATTGGATAAATTTCATAGCGTTTATTGAGTAAACTTACTTTTAATAGTATCAAAAATTCTTTCCAAATCAGCTTGACTTATACTATCATTCTAAATTGCTTTCTCGAAAGGTTTCCAGAAAAATATTAATTAGTCAGTTTCTAGAGTTTGCTTTAGTTTTAGGCATGTCTTTATTTAGGTTGTGATACGGTGGAGGATAATTTTCAGCATCTCTCGCGGGTCTACCTATTTACCAGGCTCAGAAAACATTCTTCATCATCATCATCATCTTCAGTTATCACTTTATGTGGCGTCTCTTCTCATTTCGTAGTAGAGATGCCACGCTTAAAAACATAACACACATAGATACATTTGCAAAATATATAATAATTAATTGCTACAACCCATTAGTGCCGGTCTTAGCCCTCTCGGCACACTCGGGCAAAGTCCTTCAGAGCGCCCTTATTAACTTTAAAAAGTTACTGTTATCGAATGATTTTAATGATTTTACCGATCTCGGCGTCCCAAACAGCCTAGCGCCGACCTCGCACCCTCCCGAAGGTCGGCACTGCAACCCATAACCTGAAACCAGGACCCAGAAGCTATAAGTTTGTGCGGGA
This sequence comes from Agrypnus murinus, assembly GCA_929113105.1. Classification (NCBI taxonomy): domain Eukaryota; kingdom Metazoa; phylum Arthropoda; class Insecta; order Coleoptera; family Elateridae; genus Agrypnus; species Agrypnus murinus. The sequence goes on along the minus strand of OV816023.1, from coordinate 129,630,235 downwards.
GGTAGGGGGCGATTATTATTATTACGTAGGCCCTACGTGCGGCTGCAACCGACTTACAGATGGAACAACGCAATTCCCACATTTGTGTCACAGCTAAGGAAAACTGCAGAAAACCTTAACCAGATCTTCCGGCAACAGGAGTCGAACCTGTCCCGCTTGGGTGAAAGTCCAGCACGCTAGCCATTACACTACCAAGGCTGTTGATATATTTATTATTTAATAAACATCTCAAAAAAAAAAAATAAATTACGTACTTACTTTGCTTTAATCTTCCTATTTACACTTGCAGTAAGCAAACAAGTATTACACGCTTAAAATTTTAACATGATTAAAAATGACTAAAACTAACAGAACTACTGTTATTAACTTAAATAATTGTTCAAATTTCAGTATTAATTTTATAAATAAATGATTATTACGTTGAGTTATAAACATTTCTTAATTTTTACAACTAACACTTGTTTTCACAAACTGTGAGCATTGTCTACTCTTGACAATCCAACAAATCTCAATCTCAAATCATATTCTAAGTTAAATATTTTTCAAGCTTTTGGTGTTTTATTACGTTTTTGTAGTCGTAGATAAAATACAGTGTGTAACACGTGCAAAAAACGCCAAGTTAACACTCGCGTGATTGCGGAATTCGACTTCGTCCCATGTCGTAATTTCTTCACACGTGAGAAATGGCACTTTGCTGCACTTGTAACACAATATACTATTAATATTTATCAGTAGGTATAATGTTAATTAACCAATAAGTCAATTATACCAAAAAATTAAAATGGTACGATTACATACATAATGTATGTAAATGTATTTATAATGTAATAATTATATATACTTAATTTTTGATAAAAAATAAAAGGTATATAAATTGTAGTAATTGATTTATACTGTGGGGCCCCAAAAATTTGTAACGCTTCAGGCCCCTTACGTGTTAAATCCGCCACTGTTTATGTATTTTTGTTTTACTTTAGAGGTCAATACCAGTTTATTTAATGCAGTCTGTTTGCTGTAAAGCTAAATACATTCCCTTTTCATAAAATAGAGCTAACAGAACGGTTGGGAATATTCCAACTATCGATTTAGTAAGTTTTATCATCATAAAAACCTATACGCTAACAGCTTTTGCTTTGTAGATATAAAACAAAATACACTCTAATCTCTCTTCCGGGAAAGGGTCAGAAAATACATCATTTTCTTCATGAATGCTTTCTTTTTTATGATGCGATGAATCATGTATTAAAGATTAAACCATCTATCACTTCTCTTATGTGTTTCAGTATTGCTCACTGAAAAGATTCAGTTTTTCTTTTAGTCCTGTTTTCTGAATACAGCTTTTCTCGAGAGAAAAACAAATTTTTAAAGAAGTCTTATATGAGAAGCTTTTTCAAATAGCAACTAGTCCAATGTTCATTAAGACAACTTTTGAGAAAAATGAGAAGCTTCTCGCATACTGTATACTGATGCTGTTACTGATATACTATTTTCTACAGGATTTATTGTGCTTTTAGGTAAAAATGATGTACCAGTGGATATATGAGTAATAACGTTTTAAAGAATGTATCTCCACCATTAATTTATTGCTTATAAAAGTATACTTGTTGCAGTTTGAAAAAGCTCCTCATATACTACTTTAAGCCTATAATCTATTACAATGTCGTAAATGTCATATAACAACATGTTTAGATACGATTAGGAAATAGAGATGATTCTCCTTCGATAAAGAGTGATACAGAATTCTGTATTTTTAGTAATGTCAACAATCTCAAATGCTCTTTTTTACTTTATTTCTAACTTTTTTACCTATGGTTGCTATTTTTAAATTGTATTTATATTTATAATATTGATTTAATTTATTTTTATATTTTTATAAAATATATTTATATTTTCATATTTATATTTCGTTGGTTTTTTTTGTTCGTTTCGGAACTCGGGGCAAAACTAAACTAATCCCTGACAATTACAAATACAAAATGGGACTTCAAGTCCGATCACTAGTAGACATTAAGCTAAAAGGTCAGTTTCATGCTACATCGAAAACGGTTTGAAATATCGAGATTCAGCATGAAATGGAATGTAGAACTAGCGATTGTTATTATGAGTCTTAGCCTACATGGTGCGTATATGTCAGAGTTAGTCGATACTTAATAGTACTCTTTTCTTCTTTTTTTTGATACTGTTACCTTTTTCATAATATTCTTGCCATGTTTCTTACATGCAAATTGTATTGGAACCATTAATATTAATAACATATATGATAAACTCAAAATAGAACTAAGAAGACAAACCCACTAAAATAATGACTGTGTAAAATCTACGAACGGCACTTCGAGACTCGAGTTTCAAGCTTTTTAGCTCTCATCAGTTGAAGATAGCTCGCTCGTAGATTTCACGCACACAAAAGAGCTTGTATATATGCTCCAAATTATCATTAATGTCGAAAGACACCAATGATGACATTTATAGTTAGTAAAGTTATTATCAAAGGGTGTATAAATGTTAATCGTCACCCAACTATAAGTATAAAGTAAACCACTGGTGGACAGTACGATTTCAATAACAAAGATCTGTAGTGATCGGAGTCCAAGGGAGATACAAAGGAGTAGTAATAAAGTAATAAAATGTCGGATCTTCCTAATTACTTATTTCTATTTAATCTAATAGATGCTATTTATGGCGGGTGATCATCAGAATGGAGTTATTATTATCTAATATGAATAATTGGAGGAAACTTGCACTTACCTCTAACATTGGCATCTAGTTAAGTTTATAATTGTAGTTAATTTAGCATTTGCTTATTTATTTTTTAATGACTTACGTTGTGTTTGTGAAAGAAATATCTACGTTGTGTTTAAGAAAGAAAGATATACCTACGTTGTGTTTAGTTCTTAAATGCACCAACGAATTACTTGTTTTGTTTCAAGGTTCCTTATGGTAGAGTGTCTTCAAACTAGTAAGAAATAATAGAATCCAGGTAACTGAGGGTAACTCAAATTCGTATTTGAAGTGTACCACACACACACACAGGTTTGGAGTGCAAGGAAATGAAACAGAATTTTCACAACAGAACATTTGCAAGATTTATTTAGTAATCTCCACGAGGACAGTGTTAGAAAAAATTTACAGTTTATTTACAATGTCGCCCCCTATTGTAGGAGTCAAATCAAACAATCAATTTCATTTTTTTCTGAATTTACTGTGAGTTATTTAAAGGTTCGGTTGAAAAAGAAAAAACACTGAAAAGAAAACTAATGAAACAATGAAGGGTTCTGGCCAAGATGATTGTGCCCTGATCAAGTTACTAAATAATGGTAAATTTATTTCGGTTAAGTACCATTCTTTCGGATTCTTTCTCTATCTTCATCTGCTCACCTTGTGATTATGATTGTCTCCTTTATGATATTTGCCTGATTTTATTCAATATCTTATTTTTATTTTTTAAAGAAGAGCTGGTCCGATACTGGTTAAATCTTAAGTGATCGTTTCTTTAGAATTTTCGTGAGCTATGCCCGTATTGGTTATGTCATAATTTCAATTTGATACTTCAACTCTTTAAAGTTACTTTATTTAGCTTCCATTTTTTTCTCATGCTAGTAGTGATAAAATTTATAAGAAAATAAATGCACCAAGAACTGCCGTTTAAAAGCTGGTTGTTGTTTAATTGTTTATGTTTGCTTTGCTTGGTGGTAGACTCGAACAAATCTGATATAAATTTCTGATTTAATTTGTTACTTAATTAATTGAAACTGGTTGGAAGTTTATCAGAGATGTTGAGTTTGGTGGAAGAATAGGTAAACTGAGAAAAGTTCGCGTCGTGTTACAATTTTACTCTTAAGCCTGGATTACTGAACCAAAAGCCGAAACAAGAGAATTTACATTCGAATCAAAACAAAATGTTAAGGTTAATAATGTTTACATGCCAGTTAAGTTAGTCCAACTCAAATGTAAATAAATCTTGGGGTTTCCTGTATGGAAACTAGATTTGATCGGATGAGTGCTGGGATCAAAGTAAAATCACAGCACTATCATACTTTTGAGGAGGTAACATTTTTTATAAGCTAAATGATGCGCAATGTGACAATTCGCAAACCCGGATAGCTAAGGTGGGTTTTCACACACTTACACTACGTGTTTCTTCAGATCAGTGTAATTGGTAAAAATTGTACATTATATAAATTTCAAGTTGGTACTAAGAAGTAAATTTTTTATTTTCGTTTTTGTTTTGTTTTATTTTTACTTAGTTGGAACTTAAAGGTGTTGGTATTTGTAAGGTGTATGATCGAAGAGAGTGTCCAAGGTCACCTGAGAAACGGCATCTCTCATTAGGAAAGCCGGTCTTATTATGGTCTAATTAAGAAAGGAGTAACCCAAAGTTACAAGGTTAGACGGTGTAGTTGGATATTGTAAGGTAGTAGAATTTCAGAGATACTTAGTTCTCGAAATTCTTCTAGTCACTCTCGTTGGGATTTGGCACTAAAAGAGTTGAACTGATGATAAATCAAAACAATAAATTATACAATTCCAATTACGTCCTGTTACAAAATAATCTTTTATAATGAAGGGCTGGACTTTGATTTGTCAATTAAATTTAAAAAAAAGTAGTTTGAAACAATTTTTTCCCTTTCGAACTAGTCGTAAACTTTCGAAATCTTTGATTATCACTAGGTAAACAGAATTATGATGAATTATAGAATTGACTCATGTTTCATTGGCAACCTGATATGGTCTCAGCGGTGATGTTAATCCAAAATTGGTTTATTTGGCTGCTGTAGATTCGGCGTTCAAAATAATCCTTTGACTTTCACAAAACTCACAATACTGATCTAACTAATATTTAAGTTTGAAATTTAACGGAACTGCACTAATTTTAATTTTACACTAAACAATAACGTTACTAACAAAACTACCGGGTAACCGTAAGTAATTTTATCACTAAATAGTTTTTTCTAACTCGAATTTAAACCCCCAACGCACGTGAAGTTTAGTTCGAACAACTTATAACCTGTTGTGAATTGTTCCGTTAAATAACTTCCCTAAAATAAAATTGACTATACTGATATTTGCATCGATTCAGTAGTCAGAAGCGACTCTATTTAGTAACTGCAACGCGACGTCTTTCTTTAATAACAATCAATCAATCAATCATTTAAACAAATACAAACATGTTCAAAATAGTAATTCAAAATTACGATATTTTACAACATTACTCATTTTTTTGAACGAGACATTTAACAATGACACTTCAAAATTAAAGTATTTACTTCTGGTACTAAATTCCCTAAATCCCTTTTGAAGATTCATAACATAGGATGAACCCTACCTGAAATTAGTCTCTATTTTCGTGTTACAATTATTTATTAGTCAAGTTTGGTTTGTTAACTTCGCAATTGATACGTAAGTTTGGCTATTCCTTTGTTTTAGAAAGGCCCATATGTAAAACACACGTGTAGCGTATCTAATCAGGCATTTCCAAACTGCGTGAGAACAGGTCGCGGGCAAAGGACGGGACCCTTCCTGGACTCGCCGTTTTGCATCATCTTCTAGAAAAAACTGCGAGAACGGTATTACATAACCCGTTACTCCGAAAATTGGCTGTCAGTGGTGAAAAAGGAACAATAATATTTAAGACTGCTTGTGCGGTTTAGGTACGTCTCTCGATTTCTGAAAGATAATATAATTTTTAGAAAAATGCAAATTTCTCACTTACTACAGATGTTGAAATCAAAATAGAACGTAAAAGACAACTAAACTAAAATAATGAGTATGTAAAATCGACGAACGGCGCTTCGAGACTTATACGAGGATAAGATCGGAATGTTTCTAGAAAGAACCACAAGATGGCGTTATGCGCACGTGCTGATCACTTGTTTTGAAAGCGCCATTGTTCGTACAACAGTTGTCAAATTCTCAAACGGATTGGATATAAACACACGCCGTTACTATCGATTCAAATAAACAATTTGTGCATTTTCTTAATCATGAATAAAAAGGAGTTCCGTGCAGTGATAAAACAAATAAAAACCTAGTTAGATGAAGTTCATGGTGAGTCTTCGTATGCAACAGTTTCAAACTGGGTTGCTGAATTTAAACGCGGTAGAACAAGCATAGAGGATGAACCACGTTCTGGCAGACAAAAAACAGCTACCGATGAAGAAACAATTGAAAAAGTCCATGAAAACGTGATGAAGGCTCTCCGAATAAAGTTGAGAGAGATAGCAGAGAAAGTAAGCATTTCATACGACCGTGTACATTGCATCTTACATCAACATTTGGACATGAGAAAGCTTAATGCTGGATGGGTGCCGCGTCTGCTGACAATCGACTAAAAGCGAGTTGGAATGACCATTTCTCAGCAATGTCTAGACATGTTCAAACGTAATGAAAAAGATTTTTTGCGACGTTTTATAACTGTTGACGAAACGTGGATTCACCACTACACTCCGGAGACCAAGGAGCAGTCAAAGCAATGGACAAAACGTGGCGAGCCAACTTCAAAGAAGGCAAAGACGATTCCGTCTGCTAGGAAAGTCATGGCTATCGTATTTTGGGATTCCCGAGGAATAATTTTTATTGATTTCTTACAACACGTGAGGACAATAACGGGCGAGTATTATACGTCGTTATTAGACAGATTGAACAAAGAAATCAAAGCTAAAAGGCCTCATATATCCTCGTATATAGTGCATACGTCGTATTAATAATCAGTAACAATCTACACCACAAGCTTCTATGCAAGACTTCAAGATTACGAGTTTTGGTAATAGAAATACTGAGTCACCTTTTTAAGCTTCTGTGACATCTTATAGTTGTTATGCTTTGCTTTGCGTATTACTTTTAGATAAGTTTAGTTTTTGAACATATTCTTTAGAGCTTGATCCATAATCTAGACGAAGTTAAAACAGTACAGTTTCATCGAGACTTTTAATTGATTTGAGAATAACTACAATAAAAGAAATGAGTTGCTTGTTTTCGAGATTTAGTAAATCTACTTGTGGCAAACAATTGTCGGGGATGACAGTGTTATTCACTAATCAGGGATATATCATACTTATATACAGTAAATGCAACACTTAATTAGCTAGATCTTATTCATAACTATTTGTAAAGTCAGTAGTATGTTCCAAAAGTATCTTAATGCATTTGTCTTCCCTCTTCCCTGCTGAGCTTCAGGACTGCTAGATAATTATCTTAATTTCTTCCTTTCGTTGATTTAAAATGAAAATGCGGATTAAAAAGATACTTTTTAAAATGTCAAAGATCAATAGTTCATCAATACTTTTCCGTATGTGCTTCCTATTCAATTTCCATTTTTTTTCTTAATCTAGGGTCTTCTTTGATAATAAGCTTAATTATACCAGAACCATATGACCGTATTTTTATCAGCTATTCAACCCAAAACAGGGAATACTTCATAGTTTAAAATATGATTTTATCGTAAACTGTAAAGTGTAACCTACTACCAATAAGAAAAAATGCAGGAAAGTGAACTGTAGTAAATTTGTTTTATTTAAAAAGGCTATTAAGGCGAGTTGTTCACTATGACGACAAGTAGGGGAGACCGGTATCAATTGTAACAAAAAATATTTTTTATTTTTTTCCAGCTACAATTACTAAGCAACTTCTATAAAAAAAATATACTGATGTTCCCTAATGTTTTAGCGTAAAAAGTGTATAGTTTCATTTTGGAAAATAAGTGACCTTTCAACAAAAAAAAAATAAAAATCGCACCAAAAACAACTGATACAATCGACACCGTGCTGGTGTCAATTGTAACTGTCGAAGTGTCAGTTGTAACATCGGCTTATGAATGGTTATAGGGCACAGTTTATTGCAGTTTAATATTTTATAATGCATGTTATAATTATATTTTTTATTAGAAACACTACTACAACTTAAATAACAACTTAATAAAAAACAATAGTAGTAAATAAAAAAAAACAGAAACAACAATTCATATTTTTAATAAAACATTAAAAAACTATTTTAATGATGAAATCAATCATGATTCTTCAACGATACTGACTAACTAATAACTAACAAAATTAGTTAGTCTGACTCACAATTGTTACACACAAATAACGGATCGTTATTAGCACAGGAACAGTGGGCCCATTCTTTGCATTGCCTGCATTGCTGAAGCATTTTTATTGATCACTCTGTTAGCAGCCTGCTCGAACAACTCTTGAGGAATCTCTCCTCTGTTTGTTTTTTTTGGTCTAGGTTTGACCATTTTTGCCGCTAAAACAATAAGAATACGATCCTACTAGTGATTCATTTGGTACTAATATTGAAGCAGGTGTCAAATGTAACATGTTAGAATTGCAACCTTAAAAGATGTTACAATCGACACCAACAGTCCTCCATCTCTTTGCACCTAAATGCAACCAACTTAACATTAAAATTGTGAGGAACAAATTACCACGAATTATACTTTGAAACATGCTGATTTCAGCCTAACAATCGATTGGAACCCTCGAGTAATGATCAGCTGATAATTGCAATTCTAACATCCTGTAAATAACTTACATTTCAGTTCAAAAATGACACTTTTTTGTCCCACACACAAACTTGTTGTCAACGACAAATATAAACTACTGGTACTTAAGTGACCTGCAGCAATGCATCTTTGCGTGAAATGGGTTTTCATTTTACAAGAGAGATGGCGGTAAAATCTCGAATGTTACATTTGACACCTGTTACAATTGATACCGGTTTCCCCTATAAATATAAGGACGACCAAAAAAAAGAACAAATCATTTTTGACAATCTTTCATCATTTAGGTTTGACGTATTCATTAGCAAAGCGGTTATTAATATCAGAACCGAGCTATCGAATTTAATTTAGAAAGTTAATTAGTTAGTTATCAAGATACAATAAAGCTGGTTTTAGTATTTCAGTTTCTCTAGTATATTTGCTTGTTCGGCGCCTGTACTACTTGGCTACTCGCCAATGTATTTCTACGACATTGTTCAGTGTGTCATATACTCGTAATTATCATAAAGAATTAGGTCTTAACTTCAGAAGCTGCAACACATTCATTGATTGTATTGTTTCTGGTCTCAAGATTCTAGTAACGTAGATGTACGTTGAAATTACTTGCGCCCGTGTCTGCATTGTTAATACGAAGAGTTGTATAAATAATCCTAGTTAAATGTTAACGTATGAGTATAAAAGTTGCCTAGAAATATATTGGAATTCTTCTAAATACTCACTTGTAGAACAAATCCCATAAAACTAAAATTAAAAGTAGGTTTGCAATCTCTTTAGTTCTTTTTTCGCCTCCAAATGGAAAATGCGTTTTTACCACTATAAATTTTACGTAAACAAGAAGTCAAAACAATGAAACATTACGGTTTGCTAAAAACCTTTTAATACATCATTGCTATTATACATTATTAATTTTATCATCTCTAAGAAACAGACATAATCAATACCATCCCTCAGGCGCCTACGTTTCATAGAAACGATAAACAACTCCTCTAAACTTAGTTACTCATCAGAATTTCCTTGCATTCCCAAAATTCCCAGCGTGAATCTTCTGAACCTAAATTTAGACCATTCTGATTACAAGTTTTAGAACAACATTTAGAAATGCTGAATGACGTTTTATTATAGATGACTTTCGAATTATTCCAATTTTACTCTACTTTTACAACACATTATTAACCATAATAAAACATGAGACAAACTAACGAAGATGTGGATTGAAGTAGAGTAAGTTATTCTATGGCTGGAATTGAGCGCTTGGAGGTTGGTAAACCTAAATTATATCTAAACTGCTTTAGACGCATAAAGGTATTTTGAAATTAAAATTTTCATTTCAGTCGTTACTTAATGAAAACAAAACAAAACACACAATGAAACAAAACATGTAGAAAATTTATTCTCCTTTTAATATCATTTTCTTGTGCATAAAGCTCTTTGATAATAATTGACAAAATGTGAAAATTATTTTCTGATTGATTTTATAAAACTGTCTCTCGTTTATGGTAATTAACTTTAGTGCAGGTACTAATTTCACTTAAAACGTTATGCTTTGTTTCACTGATTAACCTGATTTTATACAATTAAGTTACCAAATTATAGCAATGTGATTGGTGATTACTGATTATGAATTTCATTTTTATTGGATATTACTCATGATATATGGTTTTATGTACCAAGAAAATACTTACACAGATATGTATCTAGGAAGATAACCAGAAACATAGAACTATACCAACTACAGATTTTATTTAACAATAAAGCATACTCCACCAACTTGTTGTTTCACTCTCTATTTGTATTCAAAAGGAGATCATAGCACTTTGTTGTTGCATAAAGAGTTGCTTCAAACTTGCATTTAAATACTAAAAGAAGCTTTATGTAGTTCCATATAGTAAATACATACTTTACAGGGTGGAAGGAGCTACTACGTGTTAGTTTTAAGGGCGACATGAAAAGGAACAAAAACTTCTTAATACATTTCATTTTCTATCTTAATTAGCTTTCGAGTAATTTAGAAAAAAACATTGCCATATCTGCCAACCTTCGTTAAAAGAATCCGTACTGCAGCTGTTAATAACTGACTGACTCTAATAACTCTAACTGACCTTGGAACTCGAAACAAACCGTTTGGCTTTGTTTATCTGCTCTACAAGCGAAATGAAGCACGTTATATTGCTTTTTATTACAAAAGGTTGCTGCTCTGCCTCCTGTAATTTTAGTGGGAATTACCGATTGTATTTTTAAATAATTTTAAAGTATAAAAGAATTAGAACAGAACATTAGAAACTGTATAAGGTAGCTACTTGAGGATTATCCTTTCTATAAATACACTCAAGGAAAAAGAACGCACCACTTGAAAACGCACCAAAAATACCAAGATTTCAAACCGTCATAACTCGGCGGATTTTGGACGAAGATGAATGAACCTTTGAGTGCTAAAAAGTTTAAAGTGTCTAGTTTAAGGGTGTGTGAGCGAATCTTTTGTTTAAGCCTTTCCGCTCCCCGCCATCCCCCGAAGTATAAAAAATGTTTTTGATTAAAAAAATGCCAAACTTTTACAGCTTGTAGGGTGTACCAAAAAAATCATGGACCCAATCGACCATCAGGGCAATAAAGCTCAACCCTTTTTCTGTAAGGTTCTCAAAATTCGAGTGCCTATGATAACTTGGTGCGAAGTTATGAATTTTTGAAGTTTACCCTGCATTTTGTCGGTAGTCTTTCGTCTTCTGCCAGCGACATTATTACCGGTTGAGTTGAACATTTTTTCCCCAAATTCAAAAATGTTTAAAAATGTGTTTAATTAATAAAAACATTTTTTTATTAACTTTAATTTTTTTAACGTGTAACCGCCGACATCAGCGTTACCCGATGTGCACCATGAGGAGGTTGTCGGTCGGATTTTACACATCGTGTGTGTGTGTGTGTGTGTCGCATGCTAACTCTACCTCCAAAAGAGCAACAATTCGTGCACGTTGAATGCCCGTTAATTGTGGCATTGTAACGCTTCGAATAACTTTCTGATACTGATTAATTTCAACATTAGTAAAATAAAAATCAAAACATTAATTTAGGCACTTGCAAATCGGCTAACGTTGTCGGCGGTTACACGTTAAAAAAATGAACATTAATACAAAAATGTTTTTATTAATTAAACATTTTTCAAAATGTTTTGAATTTGGAAAAGAAAAGATTCAAACTCAACCGATAATAATGTCGCTGGCAGAAGAGAGAAAAACACCCGACAAAATGCAGGGTAGATTTCAAAAATTCATAACTTTGCGCCAAAAGATCGTAGGCACTCGAAGTTTTAAAAACTTGACAGAAAAAGGACTGAACTTTATTGCCTTGGCAGTCGATAGGGTCCACGATTTTCTTGGTACGCCGTACAAGCTGTTAAAGTTTGACATTTTTTTAATCTAAAACATTTTTTCTCCTGCTGGCGGTCGAGGGGGGCGGAAAGGCCTTTACGTAACATTCGCTCACACGCCCTTAAACTAGACACTTTAAACTTTTTAGTACTCAAAGGTTCATCCATTTTCGTGCAAAATCCCCCGAGTTATGACGGTTTGAAATTTTGACATTTTTGGTGCGTTTTCAGGTGGTGCGTTTTTTTTCCTCGAGTGATATTATTATTTTGCTTATGCTATTCTACTGTTCTAGCAATTATCTTCATTGGTGAGATGTTGAAAATATAATCTGTTTCTAAGTGCACGCAAAGGATAATAAAAACATAAAACTTTCAACATCAAAAGGAAGGAGGAAACATAAAGTTTTCCCCTTAAATCATATGCATGTCGTGTTATTCACGAATGTTAATATCTGTCATCCTCCACACTTAACACCAACTAATCAACAATAATGAGAATAACAATAATAACAACTGCAACAATAAACAACAAAACAACCTACAACAAATGACAAAACACACAAGACAAAGGCGCCGACACTGACCGAAGTACTGATGAGAAGTAATAAAAAAGTGTTTGCGACGGCTTTTTAAAAATTGCTTGTAGGTATTAGTGTTTCGGGTACCGTATTGTATTAAAGACGTTGCAGGATTGCCACGTTCCGTAATTTAGTAAAATGAATTTTTAAATGTAAAAAGTACGATTTTACGGGTAAACAATTGATCATACCAAAAAATGCTATTAAGGTTTTTTCTTGTGCTAGATAACATACGTCTTCTGACAACTACTATACTACGATTATTAACACAGCAAAATGAAGTTAGTTTACAACTTTATTATTTTTTGTTCTTAATAGTTTTTAAAGTTGCATAAGAGTTTTTTTTTCCTTTTGATGTATTTTATCACCCTTTAAGACTAACGCATTGCAACTTTTTCCACCCTGTATACAATGGAAAAGATTGCTTTTATACGGAAATCGTTGTGTAATAAAATTGGTAACTTACTAGTAAATAATTTTCGATAAAATCACTCAGACGCTTCATTTTTGAATTTTCACACATTAGGAGACTATTTTTAATTATACACACTATTCTGTAAATTGGGAATGGGAAATTTATTATTGTAAATGAAACGCCCTGTATGTCTTCAGCTTATTTGATTTCTCCTGACACTCTACACCCACATTCACTTAGACATCTGTAACTTATAATTTTAAGAATTCTCCATAAATTGGTCTTAATATGTTCTCTTTAATCTATTTACTGTTCTATTGTACCGAGCCTTACTTCGTAAAACTCCGTAATCATGGAATAATAAAATTACAATTTCACAGTTAAATATTTATTACCTGACAATTCTTTTGATATAATATATAAATGAATCTCAAGGTAGAACTTTTATTTTGCCGTTGCTAATGATATTTTTATATCGAAACAATTGTCAGGTAACAAATATTTAACTGTGAAACTGTTTAATAAATTGTTTTTTTATTATATGCAAAGTATGTATTTACTTCAATGGTTTAGCAATGTTAATTATAAATAACGTTATACTTAACATTAACATTTTCCGGTTCCCTGGAAAGAAAGATTGTTTGTGTTTTTGATCGCCCTGGGTAAATATCAAATGTGTTCATGAGAACTAAACTAGATCGAAATGACACCGTGTAAAATAAAAAAAAAGGCAGAATAGGTGCAGAAATAAATCAACGTCTTGTATCAAAAACCATTCGCTGATAAGTTATCAATTATATTCCGTAACAGATTTCTCACTGTATATATAACGTTGGGTGTTCAAGAGACCACACGACGTTCACCCATAAAACTGACTGTCTTCTACCCTATCCCTATAAAGGGCAACAGATGAAGCTGTCAGATTAAGTATGTGGTAGAAAAATTCGTGAGAATTCTCGACGGTAACTCATACCGATCAGGGGGAGCCCTGATAGATGAGACCGGTGTGGGCGGATTCGAATCTCGCCTGAGATAAGGTCATTTATGGTCACCAAGGAACCCGCTGTTTGACCGAGGTCATTTATGGTCACCAAGGAACCCGCTGCATGACCGAGGTCATGTATGGTCACCAACGGAACCCGCTGCTTGACCGAGGTCATTTATGGTCACCAAAGGAACCCGCTGTTTGACTGAATCTCAAGTGCGGAGAATCGAGGTGAGGTTTACCCTGCTTTTGGGCTAATGGGAAACTGCAGGCCGCCAGGTAAATGTGCTTAGGAGCTATCCCGACCACCCTATGATCCGGACTGCAGCCGGGTACAGTGATTGGGAGAAGCTCTGAAAGCCATTACACTTAAGGAGAGTTGAAGCGAATACATAGCCTCTCACAATCAAGACAACTTCACCAAAAACGGGTACACACCGGGAGTCTATAACGTGTAGACTTTAACGAAGCTCTGTCGAGGGCCCACCAAGCCTAAAATTGGTAGATCGGGGTGGCAAAACCATTAAAAAACCAAGTCCCGCCACAATTGAGGTTGGATTCGATCGGGCAGTGGCCCCAACCCCTGTCTCGGGGAGGAGCTTGTGAAGGTATGAAATAGGACTGGAGGGCTCTCTTTGTTCAACTGAGTTAAGTTGGGGGAATAGTCCTATTGCTGGACGAGGTACTTCACCCCGTATGAAAGAGGACGGGAGGGTACCGGCGGGTGAGCACGTGTTAAGTCGATCGGGCCGGTACTAGCCTGGATAGCTAGTAGAGGGTGGATAGGCAACCTCGCTCCGACCAGTGAGCTGACTGGGAGCAATTGCTATGCAATTCGAGCGCTGATTTAGCGTATCTCAATTACTTCCTCATTGGAAGGAACGTGGAGGTATGTTCACACGGGGGACTCCACGTAAAACATTCAGATAATCTCTGTACCTATATATAACGTATCAATGTTGAAAACCAAAACTGGTGGTCAGTGCTTCTATTTGTGTTATATAGAAATGAAAAAAATCAACAGAAAATCATCTAATTTAAAAAAAAGTGGTTACTAAGTGATTTTTAAAAAAATTATATTTTGCCTATTAATTCAGTCTTTAAGTCATGTCTGGAGAGTCCAAAACATACATTATTTTATTTTTAAGAACATATTGAAATTAGAAACGAAAATGGCCGCCGCGGCATGACGGTGTAGCAGCGTTTTTGCGATAACTCAAAAGTAATAAAAATGCAAACGTCTAATTGGTCTTGTTTTAAAACTTACATTTTAATTTATTCAAATAGCGCAATAAGAACTAAACAAATATTTAAGAAATTTATTCAAATGTTTATCTAAAAATCACTACTGATTAGAAAAAAAATAGAAAATGTACCTGATTTTAAATATTATAGGTACAACAGGTTAACAGTATAGGCTAAGTAAGACATAATATTTCCCAAAAAAATTCTTACTTCTAGAAGACGTTATGTAAATGTCATTCAGAATTTCTAAATGTTTAAATTCTAATCAGAATGGGCTAAATTTGGATTCAGAAGATGAATGTTGGGAATTTTGGGAATGTAAGACATTCTGATGAGTAACTAAGTTTAGAGGAGTTGTTTATCATTTCTATGAAACGTAGGCGCGTGAATTCTTAAGGGATCGTTCGATTATGTCTGTTTCTTAGTGATGATAAAATTAATATTGTATAATAACAATGATGTATTAAAAGGTTTTAAGCAAACTATAATGAAAAACTTATAGTGTTAAAAACACATTTTCCATTTACAGACGAAAAAGGACTAAAGGACTTTTAGATTTCGTGAATTAGTTTATGTAAATTGCCATATAATTTACATGGATTGTTAGGAAAATCGATCAGGGAAGGAAATACAAAGAAAACGTATATATAAGTATGTATTCTATTAATTGCTTTAGTTATAACTGCAAGAACGTTTACGAATGGCATATGATTACATAATAGTAATAATTATAACTCAAAACATTGTTAACACTAGACTAAAATAAGTCTACTCAACGATACTAATGGAAATGGTAATGTATTGAAAATACATGGTTTAATAATGGCCGAGTTTTATAGTTATTTACGTAAATTTTCGGCCCGGCGAGCTTCTACAGGTTCCAACATGTTCAAATTCGGTAGTGTCATAGTTGAACATGTAAGAGACCTACACTATATATATTACGGCTAGAAGCGTAATAGATTTTACTAGCTACTCAAGTATCGTGACGAGTGCATGAAAAATTGAGTACCGCGCGGTCATTAAATTTTTAACAAAAGAAGGGCACACGCCTCATCAAATCAAACAACGTTCAGACGGCGTTGATGGTGATTTATCTCCTTCATATTCCACTGTAAAAAAAGTGGTCAAAAGGTTTCCGTTTGGGGCAAGAATCTCTTGAAAATGAGGAGAGCACCAGTCGGCCAATTGAAGCGGTAACGCCTCAAAAAGTTGCAATCATTGAAGAAATAGTATTAGAAGATCGCCGTTTGAAATGAGTTAGCAGTGATGTCTGACATTTCGGAAACAAGTATTCGCCGAATTTTTCATGACCATTTGGGTATGAATAAAATTAGTGCAAGATGGGTCTTCTTTCTGCTGTTCAACGTCAACGTCGCGTCGAATGTGCGCGCTCGTTTTTAAACTTGTGTGGAGACGACCAAAAGCCGATTTTGGAGTCCATTGTCACTGGAGATAAAACAAAGGTTCTGTATTATGATCCTCTATCCAAAAGGGAATCGATGGAATGGCGGCGACCCGAGGAATCTCGTCCCAAAAAGGCGAAAGTCGTTCATTCGGCAAAGAAAGTTATAGCAACAATATTCTGGGCTTGTGACGGTCGATTGATTTTACCGATTGATTTTAAAGAACGCAATACAACTGTCAACAGTACATATTATGCGTCTTTATTGCATAAATCGAGAAACAATATTCGTGAAAAACTGACAAGATGTGTTCGATTATTACACGACAATGCACCCGTTCATACTGACGCAATTTCACAAGCTGCCATTCGCAAATGCGGCTTTGAAGCATTGGATCATCCACCGTACAGTCCAGATATGGCTCCTACTGACTATAATGTATTGTCCAATTTAAAGAAAGGCCTTAGGGGACGTCGTTTTAAGGACGAGAACGAGTTGCAAGCAGCTGTAATTAAACATTTTGCAAGAAAAACTTCAGATTATTTTTACAAGGGCATTGAATTATTAATTCCACGTTGTAATATGTGTATTGACATTAAGGGACATTATATTGAAAAATAAAAATTATTATATTTTACCAAGTTTATTTTTTCTATATCAGGCCGAGAATTTATGGCGCTTACCTTGTATAACATTGATATCATGTTGCCGTAAATTATCATAACATAACATCAGCAGAATTCTTAAAACCATAGTTGACAATAATAAACAACATACTATAGAAGAAAAATAAATTAAACACAATATACGAAATAAGTAGTAGATCTAGTCACTGTCGAAAACTGGTTCGTTACTGTCAGTTACGTGCTTTTAATTGACTTATTATATGTATTATTTAAAGCGAATTCTACATCTTTCAACTAGATCCCATTTATTATTGGCAGGCGTAATTTTAGACAACATAAGAGTAATGTCACGATTGCTCCTCCGGTAGCCACAGTTACTTTCTGAATACCTCCAGATTCTAAGAATTCTGTGAATGCACCGGAAGTAAAACATGAACCACGATCAGATGTGATACGAATCGGTTGACTGTACGTCATAAAATAGTTAGTCAAATGGTTCATAACTTCATTAGCGTTAATTGTTTTACACGGGTACAACTTTATAAATTTGGAAAACCCATCAATAACTTCAAAGATATATTTATTCCCAGAAGGAATTTTTTGTAGTGGACCGTAGTGATCTATGTGTAACTGATTAAACGGTAAATTACCCTTTTCTATATTATGTAATTCAGCTTCTTTCTTACCTGAAGTATGCGCATAGACTATATACTTTAAGTAATTCGAAATATGTCTTAATTTTCCTGCGCATATCTGGAAACCAATAAGTTGTTGTTATCAACTCGACTATTTTGTCTAATCCTACATGTCCCATATCGTCATGATCTAAATGATAATCTGATTTTCCATAGTACACGGAACTACCAATAGAATTTTTCCCTAACACTTACGATAAATTAACCCATTTCGAGATTCATAATTCGGATGTTCACCAGTTGCTAAAAATTCACGAGATTTCGACAAATTTGAGTCTTTTGTTTGCGTGAGGGATAAGTTTTGCTCAAAAGTATTGCCTTCTAAAATTAAAATATTATAACACCCACTAAGAGCATTTACATGATTCATTCTTTTAGCAGATCTATGTTCAACCGTATAATTATATGATTGAAGTGTTAAGGATCAACGTGCAATTCTAGGATTTATATCCTTTTTATCTAGAGTCAGCTTTAAACTGTTACAATCAGTAATTATGGTAAAGAATATTTCGTATAAATAAACATGAAACCGTTTTAATTCATAAATTATACTGAGGCACTCAAGTTCATAACTATGATATTTACCTTCAACTTCAGTGGTATGTTTACTAAAATAAGCAATCGGGTGGAATTTTCCAGCACCTTGTTTTTGCATTATCGTAGACCCATATCCCAAGGATGATACATCAGTATGAAGTTGTGTTTCGGAATGAGGCGAATAAACAGATAAGACAGGTGCTGATACTAGGCAATTGTTCAGTTTTTCGAAGGCTCTCAACCGTTCTTCAGAAAAATTAAACTTGGCTGATTTCTTTAACAGGTCATAAACAGGTTTAGTTAAAATAGAAAACTTTTTAGTAAATCGCCTGAAATAAGTTACAAGGCCAACAAAACTATGAAGTTCCTTAGAGTTTTTGGGTACAGGGTACTCTAAAACTGATTTAATATGATCACTACAAGGTCGTATACTGTCTTTATTAACTGAACAGCCAAGGTAATTAATTGATGTCATCAAAAATAAACATTTATCCAATCGTAACTATAAACGATTTTGTGACAATAAATAAAGTACTTCTTTGAGAATAGTAAGATTCTCCTGAATTGAAGAAGTAGCTATCAATTTATCATCAAGAAACACACATATTTTAGAATTCAAGATTAATTTTCGAAAAATCTGCTTAACATATCTCATAAATATAGATGGACTATTACACCATCCAAATGGAATACGTGTATACTCGTACTGACCTAATGGCGTTATAAAGAAGTAAATTTAATGGATTTTTCAGATAATTTAACATGATGGAAGGCTAACTTTGCATAACAACATTTACCTTTAAGTTTATTGAACTGATCATCAATTAAAGGTAGAGGAAATCTGTTTTAGTACAAATTTTGTTTAAATGTCTAAAATCACTACACAGACGTGTATCACCAGTTTTCTTTTGAACCATTACTATGGGGAATGCATATGAAGAACTACTTTTTCGAATAATTCCCTTGGCAAGTAACTCATTAATTATAGACTGTAATTTAACTAATTCGACATGACTTAACCTACGAGGTGCGTAAATTAAAGGTTTATGACCAGAGATTACATTAATCTCGGCTTCAAAAGAACAATCGGGAGTTTCATCTTTAAACTTGAAATAGTTTCGTACCAATTCTTGAGTTTTAGTTTTTGAATTTAAATCTACTTCCTGATTAATACACAGATCTAATTCAGTCTTAGTCTCATTATAATCAAGTAACATTGATGCAAGGGTTTCATTACAAAAACCAGACTTAGCGGAGGAAATCTTAATACCATTTTCAAAAGTATTTTAACCAAAGGGGAATAAATAAAGTCTCTACCTAATAGAGCATCATGGCATATAGTTAAATCTGGAACTACATGCAATTTGAGAGTTAATTCAACATTTTCAACTTTGGCAGTAACATTATAAATACCCATTATATTTACTTTGCTTAAATTGATATCGGTAAAATTCAATGGAACATAAGTTTCATTAAAATTGCAAGCGGACTGTATCAATTATCGCATTAAAAGAAGCAGGTTTAACACTACCAGTTAAATCAGAAACATTAATTTCAGCCTTCGCCATATCCGGCGGTATCAAATTCGTTGGCGAATGGATAACATTCGCACTACTTACTAAACTTACTTGACTCTTTTTTGTGTTTTGGACAGTTGGAAACAACGTGGTCAGGATTACCACAACCGAAGCAGGTACCTCGCTGTCTCTTCGGCTTGGGACATCGAGCCACAATATGACCAACCTCGTTACAGTAGTATCATTTCTTAATATCAGCTGCTGGAATGAAATTTCTTTTCTCAGACCTGACTGAAAACTTAGACTGATTAGTGGAATATTTATCACTACTAAATTAACGATGGAAAGTCTTTATTAACTCCCGTCGGTTTGGCACAGCCTTTTGACTTCTTAAATTCCTCATAAACTTCAAGTTTCAACTTCAACTGACCAAAGTTTCGAGCTTTGTATAGGATTAATTTTGACTCGACTTCATCAGCAATTCCTTCTATAATGTACTGGATAACAGCTTCTTGTTCTATGTGTCCTCTTGATGGTAATTCCTTCATCTTAAGAAAATATTCATAAACAGCTTAATTTTTTTTTTCATTTTTCATTCTCTTAACTGTTGATGCAGTTCGGTGCTATTTACCCTAGACGAAGATTCCTCTAACAAGTGACACTTCAAATCGTTCCAAGTTTTAAAACCATGTAAACTTTGCACAAAAATTCTTGCAAGTCCACATAGAGACTTTTTAGAAAACAAAAAACACTGTAGGTCTCTCCATCCTAATAGCACAGTCAAATCCTCGAAATCAGAAATAAAAGTATCAACAGGATACGAAGGATCAGTGCCTGAGAAAGGGCGTACAGAATCTTCTACATCTTTAAACGAAAATGTGAAATTTGACGTAGCTTGTATCTTTGAGTTTACATTCATTGGAGCAGAAGCAACAGAAAATTGCTGAAGTGAAGTATGGCTACTTACATTTATTATTGGCAGTATATTATTTTCGCAATTTTGGGAATTTTCATCAACAAAATATATTTTTCCGTTTCTTCGTCTTCATCCTCTTCATCTTAGATAATTGTGGCCGTGTTCAGGAACTCAAAGTCCGTTAATGCTGTTCATAATTGGCCAGAAATTTCTAAAAGTGAACCATCAGAACTAATTCCTGAAAGCATACATACAGCTGTCAATTCAGCTACTGTACAACGCTCCAATATTTCCTGTGCCTTCAACTGAAATTGCGGATACCCTAATTCTAGATTAAGACCTTCAAAATTGCAAATTTTCATTCTGTTGAGTCTTTGTTCCTTTCCGAAAATAATATGGCTTAATTGTCGAACTAAATTTAATGGAGCATTTTTCACCGCTTTAGCCAGATCATTGATTTCACCTAATTTCACCATTGCGATGCACAGATATTCAACAAAAATTAAAATAAGTCCAGCAAACTAAAATCACAATTGACGGAAACGTAATTAACAATTATGCCATACTTTAAATGCACTTTTTCTTTTCAGTTGGTTATCTTAACAAAAACGCGGTTTTCACTATAGTACTAATAGTAACACCGGGACAAACAGTACCCCACACCTGATGTTGTAAGGTTGAGCTGTGCGGGTACAAAAACAACTATCTGGAGCTATTTTTTTAGCGAAAGATTAATTTATTTTATTAGTTTCTCATTACTCTTTACATAAACCGATTCTGACATAACTAGCCTCTTTTGTTTCTTAGGCCGATCATAATCCAAGCTGCCGGGTGTAAGTTTGTCGCCTATTGTATTAAAAAAATCACTTACATTTGCAAAATAATTTCATAGCCCTGTATCTCCGAAACGA